>CM038675.1:304850189-305450189 GCA_021605145.1 Aegilops bicornis
GGACAGAAAAGCTCCTGAGAAGCGGCCCTCTTGAGCCCTGCGACGTCAATGCAGACACGCAGCCCGACATCCTCGCCTGGATGGGGAGCTGCGCCTCGTGAGCGGCGGTCGCTGCGTATGGCCCTTGCGTCTTGGAGTTCCTGAGTGGTCTTGGTGATGAACTCCTGAGTGGTGGGCGCTCCTTGACTTGTGTTCTCCTGAGGGAACCGTGCCATGAAGCATGCCTCCAAGTGGTGCCCGAGCGCCTCGCTCACGATGTTGGCAATGTCTGAGGCCCTCCAGAAGAGAGCCTCCGAGCCCTGCCTGAGGAGGGCACTGGGCGCGCCTTCC
Organism: Aegilops bicornis; assembly: GCA_021605145.1. Lineage (NCBI taxonomy): Eukaryota > Viridiplantae > Streptophyta > Magnoliopsida > Poales > Poaceae > Aegilops > Aegilops bicornis. The sequence goes on from CM038675.1 coordinate 304,850,520, forward strand.
TATGCGACGGAGGGAGGCGCCCCTGGAGCGGGTGCTGATCCTGACGAGGTTCCAGCCGCGACGCCATCTTCCCGAGGTCCGGCACGCCACAACTGCTTCTTCTTCTTGGGGAGGGGCTCTGGAGGGCCATCGCCCTGGCTATCGGGGTCGTCGATTTTTGCAGCTCGAAAGGCACGCTCGAGGGAGCACACCGCGTCTCTTTCTTCGCATGGGACCGTGATGATTCCGCCGCTTCCCGACATCTTGAGGACATTGTAGCCGTGGTGGGTCACTGCCATGAACTTGGCCAGGGCTGGATACCCAAGGATGGCGTTGTATGGCAGACGGATGTGAGCGACGTTGAAGTCGATGAGCTCGGTGTGGTAGTTCTTTCGTTCCCCGAAGGTGACAGGGAGGCGGACCTGCCCTATCGGTGTGGTGGAGCCATCGGTTACTCCTGAGAAAGGCTTGGTAGGCTGAAGCTGGTCATATGGCACTTGAAGGTTGTCGAACATGTCGACAGACAAGACATTGAGCCCTGCGCCACCATCGATGAGGGTCTTGGTAACTTGCACGTTGCTGATGACTGGTGAACAAAGCATCGGAAGGGCGTCAGCGGTTGCTGCGCACTTAAGCTGATCTGCCGAGTTGAAAGTGATGGCGCACAGGGACCACCTGAGCGGGCGTGTGGCTTCAAGCTTGGGGAGGACTGCATTCACTTCACGAGCAAACTGTTTGAAGATACGCTGCGAGGCTGGGACCTGGGCGCCGCCCAAGATACAGGCGATAGCGCGTGGTTCCTGGAAGCCCCCAGCCCCCTCGTCCTGATGGTGGTCGTCATTCCTTCTTGATGGTGGCGGCAGCGGGGGAAGACCGGCGTTGCCCTGAGGACGATCCTCGCGAGGCTGGTCCCTCCAGGCGCCCTCACGAGGAAGATCCTACCAGCGGTCCTCACGAGGCCGGTCACGCCACTCCTGGCGCGGGCCACGGTCGTCCCAGCGTCCGCCTCCACGTCCTCCCCCTCGGCCGTAGCCCCGGTCGCTGCGCTCGGGGCGTCGACCGAAGCATCCTTCACGAATGGCTCTGAGATCTTGACAGTCGCTGGAGTTGTGGGTGTTCAGGTTGTGAAAGGCGCAGAACGGTCGGCTACTCTTGGATGACTAAGGCTGGTCTCTGCCTCGCTTGGTGTCTGGCTCTGCTGCGAGCACGGCTGCTCCCTTGCGCTTCCCGTCCTTGTCCTTGGCTTTCTTCTCCTCTGGGTCCGCAACCGACAGCTCGAGGAGGGAGAGGCGCCCTTCCTCAGCTCTTGCGCACTTGGTCGCCAGGTTGAACAGCTCCTGAGACGTGCACAACTCCTCATGGATAGCGAGCTCTTCCTTCATCTTGATGCCGCGGACGCCATCAGAGAACACAGAGATGATGGCCTCGTCCGTCACCTTGGGGATCTTGAGACGAATGTTGTTGAAGCGCTGGATGAACTTCTGGAGGGTCTCCCCGGTTGTTGCTTGACAAGGCGCAGGTCGCCCACGACCGGCGGGCGGTCGCGAGTGCCTTGGAAATTGGCAATGAAGCGGTCGCGCATCTCGTCCCAGGAGGAGATCGAGCCGGGAGGCAGGTTCAGGAGCCACGAATGGGCGCCGTCTTTGAGTGCCATGGGGAACCAGTTCGCCATGATCTTTTCGTCGCCGTTGGCCGCCTCGATGCTCAGCTCGTAGAGCTGCAGGAACTCCGCGGGGTCGGGGGTGCCGTCGTAGCGAGGAGGCAGATCTGGCTTGAACTTGCCCGGCCAGGCGACGCTACGCAGCTCGGGGGTGAAGGCGCGGCAGCCGGCCGTGGTCGCCGGGGCCTGCCTTGGAGGTGGAGCTTGGTCTTGATGCCCACGTACCGCCACAGCAAGCGGCACAGGGCCCTGCCACGGCAGACGATGCTGGCGCAGCGGTGCGAGGAGCGGTGGAGAGTTCTCTTGTGGCGGAGGGACTTCTTGATAGCTTCTTTCTTCACGCGCGGGCGCGGGACACGGCGGGTCGCGTCATGGGGCCACGCGCCTTGGCGCCAGGTCGCCGTCTTGGGGTAGAGGTGGTGGAGGCGCTCCGTGAGCTACGTCGCCCGTAGCAGGCGGAGGGTGAAGCGGAGAGAGGGACGGCCGAGGGGAGCCCCCTGCGGCGCGGACGAGCTCGGTGATGCGGTCGAGCCAGTCCTCGTAGAGGTCGTCGACCGGGCGGTAGCACAGGAGCTCGTGCGCCATGAGGAGCGCGGCTCGTGCATCCATGGGGGCGCGACGAGCATGGGACGAGGAACCGGCCGGGGTCAGCGATGGAGTGGTGGTGCGGCCGTCCCGCCGCACCGAGGGGTACAGTGAGGACGCTTGCTGCTCGTTCCCCGTCGGTCCGGTGGTGGCGTTGGCGGCAGGAGACGGAGAACGACGAGGTGGCCCATCGACGGGAGCCGTCTGAGCGACACGAGTGGCTAGGGCAGCTCGGCGCTCTGCACGAGCACGACGAGCGTCGGCCATGGAGACGACGGAGCAACTGGATGCGAGACGGCGGGAAGGAAGCTCCAGCGCACCCCTACCTGGCGTGCCAAATGTCGGATCATGGGTTCCAGCAAAACCCTTGAGGTTCGAACACTGGGGTGCGCTCGAAGATTTCTCCCCTACCGATCTACGCCCTAGCTCGGTAAGATCTCGTGGACGAACTTGACGAACTCGCATCACAAAGACACAAGATTTATACTGGTTCGGGCCACCGTTGTGGTGTAATACCCTACTCCAGTGTGGTGGTGGTGGATTCCCTCTCGGGCTGATGATGAACAGTACAAGGGGAAGAACAGCCTCCTGAGGTTGAGGTGTCCTTATGCTCGGTGTGTGGCTAAGGATTGGCCCCAGACAAGATGCCTCTACTGCGGTGGCTAGTTCTACTTATATAGGCCCTGGTCCTCTCCCCAAATATTGAGCGGGAAGGGAGCCAACAACAGTGGCCAATTTGAAAGGGGACATCTAGTACAGCTTATCCTGAAAAAAGTGGTCTTCGCCTGCAAAAGGCTCTGGTGATGACGCCGTCTTGGGCTCCATGTTGACCTCCGTCCTGCCGTCCTGCTGGTCTTGGTCTCGTTGCACCGATATGGAAACCTTTGCCTGATGCCTCAGTACTCTGCGCCTGCGCTCGCCCCCTTAGCACCAAATAGGAAACAAGGACGCTGCACGCGCTGGCGCCCTCCTGGCGCCCGCCTGATCCTAATCGTCATGGCTCACGTCACGAGAGCCTCGCGAGGTTTGCCCTGCCTTGATATCTCTGCTCCTCGCGAGGCAGCCTGGTGAGGCCGCTCCTGAGGAGGTCTTGCATCGTCCACCTCGCGAGGCTTGGCCCCTCACGAGGGTCTTGAATGCTTCGCTGATGAAGATGGGCCATACAGGCCTGCAGCACAGCCATGCAGTGGGCCGCAGGCAGGCAAATCTGGGGACCCCCGTTCGCAGAATGCCGATAGCTCGCTTACGCCTTTTGACTAATGCAACGTACCCTCGCCCAGGCGGTGGACATGCATTAGTTCGTTTGGTGTCAGATTGCCAGAGGCATACACTGTAGTACCGAACATGCGGAGTACCATCATTGTTCGACTTCATGAAGAGGCAAAGAGCCAAGCGAAAGGTTTAGTAGTACGAGTAGTACTACTACTAGAACCGCATGGTGGAGCCTCTGTACTCTTATTTTTTTTAATCTCTGATAAAGTACACATTTATTCCGGAGAAGGGCGGAAAACGGCAGCCCAACATGTAATGATGATATGGATCAACCATGCTCGAATATATCTTGGCCTCCATGCGAGCCCGTCTGTGTGCTCTCGCTCCTCGTCTCTCTCAAGGAACGGCAGGTTGGCCATTTTGCCGTCAATTGAGATCGGTTTGCACACACTCCGGTCCCACATGTCAGTGATATGCCAAGAGGAGGTGCGTTGACCGACTGGCCATCTGCTGCATACTTGGTTTTGCACCTTCATACTACTCCTCCCTCCGTCACAGTTTATAGGGCGCGCTTCATTATGATGCATTTCTCTCAATGCATTTCCACCACCAGAGAGACTTTAGACGCGTTTGGTTTAATGCTCCAGTAATTAGGGCGTGGTAACCGCAATTTTCTCTCGATGTAGTACTACGGAGTGGAGTAAGTGCATGCATGTGTGTACCCGGGGTGGAAGCACTGCATGCATGTGTTTACGCATTATTTCCTCTAGTAATAGACGCCGTGCTATAACTACCAATGCTATTTTCAAGCCGATCACTAGTCGCCTTGGTCCCAGAGATTTTCTCTTTTTCTGAAGCGCTATATAAACAGTGACGGATGGAGTAGTATGAGCGGATTCAAAGAAGAGTGTATTGATGGTTTCTTCTTCTGAGCAACTTACAGTGGGAAATGTGGGGCTTATGATTTGACTGCTCATTACTCACTATTAATGCGGTATAGCGACGGTCTGAGTCTCCCATGCGGCTGTGCACTACCCCTCGGTTCTTAAATATACTTGAGTATTTGTCTTTCTAGAGATTTCAACGAGTGACTACTCAAATATTTGTATTTTTAGAGATTCAAATGGACTACTACATACGGATGTATATAGACATATTTTAGAGTGTAGATTCACTCATTTTGCTTCATATGTAGTCACTTGTTGAAATCTCTAGAAATACAAATATTTAGGAATGGAGGGAGTACACATACAAAGAAAAATGAGTGAATCTACACTCTAAAATATGCCCATTTGAAATTTGTAAAAAGACAAATATTTAGGAACGAAGGAGTATAATTTTGTGCACGGCACATGGACCCGGATGCCGAAGAGGCTTCTGGCAATGCTATCAAGCTTCTAGCATTGTTTACATAATTGACGTACTATACAAATAATTTTCTAGCGACATGAAATTGTACAATGGTGTGAGCTTTCAGCTTTTGTTTCGTGTGTCTTTCCATCGATGCTCTTTTGGAATCAATAAAAAACTAACTTCCTTGCTAATCAGAGCTAATATTTACAACACAACTCAAGACAAAGTTGTGAGAAGGTGTTAAATTAAAATTGATCCATGCTTTCATTAGCAGCCACGTCCCCCCAGCTCTTTCTAAATCAACAAGGCATGTTGGGAAAAAAAGTAGCTGTCTAGAGCATGCAACATTCCGATCATTTTGTGCAGTTCCACTAAAATAGAGCTGATCGTCCCTGTTCCAAAGATATTAAGTGTGATTACGATAATAGAGGAGTGCTGATGAAACAATAAACACACAAATAGAAGCCGGTCACCTTTGCAGTCTCTCTTAAGACTAACTAGTTGGACAAGATTAGGCTTGGAGTTGGATGAGGAGGATAGAGCAAAACCAATCTCCCTTTGTGCAGTCGGACTGAAATGTAGAGACGTTGCCCGTGTGACATGTTTGTAGAACTGCACAAAACACTCTTGAGAAAAAAGTGATTTGTGCAGTTCACCAAAAGGTCGCAATAGCAACGAGGTGAAATGGATAGCCCTGTTTGCAAAAAAGAGGTAGAAAGGAAACAATTACTAGCCAATAACAGTTGATGACACATGCGACGACAAAAAAGAAGCATATTCCTTGTCCTAAGGGAAGATAACAACACGGTTGTGTTTGTCTAAAACAGTGTGAGGACGAGATTGCAATATGGAAAGTACGCCGGACGAGCTACGTTTTGGGCAAAGAACTATGGAAGATCCACATGAAGCGACGTGGGAAGACGAGAAGTTGAGCAAGGCCGGAGGCGATACCTGGAGGTCGTTGGGATGTAACTAGGTGAGCGGCAGCAGGCGGAATCTGCCCATACTACGGTAGCGAGCAGGTGGCGTAGGCCCTATCACGCCGGAGCTTGGTCAGAGAGAACGGCGTGTACCGCAGATCGGGATGTGCTGCCTCGGCGCCGTCGAACGGAGAAACGATGCACGTCCTCCCTTTCCGCCGGCGGACAGGATGCGGCCAGATCAGTGACCAATGGTGAGAGAGAGAGAGAGGCCACCGCAACCTTGTGTGAGGATACTCTGAAGAGAGACAAACCAGGCAGGCATGCTCCATTGTATATAGTGGAGTGGACTACCTTTTTCTCCATAAAAATCGTTTTATATTCTGTGTACGTGCCATTGAGCGATATAACTTTATTTAAAAATAACGCACAAATGCATCAAGTCGAACTTTGTTTCGTGCACGCGTGGTAGACGACCTCCGTAGGTAAACAACCGCTACACGCGTTCAAATTAGCACGTGGGCTGCCATTTTGTACAGAAATGAGCTCCACCGTGTACCCGCGCGGGTGTGGCTGGGCACGAAGCGTGAGTATGTGCACGGTGCACCTATTCTCTTGTTGTATACGTACACCACCTATGTGGGGTTGTGTGAGAGAGATACAAACGTAGAGAGATATAGTGTGTGGGTTCGTGAGAGTTTTTTTGGGGGGTCAATCAAAAAATGTAACATATGCAATGTGTGTGAAATAGAGTCCTGGATATTTCGCGTATATAGAGGGGGCGATCCACGAGAAGAGAGTGGAGGTATCATCGGCTTGAGGTGTCCATAGAATCGAAGAGAGGGATGATGTGTGTGTGTGCGCGCGCGCGATCGATAAAGAGTGTCATTGAATTTGTGTGTGCCCACGTCAAAGATATAGAGTGGTTGGCCTACGGGAACGTGAGAGGGGACAGGTGCAATTTGTCTCTATGGCATGGATACCTACCTACAGCGCTCGACTATCGGTGTGTGGTGGGGGGGGGGAGGGTGGAGGGAGGCCTAATTAACTATAGACGTACAATGGCTGGTATATGTGTGGAGGAGGAGAGAGGCCTACCTCATGTATTAAGGGAGATCGCTCTACCTCATGTATTAAGGGAGATCGATCGGCATCCATGCATATGTGTAGGAGAGGAATAAGGTTGGGAGAGCCAGAGCTAGAGTGTTGGAGGGGTGGTAGTGGAGTTGCTTCTAACAAATGGTGGGATAGGCTTGCTAGACAACCGGAGGGCACGCCTACAATATCAATAAGAGAGGGGATGGCTTCCTGTCTGTGCACGTGCGTGTGGGAGACGAGTCAGGAGGCATGCACGAATGATGAGGGGGGCGATATGGCTGTGGTAAGCAGACATAACTACATAGGAAGATCAATCGTCCTTTGTCAGAGAAAGGAGAGACATAACTTGTGAGGTACATCGATCGATGGGGGGGAATAGTTAAATTCGACCTAGGTATATGTTGGGAGATCGATCGGTATAAATGCATGTGTGTCTTAGAAGCAAATGAGGCACGGGGAGAAGGATAGAGAGAGAGAGGGATGCATCTAGGAGGTGGTGCGAGAGTCACACTATATCGAGGGGGGAGGAGTGTGCGAGTATGAGATCGATGAAAAGAGTGGTGGGAGTGAGGCATGGACGGTGATAAGATAAGAGGGGAAGCTTGTGTTTTGTGCTAGGCACACCTGGCTAGAGAGGCATATCGATTGATGTGTGCCGTAAAGAAGGAGCTGGGGGGCCTACACACACCGTGGGTGAACGACCTAAAGTGAAAAGACGAATTTGCGTGATGGAGCTAGAGAATGCTGAGGGAGGGTGAGAGGGATGCGGGCGTCTGCATGCATGAGAGAAAGTTAGCGCTAGCTAGCTACAAAGATAAGAGGATTGTGTGGGTGTAAAAGACGAATAGAGATCATACTTCATTATAAAAAGCGAATTCGGATATTTGAAGAATTTATAATAGTGTTTTAAATCGACGCATGTGTGAATATATATAACGGTGATACACATGGTGTTGTTATGAACATGCTATACTACATATAATATATTTTATCTCTACTCTTATAAAAAACGGAGGTGTTGATGATGGTGCCATCGTGCAATGTAGGCCGTCCGATTTATATCTGACGGATAGGAAGGAAACTATGGCAATTTTGAAAAAAGATACCCACACCCCTCTCCATATTTGCAAATTAGGCCTCCCCTTGATCATGTTGATGTTTTGTGGAACGCATGGGCCTCTTGCTAGTACTACATATAACATATAGAACATTGATCATAATTTGGGCTAATGTGTGGCTTTTGCAGCTCAGGTCTATATACTTGTCATAATGTAGGGGGTGGGGCACTATACTATGTGTGATAAACATGGTGTACACGTATGGAACATGGTTTAGATTATGAATATATAGTTAGTACATCAAATGTACTATTATTTGGAATCAACATCAAGTGTATTCAAAAAATAGAATTCGAGTTCATGTAGTACACATAGTTCATATCTATCTCTATAGTAATCATGTGGTGTATTATTAAGGTAATACACGAATGATGGTTGAAGTTGGCAAAAATCATGATTATAGATTCTTATTGAAATAGAGAAACGAATTCAAATTCAGTTCTAATTGCAGCGGTAGTATAGACATTTGGAATGCACTAAAATGTTGGTATGAGTAGGTTACATGCATTATACAGCAAGCGAAATTTTTTAATTGGACATAACATGGATTCATACTACCGAATAGCATTTAATTGCACTAAATTGTTGGTATGAGTAGCTTTGAATAGTATTGTCATAGTAAAACGGGGCAAGACTCTCTATTTGTGTGGTGTGAATAGTTTTATTTTTTCATTTTCTTTTTGGTTGAGGGAAGTGCGAATTGATTTGGTACGTACAAGTACAATATTACACGTTAGGCTTGTCCCTAAAATTCAACCCGCACCTTTTTATATTCCGAAAAAAATTCAGATATTGTGCTCCCAAAACTGGCGCCTTCACAACCTGCGCCTTGCTATCCCGAAATTACAACGCGCGCGAAAACTCCCTCCAGCTGCCAAATCCCGACACGCGAAATCCCCCTTCTAACCTTGAGTCGAAAGGGCCGCTAGGTCAAATCGGTGGGGGGTACTTTTGTAACGCACCCTACATTTTGGACAAGCGCGTCCCTAAGTCATGGTTCACACCATCCCATCGCCTACTTTTCGCCATTCGAAATCCCAGGCCGCAATAACCTCTCCGCTCGAGCCGCGAAACCCCACCCTCCTTCGTCCGCCACCTCACCGCTGCCCAGCCGGAGCCTCTTCCCCGACGATGTCGTCCACCGCTATAGCTCGACATCCCTCGTCCACCTCCCTGGATGAGGATCCGTCATCCCGCCGGTTCATCCGCCCCGTCCTCCACCTCCAAGGAGCTGCTCCGACAATTGCCTCGTCTATCGCAGCTGCTCCATCCCCACAGCGCCGCCTTAACCTGCTCCACCGGAACCGCATCATCCTCAGCGACTCCTCGGACGAAGCCGAGGCCTACTCGGCACCACCAAAGAGGTTGTACACTCATTGCATCGCACCTTCTCCTTAGCTCTACCTCCCGGCGCTGATGGTGCTCCATCCTGCACCCCCATGGAGCGGCTACCTTGAAGCCGGCACCGCGGGCGACATCTCCACGGCGGTCTCCCCGGTCACGAGGCCCCTTGGCGGCGGCGTCCATACCAGCCGGATCTGCTGCTGCTGCTCGGCTCTCGCCGTCCTTCGCTTTCGCCCAGCTCTGCTACTCCGGCTCTCGCTTGCTTTCGCTCGCTTTCGCTTCTTCTTTGCTGCTCTCCCCTCACTCGTCTTTGCTACTCGCTTGGATTTAGCTACACTTGATCGGTGAATCGACTTTTGGGTCGATCGATTTTGGGGTCGGGGAGGGGGCTCACGGAGTTAAGGAAGAACCACCCTTGGGAAGGGGCTCATGGAGAGGTACCCCACTATCTATCTTAGGGTTCAGGGGTGGGGCGGGGGCCTATAGGGCTGGCAGGGCGGCGGACCGGCGGTGGGGAGTTGTTTCAGGCGGCGGTGTTGGGGCAGTGGTTCGGCCGGTGGTGGCTGGCGGCTCAGGGGGGTGCAGGTTGAAGATGAACTGCAGACCCTCCCTAAACTACATGTCAAGTGCCTCTCTGCTACCATTACATTCAATTTCGATAGTAACGTTCAGATTCCACAGTAAATTTCAGTTTCGACAGTTAAGTTCAGAGTCAACAGTTTTTACCTCATCTGTTGTAGTCAGATGGTTTTTGGTGATGTAAATTTTACATCTATTTTACATCATCTATTGGAGATGCTATTAGAATCCCACTTGAGATTGACGATGTCGTCTTGTCTTGCTTGACCTTGACGTCTTACGGCTCACCGGGGCTGCTCCAACGACAGAACGATCCATCACAACAGAGCAGTGCCCTGGACGCCGTCTACAGATTCCTCAAATCTTCCTCCACACCTCCGACAACCACCTCTACCTCAACTGCTTCAGCGACCAACCCAATGATTGTGAGGTCGACACGGCTATGGCAAAGAGGTTGTACACTTGTTGCATCACTTATTACTATACATTCATATCGATCCATTAGGGCTATTTTGGTTCGACGGAAAAACATAGCAATAAGGAATTTTCCAATGGCACTCTACTATTCAATTATTCATGCATTTTTTTTGAAAGGAATGAGGCAAAACATCCACCTGGACCTACTTTTGAAAATCCTATGCATGAAAACAAGACCAGGTGCATTAGTGGCAGAATAACATTCTAACTATACACGCTTTCATATGGTTTCACTTTATTTTGGCCATGTTTCTTTGCATTCCTCTACACTTCCAATTCCTGTAAACCAAACACCCAAGCTGATAGAAATCCTGTGTTTACAAATGCTCTGTTTACCATGTGCATTCCTATCCTATTCCGGTGTTTTTCCTATCCCTGCGTTTTTAGAATCATGCAGGCCAAATGAGCCCTTACAGAATTACTTCAGTTACAGGTAGGTGTCGAAGGGAACTTTGTGTGGTTTGTCCTGCTCCTGCCGCGACGTCGTCCACCTCACCTGAGGTGCTCCATCGACAGAAACATCCACCAAACCAGACATCACGACTCCTGACCGTCTTTCGCCGCATCGGATCTCCTTCCCCGCCGCCGGCACCCATCGCAACGGCATCACCATCATCGACTCAGCAGATGAACCTGAGGAGTACACGGGTCCACAAGAGAGGTCGCACTCTTTTGATTCTGCTTATGTTATGCATTGCTTAAAATTACCTGCTACTTTATCGTCCTGTTCACCTCTTGGACTCCAAGTCAGGTCCAAATTAATGTTCGAACTTGAGTTCTAAATTAGTTTTGGGGCACATATCGAGGAAGCAATGAATAGTATCTCTGTCTAATATCTGGTCCACCTAGGGTATGCCTATGTTGTTCATCTTGGGTGGGAAACAAATAGTAGAGCAATCATCTTCTGTCTTTTTATTAAATTAAAGCAATCATAAGCCTGCTATCATTATTTTTGGATCCATCCACTGATTTTTACCATCACTCTAAATTTCTGCATGCTCTCCTTACATAATCTCACCATATTTTTTTCATATGCATGTCAGATATTGTATACAGTCATGCTGAACATGTGGAGAAAAAGAGAAGAGTTTTGTGCGGCAATACAATGTCATGCAGACATCGCTCCATGGTGGGTTCAAAGGCAAACCCTCCCCACCCCTCTCCAAATTGTAATCTAGAGGAAGATATCTGTTCTGAGGCAGATTCAGACGCCGCTGACCACTCCTATTTACCCCCCAAGGTGTTTGCTCTACCTTGGCATGATGATGTTAGTCATATCATGCATATGTTGCCTTGCAGTGCCTACTTTTGACATCATATATGTCATCTGCTTAGTTTAGACATGTTCTGTAATGCCACCTGTTTAGTTTCTATATCATATATGGGAATTATGCAGGATCATGTCTTTTAGCCAGCCATAATATATGTGAAATGTGCAATGCCATCCTGTTTAACCAGGCATCATATATTTGAATGATATCTTGCCCATCCTTTTCTTCATTACATTTCCATTTGTCGACAATGTTTGTACATTAAACTACTCTTCCTGTGAATCAGCCATTTGGGTGGGAGATTGAAAAATCTGGAGTGAAAACAAGGCCTTTAGAGCAGACAGTGCTACCTGTCGAAGCAGATCTCTTGTTGGGTCCCTATAGCTCCTCAGAGATGGATTCAGAGACAGATGACCAGTCCTATTCCCACACCGAGGTGTATGCTCTAACTTGGCATGGCATTTTAGTTATTCATCATATCTTTGAATTATGTTATGCTATGCTATCCATCTTAGATAGACGTCATATATGTGAAATTATGTCATGCTATCTGTTTTTGTTAAACAATATACATGTCAACTATTTCATGTCCTCTTTTTTCCCCTCTATCCATTGCATCTGTCTCTCATACAATGTATGTACATTCAACTATGTTTCCTGTTTATCAGCCACATTTGAATTGGAGCGGGTGATGCCAGCATCTAGCGGACTAAAAGCAAGGTCTTCAAATAAAACAGTGCTACCTCTTGGTGGAGATAGCAGCCCGGTTGTACATGCACGAGAACCAGCCCTACCACACATAACCCAAACTCTCGCATATTGTACCCCTACTGCGATGGACAAAGAACTAGCTTCACCCAATCTAACCCCAACCCCAGCAGATAGTAACCCAGTTCCTGTTGACACAACACCATCTCCACCACAGAGCTCCCAAACAAGAGCAGTTAGTAAGGCAGCTCCAGTGCCCAAAGGGCCAGTACTACCACGGCAAACCCCAACTCCACCGGTTAGTACGCCTATTCCTGTGGAGGAAGCACAACCAGCTAGTCGTAGTTTAGCATCTATCGCATTTGATGTTGTTAAATCGTATGTGCGTATCTTCCCATCTTGGAAATATTATACTGAAGATGAAGGAAAATGCCAGTTGCAGGTGTTTGTCTAGGAGTTATGTGTAAGTAATGTTATTCATGGCAATTACTTTGCTTTGTCCCATACATCCTACCTCCATGATGGTTATAATACAACAAATTTTCCCATTTTTCTCTATAGAGAAGGACTGATTTGGAAACTTCGGGATGAGGTAACCTGTGCTAATACCTCTGCTATCTTCAAGAATGCTTGGTGGCGATATTGGAATTACACGAAGAAAAGCGTACTTCACCGGCAAAGAAACTCATCAAATTCCCTTACGTTCTCCACGAGACACATTCTTTGGACGATGAATGGGAACACCTTGTTACATCTTGGTCCCGAACCAAGAATGTGGTAAGGTCTATGAGCTCATTTTCTATTTTTAAGTACTATATTCTTGCGTCTTACTGTACTCTGTTCATGTAGAACAAGTGCCTAAACCTGAAGAACAACTGTTCTAATTTAAGATTCCATTGCTATCATAGTTCCAAAAAGCGATAGGCGTTAATTATGTGTTTTGCCACCGCCTTGCGCTTTACTGACCAAAGCGCATGCTTATGCACAGTTATGCACAGATTAAGTGTAGTTATGCGCAATGCGTTTATTAACGCCTAGAGCCTAAACACGCTTAAAAGCGCTCGCTTAAGTAGCCTTTTTTTAACTATGATTGCTATCGTGCATACTGCTTTGCTCTTGTATCACTGTATTTACTCATACAAACTTATTTTAAAATTGAAGGATCCAATCGAAACTCCAATGGCATAGCAGGTATGTTCACGCATGTTTCTTTAACAGGCTTGCTCTTATCAATAGCTCTGTTGATTTCAATTTCAATTGTGTATACATTTGACTTATCATATCATGCACATTACTAGCATCACAACAAAGCAAATAGTGTTGTTGTACATGTAGGCCCATGCTACCCATCTGAAATCTTGTTGTGCCGTGTAGTTTCCCACGCTTTGTATTCTTTCACTGCTGTTTTGTCTTGAACTGATATGATTTGAACCGTGTCTCCATTTTGATTTGGCAAGACAATGCAGTGACCATAGGACATAGATATATGTTTATTTGATGCTTTTATTATGTACTAGTACTTGGCAATAGAAGACTTGGTAGTTTAATCCTGTCCACCTTACTAATGAACTGGTTCATCGAAATGAGTTTCATATACTAGTACATGCTAAACTGTTATGTATACGCTTGTTTCTTCTTTTAGAATCTTGTGAGAATATTGGGGAAGAGTGCCTTATTAAGCAATGGTAAAGGAAGTAATGCGAGATAAGGTTCAGGATAGTGACACATCCTTGTTGGTCTCCAACAAAGATGATAAAACAGCTAAGAAAGACTATCTAGAAGACGATTGAGACAACCCCAAAGTCCTGTCTTGGTTTAGTGTTGGAGTTCTTGGCCACTACCGCTTGCACAAGCTATTCAAACTCATGCGAATCAGTTCGGTTTCTTGAGTCTCAACTACAAGCTGAAAGACATCGATCAGCTATCTTTGCGACAAGAAGCGGAAGGAATGCGGAAGTCCTGGAGCATTCGGATGCATACTTTACGGTGCAACAACAAGCGTTGGAGGATTTGAGCGTAAACAGGACAAAGCTAATAATCTTGCTAAGCTTACTGCCCGACATGGTGGATACCACATTTCTTGAGCTCTTGAAGTTGTTTGATTATGCTCTTGTTTCTTTGCCAGCGTTTATTTGCACTGGTGACCAATTTTGACGGCCAGTGTATGTAATATGCTGCTTTGTTCCCTATATTTGCACTGGTGGTGAACTGACCAGTGGATGTAATATGTGTCATAGCAGTAATAGGCTAGCATTAATTGCTTTCTTATTTATTTCCTTATTGTCTTGCTTAGTTGTTTTCTTGTAGTCACTGCAGTTCTTTTTCTGTGTTTTTCTAGTGGCCACAATAACCTATCTTTGGAAACTAGGCCAAAATAATCATGGCAACACACGGACTGTTGTAACCATGGGCCTCCTGTGGGCTGTATGATCCATGGGCCTTCTACAGGCCGTAGGATCCATTGGCCTTGTATACGGGTCGTAGGATCCATGGGCCTTCTACGGACCGTGCGATTCATGGGCCTTTTACGGGCCGTAGGATCCATGGGCCTTCTACGGGGTGTATCATCATTTCGCCAATCATGGGCCGTACTATTCGTGGACAATAACGGGCCGTTAAAGGGCCGTACTTGATAACTCTATGAAAACAGCCCGACGGGTTTTTTTGACATGAAAACTGCCCAACGTATTATCGGGCCACAAACGGGCCGACTGTAACCACGGGCTGAATTTGGCCCAAAAGCAGAAAATGAAAGTAACGGGCCATAAGTAAACTAATGTGGAAATGAGCCCAAGAATAAATGGGCCCCGAGAAGGCCGAAAGATAACATGGGCTGGAAACGGCCCAACGGAATAATGGGTCATTAATGGGTATAAAGTGATACCTTTGTTCATTACGACCAGTTTCTGCGATGCCGTTAATGGGTATAAAGTGATACCTTTATTCATTACGTGTCGGTTTTACCACGGGCCGTTAATGGGTCGAAATGTCTGGGCCTCATATGGGCGAAAGGCGTCATGGGCCATACATGGGCGGAAGTTAAAACGGGCTGGAATTATATTGGGCGGCCAGATGACGCTCTTGGGCCTAATTCGGATAGGCCGTAAGCGGGCCTGGGTGAGCGTGCGGTAAATGGGCTATATGCGAACATGCCGTTCACAAGCTTGTCGTGGGCCGGCCCGCCACCTTTTGACCAAGTCAAACGGGCGGGCCTTTTCACAGGAATGGGCCTCTGTCACTACAAAAAAAAGACACATCCGTGACATTTTGGGCTGAACGAATTTTTTCTGTCATACATATGACACTTTTATGACGATAATTGTGACAAAACCTATTATCATCATAGATGTGGTGGGCTCCTACTTCTATGACAAAAAATCATGAAAGAAAATGGGCTTTTCGTTCTGGGCGGGTCGGAGACACAGCTGCATGACATTCTTTGGGCCGTCCATGATGGGAAAAACCGTGGTAGAAGCAAGGGCGAGGAAAATTTCGGCGAGTTCCCGGTTATGGTGGGAGGTCGAGGGCCGAGTGATGCGCGTTTCTCTCGTACACGTATGCGCGTGTGTGCGAGGCGTTGGATCTAACTGAACCCGAGCGAGGCGTTGGGCTCTAACTGAACCCGAGCGATTGCACTGCAGGCTACGAGTTACTGAACCCGAGCGATCGATCGATGGCTGTTAACAGAACCCAATCGAGCAATTCCTTCGCTACTGCTGCTAACTGAAGCCGATCGATGCTGCCTCCGGGATGAACAGTGAGCGTTGGGGGGGGGGTTGGATGAACAGTGAGCGCTGGCGTTGCCTTTGGATGAACATGACCCCGTGGTGTGGTGGAGGGCTGGATGAGCGATGAAGCGGTGGAGGGGTGCCCGTGGAGGGTGGTTGAACAGGACCCGTGGTGTGGAGGGCTGGATGAGCGATGAAGCGGTGGAGGGGTGCCCGTGGAGGGTGGTTGAATAGTAGCGGTGGAGTAAGCGGCGCGGTGGAGGCTGGATGAACAGGATCCCGTGGAGGCTGGAGGAGGTCGACGGTGGAGATGAACAGTATCCCGTGGAGTCCCGTTTTGCGGTACGCCACAACCCTCCCGATGAACAGGACCCCCGTTTCGACCGTAGGAGGTCCGTTTCGTCCGTTTTGCGGTACACAACACCCCTCCAGATCAACAGGACCCCTGTTTCGACTGTAGGAGGTCCGTTTCATCTGTTTTGCGGTACGCCACACCCGTCCCGATCAACAGGACCCCCGTTTCGACCATAGGAGGTCCTTTTCCTCCGTTTGCGGTACACCAGACCCCTCCCGATCAACAGGACCCCGTCTCGAACGTAGGAGCTCTGTTTCCTTCGTTGTGCGGTACGCCAACCCTCATTTCCATCGCCTGTTCCGTCCAAGCCCTCCCGATGAACACGACAACGCATTCCGTTCCGACCCAGTCGGTTGGCTCCCACGCGTTCCATTGCCTCCCGATGAACACGACGCATTCCGTTGCCTCCCCATGAACACGACGCATTCCGTTGCCTCCCCATGAACACGACGACGACGTTGTTTCTCCGTTCCGACCCAGCCATGTACACGAGCCCTGGCCATACGTATGCGTGAGTAGGCGTTCGAGACCCTGCCCGTATGTACACATACGTGGCCGTATTTTCTTTCTTGCACCCTGTCCGCTGTACGTACGTGTACATGCTACGTGCGCGCCTCTACTACGACATGTGCGCACCTTTACTATGACACGTGCGCGCCTCTACATCGACCTGTATGTACGTACACGTTCGCGACCAAAATGACAACGCTACGTACGCTTCGACCAGGTGGGTCCCGACTGTCAGGCACTTCCTTGCCGGCGAAGATGTAGCTGGTGGGTCCCAGCAGTAAGGGGGGCGAATCATTTTTTTTGCCTGGACGCACTTCCTTGCGTGTGAAGGTGTAGCTGCTGGGTCCTAGCAGTCAGGGGGGCGAATCGTTTTTTTTTGCCCGGATGCACTTCCTTGTGTGCCAAGGTGTAGCTGGTGGGTCCCAGCAGTCGGGGGCCGAATTGTTTTTTTTGGACACACTTCCTTGCGTGCGAATATGTAGCTGGTGGGTCCCAGCAGTCAGGGGGACGAATCGTTTTTTTTGCCGGACGCACTTCCTGGCGTGCGAAGATGTAGCTCGTGGGTCCCGGTGATCGGCGAATCATTTTTTCGTGAAATACGGTGGCCCGTCCGGTGGGTCCCCGCTGTCAGGTGGAGGAATAATTATTTTGCGCGTAATAAGGAGGCACTTCCTTGCGGCTGCCGTGGACCCAACTGTCAGCCTCTTCACGTAGAGTCCACGTCCGATGGAAGTCGTTCCTTGACCACGTTGACCACGCCGCACCGAGAGCACCAGGGCGGTGGACGACGGCGAGGCCTAGGAAGGGGACGACGTGGAGCCGGGGAAGACGCGGCAGTGGATGCACACGCGGAGAGGAGTACGAGGGTTCACTGGTTTGGCTCTGTTGCCGTCACCGCAGAATAACAGGGGGTGTGGGTGAGTGGAGGGATGGCCTGGCCAGCAGTGGGAGTAGTAGGGGGCGGTGAGGCCTCCGCGGCAGCACAACCGGCCACGGGAGGCAGGAAGCGGCTGACACGACCGGCGCTGCTGGGCGGTGGAGCAAGAAGACCAGAGATTGAAGAAGCCTGACGTCCGTTGGATGGACATCAGACGGTCCTTTAATAGCTAGAATCGTTTATATTGACTAAGTTGACAAAGCCCTTGGTATGTCAACTTAGTAGGCCTGGTCGACTTACGAAGCAGTGCGCCCGGATGTCGAGGGAGGAATCATTTTTTGGGCGGGTGAAGCTAGAATATCCGAGATTGAAGAAGAAGCATGCCATCCGTTGGATGGACATCCAACGGCCACTGCTGCTAGAACCGTGTGTTGACTATAAGTTGACAAAGCCTTGCATACGCGTCAACTCTGTTGTTTTAGGGGACGCGTCAACTTAGTAAGGCTAGAAGCGTGTGGCAGAGAACTTATAGCCCATTTGATATTTGTAAGAATGTGTAGCCCTTTTTGAATTCTAATGGAATTTACTACAGCCCATTTACAGTTTGTTAAAAGTACAACCCGTTTCAACCAACCGTTCAAAACAGAATTCAATAAAATTTCCCACATTTTGATGGGATCCAAAAAAAATTTATTCCGAAATTTCTAGTCAGATTAAATACAATTTCAATATAAATTTATATTACGTAAAAATCCAACAAAACATTGCGCTCACAACAATTAATGAAATTAAAATTTTCAATATCCAAAAATAATATTTTATAAAGTAATCACATGTTTGGTGCATTTTTTATAATTCTTGCCAGTTTTTATAATTACATCCTATTTATTATTTCTTAAAGCCCATCTTCTTATTAAGCCTAATGCATCCCTCCTAGGAAAGATTTGCAGCCTAGCGGGGCGGAGAATAACAACTTGACCTTGCCTGGGTATTCCTAAAATAAGTATAGCTGGGCTAGCCATTTTCAGCTTGAAAAAATTTAATATCTGGGCTGGATATCTGGCCTGGGCTAGACGGGCCACAACCCGCCCAGTTAATACCTGCAGCGATATTTTCGTTGTTGTTCAGAGGAGAAAAATTAATATCTAGGCTAAACATCAAAAAACTCTGCAGTTCTCACACCTCAAAAACACAAATACTGCTCGAGCTGCTTGGTCCCAGTTGTCGGCCGCTCCTTGTGCAATTCTCTCGTTTATTGACTACTACATAGGTTGACAATGGTGTGGGACCGTGATGTCAGGAAACTAGGAGGAAACAAAATAAATTTTAGTTATATATATATATATATATATATATATATATATATATATATATATATATAATATGGAGTCACTTGAGTAACAGAGGCTATGGACCGGGTGGGTCACCAGTGTCAGCCTCTCCAAGTAAAGTCAGCTCCTCGCTTTGTGCGTGCTTTCCGCAAAGCAGTCGGCGCGCCGCCCCTTCCCGGTGCGAGGCGGTGCTCCGCCTTCAAACGACACAAGTGCCGTTCGTCCGTCCATCTGCCGCCCAGATTAATGATACGCGGTTGCCGAGGCGGCTACTCCGGCGCCACACGTCCGTCCCTCCGCCCGCCCACCATTGCTATATAAACTGCTGCGCCGTCCATAGCCGTAGTCATCCACATCCGTTCCCTTTCTCCTGTCCACACCACTACTGCCCACCATCGCTTCCTCGCGCTCCAGCGCTCTTCGGGACGGGCGGATGACGGACCACAAGGAGATGGCAGCCATTGCTGCCGACCGGCTGGCAGCGGGCAGCGGAGGGCAACGGCGTCCCAATGGAGAACTTGGTAGTCGATGATCCGGCGCCAACCCCTTCTCCACGTCATCTCGCGGTGCATTGCACCATGACCATCGGCGAGGCCCGTGCTAATATATGGACAGCCGAGGCAGATGCGTGAGGAGCAGTTCCGGAGGCGAGCCGACGCCGCCCACAACCACCATCTCCTCCGGGAGCACTGCGGCGGAGGAGCAGATCACCGTGAGTGGGCGGGGCAGAGGCGCTGCTTTCGACTTCGTGGCGCTCCGCCCGCAAGGGCCGCCTCGAGCGCTGGAGGTACCGCATGCGGGTGGCGGAGGCTGCGGCCGCCTACAAAGAGGCTAGCAAAGAGGGCGATGAAGCGGGCGGGGCGCTGTTTGGCGAGACCGATGATGAGGCAGAGGACAATGCCGATTCCGACGAGTCCCCGCTCCGCTGGCGTCGATGAGGCCATGCTCCGTCGAGGCCCCGCGGCGCCAACAACGAGGCAGAGGACACCGCCGGCTCCACCGAGGCCCCGCCACGCCAACAACGAGGCAGAGGACATCACCGGCTCAGCCGAGGCCCCACCCTGCTGGAAACATGGGGGAGGATTTCCACCGCTCCGCTAAGGCGCCGCCCGCCGGCAACGATATAGAGGACATCGCCGGCTCCGCCGAGGCCCCACCCCGCTGCCAACGAGGCCGCGCCACGCAGAAAACGAGGAAGAGTAGAACACGGTAGGTTGCCGCCGCTCGGGTCCAAGTAAGGCCACCGCTGCTACCCTCCGGTTGAAGCCAAGCTAGGCGGGTTGACCATTGACGGGCGGTTAGCTTCTTGGCGGCGGCGTGAGTCGGAGAGCTGCTGGAGAAGAACGTTGCTTCTACTTAGCTTCTTTGGTGTAGTTGGCTGGTGACATGTGGGCCCAACAGGCCACATGTCGATTCTGCTACACCTGCGATTAAATCACTAAAGCTTTGTTCATTTCGATTGGGACACGGTGGGTAACCGGTTAATTAATTATACCTCCAGCGCACCCCTTTTTAGTTGAAGAATGTATGAAATGTAATGAAATCCGGCATGTTTATTTGAAATCCGACCGTGTATGAATGAATTTATTTCGATTAGTTTGAATTCCTATATCACTGGCATTGGATGAACATGCAAAACAATACCTACTAGCATTATTCCCAGGGTGATCACCTCGTTTGCAGCAGTTTCACATGTACTCCCTCCGGTCCTTTCTAGTCTGCATACAAGTTTTGTCTGCAGTCAAAGTATCTCTACTTTGACCAATCTTATACAACAAAGTATGCACTTTCACAAACAAAGAGTTTGAGCAGCTTCTTAGCGTTTCTGTACATTGCAATCAAACACACAGGCCTGGCAATTCATAGAGAACATTCAAAACAATCGATGATTATGCATCTCAGCGACTCACATGTCAGAGGCAATATTTACTTCACTACTAAAGAATAAAGAGAAAATTGATCGATACTGCTGACAGCAAAGGGCGTCCCATTCGAAAATATCAAGCGCATGTCTTGCTAAAATCAATGAGCAAAATTTGACAAGGTTGTCCCATTCCAAAATATCAAATGCCTACGATTGTGGAATGGGCAGGGTTTGCCATCAGTTCGGACATTGACATGGCACCTCGTGCTAAATAAACCAGTTGTTCTTTTTGTGCAGTTCCACCAAAATCAACCAAATTCGTGCGTAGCTTGTATGATTTCGCCCTTATATGTTGCAACGCCTTGAACTTATCGGTACCTCCTTTCTTGTGGTGGAAATGAATGATTCGATGTATTCATGAACATTTTGTGCAGTTCCCATTGAAATCAAGCTGAGCACCCCTGTTTGCACAAATACAAAAAGGTGATTAGTATAAAGCAAACTGTACTATGAATTGACAGTTTCAATAGGCACATACATGGTCCATGTAAAGCACACTTTTATAAAAATGGAACTCACGGAAAGAATCCTAGAACAACATTGTACTCGCGCATCACAACAAAAAATGGAGATTTGTCGGTCCTTACGAGCTGAAGTTAGTTTGGTCTTGTGGGGAGTAATGTAACCATCCTTCAACTGCTCCTTCTGATGAGAAGATAGACAGGGCTTCTTCATCCTGGCATAATCAGAACTAGTCACTTCACGTACTCCATATTCTTCTTCAGAGGAAGATGATCCTGTTGTGCAAAGAGAGGATTACTAAATGCTAGCATCCCTGTTTGCTCGAAAAAAAAGGAAAGGAAATATTTAAAACAGCACAGATGAAGCACTTCTCAAGGACAATACAACTTATTCATGGCCAATTATCTAAACGGTAGCACAACACCAATAGAGATGACAAAGCTCAATCATATGGATGAAATCGTTGGTGAGTACCAACCTTTGTTAGGAGGCTTATTGTGTAGAGCATACGGATGAAGCACTTCTCGGAACCATCATTGCTATCTACGGTGGTGGCCATGCTTACTATATACTCCTCGATTAGTTTAACCAACATCTTCTTGTGCAGTTCCACTAAAATATATGGTATCTTCAAAGAAGATCCCTGTTTGCACAAGTAGAGATAATTACATATTACATTAAGAGTGGCATCAAATTAGTGGCAAAACATTTGCTCGTTCCAGCCGTAGCAATAAATTAAGATGCAAAACTGTATCATTACTTGTGTCATCACAGTTCCAGTGCTTCATTACAGCACCGGGAGTTGATTTTTGTTTTTCTTCCGCTTGTTCTTCCCCTTCATCACTTGGTTCAATAATAGACAAGCTTCGCCTTCAATGTAAGATTTGGCATGTCAATTAGGGAGCACAAGTATAGTACTAAACTTAATTTTCTGATGAAAGTGGCAAAATACAGGCCAACAGTTGTGAAATATCCTTATCTTACCTCAATGGGATATTACGGTGCACATCTGATTGGAAGTCTTGTCTCCATTTGTGCAGTTCACTAAAATCAAGCAACATTATCGTACAAGTAGCACAACATATGAAAGCACACTGCAGAATCATGTGAAAGAAGGCTAGTACCGACCTCTCATGATGTGGAATTCAAACAACTCACAAGAAGAAGATCTGAACCAAATTTGCCTTAACGGATAGGAAGTAAGATCTGAACCAAATTAGTTGGCCATCATATATGTAAAATTGTGTCATGC
The DNA here is from genome assembly GCA_021605145.1 of Aegilops bicornis. Lineage (NCBI taxonomy): Eukaryota > Viridiplantae > Streptophyta > Magnoliopsida > Poales > Poaceae > Aegilops > Aegilops bicornis. The sequence continues at coordinate 304,873,263 of CM038675.1, forward strand.
TATCCTATTTGGTTAGACAACATAAATATGAATTATTTCATGCCCTCTTTTATTCCCCACTATCCATTGCACCTGTCTATCATATAATGTCTATAATTTCAATTACTTTTCTTGTTTATCAGCCATTTGAATTGGAGAGCGTGATGGCAGTATCTAAGGGAGTAACAACACGGTCTTTAGAAAAGATAGTGCTACCAGTTGATGCAGATAGAACCACGGTTGTACTTGCCCAAGGACCAGATCCACCACACATAACCCAGACTCTCGCAGATTGTACCCCTACCCAGTTGGACGGAAGAACCAGCTACACCTTCCAACCCCAACCTGGCAGATAGTAACCCAGCCCAGTTGACACAGCACCGTCTCCACCACAGAGCACCCAAACACGAGCAGATAGTAAAGGGAACTGCAGGTGCCCAAAGCACGAGGACCACCACTCGAATCCCAACTCAACTCTTAAAGGAGAAGAAGATTTGTTCTCAGGTCGGGTTACGTAGCTATGGTTCATACTCCTTTGCTCTTGCATTCTTGTATTTACTCATACCAACTATTTTCAAATTTGAAGGATGCAATTGAAACTCCAATGGCATAGCAGGTATGTTTTAAACCTGTTTCTTTAACTGATTCTTTGTTGTAACCTGCTCTATGTTGATTTCAGTTTCAATTGAATAAACAGTTATGTTCTCATGTCATGCACATTACAAGTGTTGGTATTGCTCTATAGTTACCCACACTTATATTACATCTATCCTGCTTTGTCTTGAACAAATATTATTTGAACTATGTCTCTATCTTGATTTGGCAACAAAAACTAGAATGATATAGACCATAAAGTGACCATGGTACATAGATATATGTTTGTTTCATGTTGTTATCCTGTACAATTTACTACTGAACTCATTTACCAAAATGAGTTTCTTATACAACATGGTAAACATGTGATGTGTCTGCTTGTTTCTCTTATAGAATGCGGACAAAATATTGGAGAAACGATGCGCGTCATCCAATGGTAAAGGAAGTAATGCAAATAAGGTTCAAGATAGTGAGACATCCTGTTGGTCTCTAAGAAAGCTGATAAAAACTATCTTGTGACGGTGAGGGAACCCAAAAGTCATGTCTTGATGTAGTGTTAGGAGTTCTTGGCCACTCTGCTGGCACAAGCTCTTGAACTTCATTGCTGAATCAGTTCATCTTCTTGAGTCTCAACTTCAAGTTGAAAGACATCGATCGGATGTCTTTGCGACAGAAGTGAAGGACTGAGGAAGTCCTGCAGAATTCAGATGCATATTTTCCGGTGCAACAACAATATTTGGAGGATTTAAGCGCCAATCAAGAGAAAGTTAATAAGCTTGCTAAGCATCTTGCTAGCATTATGGGTACCGGGATATTGTTTCTTGAGATCTTGAAGTGGTTTGATTCTGGATTTGTTTCTTTGCGGCATTTATTTGCGTTGGTCACCAACTTTGACAACCAGTGTATATGATATGCTGCTTTGTTCCCTATATTTGCACTGGTGGCGAACTTTGATGCCGAGTGGATGTAATATGTGTAATAGCCGTGATAGCCTAGCGTTAGTTGCTTGCTTATTTATTTCCTTGTTGTCTTTTTTATTTGTTTGCTTGTAGTCATTGCAGTTCTTTTTCCGCGGTTAGCTAGTGGCTGCAATAACCTATTTTTTAAAACTAGGCCACAATAACCACGGGCCGTTAATGGGTGTAAAGTGATACACTGTTCATTACGGGCTAGTTTCACCACGGGCCATTAATAGGCCAAGAGTTACATAGGGCCTCATATGGGCCGAAAGACGTCATGGGCCATACATGCCCCTAAAGTGAAAACGGGCAGGAATCATATTGGATGGCCCAGATGACGCTACTGGGCCTAATTCGGATAGGGCGTAACGGGCCTTGGGTTAGCGGGCTGTAAATGGGCTATATGCGAGCAGGCCGTTAACAGGCTTTCCATGGGCCGGCCCGCCACCTTTTGACCAAGTCAAACGGGCCGACCTTTTTACAGGAATGGGCCTCTGTTGGGCCGTGCCACGTGTCGACGTATCATAGGCGCCTTCCGTCCAATGAGTGTATGACATCTGTCCCAACGATGAGCCGTCACGTGTTTCCTCCAGCCAATGATGATTTTACACGTGGAAAGTTCCCATTGGTCGGGGCTGCTAACGGGTTATATGATCAAAAACCCGACCCGATAGCTTAACGGCATTCCGTTACGGTGGATGCCACGTGTCGGTCACCCTTGACGAGAGCACTTCTGTGATGCGCGATTTAGCGTCATGGAAGTGGACACTTCCGTGATGATAATTTTGGTAATGTCATGGAACACTTCTACGACATCACAGGTATGACTATCTTGATTCTGTCATAAAATCGTCATGGATGTACATGCATGACAAAAAACGCGACCTACTGTGACAAACACGTATCATCACGGAAGTGTATTTTTTTGTAGTGTGTTGGGCCGTGCCACGTGTCGACGTATCATAGGCGCTTTGGGTCCAATGAGTGGATGACGTCTATCCCAATGGTGAGCCGACACGTGGTTCCTCCAGCCAATGAAGATTTTACACGTGGAAAATCCCCATTGGTTGGGGCTGTTAACCGGTTATCGGATCCAAAATCGGACCCGATAGCTTAACGACGTTCCGTTACGGTGGATGCCACATGTTGGTCACCCTTGACGAAAGCACTTTTGTGACGCGTGATTTATCGTCATGGAAGTGGACACTTCCGTGATAATTTTGGTAATGTCATGGAACACTTCTACGACAGCACAGGTATGACTATCTTGATTATGTCATAAATTTGTCATGAATGTACATGCATGACAGAAAACGTGACCTACTGTGACAAACACGTATCATCATGGAAGTGTATTTTTTTTGTAGTGATAGGTGCACTAGTTCGGCGAAGAGATGGTGATACAAGTGTATTATGGAAGTAGATATTGATTTTTGTAATAAGAACAATAAAAAACAGCAAGGTATCAATTCATTAAAGGGGCACACGGTATTGCAATGCTTGAAAATGAGACCTAGGGTCCATACTTTCGCTAGTGCAACCTCTAAACAATGCTAATATAATTGGATCATATAACCATCCCTCAACGTGCGATGAATAATCCCTCCAAAGTTCCTATCTAGCGGAGAACATAAGAAGAAATTGTTTGTAGGGTACGAAACCACCTCGAAGCTATTCTTTCCGATCGATCCATCCAAGAGTTTATACTAAAATAACACCAAATAATTTCAGATTCGTAATACTCAATCCAACACAAAGAACCTCAAAGAGTGCCCCAAGATTTCAATCGGAGAAACAAAAGACGAGAACGTGCATCAACCCCTATGCATAGATTACCCCAATGTCACCTCGGGAATCCTCGAGTTGAGTGCCAAAACACATATCAAGTGAATCAATATGATACCCCATTGTTACCACGGGTATTCATAGCAAGACATACATCAAGTGCTCTCAAATCCATAAAAGTATTCAATCCGATAAAATGAAATCTTAAAGGGAAAACTCAATTCATCACAAGATAGACAGGGGAAAACACCATATGATCTGACTATATTAACAAAGCCCGCGATACATTAAGATCGTCACATCTCAAGAACATGAGAGAGAGAGAGAGAGAGATTAAACACATAGCTACTGGTACAAACCCTCAGCCCCGAGGGTGGACTACTCCCTCCTCATCATGGTGGCCGCCGGGATGATCAAGATGGCCACCGGTGATGATTTCCCCCTCCAGCAGAGTGCCAGAACTGGGTCTAGATTGGTTTTTCATTGCTACAGAGGCTTGTGGCGGTGGAACTTCTGATCTAGGATTATTTCTGATGGTTTCTCTATTTATAGGATTTTTTGGCGTTGGTTTGATGCTAAGATGGGCCTCGAGGTGAGCACAACCCACCAGGGCAAGCCGGGCCCACCAGGCGCGCCCGGTGTCTTGTGCCCTACTCCTTCACCTTTTGGTCCTTCCACGAAGCTTCGGGGGTCTATTTTGTTCCAAAAAAATCGTCAAAAAGTTTCAACTTATTTTGACAACTTTCATTTCTGCACAAAAAATAACACCACGATTGTTTTGCTGAAAACAACATCAGTCCGGGTTAGTTCCATGCAAATCATACCGAAACCATATAAAATTGTTGTAAATATGGCATGAATACTTCATAAATTATAGATACATTGGAGACGTATCAGCACCCCCAAGCTTAATTCCTACTCGTCCTCGAGTAGGTAAATGATAAAAGAAATAATTTATGAAGTGTGAATGCTAGCAAAGTGCACAAGTTTGATCAATGATAATTTCAGTCACTTTTCCTAGCATCATAACAACAACTCTTTTTCACAAAAATTATCATGATAAAGTAGCGATTTAAAATGGAATATTTTTTGTGGAAAGCTACCTATCATATTCATCACATATTCTTTTCTTTTGTAGTATGGACATTTGGACTTTTATCTGGTTCATAGCAATAGTCTAGTTTTGACATGAAGATTTCAATACTCAAGCATATCAATAAGCAACCATGTCTTTAAAAATATCAACACTAAAGCAAGTTATCCCTAGCCCATTATGCTCAATCATTGATCCATTCATGAAATACACTCGCATATTAGCTACACCCAATGCTCAAGTACGATCATAGTGCCCCTTAGTTGGTGCTTTATAAGAGAAGATGGAGACTCAAAAAATAAAAATTGCATAAAGTAAATAGATAGGCCCTTCGCAGAGGGAAGTAGGGATTTGTAGAGGTGCCAGAGCTCAAAGCGAAAAAAGAGAGATAAAAACATTTTGGGTGGTATGCTTTTCCTGTCAACGAAATTGATCCAGTAGTTCCCAATACTTTCCATGCTAGATATATCATAGGCGGTTCCCAAATAGAAAATAAAGTTTATTCCTTTTCCACCATTCTTTCAAATTCCACGGCTAGCCGTATCCACGGGTACCATCCATACCAACACTTTTCAAGGAATTTATTATTTGACAACACAAGGGAAATTCATTTTTCATTTTGGGACTGGGCATCCCTATTAGCTTTGCCGTACTCTCGTGCAATGACAAGTTAATAAACACTCATCTTGAGAATTACATGTCTAGCATGGAAAAATATCAGCACCCCCTACCATTTCATGAGTGGTACAAGCACACAAAAAGGAAATTATTTTGAAAGTTAGATATGGCACATACAAATTTGCTTAGTACAACACTGAAATACCGCATATAGGTAGGTATGGTGGACTCATATGGCAAAACTGGGTTTAAGGATTTTGGATGCACAAGTAGTATTTCTACTTAGTACAAGTGGAGGCTAGCAAATAGATTGAGAAGCAACGAACCAAGAAACAAAAATTCACATAATTGAGCATTAAGTATAACTAACACCGAATAATGCACCACAAGTAGGATGTAATTTCATTGCATAACTATTGACTTTTGTGCTTGCATAGGGAGTCACAAACCTTAACACCAATATTCTTACTAAATCATAATTACTCACCAGCATGACTCACATATTGTTATCTCCATATCACAAAAATATTGCAAAGAATCAAGTTTGTTTTGTCCAATGGTCTTCATGAAAGTTTTTATATGTTGCTTTTGATAAGCTCAAACAAATTTAAGTGAAGAACAAGAGCATAAATGTTTTCATCTCTCAAAAACATATAAGTGAAGCATGAGAGAATTTCTTCAAAAATATTAAAGCAAATTGTGCTAAAAAGATATAAGTGAAGCACTAGAGCAAAAGAAATACTACTCCAAAAATATATAAGTGAAGAACAAGTGAGTAGTTAAGTAAATAGGTAGCTATGTGAGGACTCTCTCTTATTTAAAAACTTTCAGATCTAAGTATTTTGTTAAGACATCAAGCAAAACAAAATAAAATGACATTCCAAGAATAGCACACATCATGTGAAGGAGCAAAAACTTAGGATCAACCGATACTAACCGATAATTGTTGATGAGGAAAGGTGGGATGCCTACCAAGGCATCCCCGAGCTTAGATGCTTGAGACTTCTTGAAATATTATCTTGGGATGCCTTGGGAATCCCAATCTTGAGTTTTTGTGTCTCCTTAATTCCTTTTATATCACGGTTTCCCTAAATCTTAAAAACTTCATCCACACAAAATTCAACAAGAACTCGTGAGATACGTTAGTATAAATCAATGCAAAACCTTATCATTCTCTACTGCACCAAATCACTAAAAGTATTATTTAATATTACATACTAAATGCCTCTACATATTTAATACTCCTATCCGCAAATAGAATCATTAAACAACCAAACATATGCAAACAATGCAACCATAACAGCAATCTGGCAAAACAATACAGTCTGTAAAGAATGCAAGAACAATCATACTTCTGTAAATCCAAAAATTCTTAAAAAATTACCACACTGTACAAAATTTATCAGAGCTTATTTTTTAAAAAGTTTCAACATTTTACTACATTCCGACTTTTCTCGGGAATTTTTGCAACAACAATAAACTTTCTGTTTTGAAATAGCAACTCATATACTTGCAAAATAAGCATGGCAAAGGCTATACTTGACATTTTTATCAAAATAAAAGATGCAAAACATTATTCTAGATAGAAGCAAGCAAATCGTAAAAAAATAAAATGACGCTCCAAGCAAAACACATATCATGTGATGAATAAAAATGTAGCTCCAAGTGAGGTTACCGGTAATGTTTGAGATGAAAGAGGGGATGCCTTCCGGGGCATCCCCAAGCTTAGTTGCTTGGATCTTCCTTGAATATTACTTGGGGTGCCTTGGGCATACCCAAGCTTAGGGTCTTGTCACTCCTTATTCTCCTCATATCGACATCTCACCCAAAACTTGAAAACTTCAATCACACAAAACTTAACGGAACTTCGTGAGATAGGTTAGTATGATAAAGAGCAAACCATTTCACTTTGGTACTGTCAAAGACAAGATTCATAATTGTTCTCACACAATGCCTACTGTACCCTATCATTTCTACAATTTATATTGAGAAATATAATCCATAGAAACTAGAAAAGAAGCAAACTATGCATTGAAAACAGAATCTGTCAAAAACAGAACAGTCTGAAGTAATCTGTACTCCAACCATACTTCTGCTACTCCAAAAATTCTGAAATATTAGGTGTGACGCCCGGATAATTAAGCTACAGTAATTCCTTGCTAATGGTGCCACGTCACTTTGATTACTGTTGCTAATCTCGCGGTAGTTCGAAACCGATTCAAATTCAAATCCAAAAGCAAGCAAAATAAATTTTTTCAAATATTAAAACTAAAATGCTCGGAATGAACCAAATATTGTGTAGGTAATTATGGTGGAGAAACCACACCTTTATAAAATGTTTAAATACTATAAGATGAATAAAACAATAGCAAAAACAATTTTTTTAAAACCTTTTGTAATTTATAAAATGTCAAACTAATTTACTTGAGGACTAGACTTCTTGTGACTATGGACTAAGTTGAAATACTAATTTAGATACTAAGTGCATATTTTACTAAAACTAAAATAATAGAAAACAAAAAAAACAGAAAAAGTAAAGTAAATAAAAGGTAAAAACAAAACAAAATGAAGAAAAGGACCCCCCCACCCTTTGGGCCGGTCAGCCCACTGCTAGCAGGTCGGCCCAAACCCGGCCCAGCCGCCTCACTCAACCATAACCCCACCCAGGTCCAACCCTAGCCCGACCGCACTACACCACTCCCCCCGATCCCCATCTCTCCCATCGTTCCCCCACCTCGCGCATAGCACTTCGCACATGCATCGTGCCTGGGAGAGGAACTCCCCGCATCCGATCCACCCCTCCCTCCGCCCCGATCTGGGCATCGTCACCCCGAGCACCGTCGTCGGCCGGCTCCCCGACACCGTGGCCCTGGACCTCGCCGCCTCGTCCTCGACCGCCCATCGCCGGACCACCTCACCTCACCCCCGACGCGATACATCGAGCCGCCGCCCGAAGCCGCTCAGCGCCCCGCCGCCTTCGTCACCGGCGACCACCTCGCCGGACGCCTCGTCGCCTCCTCCCCTGCGTCGTCTCGTCTCTGTCATCCTCCTCGACCCCCCGCTGCCTAACCCCTACCGCCCCAGTGAACTCCCCCTCTCCTCTCTCCCCTGCGCGCCCAGCCTCTCCCCCCGTGCTCAGCTCCGTCGCCCGCCGTTGCCCGTGGACGGCCGCGACTGGCCAACCCCGCGGTGCCCCGCTCACGCGTCTCGCTCCAGCGCCCCACCTTCAGCCTCCTTTCCGCCGCCGCACAAACCGCGTCCGACCCGCTTCCTGTCGCGCGTCGTTTCCCACTCCGGCCTCCTCCTCCCGCGCCGCCCTCTCCAGTTCCTGCGCCGCCGGATCCCTGGCTCCGGCCGCCGGCGCCGGCGTGCGTCAGGTGCGCCCCGCGCCCACCACCCCGTTTGGCCCTGGGGCCACTGACAGTGGCCCCCCTGGAAACGTTTTTTTAAGAAAAGAAAAAAAGGGGTATATAAGAAAATAATAATAATAAAACTTAATTAATTATCTTAATTAATCTGTTTAGTTAAATAATTAAAACTAATAAATCAGCTAGTAAAAACTAACTACTGTTTAGTTAACCTGAGACTATGACGAACGGGACCCACGCGTCTGTTGACCTAGTTAACAGACGGTTGACTAATGACATCATGCTGACCTCATGCTGATGTCATAATTACTTTTCTAACTAAATTAATTCTGTTAATTCTAAAAATGAGGTAAATCTTAATAAATGAATATAAAAGAAACCGTAGCTCAGATGAAAATACTTTATACATGAAAGTTGCTCAGAACGACAAGACGAATCCGGATACGCAGCCCGTTCGTCTGCCACACAGCCCTAGCATAGCAAACACGAAACTTTCCCCCTCCGGTTCATCTATTCGGAAACGTGAAACACCGGGGATATTTTCCCGGATGTTTCCCCCTTCACCGGTATCACCTCATACCGCGTTAGAACACGTCTAGCTCTGCCTGTTATCCTGTTATGCACTTGCTTGCTATGTATTTACTGTATCGCCCCTTTTTCTCTTGGTGAACCCGTGACAATCTTGATGCCCAGTGGTCGACTACGTCACCGACGACCCCTCCTTATGCGAGCAACCAGGCAAGCCCCCTTGATCACTAGACATCGCCTACTCTTCTCTATCTTTGCTTGCATTAGAGTAGTGTAGCATATTCTTGCTTCGGTTAATCCTATTACGATGCATAGTACATCATTGTTGCTACTGATTGTTCCCCTTACCTGCTATCCTACTGCTTAGTATAGGATGATAGTGTTTCATCTGTGGCCCTACACTCTTGCCCGTCTGCCATGCTATACTACTGGGCCGAGATCACTTCGGGAGGTGATCTTGGGCATACACTATATACTTTATACTGTTACATTACTTGTGATACTGTTCGGAGATGGGGGCTGAAGGGGCAGGTGCCTCCATCCCGGTAGAGGTGGGCCTGGGTTCCCGGCCCCATTGTTACTTGTGGCGGAGCGACAGGGCAGGTTGTGACCACCTAGGAGAGAGGTGGGCCTGGCCCTAGTCGGCATTCGCGGATACTTAACCCGCTTAACGAGATCTTGGTATTTGATCTGATTCTGGCCATTTGGTCTATACGCACTAACCAACTACGTGGGAAAGGTATGGGCACTCGACGTCGTGGTATCACCCGAAGCCTTCGTGACGTCAGCGACTGAGCGGCGCGCGCCGGATTGGAACGTAAGCCTGCTCTTGTATTAAGGGGGCTAGTTCTTCTTACGTCCGCGTACGCAACGTGCAGGTGTGCTAAGGGCGATGGGCCCAGACCCCTGTGCGCTTAGGTTTAGACCGGCGTGCTGACCTCTCTATTGGCCTAGGTGGGGCTGCGACGTGTTGATCTTCCGCGGCCGGGCATGACCCAGAAAAGGATACTTAATAAAACACACCCTTCCAAGTGCCAGATACAACCCGGTGATCACTCTCTAACAGGGCAACAAGGAGGGGATCGCCGGGTAGGATTATGCTATGCGATGCTACTTGGAGGACTTGATCTACTCTCTTCTACATGTCAAAGGCGGAGGCTGCGAAGCGTAGTCTTGACGGATTAGCTATCCCCTCTTATTACGGCATTACGCGATTCAGTCCACCGATATGGCCCTTTACACATATACCCATGCATATGTAGTGTAGCTCCTTGCTTGCGAGTACTTTGGATGAGTACTCACGGTTGCTTTTCTCCCTCTTTTCCCCCTTCCCTTCTACCTGGTTGCCGCAACCAGATGTCGGAGCCCAGGAGCCAGACGCCACCGTCGATGACGACTCCTAATACACCGGAGATGCCTACTACTACGTGCAGGCCGCTGACGACGACCAAGAGTAGTTTAGGAGGATCCCAGGCAGGAGGCCTGCGCCTCTTTCGATCTGTATCCCAGTTTGTGCTAGCCTTCTTAAGGCAAACTTGTTTAACTTATGTCTGTACTCAGATATTGTTGCCTCCGCTGACTCGTCTATTATCGAGCACTTGTATTCGAGCCCTCGAGGCCCCTGGCTTGTATTATGATGCTTGTATGACTTATTTTATTTTAGAGTTGTGTTGTTATATCTTCCTGTGAGTCCCTGATCTTGATCGTACACGTTTGCATGTACGATTAGTGTATGATTGAATCGGGGGCATCACATTAGGACAGCGTAGGGAATTTGTATATCTATCACCTGCAAAAATTCAGATCAAAAGCACGTTCCACTGAAGTTTCAAAATTCTTGGACTGAGCACAAAAGTTTCTGTTTTTGCACAGAATCAAGTCAACTATCATCCACACTATTCCAAATACTTTAATTGGCACTTTATTGAAACAAAAGCAATAAAACATGATTACTACAGTATTATAATCATGTGAACACACAAAAATAGTAGGTAAAAGTGTTGGGTTGTCTCCCAACAAGCGCTTTTCTTTAATGCCTTTTTAGGTAGGCATGATGATTTCAATGATGCTCTTATAAAAGATAAGAATTGAAACATAATAAGAGAATTGTGCAGCATATGACTAGAACATTTAAGTCTAACCCACTTCCTATGCATAGGGATATTGTGATCAAAAAATTCATGAGAGCAAGAATCAACTAGCATAGGAAGGCAAAACAAACATAACTTCAATATTTTCAACACATAGAGAGGAAACTTGATATTATTGCAATTCCTACAAGCATAAGTTCCTCCCTCATAATAATTTTCAGTAGCATCATGAAGAAATTGAACAATATAACCATCACATAAAGCATTCTTTTCATGACACAAAAGCATAAAAATCTTATTACTCTCCACATAAGCAAATTTCTTCTCATCAATAGTAGTGGGAGCAAACTCAACAAAATAACCATCATGGGATTGAAAATTAAGATCATGATGACAAATCTCATGGTTATAATTATTATTTATAGCATACATGTCATCAACATAATAATCATAGATAGCAACTTTGTTATCATAGTCAATTGAAGCCTCATCCAAAATGATGGATTCATCACTAAATAAAGTCATGACCTCTCCAAATCCACTTTCATCATTATAATCATCATAAATAGGAGGCACACAACCATTATAACAAATTTGCACATCAAATCTTGGGGGACTAAAAATATCATCTTCATCAAACATAGCATCCCCAAGCTTATGGCTTTGCATATCACTAGCATCATGGATATTCAAAGAATTTCATACTAGCAACATTGCAATCATGCTCATCATTCATGGATTCTATGCCAAACATTTTATAGCATTCTTATTCTAACAATTGAGCACAATTTTCCTTTCCATAATTTTCACGAAAGACATTATAAAGATGAATAATATGACGCAACCTCAATTCCATTTTTTGTAGTTTTCTTTTTATAAACCAAACTAGTGATAAAACAAAAAACTAAAAGATTTGATTGCAAGATCTAAAGATATACCTTCATACACTCACCTCCCCGGCAACGGTGCCAGAAAAGAGCTTGATGTCTACTATGCTACTTTATTCTTGTAGACACGTGTTGGGCCTCCAAGCGCAGAGTTTGTAGGACCGTAACAATTTTCCCTCAAGTGGATGACCTAAGGTTTATCAATTCATGGGAGGCATAGGATGAAGATGTTCTCTCTCAAACAACCCTGCAACCAAATACTAAAAAGTCTCATGTGTCCCCAGCACACCAAATACAATGATAATTTGTATAGGTGCACTAGTTCAGCGAAGAGATGGTGATACAAGTGTATTATGGATAGTAGATTTTGATTTTTGTAATAAGAACAATAAAAAACAAGGGAGCAATTGATAAAAAGGAGCACAAACGGTATTGCAATGCTTGAAAATGAGGCCTAGGGTCCGTACTTTCGCTAGTGCAATCTCCAACAATGCTAATATAATTGAATCATATAACCATCCCTCAACGTGCAATGAAGAATCACTCCAAAGTTCCTATCTAGCGAAGAACATAAGAAGAAATTGTTTCTAGGGTACGAAACCACCTTGAAGCTATTCTTTCCAATCGATCTATCAAAGAGTTCGTACTAAAATAACCCCAAATAATTTCAGATTCATAATACTCAATCCAACACAAAGAACCTCAAAGAGTACCCCAAGATTTCTACCAGAGAAACAAAAGACGGGAACGTGCATCAACCCCTATGCATAGATTACCCCAGTTTCACCTCGGGAATCCGTGAGTTGAGTGCCAAAACACATATCAAGTAAATTAATATGATGCCCCATTGTCACCACGGGTATTCATAGAAAGACATACGTCAAGTGCTCTCAAATCCAGAAAAGTATTCAATCCGATAAAATGAAATCTCAAAGGGAAAACTCAATTCATCACAAGATAGAGAGGGGAAAACACCATATGATCCGACTATATTAACAAAGCCCGTGATACATCAAGATCGTGACATCTCAAGAACACGAGAGAGAGAGAGAGAGAGATTAAACACATAGCTACTGGTACAAACCCTCAGCCCCGAGGGTGGACTACTCCCTCCTCATCATGGTGGCCGCCGGGATGATGAAGATGGCCACCGGTGATGATTACCCCCTCCGGCGTAGTGCCGGAACAGGGTCTAGATCGGATTTTCATGGCAAGAGAGGCTTGCAGCGGCGGAACTTCTGATCTGGTTATTTCTGATGGTTTCTCTATTTATAGGATTTTTTGGCGTTGGTTTCATGCTATGATGGGCCTCGAGGTGAGCACAACCCACTGGGGCAAGCCGGGCCCACCAGGGACACCCCAGTGTCTTGTGCCCTACTCCTTCACCTTCTGGTCCTTCCATGAAGCTTCGGGGGTCTCTTTTGTTCCAAAAAAATCATCAAAAGTTTCAGCTCATTTTGAGAACTTCCATTTCTGCATAAAATACAACACCACGGTAGTTCTGCTGAAAACAACGTCAGTACGGGTTTGTTCCGTGCAAATCATACCAAAACCATATGAAATTGTTGTAACATGGCATGAATACTTCATAAATTACAGATACGTTGGAGACGTATCACACGGCAATTTCCATTTCCTTGTAGTATTCTTCAAGGCTCTTTGTTCCTTGCTTGAGGAGTTGTAATTTCTTGAAGAGGTCGTGGTTGTAGTAGGTTAGCACAAAGCGCGCTCTGATGACATACTTCATTTGATCCCATGTTGTGATGGGTGGTTCACCTCTTGCCTCGCGACGCTCAAGGACTTGCTCCCACCAAATGAGGACATAGTCTTGGAATTCAAGGGATGCCATGGCGATCTTCTTCTCTTCCTCATAGTTGTGCAAATGAAAGATCTTGTCGACCTTCAATGCCCGTGAAAGGTACTCTTCGGGATCATTGCTTCCGGTGAACTTGGGCATGGTGAACTTGAGTTTTCCATAACGTTGCTCTTCATTGTGTTGCGGTCGATGATGATGTCAACCTTGACATGGAGGGTTGTCAACCTCATGTTGCTCTTGGCATGGAGGATTCCAATTGTCTTGTTTCTCTTGGCTAGATTGTGGTTCTTGTCGAGCTTGTGGAGGAGCTTGTGGAGCTCGTCGATGCAATCGTGCTTGATAGTTCCTCTCTCGGACTTCTTCGCAAAGTGCTACTTCTTCTTCTCGAACACTTCGGTTGCGGTCGGCGATGGCACGATTGGTGGCGAGGAGGGCACGTTGCGCCTCAAGTGCTTGTGCTTCACGCCGTTGTTGTTAAAGACGTTGTGCCCTGGTATCTTGTTCGTCTTGGTGTTGACGCGCTCGCTCTTCCTCTTGTTGGCGTTGGTGTTGCCTTTCTTGTGCTTGGGCAAAATGGGCGAATTTGTGGATGAAAATGGTGGAGATGATGGGGAAAGCTAGATCCACTTGTGGCAACGCAAATCCATGGATCAAATCCAACAAAACTTCATCAAAACCAACAAATCACAAAAATTGTGGGAGGGCTATTTTTGTAGGGATTTTTGAAATTGGGACAAAATCAACAAAACAAAGCTAGAAAAACAAGGGCAGGGGCTCCAAATTCGTGATCAACCAAGGCTCATGAGATCAAGATGATGTAGGGTGGAAACCCTAGGGACGATCTTTCATGATTTGGAGATGATCCTATGATGAACACGACGAACGCGAGGAGAAACACGAGGGGAAAACACTCAAATTGACGGGATCCAATCACACATATGCTAGATTCATGAACATAAAGAGTGATACAAGATGCAAACGCAACAAAGGACGATACATGAGGTGGTAGTTCTGCTCCGTGAGGAGGTCTTGAGGGGTCTTGAATCCGCTTGGGGGATCTTCTCCGTAGAGGTCGTGGACTCCAATGGAGAAGTAACTAAGTGGATGAGCAAAGCTCTATCTCTCAAATGAGCTAATCCTTTGCTAACCCTAGAAAGAGGGAGAGGAGTATATATAGTCTAAGGGGGCGAAAGGGTACATGGGCCTCGACCCAACATGTTGTGCACAGACAGGCGCCGGTCGTTCGACAACTATCGGGCATCCGATGGCTCGCGAGGGTCCGGTCGTCCTCTAGGTGTCGGACGTCTGGCGTTTTGGCTTTGATCAGGTGGCGTCGGATTTCCGAAGGCGGTCGGTCGTCCGGAGGCTTCGGACTTCCGACAATTTCCCTTCTGTTGGGTGACACCGGATGTCTGGAGGGGCTCGGTTGTGCAGTCGCTGGGGGTTGTCGGACGACCGGTCTGTGTCGGTCGTCCGGCCGTTGTAGCGATCGCAGGCTGGGACTTGTCTAGCTGGCTGGCGCTTCCAGGCATCGGACGTTCGGTCCAGACCGGTCGTCCGGTGGCTGTAGACTTTTGGCAGCTCTTCTTCTTGTTCCTTGTACTGGGTGTCCTCGCTGTCTTGTCCGTTGGGTGTAGCTGACCCGTCGCCTTACTCTAAGCACCTGATCACACATAGGGTTTTCGCTTGAGGTAGTAGCCATGTCTCATATGTAGGAAGTGTTAGTTCGGAGAGAAGCGAGTTCACCTTATCTTCGATAGCCTTTGCTTGAGCCCTTGTCATTGGTCCAAGTGGTGTCATGGGAGGTGTAGGTAGGTCCATGGGGATGACCTTGGGATGCTCCACATCAGTTCTTGTTCATGTTCAAGTTAGTATTCTCATGAGTGTTGAGAGGAGGCCTCGCTCGCACTATTGTCGTGATTGGTTGTGGAGGAACTCCTATCACTGCATAGGGTAGGACGTTGAGGGAATAGAATACCTCTCTTCTTTGGAGTTGGTTTAGGTGGTGGTTCGGGGAGTGTACTATCATCAGCATTCTTTAACATATTATTAAATAAATCTACGGCCTGTTGAATGGTTCTTTCTCTAAAAACACAGCCAGCACAACTCTCTAGGTAGTACATAGAAGCATCGGTTGGTCCATTATAAAAGATACCAAGTATTTCATTTTTCTTAAGAGCATGATAAGGCAAAGCTTTAACTAATTGGAGAAGCGTCCGCCAAGCTTGGGGGAGATTCTCTTCTCCAAATAGCACAAAGTTATATATTTTATGTAAGGCGACTTGTTTCTTATGAGCAGGAAAACATTTTTCAGAGAAGTAATAGATCATATCCTGGGGACTACACACACAACCAGGAACAAGAGTATTAAGCCATTTCTTAGCATCACCCTTTAAGGAGAAAGGAAACAACTTAAGAATATAGTAACATCGAATCTTTTCCTCATGAGCAAATAGGGTGGTTGTCGGTGTCAAAACCGGCGGATCTCGGGTAGGGGATCCCGAACTGTGCGTCTAGGCGGATGGTAACAGGAGATAAGGGTCACGATGTTTTCACCCAGGTTCGGGCCCTCTCGATGGAGGTAAAACCCTACTCCTGCTTGATTAATATTGATGATATGGGTAGCACAAGAGTGGATCTACCACGAGATCAGAGAGGCTAAACCCTAGAAGCTAGCCTATGGTATGATTGTTGTTAGATCTCTACGGACTAAAACCCTCCGGTTTATATAGACACCGGATAGGGTTAGGGTTACAGTCGGTTACAACGGTAGGAGATCTACATATCCTTATCGCCAAGCTTGCCTTCCACACCAAGGAAAGTCCCATCCGGACACGGGGCGATGTCTTCAATCTTGTATCTTCATAGTCCGAGTCCGCCAGCGGTGATAGTTCGGCTATCCGGACACCCCTAATCCGGGGAGTCCTCGGTGGCAATGTCATTTAATTTAGTTAGGTGTGCCACAACAGGTTCAAATTCATAACCATGAAAAGGATCGAATTCTACCAGGCTTCAATAGCGATGAGTCCGGCGCGTAGATTGTCTTCGGCATTGCGAGGCGGGTTCTTCTCCAAATTCCATATACTTGTCGAATAGTGTCCGGCTTCTGATAAATGCTGCGCTCCTTGGCTTCCACGCCCAATAATGGCCATCTTCCACGTGTTGAATGAATGCGAAAAGCCGTGGTATTTTTACACGTATCCCCTAGCTGCGCAAATGAGCCGTCTATAAAAGGGGCGAGGATCTAGATCCGAGTCACACCATCCTCCCTCCATGAAGCTTTCATCGGGCGCCTCGACAAAAATCCATTCCATCATGGACGGTCGACGGCTCCTTCTCTCGCACTCCCAGCCCTCGGCACAGAAATTGGGAGAGATGCTCGGTCTCGCATAGCGAGCTAGTGACACTCCAATCAAGGGATTTCTTCCCCGGCCTTCATGGTTCGGTTCGAGCGGACTCGCCACCTATAAGGCGGAAAGCAAGCGGAGAGTGTGCGGTCCCTCCAAAGGAGAGCGGGTATGCTTTCTCTTATCTAGTAGGAGGACTCGGATTTCCAATTCATCCGATTCTCCGGGGCTCTTGGAGTTCTCTGACCTCGGTTGCACCACCTTACGCCGCCTCCATTTTGCACATCGCCCGGCTTCGTGGCCCTTTGCGAACTGTTCTTGGGCGTCGAGGCTCATTTTGCGCTGTGGAAGAGATTATTCTGCCTTGTACCCCGTTCTCATGAGGGGTCAATATATCAAGTGGGCGGAGCCGAGCTGTGGCGCATTACCGGAACCGGATATCTATCCGGAACCCCGAAGAAGGCGTCCGAAGACTGGCCTTGAATGGTTTTATATAGAAGGCGTCCATTGCCGAATCCTGTTGGATCAGTCTCCGGAGTTCAGCAATGCTCCTTTGAAGAAAGCGCTGAGTTGGCGCCATGAGCCCCGGAGGAAGATGACAGGGGCGTCCTTTACGATGAGCGAATAAGATTGTTAGCTCATTCCGGACTGACCATGATCGGTGTCATGGCCACATGTATTATGCGAAGTGCAACCGCTCAAAGTATAGGGGCCACCCATGTGGGATTTCAACGGGGAGGACGATGCCACCCGTCATGGCCGTAAGGGGCCGGGATCGGTCACCGATCTGGTGAAGATCTTGTCCGCACTGTACAAGGGAGAAGAGGAGGATTTTCTCTATGTCAGTCCATTGAACGGATTTTCTATGAACAACCCTCGAAGCTGGGTAAGCGGACATTTCTTTTTTGCACATCCAATCCGTATTCCCATGGTTAGGTATCTCATTTTGTGATTTTGACGCAGGAACTACGCCAGGCCGTGAGAGACATAAATAGCCCGCCTCCACAACCCGAGGATCCGGAACGGCTCCTCGATCCGGCCTCCCAAGAGGATCCGGACATATTGGTGGAGCTGATTGACGGGGTATTTCACCAACTGAGCATCGATAATGCCTTGGTCGCCATTACG
This sequence comes from Aegilops bicornis, assembly GCA_021605145.1. Taxonomy (NCBI): domain Eukaryota; kingdom Viridiplantae; phylum Streptophyta; class Magnoliopsida; order Poales; family Poaceae; genus Aegilops; species Aegilops bicornis. The sequence continues at coordinate 304,891,455 of CM038675.1, forward strand.
GCCGATTACCATGGAATCCTTCCAGCCTCACAAGTAACTGAGACCGAGGTCCCAATACTCTGATAATGACCCATCCGTGCTTATTTTTTATCACCGTATACCAATGGTGTTTCGCGGGGGTGCCTTGAGGCGGAGGCCGAGCCAGCGGCTGACTAGCCAACAAGGGGTAGCACGGCCCTTGAGCTAAAAAGAAGTGCGGTCCGGATCAAAACGCCGCCCGCAGCGGTATGGCGCGTCACCATATTCGAGGATTGATTCACGGAAGGCGTACTAACGCTGGTGCTCTTTTCCGGAAAAAGAGCGCCGCGGAATGTCCGGAGAGGTTATAATCGAGCCTCCGCCAACCGGCTCCAAAGCCGGGTCCAAGTGGAGGCGAAGCGCGAGGCGCAGCATCGGATGCTCCTCCGGCGAGAGGATGCCGACAGATTGTCCGCCACCAACTCCGAGGTGGAGAGTGCCATGAATCACAGGCGCCGCCGGACAGTTCTTCGTGACGCATGTTTCTCCCAAGAGGCATTGAATGCTTTTAATTCGGGAGATGCGCACCTCCGTGCCGCTCAAGATGGTCTAGCCAGAGCCACGGAGGAGTATGTAAAGGACATACTGTCGGGGAGGCTGATCGTACCCGCGAACACCTATGGGGCCGGCGGACCAGGCCCCTTGTGGTTCGGAGGGGGGCGGAGATCGCACGAAGAGCGGATCGAGGCGAGGCACACGAGCAGTTTACCCAACCGGAGCTCTCCGGAGATAAAACTCCTACTGCTGCTTGTTTGATCTATTGTGTTCTTGCCGAGGAGCAATCTGAGCTACAAAACCTAAGCGTGAGTGTCTCTGGGTCTCGGCGGGTCGAATGAACCGAACGAGCGAACCTTTGAACCGAACCCTTTCACGTTGCACTCGGGCCTCCTTTTATATGCTCAAGGGTCTCCGACAGGAGGCAACATAGGCGAGGTACAAATGTAAAAACAGGAGTTGGTGCGCCTACTTGAGCGATTATGCAGTGCAAAATACCTAACTTTCTGACGGCAAGGGACAAAAGCAATAAATGCCCGTCGTTGTCGCCCAAAGCGATTAGCGAGAGACCCGTCGAGTGCGCCTCCGCTTCGCCACGATGGCGAGCCTGTCGGCCGCCGCTTATCGCTGCTCTCCGCTGGCTGCCTGACCTCTTGACACGCGCCCATGGAGCGGTCCCATGGCGACACGTCATTGGGTGAGCTGGGCGGAGGCGGAGAGAAGTTGCATGCCACGGCAAGCGCCTTGCAGCGGCGAATCCTTGTCGCGCCCGGAGACTTGTCGGCGCCCGAGCCTTCCCGGCAAGCTCCTCTTGCCGGGGCCTTGTCTTCTGCGTGCCTGGAGTGGCCTTCCCGGCAAGCTCCTCTTGCCGGGGCCTTGTCTTCTCAATCTAATACTTTGTTCTTGAATGGCTCCAAAGGAGCCACGGAGGATCTTGGCGGTGACGAGGCAAACCTTGCCGCTGGTCTTGCAACTGTCTGCGTGCACGATGCACGGGATACTAGGGTACCCTACTCTAGTACACCGGCAGAGCCCCGGGCTGGGCATTACAGTGCGGCGCTTGTCGGGCCAGGCCGGAACTGTACTGCGGACACGCGGCCTCGACCACGTCGCAACTTCGCCCGGACCCACCACGATCCCCACTAGCGGCACGTACCCGTGCACGTGGCGTCGTCTGCGAAGATCGTGGGCGCGATCGTGGGGGTTGTTTATTAATATAAGCGGAATGTCCGCCTCCTCCCTTTATAAGTGGAGAAGCAGAGGCAGGCCGACCACCCCTGCCATTGCTGTCTTGCCAAGAAACCACCGCCGCTCCCTCTTCTTCTCCGGTGCGAAGAGAGCGGCGCCCGCCTTCCGCCACAAGCACACTCACGCCGTCGGCCTCCTCCGCCCCCTTCGCCATGGCTCGAAGCCGCCAAGGAGAAGAGGCGTCAAGTCGGCCGAGGCGCAGCGGCTCATGGCGCTGCGCAAGGAGCGAGCCGTCTTCCCCGCAGCTCGGCGCCGCAGGAGGTGCGGGACGTCTTCTACCTTTTCTGGTCGACGGAGACTCATGCGCATCCGTGCACGAGGGTGCTCCCCGCCTCCGCCGCTGATCTGGCCCCAACAGGGTACCCTTTCTTCGCCATTTTCTTCTATTGCGGTCTTTGCCCGCCGTATTCGGAAGTTCTTTATGCGACATAATGAACACCTTTAGCCTCCGCCTCCTTGATTTCACCCCCAACGCCATCTTGACCATGGCCGTTTCGCACATTTGTGCGAAAACTTTGTCGGAGTCCACCCGAATGTGGCACTCTTCCGCCATTTCTTTGTTCCCCGCGTCGAGAGAGGAGAGCCACTTGCCGGAGGGATAGCCTGGGTTTCTAGGATCGGCAAGAAAGAGGCCTATCTAGAGGGGGAGTTCCGGAACAAGTGGGAGGAGTGGAGAGCCAACTGGTGTTGGGTCGTAGAGGAGAACCCACAGCCCTTCACCGCCGTGCGCCAAACCCCAATAGTGCGCGGCAAGGATTGGAGTAACTTGGCGCCGGAGGATGCGAAGCTGAAGATAGTTGTGACCCGAATTCTGCGCCTCAGGCTTGCCGGGTTGACAGTAGGAGCAGTTGGCGCAGACTTCATTCGCCGCCGCATCGCTCCCTTGCAGGAAAGGAGGAGGCCTGCTTGGGAGTTCCAGAATGCGGCGGACATCATGAGGCTGCGCCCGGCCTGAATTGGAACTTCACTGTCATGGAGCTGGACTCGGTGCTGCTCGAGCTGTTCAAGAACGACCCGAACATCCAGTGGTTCAGGTTGCCGCGGGGGGTCGTCCCATTGTGCAACAACTCGGCGCTCGACCGCATCCGCGCCATGATGCCACTGTGCGACTCCCACGGAATCGTCCCGACCTGGCAGGAGCCTCCCGACGAGGTCGTACAACAATTCTTCGATGATTTGCAAGAAGTGCCGATCCGCTCCGATGAGCAGAAGAGGCTCACCCGCGACACCACCGACCAGGAGATGGCGAGGATCGCCACCAGGGTGGCGGAGGCGGCAGCAGCCGCTGCCGCCACCTGGAGCCTTCCAGGTTCACCGTGGAGGAGGCGGACGCGGCAAAGGCGGCAAAGCTCTGAAGCGAGGGAGGTCGTCGGCGAGGAGGACGAGCTTGTTGAGCCTGAGGTCGGGTCGGGTGGACCCGCCGAGGGCGCTTCTTCTCCTCCGCCAAGCGACTTGCCGCCAGCGGAGCCCTCGGCTCCGCCGAGGAGGCGTCTCCGCAGGGTTGGAGACGAGCCGGGGTGACAGACCGGCCTGGCGGCAGCTTGCCGCTCGGCCCAGCTCCACCGCGGCAAGCGAGGTTGCTGAGCGCCCAAACTGCAGCGACAAGCTGGGCGGAATCTTCTCGAGCCGTCGCCGACGCCTCCAAGCGACCAGAGAGCCCACTCCCCGCCTCATCGCTACTGGAGGCGGGCGGAGTTCGACTTCTCCGCGCCAGCTCCGAGGAGGAAGGCAAAGAGTAAGCTTCTCGAGATTGTGCTTGTATTTCTTCAATTTTATTGCTTCATCTTGAATCTGATTTGCTTCGTTACGGACTCTTTCCTTTTCGGGGCCGCTGGCCCGAGCGGCGAAGAGGGCCAAGATCCCGGCGGTCGTCGTTGAGGACGATTCTCCCGTGGCGGCAGAGGCGCGTCTGAGACTCCCTTTGCCGGACCAGCAACCCTTCCATGAGCAGCCCCAGACAGCCCCCAGTGAGTAAGTGTGCAGTTTTCTTCTTACTATTAGGTGTGCAGGGGTGCTCCTTCTTTGTTGATATCCGACTGTGTGCTTGTGTAGGAGCAGAGCAGCCTCATCGGGGAGGCTCGGAAGCCGCCTCCGAGATCCTGCCCGCTGCCACTACGCCGCCAAGGGAGCTCCCTCCGACAAGGGAGGCCACCCCGGCAAGGGAGGCCACTCCGGCAAGGGAGGCTACCCCGGCAAGGGACGGCGCCGGTGACCCCCCAGTGGTCGAGGCCACGGCTGCGGACCCCGTTGCAGGTAACTCCCTCACGCGAAGATTTCCCTTGGGCTTGCTTTCTTTCGTTTCTCTTTTCTGAATATCTGCTTGACTGCTCTTTCTTCGTCTGACGCAGACCCGATGGAGGTCGAGGCTGCCGGCGAGGAGGAAACGCGCGGCAACACCGACGAGGCCGCCGTCGAAGAAGAAGAGGTCGTCGTCGTGGAGGAAGAGGCCGTCGCCGACGAGCCTGTTGGCGAGGAGGCCACCAAGGCGGCCGACGCAGAGGCCGGCGAGGGTCGGGTCATCGACGCAGCCACGAGGCCGCAGGAGCGGCAAGCGCTTCTGACAGCCGACTCCCCGCTGCCGCTGGCGTCGACTCGAGGAGCCCGGCCCGGTGCCTACGAAGGCCGTGGCGGCGTCTTCATCAAGCTCCACAGGAGCCAAGCTCAGGCGCCGGTCGAGGGCGAGACCTTGACGGCGAAGCTACTCGCCTCCGCTGGCTGGACGCTGGTGGACGCGCCAAGCATGGCGGCAGGCGGCGAGTCCGAGGAGGGAGCATTTCTTGAAGAAGCTGCTGTCGCTCTACCGCGCCCGGCAGGCCAAGTTAGAGACCCGGGAAGCCCTTGTCGCGAGGGCGGGAGCGGATATGGAGAGCACCAACAAAGAAGCCCTCCGCGACGTGGCGGACGCGCGGGCGCAGCTCGCAGAAGAGCGCACGGCCTTCATCCTTGAGAAGGCCGCAGCTGATGAGGAGCAGCGGCTGGCTGCCGAGAAGCTTCGCCAAGGCAGAAAGCGAGCTGGCGCAGCGGAAGGTCAATCTGGACAGCCACAAAGAGGACCTTGCCACGCGCGAGGAGTCGCTTGGTGGGGCGCTTCAGGAAGCGAAGGACGCTGCCGCAGCCGCCGAGGCCGCCAAGGAAGAGCTGAAGGTGAAGGTGGCACAGCTGGAGGCCACCCTCAAGAGGAGCGGCGAAGAGCTTGCCGTGCTCAAGCGTGAGCGCGAGAAGGACGCCTACACGCTGGGCAAGCTGCGCAGAGCCGTCTGTTGACAGGGCCAAGGAGCTCGACGCCGCCAAGGATTCCAAAGGCGGATCTGGAGCTGAAGCTAACCACTCTGACGCATAAGCGTTGGATGGCGCCAGAGGCGGGAGGTGGGCTTGTTGGAGGCGATCAAGGCCAAGGAGGAGCTGGCGCGAATCTTGTCTCCGTCGAGAACACCACGAGGGAGAGCGTGGAGCACTGGACCGAAGGTCTTGTGGACACCGCCGCCGACATCCACAACAGTGATGGAGCTTGGGATGGCGGACCTTGCGTACTCCTCCGAGCATCTCCAACCCTGCGCCTAGCTCAGCTTGTTATTCAAAGGGGTGGCGACGGGCCTGCAGCGACTCCGGGAGGAGGTCCCGAATGAGCTTGCCGAGGAATCGCGCCAGGTTTGTGCAGGGCCCTCGAGAAGGTGTTGATGAAGGTGGCCTTCCGCAACCCGGGCCTCAACCTTAACGGCGTCCTCAGATCCTTGCCGCCCGAAGCCAACATGGAGGAGCTCAAAGCCCTTGTCGCACCCATTGTGGACAAGGTGAACAAGATCAAGCGGATTGAGGGCGACTGCGTGGACTAGGCCGCCAACCTTATCTTTCCCTTGTCGCTGCTGATCATGTTTAGAAAACTTTGTTAGATCAGCGACAAGTTATTCTGTAATATACTCTATCTTAGGTGAATCGATCAATGCAACGTTATTTCCTCTACTTGATCTCTTCCTTTGTACGTTTCTGCCTTACGCATTTAGGGGACTTGTCGGTGCGGGCACTTTTGCATGGCGCTTGAGTGCGGAACGTCCTGACTTCTTGGCGATGCCGCCTCCGACAAGCAACCTTGTCGCGACTAGCCGCAGCTCACTTAAGTTGTTGAGCAGACTCGAAACAAAGTAAGGGCGCGACTAGCTGGCGAGTTGGTTCCTCTGCGCACAGGTTCTCCATATCGTTCGAGGAAGATAACTTAAAAATTTAAAAAAATGATTGCTCAAACTTTGGCAACTTAGCTTTTCTGTCTCTTGCTTCCCGATGAGGTGAAGCTTCCTCGAGCGGTGCCTGGTCCATAATATTATCTCCTCCTTCCCCCCTGGTTAACTTGTGCGCGAGGGAGCCTTCCTTTCTTTGAGAAGAGGAAATAACGTTATGGAGCCTAGCGGCTCGATTCTGCTTACCGGGTGTGGTTGCTGCACAAAATGTTAGCCAAAGCATGCAATAAATTGATGAAAGCATGAACTTGATAAGTTGTGCGCAACACATGAGCTTCACTGATGCACGGGGTCTGCGCCCGGCTTTGTACAAAGGATTACATGCAACAGCGGCAAGACTTGTACAAAAGGTGGTTCTTGGAACAGTTCCGACAACCGCGCCTTTATGGGTAAAACTTACGAAGATGCTCAATGTTCCCGGAGTTGCTCACCGGAATGCCATCTTCGGTCTCAAAGCGGACAGCGCTTGAGCCTAGTGACTCGTTTCACCCGATAAGGGCCTTCCCACTTCGGCGTCAACTTGTTTGAATTCTTGGCGGACTGAGCAGCGCCAAGAACAAGGTCGCCTTACTCGAGACTTACGGCATTAACCTGCGGCTATGGTAGCGACGCGAGCTTGTCGGTAGCGGCGGCTCGCCTGATTGCTGAAGGCGATCCTCCTCAAGGAGAAGCGAGTCATCTTGTCGCAGCTGCTCTTGCTCAAGCTCATCATAAGCGAGCACTTGAGGCGATCCGTATACGAGTTCCGTGGGGAGCACTGCCTCTGCTCCATAGACTAGAGCAAAGGGTGTCTGGCCAGTGGCTCGATTTGGCGTCGTCCTGATCGACCAAAGAACCACTGGCAGCTCCTCGATCCAGTTTCTTCCGCACTTGTGCAGCCTGTCGAAAGTTCCGGTCTTGAGCCCGCAGCGATTCAAATTGCCCTCTACGCTTGACCGTTGCTTCTCGGGTGAGCAATGAAGCAAAAGCAGACCTTGGCGCCAAGGTCTTGGGCGTCTTGCATGAAGGTGCGACTTCGTGAATTGTGTGCCGTTGTCGGTGATGATCGGTTGGGGATTCCAAAGCGGCAAACAATTGACACTGAAAGAACTTGATCGGCCGATCGTGCGTCACCTTCCTCACTGGTTCCACTTCCGGCCACTTTGTGAACTTGTCGATGGCGACGTACAAGTACTCAAAGCCCCCGACAGCTCGGGGGAAGGGGCCGAGGATGTCGAGCCCCTAGACCGAAAATGGCGGGATAAAGGGATCGTCTGGAGAGCTTGAGCTGGCCGGGTGTATCTGTTTGGAATGGAACTGGCAGGCTTCACACTTGGTTACTTGTGCGGTTGCATCACGAGGGCTGTCGGCGGAAGAAACCTTGCCGGAAAGCTTTGCCGGCAAGTGCTCTTGCGCCAATGTGGTGACCACATATGCCTCCATGTATCTCGCCAACAGCTACTGTCCCATCTTCCACAGGAATACACTTCAATTTCGCACCGTTGAGTCTTCTTATGTACGATGTCGTCGACAAACTGGTACATACTTGACTGTCGGGCTACTCTTTCCGCTTCTTCTTGCTCTTCGGAAGTTCCCTATGCGAAGGAAATGGACAATCTGCTGCGCCCATCTTTGGAGCTTGTGGCTCGACAACAAGGACTAAAGGCACATCTGCTGCTGCGGGAACATCAGCTTCCACGGCAAGAGCTGCGGCCTGCCGAAGCTTGATGCTCCCGACAAGCTTGCCGGAGCAAGACTTGTCGGGAGCGTCTGCTTCAATGAAACAAACCACAGGGTGCAGCCGGAGCAGCATCGCTCCTCAAGACTTGTTGGTGTTGATCTTGGGGACCTTTACAGCAGCGGCCGGGAAGCTCTGGGAAAGTAGTCACCAGAGGCCAACTTCCTCGTCTTTCCTTGTCTGTTGATGGTGTTACGGTTGGCTGAGTCGGCTTGAGCACGAAAATCCACAGTTCCACAGGTAACTTAAGCGCAGCGCACTTTGACAGGCCGTCAGCAATATCATTCTGAGCTCTAGGAACATGTTCCATTTGCAGGCCTTCAAAGTGCTCTTCTAGCTTCCTCACTTCATCAACGTAGGCTTCCATCAACGGACTCTGGTAATCTTTGTTGACCTGGCGGACGACGAGTTGCGAGTCACCCCTGACAATAAGCTTCTTGATCCCAAGGTCCACTACGATCCACGAGACCGGCAAGCAAACCTTCATACTCTGCGGTATTGTTTGTCGCTTGCTCCTTGGGAAAGTGCATCCGGACGACGTACTTGAGGTGCTCTCCGGTGGAGTGCGATAAGCAAGACGCTGCACCCGGCGCTTTGCAGCGAGAAGGCACCATCAAAGTACATCAGCCACTCTTTGCTCGCTTCTTTGACGGGAATGCTCGTCTCCGAATCTCTTCATCCGGTGTTGGCGTCCATTCTGCTATGAATTCTGCCAACGCTACGCTGGATAGTTGATGTGCTTTCAAACTTAAGACCAAAGCTTGACAGCTCGATGCCCACTCGACAATCCTGCCGCCGCTTCACGGATTCTGCGGTATCCTCTTGAGGAAAGCGGTGACAAGCTGTGATCTCATGTGCTTGGAAGTAATGGCGCAGCTTTCTCGAGGCCATGAGGAGGCCGAAAAGCAATTTTTGCACACCAGAGTACCTTTATCTAGCCCCCTGCAGGAGGGAACTGACAAAGTAGACTGGGCGCTGCACCATCCTTTTCTGCATCTGTTCTTGTGTCGCCGCGGATTCGTCCTTGTCGGGACGAGGAGCTTGTCGTGAAGCCCCCTGCTTGTCGCTGGATGTGCTTGCCATGGTTGCTGGCTCATCATCCGCCTCCCTCTCCGCTACTAACGCAGCACTAACCACTTGGTTGGTTGCCGCTATATATAGCCGCAACTTCTCTTGTGGCTTAGGTGCGACAAGTGTTGGAGTGGAGGACAGGTATCTCTTCAAGTCCTGCAGCGCAGCCTCCGCTTCGGTAGTCCATTTCACTGGACCTGCCTTTTTCAAAATCTTGAAAAACGGCAGGGCGTGCTCAGCAGACCTAGAAATAAACCTGCTGAGAGCAGCCACGCAATCGGCAAGTCTTCGTACATCCTTGACGCGCTTTGGTGCTTCAATCTGCTCAATGGCCTTGATCTTGTCGGGATTAGCTTCAATCCCCCGCTGAGACACGAAGAACCCGAGAAGCTTGCCGGAAGGGACTCCAAACACGCACTTCTCGGGGTTAAGCTTGAGGTTGACCTTGCGCAGATTCGCAAAGGTCTCGTCCAAATCTTGAACCAGAGTTGCTTTGTCCTTGCTTTTGACCACTATGTCATCCATGTAGGCATCTACATTTCTGTGCATTTGCGGCTCAAAAGCGTCGTGGACTACCCTTGCAAATGTTGAACCAGCATTCTTCAAACCGAAAGGCATCCATATGAAACAGTATGTGCCACATGGTGTAATGAATGCGGTCTTCTCTTCATCTTCTTCAGCCATGAAGATCTGATGGTATCCTGAGTATGCATCAAGAAGCGAAAGCAAATCACATCCGGCCGTGGAGTCAACAATCTGGTCAATGCGCGGCAAGGGAAATGGATCTTTGGGACAAGCTTTATTAACATCCGTGAAGTCGTCACGAAGTCTCCATTTCCCATTTGCTTTCGCGACGACTACAGGATTGGCCAACCACGTAGGATGGAGCACTCCTCTGACAAGGCCTGCTGCTTCCAGTTTCTTGATCTCTTCTACTTTGAATTCTTGGCGCTCCACTGCTTGCTTCCTGACTTTTTGCTTGACGGGCCGCGCATGAGGACAAACGGCCAAGCGGTGGTCAATCACTTTCCTGGGAACACCGGGGATATCAGACGGTTTCCATGCAAACACGTCGACATTCGCCCGCAGGAAAGCAACGAGCGCGCCTTCCTATTTAGGGTCGAGAGAGGTACTAATGGTGAAGGTACCACCGGTGCCGTCCTCCTTCGCGGGCACCTTCTTGGTCTTCGGCAGAGCCACCATCTTCTTGCACTTGCCGGTGGAGCTCGATGGTGCGTCCTCGACGGTAGCGCAGCACTCCGAAGAGGTGCGCTTGCCGGAGTGAGCATCGAGCCCTTGCCGGACTTGGACTTGGTCTTCTTCCCACAGGAGCTTCGGCGGCAAGTGTCTGGAAATCTGTCGCGGCTGCGCATCCGGAAGATCTTGTCGGCACAGATAAGGGCGTCCTTCTTGTCGCCGTGGGACAGAGATGACGCTTATCGGGCTGGCATCTTGAGTAGGTTGTAGGCGTAGTGAGAGGCTGCCATGAACTTGGCGAGTGCCGGACGGCCAAGTATCCCATTGTAAGGCAATGGGAAATCGGCAACGCCAAACGTAACCCTCTCGATCCTGAAGTTCAGCTTCGGCGCCAAATGTGACTGCAACGTAATCTTCCCCTTTGGCTTGCTCCTTCCCGGATTGATTCCTTGGAAGGTACGGACTCTTCGAGCTTCATTGTCCGTGGATTTGAAGCTTACGGAGCACCGCAGAGGAGATCAGATTCAAGCCGGCCCCGCCGTCAACTAACATTTTTGTGACCTTGAGGTTGCGGATGGTTGGAGAGACCAACATCGGCCAGCACCCGACCGCAGTTATGCGATCAGGGTGGTCCTCAATATCAAAAATGATAGGCGTGCTGGACCACTTCAGAGGCTTGCGTGACTCTTCAGATGGCTCCGCTGCATTGACCTCCCGCATCCATTGCTTGAGTTGGCGGTGGGAGGTATGCAGGGAAGCACCTCCGTCAACACAAAGAACCTCTGTGGCTTTCTGAAACTCCTGCTCGTCGGCGTCGTCGTCTTCCATATCTTCGTCGTCGTCATCATCTTCATCCTCGTCGCAGCCGCGGGGAGGTCTATCTCCTTGCCGCTGCTTGGCCTTGCCACGGCGTCCTCCCCGGCCGGGACGTTTCTTGATTGCTCCCCCAGCACCTTCCTGGGCCTTCTCCTTGTCGCGACGCTCGTACTCAGCTCTCTACTGTTCGACGAGCTGCTCGACCTTCTTGCAGCTCTGGAGATCGTGGCCCTTGGTGCGTTGGATTTTGCAATATTGCTTGCCGGAGCTGTCCTGCTTGTCGGCGGCCGCCACCGACTGGTGGTTGGCGTCAGCGGCAACCTCCTTGCCGGAGCCACCAGCCTTGGCGTTCTTGTCGCCGCCTCCATTGCCGGACTGCTCGATTGCTAGCACTTCTCTGGCTTTCTTCTTCCTGTTGCCTCGCCGCCGGCCCTTCTTTGCCGGGGCGGTGTCATCACTGTCAGACCCTGCTTCCGCATTCTCTCCAGGGAGTCTCCTCCCTTCCTCAGCGCGTGCACACTTGTCGGCCAAGGCGTACAGCTCGCTGACGTCCTTGACTTTGCACATCGCCATCTCCTCCCTCATCCTGCGGTTCCGCACATTCTCGATGAAATGCGCTGATCACCGCGGCAGGGTGGACGTCTGGGATGTTGTAGTGCACACGGCTGAATCTCTAAATGAACTTGCGCAGGGACTCTCCTTCCTTCTGGGCGAGCAAGTGAAGGTCACTCTCTTGTCCATGAGGTTTGTGACCACCTGTGAAGGCGCCAACAAACTGATGGCACAGATCTGCCCAAGAGGATATGGAGCTGTCCGGCAAGTGCATGAGCCAAGATCTGACGTTGGGCTTGAGCACGAGCGGGAAGTAGTTGGCGAGGATCTTGTCGTCCGCCCCCGGCCTGCACCGCGATGGTGTAGATCTTGAGGAACACCGACGGATGTGTCCTGCCATCATACTTCTCCGCACGTCTGGTTTGAAGCTTTTACGGCTGGGCCTTTGGACTTGCCGCAGCTCACGAGTGAACGCAGGGCAACCTACCGTCTGACGGCAAGTCGCTGGCCCCTCCGGGCGTGCATGTCAACAGAAGGCCCATCGCGCTTGTCGGACCGACGTCGCGCTTCTCTTGGCGCTCGGCGCGAAGTTCGGCGTCCTCTTGTTGTCGTTCATGAAGAACTTGGCGCTGATCGCGGCGAGCTCATGGATCCGACGACGCAGCGGGAGTCATTGTCGAGGTGGATCCGGTGAGTCGGCGATCTTGGCCTTCTTGGCGGAGAGTGCACGGTGGTTGCACCTCCGGCAGTCTCGTTACCACCGGCTCGTGCCTTGTCGTCTCGCCGCCGCAACGATGGCGTTGGTTGCATGAGCGTCGCCGTTGGCAAAGCCGATGAGGCTCTGGATAGTGGCCCTCCACTCGTCGACCTTGTCGGCCGTTGGAGGGTAGTCGAGGAGCAGTTGAGCTCTCGCCAGAGCTTCTGCTGGAGTAGTAGGCGGCATTGGAGAACGGTGCGAGGAGCGGGACACGCTCGGACTTCTAACCACGTTAGAAGGAGCAGCGCCCCGTCCGGGCGACCGTATCTCACTCGTGCCAGCATGTTGGCGCGCATGCTGGTCTTGAGGGTCTCGATCCAGCGAACGCATGGCGTTAGAACGCCATGACGTTGTTGGTCCCGTCTCTGAGATGGGCGCGGGGATGCGCGGACGCCGAGGTTTGCGGTGCCTTGTCCTTGGACTTGGCAACGTCGCGAGCACCTTCGTCGGCGCCCGTTCCTCGCCGGCGTCCGCCCCACCACCCGTGCATTGCGGTGAGGGTGGGTACGACGCGACGGCTCTGCTGCCGCCAAGCCTTCTTCTTCGGTGGCATGTTGAGGAAGATGTTGATGACGCTGCTCGTGTGAACGCCGGATCAGATTCACACGGCCTCGACGCCTACCCGGGCGCGCCAAAGATGTCGGGAGGTTGATCGTACCGCGAACACCTATGGGGCCGGGCGGACCAGGCCCTTGTGGTTCGGAGGGGGCAGAGATCGCACGAAGAGCGGATCGAGGCGAGGCACACGAGCAGTTTACCCAGCTTCGGAGCTCTTCGGAGAGATAAAACTCCTACTGCTGCTTGTTTGATCTATTGTGTTCTTGCCAGGGAGCAATGCGAGCTACAAAACCTAGCGTGAGTGTCTCTGGTCTCGAGCGGGTCGAATGAACCGAACCTTTCGAACCGAACCCTTTCTACGTTGCACTCGGGCCTCCTTTTATATGCTCAAGGGGTCTCCGACAGGTGGCAACATAGGCGGGGGTACAAATGTAAAAACAGGAGTTGGTACACCTACTTGAACAAAGGTACAGTGCAAAATACCTAACTCTGACGGCAAGGGACAAAAGCAATAAATGTTCGTCGTTGTCGCCCAAACAGTGCAACAGAGACCGTCAGGTGCGCCTCCGCTCGCCACGATGGCGAGCCTGTCAGCGCCGCTTATCGCTGCTCTCCGCTGGCTGCACAGCCTCTCGACACGCGCCCATGGAACGGTCCCATGGCGACACGTCGCTGGGTGAGCTAGAGCGGAGACGGAGAGAAGTTGCATGACGCGGCAAGCGCCTTTGCCAGCCGAATCCTTGTCGCGCCCGGAGACTTGTCGCGCCGAGCCTTCCCGGCAAGCTCCTCTTGCCGGGCCTTGTCTTCTGCGTGCTCGAGGTGGCCTTCCGGCAAGCTCCTCTTGCCGGGCCTTGTCTTCTCAATCTAATACTTTGTTCTTGAATGGCTCCAAAGGAGCCACGGAGGATCTTGGCGGTGACGAGGCAAACCTTGCCGCGGGGTGCTGCAACTGTCCGTGCACGAGTACGGGATACTAGGGTACCCCTACTCTAGTACACCGACACATACGGGTGAGGAAATTTGACGGTTATATATGCCAGTAGCCCCCAAGACTTAAAATAGTTAGAATAACTGATTTAAGGATCATTTGTTATGCAGGATCTCACAAAAAAGAATACCCAACTGTCCCAGGAGCTTGAAGAATGCAAGGCCCAACTTGAGGCCGCACTAGCTGCTACAGGGGGAGCCACATAGACCCCCTCTGGTAATATATGCTTCAAAAGATAAGTAGTTTGTGAAGTGTGGCGTGTGTGAAAATCTGACAATAATATTGCAGATGGCTCCGGACTAGATCCGGACAAGCAACAGCTCTTGCGCCGGTTGAAGGCTGGAGAGAATGTACTTACAAGGGTGAGGCAAGAGAAAAATAATCTCCAAGATGCCAACACCCAGCTGGGTGAGGAACTAAAGGATGTTCGTGCCCAGCTGTCTGACTCCGTGAAGGAGAATCGGCGACTTCGTCGCGACATTTATAGTAAGTGCTTGAGCGAACTTTGAAAAAGAGTTCGACAAGGAAGTCAACTAACAGAGTTATGTCTGTAGGTATGCTCACGAGTCGTCCTTCAGAGGAAATGCCCGGTTCTACGGGTGACCTTCTTCCCGAGCTATTGCAAGCTGCATTTAACGAGTTTGGCAGGTGATGAAAGGCGTCGCCCAGGCCTTGTGGCCATCTATCTCCCTGCCCAAAGGCCTTGGAGAGCTTGCAGAGAAGCTTCAGGGAGCACGGTGGCCCTTCCGACTACGAAAGATATCGGCCTGTCTTCAAGGCGCTAGGGAGGCCTGGGCCATGGTGAAGACGCGGTACACGAAGGCGGACCCAAACCACATGGCCGAGGTCGGACCTGTGGGGCCCGACGGGAAGGAGATCCCTGTGAGCTTAGTGTATGGCCAAGTAGAGTTGGCCGCAAAGTATTCCCAGCAGGATCAGTAAACTAGACAGCCTATTAGATGGCATTGAAGAGGAATACAATCAGTCAATTTGACTATGTAATTTAAAATGACATGTAAAATGCCTTCTAGCCGGATTGTAGATCGCTTGTCGGAGCGGACCTTTTCGCTTCAACCTCGGGAACCAATAGTCCTGAGTGTGTCCGAATACCCTCGCGGTTATGTAAAAACCGGGGCATGCGTGGAGACCAGGCGTAGGGGTCATGAGTGCTTTATCAGACAAGTGCCCAACTAGTTATGTTATATTACATGATTAGTAAGAAACATCTTCCAGGGAGAATAGTTCCGTTAGGGGTTCATTTCCACAGGAGGCATGCCCTAAAGTGCATGTCCGGACTGCAAAAAAGGTAAAAGCATCCGGGGCAGATAAATGAAAAATAAAAATCGTCTTTTAGTTCACCGACCGAATATTCCCTTAAGAACGCTTAGCTTTCGGCTTCACCTGGGCCCGAGGTACACGTCCGCTGACCCGGCGGTAACAATCGAGAGGTGCTCCCTTTACCACCTAGCCGAACAATCGGGAATGTAGGGTAAGCAGTGAGCCGTGCAACCCAGCTTGGCCAAAACTTAAGTCATATCGATGCATATAATGGTGAATAAAAGGTACATGCGAAAATGTGACACGTGTGTTGGGCATAAAGCCCGTATAAATAAGCTTCTGTTAAAGAAGCCCCCAGGTATAATGAGCACCGATAGCGCGTCAAGTGTGTGCGAACAATGCGCAAACGAGCCTTTAACGGCTTCGGAAAAAAGGAGGAAGAAGGAGAGAAATAAAAGGCAGCTTAAAGTATAAAATATAGACGGAGGAAGGAGACGAACTCAGAATCCGCGCTAGGCGTAGAATCTTCGGAGACGGGCTGCGTTCCATGGGTTCGGCTCGAGTCGGTTATCCGATGCGTTTCACAGACGGTACGCTCCGCCGGTCAGGACTTGGTCAATGATGAAGGGACCCTCCCATTTGGGCTAGAGTTTGTCCTTTTTCTTGTCCGGCAGGCGTAGAACTAGTTCGCCAACATTGTAAGATTTGGCCCGTACTTCCCTACTTTGATATCTTCGAGCCTGCTGTTGATAGAATGCGGAATGAGCTTTTGCCACGTCGCGCTCCTCCTCCAAGGCGTCCAAACTGTCATGCCGATCGAGCTCGGCTTCTCTTTCTTCGTACATGCGCACGCGAGGTGAGTCATGAATTATGTCGCAGGGCAAAACTGCCTCTGCGCCGTACACCATAAAAAATGGTGTGAATCCGGTAGTGCGATTCGGCGTGGTCCGCAGCCCCACTGTACGGAGTCGAGCTCCTCTACCCAGTGCATGTTAGATTCCTTGAGGGACCGCACTAGTCTGGGTTTAATGCCGCTCATGATTAGACCGTTTGCTCGCTCGACTTGACCGTTAGTTTGGGGGTGATAGACTGAAGCGTAATCTAGCTTGATGCCCATGTTTTTGCACCAGAGTTTGACCTCGTCGGCCGTGAAGTTCGTGCCATTATCAGTGATGATGCTATGGGGGACGCCGTAACGGTGTACTACCCCTGATATGAAGTCTATCACCGGTCCGGATTCGGCCGTCTTCTGTGCTTGGCCTCTATCCATTTGGTGAATTTATCCACCATGACCAATAGGTATTTTTGCTTGTGGGTTCCTCCTTTAAGGGGTCCAACCATGTCAAGCCCCCAGACCACGAAGGGGCAGGTGATGGGTATACTTTTGAGGGCGGTGGGTGGCATGTGGCTTTGATTAGCAAAGAGCTGGCAACCGACGCATCGTTGGACTAAGTCCTGAGCATCTGCCCGGCCGTCGGGCCAATAAAATCTCACGGAAGGCCTTGCCTACAAGGGCCTGTGCTACGGCATGGTGCCCACCGAGTCCGGCATGAATTTCAGCCAGCAGATTCTGCCCTTCCTCTTCGGAGATACACCTTTGAAGGACTCCGGTTGTGCTTTTCTTATAAAGCTCTCCCTCATGGACCTTATAGGCTTTAGACCGCCGCACTATGCAGCGGGCCTCGTATTGGTCCTCGGGAAGTTCCTGTCTAGTTAGGTAGGCTAGGAATGGTTCTGTCCACGGGGCAATGACTGCCATTATTGCGTGGGCTGACGGTGTTATTTCTTTGGCGGAACCACCAACTATGTCGGAATGTTCGGTGTGGGGCGGTGTGGTTGGGTCCGGGTTGTTATTTCCGGACTCTCCCTCCCATAATACGGATGGCTTGAAAAGCCTCTCTAGGAAGATGTTGGGGGGGACGGCATCGCGCTTTGCGCCAATGCGTGCCAACACGTCTGCTGCCTGGTTGTTATCCCGGGCTATATGGTGAAATTCAAGCCCTCAAACCGAGCTGACATTTTAGGATGGCATTGCGATAAGCTGCCATTTTCGGATCCTTAGCATCAAAGTCCCCATTTATTTGGGATATCGCGAGGTTCGAATCTCACAAGACCTCTAGGCGGTGAATGCCCATGGAGACCGCCATCCGGAGACTATGTAGAAGGGCCTCAGATTCGGCTGCATTATTGGAGTCCGTGTACATTATTTGAAGTACGTATTGGATCAGATTCTCCGGTTGGGGACGTTAACGACGCCAAATTTCAGGCCGGCCAACATTTTGGAGCCGTCGAAGTGCATGATCCAGTTGGAATATGTGCCGTACTCTTTAGGGAGTTCAGCTTCAGTCCATTCGGCGACGAAGTCAGCCAAAACTTGCGACTTAATAGCTCGCTGTGGCTTGTAGGTTATGTCGAACGGGAGGAGCTCAATGGCCCATTTAGCAATCCGGCCCGTTGCGTCGCGATTGTTTATAATGTCATTAAGAGGTACTTCGGAGGCTACTGTTATTGAACACTCTTGGAAGTAGTGTCGCAGCTTCCGGGATGCCATGAACACCGTGTATGCTATCTTTTGATAATGCGGGTACCGTGACTTGCATGGAGTTCGGACAGTGGACACGTAGTAAACTGGTTTTTGGAGAGGGAACTTGTGTCCGTCCGTTTCTCGTTCGACAACGAGCACCGCGCTTACAACTTGATGGGTTGCTGTGCTGTATAATAGCATTGGTTCGCCCATGTTGGGCGCGGCCAGGACCGGATTTGTTGCCAATATGGCTTTGATTTCTTCGAGTCCGGCCGTGGCGGCATCCATCCACTCGAAGTGTTCGGTGCACCGGAGGAGGCGATAAAGGGGTAATGCCTTTTCTCCTAAGCGGGAGATAAATCGGTTTAGAGCCGCCACGCATCCAGTCAATTTTTGTATTTGTTTGAGGTCTTTGGGGATATCCAATTGTGATGAGCTCGGATCTTGGCTGGGTTTGCTTCAATTCCTCTACGGATACAATGAAGCCCAAGAGCTTTCCTACCGGGTACGCCGAAAACGCATTTTTCCGGGTTGAGCTTGATGTCATATGTTCGGAGATTATCGAATGTGAGCCTCAAGTCGTCGACTAGGGTTTCAACATGCTTGGATTTGACGACCACATCGTCTACGTATGCCTCCACTGTTTTGCCGATCTGGTTTGCCAGACATGTCTGAATCATGCGCTGATATGTTGCGCCGGTGTTTTTGAGCCCAAAGGGCATTGTGTTGAAGCAGAATGGACCGTATGGAGTGATGAATGCCGTTGCGGCTTTGTCTGGCTCTGCCATCTTAATTTGGTGGTAGCCGGAGTATGCGTCGAGGAAACACAATGAATCGTGTCCTGCGGTAGCGTCGATAATTTG
This sequence comes from Aegilops bicornis, assembly GCA_021605145.1. Classification (NCBI taxonomy): domain Eukaryota; kingdom Viridiplantae; phylum Streptophyta; class Magnoliopsida; order Poales; family Poaceae; genus Aegilops; species Aegilops bicornis. Next base: position 304,909,769 of record CM038675.1, read on the forward strand.
ATCGATGCGGAGGAGGGGGAAGGGATCCTTTGGGCAAGCCTTGTTAAGGTCCTTAAAATCGACACATAGGCGCCAGGATTTGTCCTTCTTTGGTACCATTACCGGGTTTGCTAGCCAGTCCGGATGTTTAATATCTCTGACGAATCCGGCCTCCAATAGTTTGGCTAGCTCCTCTCCCATGGCCTGTCTCTTGGGTTCGGAGAAACACCGAAGAGCTTGTTTGGTAGCTTGAATCCTTTTAGGATATTTAGGCTGTGCTCGGCCACCGGCGTGGGATTCCTAGCATGTCTGAAGGGTGCGAGCAAAAATGTCCCAATTTTCACGTAGGAATTCTCGTAGTCTGGCGTCCACGTCGGGGTTTAATTGTGCCCGATGGAGGCCGTTTTGTAGGGTCCGTTGGATGGACTTGGAATTTGACTATTTAAATGCTGCCGGTTTAAAAGAGGTGGACTTGGATCTCTTATCGAGTATCACATCGTCCCTGTTCACCGTGGAGCGCAGCGCAGTGAGTTCCTCCGCTGCTAGGGCTTCGGATGGTGCCTCAAGGGCAAGTGCGGCTGTTTTATTTTCGGTGCTCTATGTCCGGGTCACTAGCGAGAGTGATAATTCTGTTGGGTCCGGGCATTTTGAGCTTCATGTACCCGTAATGGGGTATAGCTTGAAAAATTGTGAATGCCTCTTGCCCTGATAGAGCGTGGTATCCATTGTTGAGCAGGGCCACTTGGAATGTGACCTCCTCGGACCTATAATTGTCCGTGCGTCAACACCACATCAAGTGTGATCTTTCCTCAGACAGCATGCTTCCCGACCGGGATTATTCCTCTAAAGGTTGTGCTGCTTTGCTCAATGCGGCTCCAGTCTATTTCCATTTTTTGAAGGGTTTCCTCGTAGATGAGGTTTAATCCGCTGCCGCCGTCCATGAGTATCTTGGTAAGGCGAAAGTCGTCCACTATTGGACTGAGGACCAATGCGGCTGGTGCTCGGGCTGTTCGGAATTTAGGTTCGTCACTGGCGTTAAAGGTAATAGCCGTGTCACTCCATGGATTTATTGTTGCTATCTGGTAGACTTCGGCAAGGCTGCGGAGTGTTCATTTCCGCATATTATTTGATGCGAAAGTCTCGAAGACTGTTAATACCATACTGGTATTGCTGGGCTGGTGCTCTGGAGCTAAGAGCTCTTCGCCACTTTTGGCCACCTGCGTAGTATCCAACATGCTCTAAGGCTATGAGTTGGAGTTGCGCCCTCTGTGCTATGAATTTTGCAGGGTCCATTGAGCCATCCCACCAGTACGGTTCCATGCCCTTTGGGAGGTTTTTGCTTTTTGGTATGTAACCCAGGTGCCTGGTGATGATGCACCCTTTTATTTCGGACTAGGGTCGTATTCGGGGCCGGATTATCCCAAAATTTGATTTCGGTTTTCCAGGCGCTCTCCATCATGCAGTACTTTCGTACTATGGATGCCAAGTCAGTGAAGCGTGTAATTTCACGACGACTTATGGCGTTTAGGATTCCCTTGTCCGTGCAATTATTGCAGAAGAACGAGATTGCGTCCTCCTCGCGGCAATCCTTTATCCTGTCCATAACCAGGAGGAATCTGGCCCAGTAATGATGTGCTGTTTCACCGGGCTCTTGCCGGATTTGGGATAGATCGCTTATGTTTGGGTGGGCGGGTGTAATTAAATTCCGAACCCCGTCCGATCTAAGACTCAGGGGCCAAGAAGTTTCCGAACTTGGAAGCTTGGTTCTTGGAGGTTGTCCAATGAATCTAGCCCATTGCTGACTTTAAGTTCGTGGCTTGAGTGGGGTCCTCCTCCAGGAATCCGGCATGGAGGGGTCGAATCGGACATAGCTAGTCCTTAAGGTAGGAGAAGAGTCGCCGTATTGTTCCTCTACCACAAAGAACGTGGTGGGTAGCCTGGGGAGAGTTGATCTCTCTCAGGTCGGTTTTAGGCCCAATCTGATCGTAGTCTGTGGCGACTCCAAGGGCGGCGATGCGATCCAAGAGCTCGTTTAAGGAAGAGAGCTCCATCGGATCTAACTGCTCGGCGAGTTCCGAGTTAACGTGAAGATTGTCTTCGATGACCCGAGAAGTCATCGTCGACGCGGCGGCCGAACAGGCGGTCATAAGAAAACCGCCTAGCCGGAGAGTTTGGCCGGTGGCCAAAGCTCCTTTAGCAACGGTGCCGTCTTTAAAGACGGGATGAGGCATCCTTCCTGACAGTGACGACACAGAGGAACTCTCAATGAAAGCACCAATGTCGGTGTCAAAACCGGCGGATCTCGGGTAGGGGGTCCCGAACTGTGCGTCTAGGCGGATGGTAACAGGAGACAAGGGACACGATGTTTTACCCAGGTTCGGCCCTCTCGATGGAGGTAAAACCCTACTCCCGCTTGATTAATATTGATGATATGGGTAGCACAAGAGTGGATCTACCACGAGATCGTAGAGGCTAAACCCTAGAAGCTAGCCTATGGTATGATTGTTGTTCGTCCCCACGGACTAAAACCCTCCGGTTTATATAGACACCGGATAGGGTTAGGGTTACACAGAGTCGGTTACAACGGTAGGAGATCTACATATCCATATCGCCAAGCTTGCCTTCCACGCCAAGGAAAGTCCCATCCGTACATGGGACGATGTCTTCAATCTTGTATCTTCATAGTCCAGGAGTCCGGCCAACGGTGATAGTTCGGCTATATGGACACCCCCTAATCCAGGACTCCCTCAGTGGCAATGTCATTTAATTTAGTTAGGTGTGCCACAACAGGTTCAAATTCATAACCATGAAAAGGATCGAATTCTACCAAAGCGATTAATTCAGGATCAATAGAGAATTCATAATCCTTATCAGTAGCAAAGATAGGAGAAGTGCTAACTTAGTATCATATTTCATTCTCTCTACCATAAACTTTTCTTTCAGCTCACTCGGTAATTTCTTAAGATCATCTCTATCATTCCAAGCAAGAAATTCCCTAGCTATCTCTTCATACATAACATAACCCTCAGGTATCTTAGGCATTTCAACTATAGTATGAGAGCTAGGAACAATAGGTGAATCATAATTTTCATTAGTTTCAACATTCTCAGTTTCTTCAGCTTTAACAATCTGTTCATCAAGACGGTGGTGGTGTCGCAAGCCTACTTAAAACAGATGGTGAATCAAGTGAGGATCTAGATGGCAGTTCCTTACTTGCCCTCGTCTTAGGGTTGCAATATTGGTCTTAGCATCTTTTAGATTCTTCATAGTTATCAACAAATATGTTTCCTAAGTGACTCGATAAATAGAGCTATGCTCCCCGACAAGGGCGCCAGAAAAAGGTCCTGATAACCCACAAGTATAGGGTATCGCGATAGTCTTCGAGGGTAGTAATTCACCCAAACTTATTGATTCAACACAGGGGGAGACAAAGAATATTTACGAGCTTAGGAGTTGAGTTGTCAATTCAACCACACCTGGAGAACTAAATATCTGTAGCAAAGTGTTTAGTAGCACAGTAGTATGATAGTTTAATAGAAGTGGTAATAGAACCAGTAGTAATGGTAACAATAACAATAGTGGTTTTGTAGTGATTGTAACAGCAGCAGGAACAGTAGTAACATAGCAAAGATCAATATGAGAAAACCGTAGGCATTGGATCAGTGATGGATATTTGTGTTGGATGACATTCTTCATATAACAGTCACAACCTAGATCGATACACAATAGCTCCAACTCATCAATGTAATGTAGGCATGTATTTCGTATATAGTCATACGTGCTTATAATAAGAACTTGCGTGTCATCTTTTGTCCTACCCTCCAGTGGCAGCGGGGTCCATAAGGAAATCTAAGGGATATTAAGGGTTGCTTTTAATATAGAACTAGAACAAAGCATTGACACATAGTGAATACATGAACTCGTCATACTAGGGTCATCACCGGAGTGAATCCCAATTGTTGTCACTTTGGGGGTATGTGGATCATAACACATAATAGGTGCATACAACTTGCAAAATAGGATCCAAAATACACTTATTTTCATGAAAACATAATAGGTTCAGATATGAAATCATGGCACTCGGGCCCTAGTGACAAGCATTAAGCATATCAGAGTCATAGCAACATCAATCTCAGAACATAGTGGATACTAGCGATCAAGCCCTAACAAATTGACTCGATTGCATCACAAATCTCATCCAACTCCATCACCGTCCAGCAAGCGTACGAAGGAATTACTCACTCCTGTTGGTGAGATCATGGAATCGTTGATGAAGAAGGGTAGGTGATGATGGTGGTGACGAACCCCCTCTGTGGAGCCCTGAACGGACTCCAGAACAGCCCTTCGATGAAGAATAGGAGGTGGCGGTAGCTCTATATCGTAAAACGCGATGAAACTTCTTCTCTTTTTTTCTCGGGGAAATAGAATTTATAGTGTCGGAATTAGGTCAGACGGAGCCACGTGGGCCCCACGAGGGAACAGGGCACACCCTGGGGGGTAGGCGGCCCTGTTGCCTTGTGGGCAACTGGTGGCTCCATCATGCAAATTGTAGTCCAAAACAAGAGCAAAAATGTTTGGAAAAGTATATATGATGGAGACGTATCAACTCCCCCAAGCTGAACTCGTTGCTTGTCCTCAAGCAGTTCAGTAGATAGACTGGAAGTGATAAAGCAAAACTTTGACAAACTCTTTTGTTCTTGTATCTGTATATAAGCTTAAATAGTAACCAAGTTTTCAGCAAATGTAACACCCCTGTGGTTAGCTACAGTGACCACATGCTAATGTGCCATGTCATCATGATCATTTTAATTAAATTGCATTTAGGAATTAATCCCACATTCAGATTCAAATTTTAAATGGAAGCTCAGAAGTTATCTCACCAAACACTAAAGAAAAATTGTTCATATTATTGACAATAATTCTCTAAGCAAAAGTCATGTTGAACCCAACATCATTTGAAACTCCAAAAATGCTCTTAGCTATTTTTGAAATGACCCAACAACACTTAAGTGGAGCATTTAAATTCTAACATAATTCGGGTGAACCTAAACAACCCCCAAACCTTTTGGACAGCTCCATATTATTGCCAAGTATTTTTGCGACAAGTCACACATTTAAAAAATTCAGTTGGTGCTGACAATAAATAGGAAATAGAGAAGAAAATTGAAACAGAAAAATGAAAATAAAAAAGGTAGCACACGCCACACTGTGCACTTGGGCTCTAGTGCTACAGTTGTACAGTTGTATGGCCCAGCCCATCAACAGCCTTTCCCCTACGTCACGTACAGTGGAGGCTGCAGCCAGTGCGTGTCGGCCATCCATGCCTTCATGGCCGCTGTTGCGGCCGTGTCGAACATCTGGAGCGCTCCTGAGAAGGATAAGACCCTCCCCGACGCGATGGACAACCCTAGCCACTCAGTTGCCCCTCGTTCCCCTCTCCTCTCGTTGTGACGGTGCCCGAGCTCGTGTGCGCCATGGCCGTCGTCGTAGCCACGACCACCAGCCTTCCCGTCGCCTAATAGCATGTCCAGGAGCCTCCCCACGCCCCGCGGTCGTCTCCTTCGTCTACACAGAGAACCCGAGCGGGATTGCCCCGCGGCCTCGCCATCGACCACGGTCGCCGATTTCCGTTGCCGGTTGCCGCTGCTCCGGGCGGCCTCCGACCTCCTGACCACGTCCATGAGCTCCGCGGTGAGCTCCTCTACCGATTCCCCGTGTTTCCCCCTTCGATCTGTCTCCGTGTCGTCGTCCCCGAGCTCGTCCGAGTTCCTGCGTACGCGTGCGCGCGTGCCGCTACAGCTTCTGCTGCTCGCCGCTTCAGCTGCGCGCGCCTGCTGCCCTGGCCGCGCTCACCGCGCTGCAGCCGCACCCCCGTGTGTCCCCGCGTGCGCTTCCCGCGCCCGTCCACGCTCCCGCTCGCCCCTATGAGCCGCCGCCGCTCGCTGCTGCTGTCTCTACTGCTTGCTGTCGCTGCTGCCGCCCGTGCTGGCCACTGTCGTGCTCGCCCTGGACGCGGGCATGGCCACGGCATGCAAGCGTGCGCGCTTGCCCAGCTAGGAGCCACGCTGTGCCACTTCCGGTGGAGCTGGCCTAATTAGTTAGTACTCTAATTAGAGTACTCCCTCGGTTTCAAAATAGGGAAACACTTTTCATCAGTAGTCTGATGTAAACAATTCGTCAGACCAGTTCTACAACATCCATTTCTTGTTTCATCCTACCGTTAAGATTTTCCATCAAATCCCGCTCTAACCTCCCGTTCTTCACGCCCCGATCTCCCCTAATCCCCCCAACTAATTACCTTCTCAGGGTAGTTGCCTTCTGATCCACCATGTTGCCTTCTTCCCCAACTAATTACCGCTAGCTATCTACGACTTCGTTTTCCTGCTCAGGAACCAAGGTGCGGCCCGACTCCTGATCCACCACGTTGGCCAGTTCTTCTACCCTCCGGTGCCTCCACCTCGACGTGTCGCCAGCAGCACCACCCGATGCTCCTTCAGTTTCACTGCACCGAAGCGCCGCCGCCTTGATAGGTGGTCGTGGTGCACGTTCCCATGGATCACCTCATCAGGTTTTAGAAGGTTTGTTGCCCTTTCGTTCGGAGACACTTTTCAACAAACAGAACATGCAGCCGGTTGCATGAATCTACTCGTACTTCTACGGCTTATGTTCTAACTCATCTTCTTTTTTGTATGGTTTGTTCGTCACAAACAGATTTCATAATCACGAACTTATGCATCTACATCTTGGTGCCAAATATGTTAATTTGCGATTTGAACTATGCTCTCATTTGGTCTGACTTGCGTTGTGATAGCATCACTTGTTTGCTTCAGAGATTCATGCTTCCACTCTATTTGGATCTCGGAAAGAGCACCAGTGTCAACCACAACCATGAGCACCAAGCCGGCCAACTGCCATGCGTTTGGCTGCTCCGACTCCGGCCACCTCATCATCGTCGTTAGCGGCAACATCCCGCTTGGTCGCCTCATCAGCGACTTCGTCGACCGTTGGTGGGGCAAGTAGTGCAATGGAAGACGGCACTGTCTTCTTCCTCCATCAGAGCAACGGCCACCTCGGCACCTCTAGCGGCTCACCCTCCCTCGTCTCCTGCTTCACCTTTTAGCAACTACCTCGATGATGATGCTCGAGTGTTAAAGCAATATTGGTGAATATAGGAAGCAAATTACATGGATATGTCATATGTGCACATGTATTCGAAATGAACGTAATGGAACATAGTTTGTTTATTTTACGTTTTGGACACTGAAGCACCAAATGAAGACTTAAGAAGCCTCACTAAATTATGTAGGAAGCAAATAAAATGCTAGGAAACAGAAATTAGCTCCAAGGAATAAAAACAAGGAAGCATATGCGGCACTCATGGAAGCATGGTTCTTATATAATGGAAACAAATATTACAAGCTAGGCAACATACATGATTAGAAGGAGTCCATTTTAAATACTCCTATTTCGTTCGAAGCAAATTATTTTAAACTCAAGCAAATTTCTATTGAAAATGAAACAAAGTTTTCTATCATCAAACACATAGTTTTGCTGCTTTGTGCCTGCAAAAAGATAGTTTTGCTGCTTTCAAAACAACAGTTAATTTTATTTTTTCAATCAGACTGACTAAAGTTTCTATTACAATGGAAGCAAATTCTTCTATCCATGAAACATAAATTGTTGAGTTGGAAGCAAACCATTACATTTCAAATTAACTATCCTACCCAGTATATCCTTGCTACAAAGCATGGAAGCAGGTAGCATGGACGTACGTATCCCTAAAAAAGGAAGCATGGACGTAGATGGAAGGCAAAGGGTATGATAGATCCATGCATCAATCCATGCATTGTGCATGCAAACTAGGCCGATGGATGCGGGGGCAGTTATAAGGAAGCACTCAGTTAACGAAGCCAATCAGCGAAACTCACGCGGGCCTAAATACCAGTACATCGGACGACTACCGTGCATTGCATCCAACGGCCAACTACTAGTCTGATGGGCATCGAAAAATCAGTAGTCTGATGGCTAGTGGCGCCCTTCAAAATAAGTGTCTCAAGTCTTTAGTAGATGCAGTACAAATTTATACTAAGATCAAAATACTTATTTTAAGATGAAGGAAGTATTAGTTAGTGGTAATTAGCGTTAGGTTAGCTAGTGGTCTATGACATGTGGACCCCATTAATTAAGTTAGTCTTTATTTTAGGTATAGTCCATGACATGTGGGCCACATACCTTTTTGATGGGTCAACATTGACCTTTGACTTGCTGACTATGCATGCTGACTCAGCCTCTCGACCCCACTTGTCATACTTAGTGGCTAGGTTCTGCTGTGTACAAAAAGTATTCATTGTTTCTAATTCGAATTAATTTATCCAAAAATTTCAGAATATTGTTAAAAAATTGAAAAAATCATATAAAGTAAATCATAACTCGAATGAAAATAATTTATATATGAAAGTAGATCAGAAAAATATAACAAATCCAAATATGTCATCCACATACTTGCCACATCCTCTAACACTGCAAACATGGAACCTTCCCCTCCGGATCGTGTGACCGATAAATGCTTGGAGCCGGGAAAATATTTCTGGATATCTTCCCACTCCGTCTATAACACTTAGCACTGCCTTTGGTCACTCCTAGCATAGCATATCACCTTGGCATGCATTTTGCTGCATTTGTGTGCTTTATATTTACTGTTTCTTCCCCCTCTTCTTCTCCGGTAGACCACAAGACCGACGCTGACGCCATCGAGTACAACTACGCTGCAAACGTTCAGCCACTTGCCACAGAGCTTCCAGTCAAGCAAGACCCCCTTGATCATTCCTATATCACCCATTCTTTCTCTCTCATGCTTGCATTAGATTTTGCTATTGTTATTCGATAGCTCCTATTCGGATGCATAGCCTGCTTTTGTAACCCGTTGTTGTTACTTTACCTGTTATCCTATATGCTTAGTATAGGTTGGTTTCAGTGGCCCCTTATCCCGTTCCGTGTTGCCATGCTTTGCTTCTGGATGAATCGATCAATGTGATCGAGGTCCAGAGACCGACACATCACTGACACCCCCTTTTGTTGTATGACTCTATAGAGCTACTATCAAGTGCCGAGGGTGATACCTCGAATCTCACTCCTGATGATATCTCTGTAGTATAGCTAATCGGTCGTGGATTACTGGGAGTGTTTCCTCATTCACCACTCCCGATGATGACTCTGTCATGCGACACCTCAAGTGTGAACCCATCGAGGGTGATTCTTCCAAGGTCACCTTGACGGTTACATCGAGTAGGAATCCATCGAGGGTGATTCCTCAGATTCCCCCTAATGCTATGGACACACGGATACCTTGACCTTCAACTCAGTCCGTTGTTGAAGTCGGGTCGACCCAAGGGGTACTCGCGAGAGTTACTGAAGTCGGGTTGACCATGAGGGTAGCCGCGAGATAATGACACGGCACGACCGGACATGTAGAGACCGCCCTAGAGAGGGATGGGCCTGACCCTTGTCGTAAGTCCGCGAGACGGGGCAACATGATTACTGTTCGTCTCCGCAAGCTCCCAATACACTAACGGTTTGGATATGTGATCTAAGTAGGCCTCTAGCCTTTTCTCACTAACCACCATGTGGGAATAAGTATGGGCACGCGACTTCGTACTATTCTCCCGAAAGCTCTTAAGATGTCACAGTTCAGAGATGCGGGCTAATTGTTGGGGTGGACGGTAACCGCATACGCTTGTATAAGGAGGTGGGTCTGGTCCCCAGCCAGTCGCGCAATGCGTAGGAGTGCAAAGGGCAATGTGCGCGGACCCCTGAGCGCTTAGGATGTAGAATGGCGTGCTGACCTCTCTGCTGAACCTAGGTAGGACTACGACATGTCGATCAACTGAGGCCGGGCATGACCAGGAAAGTGTGTTCAGCCGGAGTTAATCGAGCGTGTTGGGTAAGTTGGTGAATCCCTGTAGGGAAGTGATAACCCACAAATATAGGTGTCGGTGTCAAAACCGGCAGATCTCGGGTGGGGGGTCCCAAGCTGTGGATCACGGATCGATGGATAACAGGAGACAGGGGACACAATGTTTACCCAGGTTCGGGCCCTCTCTATGGAGGTAATACCCTACTTCCCGCTTGATTGATCTTGATGAATATAGAGATAACAAGAGTTGATCTACCTCGGGATCATATGTTGTGGTCTAAACCCTAGAGGTATGATGAGTAATGTCATAATAATCTATCGACTAGCCTGGCCCCGGCTTATATAATGTACCAGAGGCCTAGGATAACAAGAGTCCTAGCCGCATACGTTGGTGGAGAGGAGTCCTTGTCTTGATCACCAAGTCTTGTGGAATCTTCCTCATGCATGTCATCGGCTGTCCGAACTGGCCCATGAGTATACGGCCAAGGGGGTCCTCGGCCCAATCTAACTGATCGGGAGACGACGTGCTGAGTACCCCCTAGTCCGGGACACCGTCGGTAGCCCCCTGAACCGGTCTTCAAGTTGGGGACGCTCCTCGATTCTTCTGAACTGTTCTTCATCTTCGGTCGTCGGTCTTGAAAACTGGTTCAACAAATCTTCTTATCTTCGATCTTGAGGATCGCCGAAGTAAATCCGAAGGGTTTATATGTCGGGTATCCGTGGAGCCCCTTTAAGTTATCGGCTTTTATCAAATGCCTTGTTATTTTTACGCCCACCTCGGGTTTGAAGTTGTTCCCGGGCGGCGGTGTCCTCTTGCATCCGAGCTCCAATGCGAGACTGCATTTCGAGGTATCTTTTGCAGCCGAGCACCAACGTCGGACAATATCCAAGCTCCAACGCCGGACTATATACGAGGTGTCATAGATCACCTTGGCTTGAAGAAGTTTAAAGGAAGTTAGCCAAGCTTAATGCCGGAAATGCCCTCTATAGAGCCAGCCACTTGCATCCAAGCTTTATGCCGGACTACTTCCGAGGTGATGCACCACCTCGAGCTTGGGCTGATTGTTTACGGATTTTATTTTCGACGCGTGTAAATTTATTTGCTGTCAACATGTATTGCCAGCAGCCCTCAAGGTGTCTGTTGGCCTAAAATCCGAGATGCACCTGAAGGAAAATATGAAACCGCTGATCCTAGTAGCTTCTGAGACTCAGGTCATGAAATCGGCCTAAGGATCAACTCCTAGCTCGGCAGCATACATAGGAATAGAAACGCATTGTAATATATTAGAGGTAATAGTGATCGGCGAGCGGGCCCCTGAGAGAGGGTCATGAGAAGTCGCCGTGATATATCAGCTTAATGCCGGATAATTCCCATATGGCACTTATTGGCGTCCGAAGACGTACTTGTCATAGTTCGGTTATGCCGAACACTGAGCACTTTGAATTTTCTGCATTGAATAGGCAATGCAGTAGCCCCCGAGCCACTGGTCGGGTGGCAACACCAGATCAGGGGATCGATGTGCCCCTTTAATATTTGTAAATAATGAGCGCAAAGCCCAGTAGCCCCCGAGCCTTAATGTGGGCACGGGTGGCCGAATTAAGGATCAAAGTCTGTTTGACAGAAAATTTTGTTGTGTTTAACAAAAACTTCTCGGAAAGAGAATAAAGATCTCTTAAAAGAGCTTAGAGCTGGTCGAAATCCGAGCTCGCCAAGGTAGGCCCCAAGGGGTTTAAAAGATGGAATGCAGTAAATGGATTTTACTAACAATTTTTATGTGTAATGATTCTATGTATCCAAGTACTTTACATCATTAATGCTCAGATCCGCATTGTAGAAAACTTTGTTGACCGACCATCGGCTTCAACCTCCTCGGCCAGTAGCTGGGGGGTGTTTGTCCTACTTTATAAAGCCTTTACAAGGGCAAAGTTTTACGGCAAACAAGGCAATCCGGTCATACGGTTTTATAAACAAAGGTACACGGAGAGATATGTTATATTACGTTTTAACGTAAGAAACATCTTCCAAAAATAGTCCCGCTGCCGGTTCCTTTCTTTGGGTAGTCATGCTTATCATGATCATGAAAACTCACCTCCGATCAATGTGGGAGGAAAATATTGAGGATTTAGTTCGGCGAAAGTTCCCGAACTCTATGGTATTAATGAACCCAAAAAATTACTTCCGTCGTTGCCGACCAATGTGATCCTTTAAGATTGCTAGCTTTCGGCTTCAATCAGTCTGAGGTACTAACTCGGATGAACCGGTAGTAACAATCACAAAGGTGCTCCCTTTACCACCTAGCCGAACAATCGGGAACGTAGGGGTAAGCACAGGAGCCAGGCAACCCAGCTTGGCCAAAATCTTAAGTCAAATTGATGCATATTTATGGTTTTATAATAATGATTACGGAAGGCGGACCTTGTATATTAAATACAAATGACGATGATATGTTTATCTTGACTCCGTTGCGACCATTTATCAGTTGAAAGTGGCCCATCGTCGGCTTCTACCCCTTTGTAGATACTACGCAGGGTGTCTCCGCAATAACAAGACAACCCTTAGCCGACGTCTCGGTGCCTGAAGGCGGTTGTGTTAGCGGAAACGAGGCAATCAGATCTGCGGGCTTTATAACTTTCGCTTAGTCATAGGAGCTTTAAACTGGGGAAGCTAGCTATGAGCCCCCGGTTAGTGTTCGGCGACATCTGAGGTCAAGCCGTAAACACTTCGGCCAATGTTATGAACGGCCTGTCATTTAACATAGTCATCGGATCGCTGACCAGTTTACGCTTATTGTGACAGTGAGTTTTCGGCTTTCTCCACTGAGGTGCTTAACCATGCGAGCTGGAAGAAGAATCGCAGTGGTTCTCCCTTTGCACACCTAGCCGAACAAAGCGGAACATAGGAGGCAAGCACAAGAGCCGGGCAACTCAACTATTGACCGAAGATACAATTCGAAACCAATGCATATATAGCAATATCCGAGAATGTTTTTGCCAAATCTCTAAAGGTGTCCGGCGTTGCACTGCGAGACTTATGCTGGAAACACACAAATAGTTTAAAAGTGCCATAGGCTTGGCAAACCAAAAAAAACTTCATTAAAAACTTGACGTTCGAATTAGATCAAGTGTTCGGTGCCAATCCGAAAATTGGTCTTAAAATTTTTGTGTTTCTGTCATGCATTAATATGACACATCCGATCTCAAGACTTCAAGCGGGTCAGCCGACAGCTTCAACCTTCTTATCTCGAAGGCGGAGTGCTTCTCCGAGGCTAGTTTAGCAAACTAAACTCGAGCGACTTTAGAGAGAAGCAAGGCTATCCGGCTATTGACCACACACTTGCGTCGAGAAAGCAGTGATAGAAAAAGACTTTGCAACGGCTAAGAAGAAAAACAGCTCATACTAATTTAAGAGCCCCCAAGTGACTTGGGTAAAATAATTTTATGTATAATGATTGTATGTACTTAAGTACTTATATCATATATGTGTTCACCCGATCTTTAAACGCGTCTTAACCAACCGTCGACTTCTCCCTCTTCGGCCAAGGGCCAAAGTGTTATGTACTCCACCTGTCGAGAATATCGACGGTGTTTCCGATAACTAGGCAATCAGGCCATAAGGCTGTAACAGACAAAGCGCGCTCAGGGAACTTATGATATATTCTTTTAAGTGTAAGAAGCATCTTCGAAGAAAATAGTACCTCCACCGATACCTTTCTTCGGTTGCTCATTGTTACTATGAGACTTGTGCAATAGATTTTTTGTACTCATGAGTTCCGTTGTGTGCCGACCCTGATTGAAAACAATAAGAGCACTAGCTTTCAGCTTCACCCAGTCTGAGGTACGAGCTCGGATGACCCGATCGTGACAATCGCAGAGGTGCTCCCTTTACTCCCTAGCCGAACAATCGGGAACGTAGGGGTAAGCACAGGAGCCAGGCAACCTAGCTTGCGGTACACTTGGTGTAATACACGAACCAGGAACGAAGCCATACAAGTATAATCATATGCAAGAGGAAAGGCTTCATAAAGGAAGCTCCCAAGTAAACAGGGTATTTGAATTTGCTTGCAACAAACAGGGTTTTGACAAAGAAAGTTTTTCGCAAATGACTTTTTGTCAAAAAAGCATAATGCTTGGTCGAACCGAATGAAATTTAAAACTGAAGGTATTTAAGCATGGAAGCAACTTAGCTGGTTAATGTGCTCGGTGTCGAAGCACGGCCCGAGCTTACGGCGGGACATGGTCCCCACCCCCAAGCCGGTCCCGAGGTGGCGGAGCGAAGAGCTCGGCACTCCGAAGTAGCGACATAGCACGACCAATGCAGGCCGGCAGTGTGACGCCGCAATCCCCGGTGTGGCTTAATGAAGTAATGACGAAGCCCTCGGTCCAGCAGAGGTGACGTGGTACATCGGTACGCCGAGGTGACAGCGCTGCCCGACCCGGATCCTCTGCCTGTGCACAGAAAAAAGTGCAAGCTGGAGATAATAGGAATAATAAAAAAAGAATTGTTGCATAATTAACAATTTACGCAAAGTGAGTAATAAAATAAATATGGCCCGTGTGCCGAACACTCGTTGAGGTAGAGCTCTCTCACCGATGCCGAAGTCACCGAGGCAACCGAACATGTCGGTATGGCGATTCGACCAACAAGGTGATCACGCGAGTCGATTGGGACAACGACGTCGGCTTGCCAAAGTGACCGCGTGACGCAGCCGAAGTCAATCACCTACACACATAAAATAGTGCGGTCCAAAAAGGATAATTGCTATTCGTAAAAATAATTTATTGAAAGAGATGTGGCCTGACGCTGAAGTCATGTCGATGCAGGGCGTCGGCGTGACGCGGTGAAGGCGTGGCCAAGCCTGAATTCATAGGCCGGTCCGAGTTCCAGATGCGGCATTCATCGAACTGTATACGGAAACTGACCGAACCACCACGCGACTGTTGTTAATGCGGCCACCATTTGATAGACCTGTGTACAGATGATGAAACAAACCAGAGTAATAATTCCTTGGGAAAAATAAACCCAATCAAGAAAAAATATACTAGGATCAATAGCACCTGGTTTATATGTTGTAGCAATCTGAAGAAAGGTTACTCCCAAAATTTGGACTCGATCCGCACACCCATTGCCTGATGGGCGATAAAGCGATGACATGGCAATGCTGGCAAATGCGGGCTCACCGAGGCAAAGCCCCTGGTCCAGCTAACTGACGAAGTTGGTCGTCTGGTGACGCCGAAGTCACTGGAGTATGTTGATGAAGAAATAGCAAAGTCCCCGGTCTAGCAGAGATGACGGAGCGGGTCAGTAAGGAGACGTTGCAGCTGCAATGTCGGCCGAGCTGTTGAAGCGGTTCGGCGTGATGGACATCAGCTTGAAAAATCAACAGTGCGGCCATGCCGATGCTGGTCATAACTTGTGACGTGGTCAATGCCGGTTTGATGAAGTGACTGAGCGGCGATGTCGGCGCGCCTGACCCGTGCAAACCGTGGGGCGATGGTGTTGGTGATGATTTATCCTTCGCGATGCCGAACTCTTGTTCGGCTTGCCGAGCTGATGATCTGATAAGGTTAGGCTCGGCTCGATGAAGCGACGACCTGTCTAGCGCAGGTCGGCAGACGTGGAGCAATGTTACCGGACTGGTGTGACACCAGCGCGATGGTGAAGCATGCCTCAAAGAAGGCTTAAAATTTTATGGGCACGTGTTAAAAACAACGCACAATACCATAGAAGAAAATTCCTTTAAAAAGGTTGTCCAATATCACGTTCATAAAGAAACATGAATTCTGGTCGGATCCGTATTCGCGCAGAAAACAGATCCAAAAAGTAATGCACTAATCGGAAGGTTCCCGGAGTTTGGATGGTCGGATCAAGCTGAAATTTTGAGGGGTGGTAGATATAGGAATTCCCCAGCCGATCAACGATTGGATCTTCCAAAGGACGTCCGAGCTAAGTACTGGAGACCACGCCCTAAACTCATCCAGATTCCCGTCTAGATTTGACAGGGCTCCGGTATATCGTAGATTGCTGGAGATTCCTCCATCAGAACTCGATGAAATTTTGCATGGTTGTTGTAGACCCAATTCCGCATAGTTCCACCACAGGAATCATCAAATCGATGCTCGAGGAGGTGGTGGCAGCGGATACAAGCTCGCTGTTCGGAAAAACAGCAAGGTCGCCCGAGGGCAATGTTGACGTTGAGCCCCCGAGCTCCATGGATGATTCCTCCATGATCTTGATAGAGATCGGAGTTGATGTTGATGAAGGCCCTGATAACCCACAAGTATAGGGGATCGCAACAGTTTTCAAGGGTAGAGTATTCAACCCAAATTTATTGATTCGACACAAGGGGAGCCAAAGAATATTCTCAAGTATTAGCAGCTGAGTTGTCAATTCAACCACACCTAGAAACTTAGTATCTGCAGCAAAGTGTTTAGTAGCAAAGTAATATGATAGTGGTGGTAACGGTAAAAAAGAGTAGTGCGAGCAATAGTAAATATTTTTGGTATTTTTTAGTGATTGTATAAAGAGTAACGGAAAGTAAATAAGCGAGAACCAAAGATATGGAAAGCTCGTAGGCACCGGATTAGTGATGGATAATTATGCGGATGCGGTTCATCATGTAACAGTCATAACATAGGGTGACACGTAACTAGCTCCAATTCATCAATATAATGTAGGCATGTATTCCGTATATAGTCATACGTGCTTATGGAAAAGAACTTGCATGACATCTTTTGTCCTACCCTTCTATGGCAGCGGGGTCCTATTGGAAACTAAGGGATATTGAGGCCTCCTTTTAATAGAGAACCGGAACAAAGCATTAGCACATAGTGAATACATGAACTCCTCAAACTATGGTCATCACCGGGAGTGGTCCCGATTATTGTCACTTGAGGTTGCCGGATCATAACACATAGTAGGTGACTATAGACTTGCAAGATAGGATCAAGAACTCACATATATTCATGAAAACATAATAGGTTCAGATCTGAAATCATGGCACTCGGGCCCTAGTGACAAGCATTAAGCATAGCAAAGTCATAGCAACATCAATCTCAGAACATAATGGATAGTAGAGATCAAACCCTAACAAAACTAACTCGATTACATGATAAATATCATCCAACCCATCACCGTCCAGCAAGCCTACGATGGAATTACTCACGCACGGCGGTGAGCATCATGAAATTGGTGATGGAGGATGGTTGATGATGACGACGGCGACGAATCCCCCTCTCCGGAGCCCCGAACGGACTCCAGATCAGCCCTCCCGAGAGGTTTTAGGGCTTGGCGGCGGATCCGTATCGTAAAACGCGATGATTTCTTCTCTCTGATTTTTTTTCTCTCCGAAAGCGAATATATAGAATTGGAATTGGCGTCGGAGGGTGTCCAGGGGCCCACGAGGTAGGGGGTCGCGCCCTAGGGGGGGGCGCCCCCACCCTCGTGGATAGGGTGTGGGCCCCCTGGTCTTCATCTTTGGCGAGGATTTTTTACTATTTTTTATAAGACATCCCATAGAGTTTCAGGTCATTCCGAGAACTTTTGTTTTCTGCACATAAAACAACATCTTGGTAATTCTGCTGAAAACAACGTCAGTCCGGGTTAGTTCCATTCAAATCATACAAGTTAGAGTCCAAAACAGGGGCAAAAGTGTTTGGAAAAGTAGATACGACAGAGACGTACCAACTCCCCCAAGCTTAAACCCTTGCTTGTCCTCAAGCAATTCAGTTGACAAACTGAAAGAAAGAAAGAAAAACTTTTACAAACTCTGTTTGCTCTTGTCGTTGTAAATATGTAAAGCCAGCATTCAAGTTTTCAGCAAATATCGTAACTAACCACATTTGCAATTTCTCAGGTCTCACAATTACTCATATCAATAGCATAATCAACTAGCGAGCCATAATAATAAATCTCAGATGACAACACTTTCTCAAAACAATCATAATATGATATAACAAGATTGTATCTCGCTAGCCCTTTCTGAGACCGCAAAACATAAATGCAGAGCACCTTTAAAGATCAAGGACTGACTAGACATAGTAATTCATGGTAAAAGAGATCCAATCATAGTCATACCCAATATAAATTAACAATGATGAATGCAAATGACAGCTGTGCTCTCCAGCTAGTGCTCTTTAATAAGAGGGTTATGACTCAACATAAAAGTAAATAGATAGGCCCTTCGCAGAGGGAAGCAGGGATTTGTAGAGGTGCCAGAACTCGGTTTTGAAATAGAGATAAATTGTATTTTGAGCGGTATACTTTCATTGTCAACGGAGCAACTAAGAGATGGCGATATCTTCCATGCTAAACACATTATAGGCGGTTCCCAAACAGAATGGTAAAGTTTATACTCCCCCTCCACCAACAAGCATCAATCCATGACTTGCTCGAAACAACGAGTGTCTCCAACATACATCAGTCCCGTGGGGAGTTTTGTTTTGATTAATTTTGATTTAGTTTGCATAAAGCATGGGACTGGGCATCCCGGTGACCAACCATTTTCTCGTGAGTGAGGAGAGGAGTCCACTCCTCTTGAGAATAACCCGCCTAACACGGAAGATAAGGACAGCCTTGGTTGATACATGAGCTATTCGAGCATACAAAACAGAATGCTTATTTGAAGGTTTAGAGTTTGGCACATACAAATTTACTTGGAACGGCAGGTAGATACCGCATATAGGAAGGTATAGTGGACTCATCTGGAATAACTTTGGGGTTTTAAGGGATTGGATGCACAAGCATTATTCCCGCTTAGTACAGGTGAAGGCTAGCAAAAGACTGGGAAGTGACCAACTAGAGAGCGACAACAGCCATGTACATGCATTAACATTAATAAACGTTGGATGCAAGCATGAGTAGGATATAATCCCCCATGAACATAAATTTGTGAAGGCTATGTTGATTTGTTTCAACTACATGCGTGAACATGTGCCAAGTCAAGTCACTTAAATCATTCAAAGGAGGATACCACCCCATCATACCACATCATAACCATCTCAATAGCATGTTGGCACGCAAGGTAAACCATTATAACTCATAGCTAATCAAGCATGACACAAGCAACTATGATCTCTAATTTTCATTGCAAACATGTTTATTCATAATAAGCTAAATCAGGAACGATGAAATCATCATATTTACAAAAACAAAAGAGGTCGAGTTCATACCAGCTTTTCTCATCTCAGTCAGTCCATCATATATGTCATCATAATTGCCTTTCACTTGCACGACCGAATGGTGTGAATAATAATAAGAGTCCACGTGCATTGGAGTAAGCTGGAATCTGCGAGCATTCAATAAACAGGAGAAGACAAGGAAATATGGGCTCTGGGTTAAATCAACAATAATTCATATAAGAGCCACTTCAATAATTTAATTATGGTCTTCTCCTACCGACCCCCAAAGAAAAGAAATAAAAACTATTTACGCGAGAAAGCTCCCAACAAGCAAAAGAAGAACGGGAAATATTTTTGGGTTTTTCTTTTTTACTTACTACTACTACAGCAGAAAAGTAAACTACTACTAATTTTTTTGGTTTTTCTTAAGGTTTAACAAACACACAAGAAGAAAGCAGGAAAAAGAAAATAAACTAGCATGGATATTACAGTGAAAGAGTATGAGCACCGACATCTAGCAATGAGTGTGTGTGAACATAAATGTAATGTCGGTGAGAAATACGTACTCCCCCAAGCTTAGGCTTTTGGCCTAAGTTGGTCTATTGCCAGGGATAGCCTGGCGGATACCCGTATGTGTAGCTGGTGTCGTACTGCGACGAAGAATAGTTGGGATCATACTGTGATGATGAAGAGGACTCTGACTGCCACTGGCTGATAGTCATCTCTGGATCCCAAGAATAAACAGATTGTCGTGGAGGCTCATCTTGTGGTTCCGGTTCCGGGGCTGGTGCAGGATTCCTGTAAGCTTGGACGGCAGCCCACGTAACGAGATAAGGTCCTACAAAATTAAACAAAGAAGGAGCAGGCAGCGTAATAGTTTCAGGATGATGTTTATCAATGTATAACTAATATTTGAGCTCTCCATTCATGCCCTTAACAAGAAAATCATGTGCTATCATACTCTTATAGTCTAGATAAGCATTAGGCAGCAATTTTTCTTCTTTCTCATAATGCCTAATAGCTATGTTAAAATGTGCAGCAAGGCGAGAAGCATAACTGCCTCCAAAGATGGTGCCCTTAGTACGGTTCAGACTCAATCGTCTAGCAACAATTCCGCCCATACTAATAGTGTTATCGCGGTATAAACCATGGAACCGAATAATAATATCAGGAACGCTAAGGTTCCCACAGTTCCCGTGACCAATCAAGCAACGACTAGCAAATAAAGCGAAATAGCGCAATACAAGAAAATGGATGCTAGTGATTCTTGCATCAGAAACCTTCCTGGTTTCTCCCACATAAATAATTTTAATGAACGCCTCCACCTCATGACGGTGGGGTTCATCTAAGGTACCCTCAGGTGGTATGTTGCAGACTGCGCAAAATTCAGACAATGGCATTTTCTTCACAACGTCATATAAATGGAACTCTACTGAAGGAGGTGATTCCTTAGGGTAAAAGTAGAAGTTTTGCACAAAAGTATTTGTGAGTAAGAGATACTGTGGACGTTGGTCGCGGACGAAGTCGGTGAGGCCAGCATTCTCAATCAGTGAATAGAAATCCTCATAAATCTCGGCATGTATCAAGAAATTATCAGAAGGCCATTCACACGGCCGGATCTCCGCGGTACGAGGCAAATTATATTTGGGCCTCTGAGCTTCTTCATTTTGTTTCTCCTTTGGGTTTCGGCTTGATGAGCCCCTCAAAAGTCTCTTCATTATTTTTCTGAAATAATCTGAAATTTTTAGTAACTTCAAACAAAAGTGAACCAACTTCAATAAAACTGATAGCAACTACTCCTACAAGTACCTAGAGCCTATATCAAGCATTAGAACAACTTGGAAACATATAAATTTGACATGCAAGCTCAAGAACATGGTCACCTATGCAGCACAAATTTGCAAAGAATAAGGCACTAGAACAAAAACTAATTGGACCAATGGAGGAGTCACATACCAAGGAACAATCTCCCCAAGCAGTTTTGCGAGAGGTGCTTTGAGCAAGGAGATCGAAAATCACAAAGAAAAGTGGCCGGAACTCGTGCTTGAGGTAGTTTTTTCGAGTTTGTGTGAGGCAGAGGAAGAAGATGGGTGCTGTGATAAGTGGAGGAGGGCCACCGTGGGCCCACGAGGCGGGCGCGCCAGGGGTAGGCGCGCCTCCACCCTCATGGCCAGGTGGCAGCTCCCCCCGCGGTAATTTTTGCATAGTAAATCCTCAAATATTCCCAAAAAATTATATTAAATTGGCATGTCATTCTGTGGACTTTTATTTTTGGGATATTATTATATTGCACGGATAAGACAGGAAACAGACAGAAAAATACTATTTTTACTTTATTTCTACTAAATTACAGAAAATATAGAAGGGGTACAGAAGGTTGTGCTTCTAGTTTCATCCATCTCATGCTCATCAAAAAGAATCCACTAACAAGGTTGATCAAGTCTTGTTAACAAACTCATTCCGATAATCATGGAACCGGAGAAATTTCGAATAACACTATGTTACCTCAACGGGGATATGCACATCCCCAATAATAAGTATATCTTTCTTCTTGACAGTAGGAAGAGGAAATTCAAAACCTCCAAATATAATTGATGGAATTTTTCCAATGGAGTTGATACTATGAACTTGAGGTTGTTTCCTCGGATAGTGTATTGTATGCTCATTACCATTAACATGAAAAGTGACATTGCCTTTGTTGCAATCAATAACAGCCCCTGCAGTATTAAGGAAAGGTCTTCCAAGAATAATATACATACTATCATCCTCGGGAATATCAAGAATAACAAAGTCCGTTAAAATAGTAACGTTTGCAACGACAACAGGCACATCCTCACAAATACCGACAGGTATATCAGTTGATTTATCAGCCATTTGCAAAGATATTTCAGTAGGTGTCAACTTATTCAAGTCAATTCTACGATATAAAGAGAGAGGCATAACACTAACACCGGCTCCAAGATCACATAAAGCGGTTTTAATATAATTTCTTTTAATGGAGCAAGGTATAGTAGGTACTCCGGGATCTCCAAGTTTCTTTGGTATTCCACCCTTAAAAGTATAATTAGCAAGCATGGTGGAAATTTCAGCTTCCGGTATCTTCCTTTTATTAGTAACGATATCTTTCATATATTTAGCATAAGGATTTGTTTTGAGCACATCAGTCAATCGCATACGCAAAAAGATAGGTCTAATCATTTCAGCAAAGCGCTCAAAATCCTCATCATCCTTTTTCTTGGATGGTTTGGGAGGAAAAGACATGGGTTTCTAAACCCAAGGTTCCCTTTCTTTACCATGTTTCCTAGCAACAAAGTCTCTTTTATCATAACATTGATTCTTTGATTGTGGGTTATCAATATCAACAGCAGGTTAAACTTCTACATCATTATCATTACTAGGTTAAGCATCATCATGAACATCTTCATTAACATTTTCACTAGGTGCATGTTCATTACCAGATTGTGTTTCAGCATCAGACATAGATATATCATTTCTATTATCAGGTGGTTCAACAATAGGTTCACTAGAAGTTTGCACGGCTCTATCATTTTTCTTTTTCTTCTTTTTAGAAGAACTAGGAGCAACAAATTATTTCTCTGAGAATCTTGCTCGATTCTCCTAGGGTGGCCTTCAGGATACAAAGGTTCCTGAGTCATTCTACCAGTTCTAGTAGCCACTCTAACAACATAATCATTTTTCTTACTATTCATTTCATCAAGTACTTCTTTTTGAGCTTTAAGTACTTGTTCTACTTGAGTGGTAACCATAGAAGCATGTTCGCTAACAAGTTTAAGTTCACCTCTAATATTAGCCATATAATCACCCAAGTATTTAATCATGACGGAATCATATTTCAATTGTCTACCAAAATAAGCATTGAAGTTTTCTTGCTTGACAATAAAATTATCAAACTCTTCTAAGCATTGTCTAGCAGACTTATAGTGAGGGATATCACCTTCATCAAATCTATAGAGAGAAATTTACCTTTACTACCTGTGTCGCGATATCGGGATCAGGAGGTTCTCAATAAATAAGGGATTCAGATCATATAGTTCTTCAATAGGCGGTAAGTTAAGGCCATGTATTTCTTCAATAGGAGGCAAATTCTTAACATCTTCAGCTTTAATACCTTTTCTTTCATAGATTTCTTTGCCTCTTGCATATCTTCAGGACTGAGAAATAGAACACCTCTCTTCTTCGGAGTTGGTTTAGGAATAGGCTCATTAATTGGAGCAGGAGCTGGCTCAGGAGGTGCCCAATTATTTTCATTTGTCAACATATTATTCAATAGAATTTCAGCTTCATCCGGTGTTCTTTCCCTGAAAAGAGAACCAGCACAACTATCCAGGTATACTCTGGAAGCATCGGTTAGTCCATTATAAAAGATATCAAGTATTTCAGGTTTCTTAAGAGGATGATCAGGCAAAGCATTAAGTAACTTGAGAAGCCTCCCCCAAGCTTGTGGGAGACTCTCTTCTTAAATTTGCACAAAGTTGTATATTTCCTTTAAAGCAGTTTGTTTCTTATGAGCGGGGAAATATTTAGCAGAGAAGTAATAAATCATATCCTGGGGACTACGCACACAACCAGGATCAAGATAATTAAACCATATCTTAGCATCACCCTTTAATGAGAACGGAAATATTTTGAGTATATAAAAGTAACGCGATCTCTCATCATTAGTAAACAGTATGCTATATCATTTAACTTAGTAAGATGTGCCACAACAGTTTCAGATTCATAGCCATAAAAAGGATCAGATTCAACCAAAGTAATTATATCAGCATCAACAGAGAATTCATAATCCTTATCAGGAACACAGATAGGTGAAGTAGCAAAAGCAGGGTCAGGTTTCATTCTATCTCTAAGTGATTCTTTGCTCCATTTAGCTAATAACCTCTTGAGCTCATATCTATCTTTGCAAGCTAAAATAGCAGCGGAAGATTCCATATCAAAAACATAACCCTCAGGAATAATAGGCCTATCTTCATCATCACCGAGGGAGTTCCGGACTAGGGGGTGTCCGGATAGCCGAACTATCATCATCGGCCGGACTCCAAGACTATGAAGATACAAGATTGAAGACTTCGTCCCGTGTCCGGATGGGACTTTCCTTGGCGTGGAAGGCAAGCTTGGCGATACGGATATGTAGATCTCCTACCATTGTAACCGACTCTGTGTAACCCTAACCCTATCCGGTGTCTATATAAACCGGAGGGTTTTAGTCCGTAGGACGAACAACAATCATACCATAGGCTAGCTTCTAGGGTTTAGCCTCCTTGATCTCGTGGTAGATCCACTCTTGTAACACACATTATCAATATTAATCTAGCAAGACGTAGGGTTTTACCTCCATCAAGAGGGCCCGAACCTGGGTAAAACATCGTGTCCCTTGTCTCCTGTTACCATCCGCCTAGACGCATACGATTCGGGACCCCCTACCGAGATCCGCGGTTTTGACACCGACATTGGTGCTTTCATTGATAGTTCCTCCGTGTCATCGCCGTCGGTAAGATGCCTCATCTCGTCTTTAGAGGCGATACTATCGCCAAAGGAGCCTTGGCCGCTGGCGAACTCTTGACTAGGTGGTTTTCTTATGACCACCAGTCCGGCCACCGCGCCGACGGTGACCTCTCGAGTCATCGAAACCAATCTCCCGGTTAGTTTGGAACTTGCCGAACAGTTAGATCCGATCGAGCTCTCCTCCATAAACGAGCTCTTGGATCGCATCGCTGCCCTGGGAGTCGCCACAGACTACGACCGGATCGGGCCTAAAACCGATCTGAGAGAGATCAACTCTCCCCAGGCTACCCATCATGTTGCTGTGATAGAGCAGCAATGCGGCGATTCTTCTTGTATCTTAAAGACTAGTTGCGTCCGGATTCCCGATCCCTCCATGCCGGATTCCCGCAGAGGGACGGACGTCGACCAAGCCACGAACTTAAAGTCGGCGGCGGGTTGGACTCATTGGATAACACTCAAAATCCAAACTTCCAAGTTCGGAAACTTCTCGCCCTTGAGTCCTGAATTGGACAGGGTTCCGGATCTAGTCCCACCCGCCCACCCAAACATTAGCGATCTCTCTCGAATTCGGCAAGAGCCCGCTGAAACATTACATCATTACTGGGTCAGATTCCTCCTGGTTAAGAACAGGATAAAGGACTGCCGAGAGGAGGACGCAATTCCAATTTTCTGCAATAATTGCACGGACAAGGGAATCCTAAACGCCATAAGTTGTAGTGAAATTACACGCTTTACTGACTTGGCGACCATAGTACAAAAGTACTGTGCAATGGAGAGTGCCTGGAAAACCGAAAGTAAATTTTGGGATAATCCGGCCCCGAATACATCCCTAGTCTGGAACAAAAGGGCGCATCATTATCAAGCACCCGGGTTGAATACCAAAAAACCAAAACCCCCTAAATGGTATGGAACCGTACTGGAGGGTTGGCTCAACGGACCCTGCAAAATCCACAGCATGGAGGGCACCACTTCAACACACAGCCTTCGAGCGTGTTGGATACTACGGCAGGTGGCCAAAAGTGGCGTAGGCTTTTTAGCCCCGGGCAACCAACCCAGCAGTACCAGTACGGTATTAACAGTCTTCGAGACTTTCGCATCAAATAACATGCGAAACGAACAATCCGCAGCCTCGCGAAGTCTACCAAGTAGCAACAACAAATCCATGGAGCAACACGGCTATCACCTTCAACGCCAATGACGAACCTAAATTCCGAACAGCTAGAGCACCAGCCGCATTGGTCCTCAGTCCGATAGTAGACGGTTTTCCTCTTACTAAGGTACTCATGGATGGCGGCAGCGGATTAAACCTCATCTATGAGGAAACCCTTCAAAAAATGGAAATTGACTGGAGCCGCATTGAGCGAAGCAGCACAACCTTCAGAGGGATAATCCCTAGTCGAGAAGTACTGTGCAGGAAAAATCACACTAGATGTAGTGTTCGGCTCACCGGACAATTACAGTCCGAGGAGGTCACGTTTCAAGTGGCCCCATTCGGCAGCGGATATCACGCTTTGTTAGGGCGAGGCATTCACAATCTTCCAAGCTATACCCCACTACGGGTACATGAAGCTCAAAATGCTCGGACCCAATGGGATAATCACTCTCGCCGATGATCCGGATCTGACACTCCGACCGAAAATAAGACAGCTTGACCGCCCTAGAGGCATTGTCCGAAGCCCTAGCGGCAGAGGAACTAGCTACGCTGTGCTCCACGGTGGATAGAGACGATGTGATACTCGATAAGAGGTCCAAATCCACCTCTTTTAAACCAGCAGACGAGATAGTCAAATTTCAGGTCCATCCAACGGACCCCACAAAGACGGCCTCCATTGGGGCACAATTAAGTCACGATGTCGAGGCCACTCACGAGAATTCCTTTGGGAAAATTGGGACATTTTGCTCGGCATCCCTCGGACATGCCAGAATCCCACGCAGTTGGCAGAGCACAGCCTAAATATCCTAAAAGGATTCAAGCCAGTCAAACAAGCTCTTCGGCAATTTTCCGAGCCCAAAAGACAGGTAATGGGAGAAGAGCTAGCCAAACTCTTAGAAGCCGGATTCATCAGAGATATAAAGCATCCGGACTGGCTAGCCAATCTAGTAATGGTACCAAAAAAGGACAAATCATGGCGCCTCTGCGTCGATTTTAAAGACCTTAACAAGGCCTGTCCAAAGGACCCTTTCCCCCTCCCTCGCATCGACCAAATCATCGATGCTACCGCAGGGCACGATTCATTGTGCTTCCTCGACGCATACTCCGGATACCATCAAATCAAGATGGCGGAGAAAGACACCGCATAGCGGCATTCATTACTCCATATGGGCCATTCTGCTTCAACACCATGCCCTTCGGACTCAAAAACGCCGGCCCAACATATCAGCGCATGATTCAAACATGTCTGGCGACCCGGATAGGCAAAATAGTAGAGGCATACTTAGACGATGTGGTCGTCAAGACCAAACACGTCGGAACTCTAGTAGAAGACTTGAGGGTGACATTCGACAACCTCCGAGCATATGACATTAAGCTCAATCCGGAAAAATGTGTCTTCGTGTACCCGGTAGGAAAGCTATTGGGCTTCATCATATCGGGTCGAGGAATTGAAGCAAACCCGGCCAAAATCCGAGCTCTGTCACAATTGGATATTCCAAAAGACCTAAAGCAGATACAAAAACTAACCGGATGCGTAGCGGCCTTAAGTCGCTTCATCTCCCGTTTGGGAGAAAAGGCTCTGCCCTCTACCGCCTCCTCCGACAATCGAACATTTGAATGGACGGATGTCGCCACCTGTTGGACTCGAAGAAATAAAGGCCATCACGGCAACAAATCCGGTTCTAGCCGCGCCCAACCTGGGCGAGACTATGTTATTATATATCGCAGCAACACATCAAGTTGTTAGCGCGGTACTCGTCGTTGAACGAGAAACAGAAGGGCACAAATTCCCTCTTCAAAAACTAGTGTACTATGTATCCACTGTTCTAACTCCATGCAAATCCGGTACCCACATTATCAAAAGATAGCGTGTCACGGTGTTCATGGCATCCGGAAGCTGCGTCACTACTTTCAAGAGTGTTCAATAATGGTGGCCTCCAAGTACCTCTCAACGATATTATAAACAATCGCGGCCTTAGCAGGCAGGATTGCAAAATGGGCTATCGAGCTCTTACCATTTGACATAACCTACAAACCACGGCGAGCTATAAAGTCGCGAGTTCTGGCGGACTTCATCGCCGAATGGACCAAAGCGAACTCCCTAAAGAGTACGGCGCGTACTCTAACCGGATCATGCATTTCGACGGATCCAAAATGTTGGCTGGCTTGAAATTTGGCGTCGTCTCGACGTCCCCAACGGAGACACAATCCAATACGTACTTCAAATAATGTACATGGACTCCAACAACATTACACGAATCTGAGGCCCTCCTACATGGCCTCCGGATGGCAATCTCCATGGGCATTCAACGCCTAGAGGTGCGCGGGATTCAAACTTCGCAATATCCCAAGTAAATGGAGACTTGACGCCAAAGATCCAAAAATGGCAGCTTACATAGCGCCGTCCTAAAAATGTCAGCTCGGTTCGAAGGACTAGAATTCCATCATGTAGCCCGGGATAATAACCAGGCAGCAGACGTGTTAGCACGCATCGGCGCGAAATGAGACGCCGTCCCTCCTAACATCTTCCTGGAACGGCTCTTTAAGCCATCCGTATTATGGTAACAGGAGTCCGGAAATAACAATCCGAAGCCAGCTGCATCACCTAACTCAGACCATTCTGACACAATCGGCGGCTCAATAGCGAAATAACACCTTGAGCTCACGAAATAATGGCAGTCATTGCCCGTGGACAGAACCATTCCTAGCCTACTTAATGCGGCAGGAACTTCCGAAGACCAAAATGAGGCCCATTTGCATAGTTCGGCGATCTAAAGCCTACAAGGTCCATGAGGGAGAGCTTTATAATAAAAGCACAACCGGAGTCCTTCAAAGGTGTATCTCTGAAGAGGAAGGGCGAAATCTCCTGGCTGAAATTCACGCCGGACTCGGCGGGCACCATGCTTGTCGGTGTACTAGAGTAGGGGTACCCTAGTATCCCGTACTCGTGCACGGACAGTTGCAGCACCCCGCAGCAAGGTTTGCCTCGTCACCGCCAAGACCCTCCGTGGCTCCTTTGGAGCCATTCAAGAACAAAGTATTTGATTAAGAAGACAAGGCCCCGACAAGAGGAGCTTGTCGGGAAGGCCACCTCGGGCATGCAGAAGACAAGGCCCCGGCAAGAGGAGCTTGCCGGGAAGGCTCGGAGCGCGACAAGCCTCCGGGCGCGACAAGGATTCGGCCGCGGCAAGGCGCTTGCCGCTGCATGCAACTTCTCTCCATCTCCGCTCCAGCTCATCCAGCGACGTGTCGCCATGGGACCGTTCCATGCGCGCGTGTCGAGCGGCTATGCAGCCAGCGGAGAGAAGCGATAAGCAGCGCCGACAAGCTTGCCATCGTGGCGGCGGAGGCGCACTGACAGCCTCTGTTGCCTGTTCGGGCGACAATCGACGGGCATTTATTGCTTTTGTCCCTTGCCGTCGAGTTAGGTATTTTGTCTTGTAATCGCTCGAGTAGGTGTACCAACTCCTGTTTTTACATTTGTACCCTCATCTATGTTGCCACTGCCGGAGACCCCTTGAGCACATAAAAGGAGGCCCATGTGCAACGTAGAAGGGGTTCGGCTGGTTCGGTTCATTCGACTCACGGAGACTAGATACACTCACGCTTAGGTTTTGTAGCTCTCATTGCTCCCTAGCAAGAACACAATAGATCAAACAAGCAGCGGTAGGAGTTTTATCTCTCCGGAGAGCTCCGAAGCTGGGTAAACTGCTCGTGTGCCTCGCCTCGATCCGCTCTTCGTGCGATCTCCGCCCCCCTCCGAACCACAAAGGGGCCTGGTCCGCCGGCCCCATAGGTGTCCGTGGGTACGATCAGCCTCCCCGACATCTTTGGCGCGCCAGGTAGGGGGCGTCGAGGCCGTGTGAATCTGATCCGGCGTTCACACGAGCGGCGCCATCAACATCTTCCTCAACATGCCACCGAAGAAGAAGGCTTCGACGGCAGCAGAGCCGTCCGCATCGTACCCACCCTCACCGCAGCAAACGGGTGGTGGGGCAGACGCTGGCGGAGGAACGGGCGCCGACGAAGGTGTTCGCGACGTCGCCAAGTCCAAGGACAAGGCCCCGCAAACCTCGGCGTCCGTGCATCCCCCGCGCCCATCTCAGGAGACACGGGACCAACAACGTCATGGCGTTCACAACGCCATACGTTCGTTGGATCGAGACCCTCAAGACCAGCATGCGCGCCAACATGCTGGCACGAGTGAGATACGGTCGCTGGGCGACGGGTGCTGCTCCTTCTAACGTAGTTAGAAGTCCGGCGTATCCGCTCCTCGCACCGTTCTCCAATCCGCCCACTACTCTAGCGAAGCTCGGCGAGAGCTCAGCTGCTCCTCGACTACGCTCCAACGGCCGACAAGGTCGACGGTGGAGGGCCACTATCGAGCCTCATCGGCTTTGCTAACGGCGACGCCCACGCAACTAACGCCATCGTTGCCGCGGCGAGGCGACAAGGCACGAGCCGGTGGCGACGAGACTGTCGGAGGTGCAACCACCATGCACTCTCCGCCAAGAAGGCCAAGATCGCCGACTCACCGGATCCACCTCGACAGCGACTCCACTGTGTCATTGGATCCGCGAGTTCGCCGCGATCAGCGCCAAGTTCTTCACGAGCGACAACAAGAGGACGCTCGAACTCGCATCGAGCGCCGAAGAGAAGCGCGACGTCAGACCGACAAGCGCGCTGGGCCTTCTGATGACATGCGCGCCCGGAGGAGCCAGCGACTTGCCGTACGCGGTAGGTTGCCCTGCGTTCACTCGTGAGCTGCGGCAAGTCCAATGGCCCAGCCAGAAAAACTTCAAACCAGACGTGCCGGAGAAGTATGATGGCAGGACGGATCCGTCAGAGTTCCTCAGCATCTATACCATCGCGGTGCAGGCTGCGGGGGGACGGGACGACAAGATCCTCGCCAACTACTTCCCGCTCGTGCTCAAGCCTAACGTCAGATCTTGGCTCATGCACTTGCCGGACAGCTCCATATCCTCTTAGGCAGATCTGTGCCATCAGTTTGTTGGCGCCTTCATAGGTGGCCACAAACCTCATGGCCAAGAGAGTGACCTTCATCTGCTCGCCTAGAAGGAAGGAGAGTCCCTGCGCAAGTTCATTCAGAGATTCAGCCGTGTGCACTACAACATCCCAGACGTCCACCCTGCCGCGGTGATCAGCGCATTTCATCAAAATGTGCGGAACCGCAGGATGAGGGAGGAGATGGCGATGTGCAAAGTCAAGGACATAAGTGAGCTGTATGCCTTGGCCGACAAGTGTGCCTGGCCCGAGGAAGGAGGAGACTCGAGGAGAGAATGCGAAGCGAGATCGGCGGTGAGGACACCGCCCGGCAAAGAAGGGCGGCGGCGAGGCAACAGGAAGAAGAAAGCGGAGAAGTGCTAGCAATCGAGCAGTCCGGCAATGGAGGTGGCGACAAGAACGCCAAGGCTGGTGGCTCCGGCAAGGAGGTTGCGTGGCGCCAACCACCGGTCGGTGGCGGCCGCCGACAAGGTGACAGCTCCGCAAGCAGTATTGCAAGATCCACCACACCAAGGGCCACGACCTCGAGCTGCAAGAAGGTCGAGCAGCTTGTCGAACAGCCAGAGAGCTGAGTACGAGCGGCGCGACAAGGAGAAGGCCCGGGAAGGTGCTGGGGAGCAAGCAAGAAACGTCCGGCCGGGTGGACGCCTTGTGGCGAGGCCAAGCGGCAAGGAGATCGACCTCCCAGCGGCCGCGACAAGGATGAAGATGATGACGGCGATGAAGATATGGAAGGCAGCGGCGCTGATGAGCGGGAGTTTGAAAGCCACAGAGGTCCTCTCGTTGTGGAGGTGCTTCTCGCATACCTCCCACCGCCAACTCAAGCAATGGATGCGGGAGGTCAATGCAGCGGAACCATCCGTAGAGTCACGCAGCCTCTCAAGTGGTCCAGCACGCCTATCATTTTTGATATTGAGGACCACCCTGATCGCATAACTGCGGTCGGGTGCTTGCCGATGTTGGTCTCTCCAACCATCCGCAACCTCAAGGTCACAAAAATGTTAGTTGACGACGGGACCGGCTTGAATCTGATCTCCTCCGCGGTGCTCCAGAAGCTTCAAATCCCTGACAGCGAGCTCGAAGAGTCCGGTACCTTCCAAGGAATCAATCCGGGAAGGAGCAAGCCGAAGGGAAAGATTACGTTGCCAGTAACATTTGGCAGCGACCTGAACTTCAGGACGGAGAGGGTTACATTCGACGTTGCCGATTTCCTGTTGCCTTACAATGGGATACTTGGCCGTCCAGCACTCGCCAACTTCATGGCGGCCTCTCACTACGCCTACAACCTACTCAAGATGCCAGGCCCGATAAGCGTCATCTCTGTCCACGGCGACAAGAAGGATGCCCTTATCTGTGCCGACAAGATCTTCCGGGATGGAGCAGCCGCGACAGACTGTCAAACACTTGCCGCTGAAGCTCCCGGGGGGAAGAAGACGAAGTCCAAGTCCGGCAAGGGCTCTGATGCTCACTCCGCAAGCGCACCTCTTCGAGTGCTGCGCTACTGCCGAGGACGCACCATCGAGCTCCACCGCAAGTGCAAGAAGATGGTGGCTCCGCCAAAGACCAAGAAGGTGCCCGCCAAGGAGGACGACACTGGTGGTACCTTTACCATCAGTGCCTCTCTCGACCATAAATAGGAAGGCGCGCTCGTTGCTTTCCTGCGGGCGAATGTCGACGTGTTTGCATGGCAACCGTCTGACATCCCCGGTGTTCCCAGGAAAGCGATTGAGCACCGCCTGGCCGTTTGTCCTCATGCGTGGCCCGTCAAGCAAAAAGTCAGGAAGCAAGCAGTGGAGCGCCAAGAATTTATAGCCGAAGAGATCAAGAAACTAGAAGCAGCAGGCCTTGTCAGAGGAGTGCTCCATCCAACGTGGTTGGCCAATCCTGTAGTCTTGCGCAAAGCAAATGGAAAATGGAGACTTTGTATTGACTTCACGGATGTTAATAAAGCTTGTCCCAAAGATCCATTTCCCTTGCCGCGCATTGACCAGATTGTTGAATCCACGGCTGGATGTGATTTGCTTTCGTTTCTTGATGCATACTCAGGATATCATCAGATCTTCATGGCTGAAGAAGATGAGGAGAAGACCGCATTCATTACACCATGTGGCACATCTTGTTTCATACGGATGCCTTTCGGTTTGAAGAATGCTGGTTCAACGTTTGCAAGGGTAGTCCATGACGCTTTTGAGCCGCAAATGCACAGAATGTAGAAGCCTACATGGATGACATAGTGGTCAAAAGCAAGGACAAAGCAACTCTGGTTCAAGATTTGGACGAGACCTTTGCAAATCTGCGCAAGATCAACCTCAAGCTCAACCCCGAGAAGTGCGTGTTTGGAGTCCCTTCCAGCAAGCTTCTCAGGTTCTTCGTGGTCTCAAATGAGGGATTGAAGCTAATCCCGACAAGATCAAGGCCATTGAGCAGATTGAAGCACCAAAGCGTCAAGGATGTATGAAGACTTGCCGGTTGTGTGGCTGCTCTCGTGAGTTTATTTCTAGGTTCTGCTGAACGCAGCCTGCCATTTTTCAAAATTTTGAAAAGGCAGGTCCAATGAAATGGACTCCGAAGCGGAGGCTGCTTGCAGGACTTAAAGAGATACCTGTCCTCCACTCCAACACTTGTCGCACCTAAGCCACAAGAGAAGTTGCTTGCTATATATAGCGGCAACCAATCAAGTGGTTAGTGCTGCGTTAGTAGCGAGAGAGGAGGCGGATGACGAGCCAAATCATGCAAGCATATCCAGCGACAAGGGGGCTTCACGACAAGCTCTGGTCCCGACAAGGACGAGCCCACGAAGACGCATGTCCGAGATCTGTAAAAGGATGGTGCAGCGCTCGGTCTACTTTGTCCGGTTCCCTCCTGCGGGGGCTAGGTCAAGGTACTACGGTGTGCGTAAATTGCTTTTCGGCCTCCTCATGGCCTCGAAAGCTGCGCCATTACTTCCAAGCACATGAGATCACGATTGTCGCTCGCTTTCCGCTGAAGAGGATCTGCAGAATCCGAAGCGACAGGCAGGATTGTCGAGTGGGCACTTTGGAGCTGTCAAGCTTTGGTCTTAAGTTTGAAAGCACATCAACTATCCAAAGCGTAGCCTTGGCAGAATTCATTGCGTAATGGACGCCAACGCCAGATGAAGAGATTCAGAGACGAGCATTCCGTCAAAGAAGCAAGCAAAGAGTGGCTGATGTACTTTGATGGTGCCTTCTCGCTGCAAAGGCGCCGGTGCCGGCGTGTCGCTTATCGCACCCACCGGAGAGCACCTCAAGCACGTCGTCCGGATGCACTTTCCCAAGGAGCAAGCAACAAACAATACTGCAGTATGAAGGTTTGCTTGCCGGTCTCGTGGATCGCCGTGGACCTTGGGATCAAAAAGCTTATTGTCGGGGAGACTCACAACTCGTCGTCCGCCAAGTCAACAAAGATTACCGAGTCCGTTGATGGAAGCCTACGTTGATGAAGTGAGGAAGCTAGAAGAGCACTTTGAAGGCCTACAAATGGAACATGTTCCAAGAGCTCAGAATGATATTGCTGACGGCCTGTCAAAGTGCGCTGCACTTAAGTTGCCTGTGGAACCAGGGATTTTCGTGCTCAAGCTAACTCAGCCAACCGTAACACCATCAACTGGGCAAAGCAAGAAGAGGAAGTTGGCCTCTGGTGACTACTTTCCGTGAGCTTCCGGCCGTCGTTGCAAAGGTCCCCAAGATCAACACCAACGGTCTTGAGGAGCGATCTGCTCCGGCAGACCCTGTGGTTTGTTTCGTTGAAGCAGACGCTCCCGACAAGTCTTGCTCCGGCAAGCTTGTCGGGAGCATCAAGCTCCGGCAGGGCAGCGAGTTCTTGCCGTGGAAGTCGATGTTCCCGCAGCAGCAGATGTGCCTTTAGTCCTTGTTGTCGAGCCGCAAGCTCCAAAGCATGGGCGCAGCAGATTGTCCATTTCCTTGAGACGGAGAACTTCCGAAGAGCAAGAAGAAGCGGAAAGAGTAGCCCGGCGGTCAAGTATGTACGGTTTGTCGACAGCATACTGCATGCGAAGAAGACTCAACGGTGTGAAATTGAAGTGTATTCAGGTGGAAGATGGATGAGGCTGTTGGCGAAGATCCATGTAGGCATATGTGGTCACCACATTGGCGCAAGAGCACTTGCCGGCAAAGCTTTCCCGGCAAGGTTTCTTCCGCCGACAGCCCTCCGTGATGCAACTGCACAAGTAACCAAGTGTGAAGCGTGCGGTTCCATTCCAAACAGATACACCAGCCGACTCAAGCTCTCCAGACGATCCCTTTATCCTGGCCATTTTGATGCAGGGGCTCGACATCCTCGGCCCCTTCCCCGAGCCGTCGGGGCTTTGAGTACTTATGCGTCGCCATCGACAAGTTCACAAAGTGGCCAGAAGTGGAAGCGATGAGGAAGGTGACGGCACGGTCGGCCGATCAAGTTCTTGGTCAATTGTTTGCCGTTTGGAATCCCTAACCGGATCATCACCGACAACGGCACACAATTCACGGTCGCACCTTCATGCAAGACGTCCAAGACCTTGGCGCCAAGGTGCCTTTGCTTCATTGCTCACCCGAGAAGCAGCGGTCAAGCGAAGAAGGGCAAATGCTTTGAAGTGCTGCGCGGGCTCAAGACCAGAACTTTCGACAGGCTGCACAAGTGCGGAAGAAACTGGATCGAGGAGCTGCGGTGGTTCTTTGGTCGATCAGACGACGCCAAATCGAGCCACCGGCGGACACCCTTTGCTCTAGTCTATGGAGTAGAGGCAGTTCTCCCCCCGGAACTTGTATACGGATCGCCTCGAGTGCTCGCTTATGATGAGCTTGAGCAAGAGCAGCTGCGACAAGATGACGCGCTGCTCCTTGAGGAGGATCGTCTTGAGCCGTTATGCGAGCCGCCGCTACCGACAAGCTCTGCGTCGCTACCATAGCCGCAGAGGTTAGTGCGAAGTCTCGAGGAAGGTGACCTTGTTCTTCGGTAGCGTTCAGTCCTCAAGAATTCAAACAAGTTGACGCTAAAGTGGGAAGGCCCTTATCGGGTGAAACGAGTCACTAGGCCTGGCGCTGTCCGCCTTGAGACCGAAGATGGCATTCCGGTGAGCAACTCCTGGAACATTGAGCATCTTCGTAAGTTTTACCCATAGGGCGCGGTTGTCGGAACCCGTTCCGGCAACCACCTTTTGTACAAGGCTTGCCGCTGTTGCATGTAATCCTTTGTACAAAGCCGGGCGCAGACCCCGTGCATCAGTAAAGCTCATGTGTTGCGCACAACTTGTCAAATTCATGCTTTCATCATTTTAT
Organism: Aegilops bicornis; assembly: GCA_021605145.1. Taxonomy (NCBI): domain Eukaryota; kingdom Viridiplantae; phylum Streptophyta; class Magnoliopsida; order Poales; family Poaceae; genus Aegilops; species Aegilops bicornis. The sequence continues at coordinate 304,945,773 of CM038675.1, forward strand.
TGCGTGTTTTGACTAACACTTTGTGCAGCAACCACACCCGTAAGCAGAATCGAGCCGCTGGGCTCCATAACGTTATTTCCTCTTTTTTCTCTTTTCTCAAAGAAAGGAAGACTCCCTCGCGCACAAGTTAACCAGGGGGGGAGGAGGAGATAATACTATGGACCAGGCACTGCTCGAGGAAGTTTCACCTCATCGGGAAGCAAGAGGCGAGAAAAGCTAAGTTGCCAAAGTTTGAGCAATCAATTTTAAATTTTCAAGTTATCTTCCTCGAGCGATAGTACTTTGTATGGAAAACCTGTGCAGAGGAACCAACTTGCGGCTAGTCGCGCCCTTACTTTGTTTCGAGTCCGCTCAACAACTTAAGTGAGCTGCGGCTAGTCGCGACAAGGTTGCTTGTCGGAGGCAGCATCGCCCAGGTTGGCCGACGTTCGCACTCGGCGCTTCATGACAAAAGTGCCCGCACCGACAAGTTCCCCAAATGCGTAGGGCAGAAGCGTACAAAGGAAGGAATCAAGTAGAGGAAATAACATTGCAATGATCGCCTAAGATAGAGTATATTACAAAATAACTTGTTGCTGATCTAACAAAGTGTTCTAAACATGATCAGCAACGATAAGGAAAGATAAAGTTGGCGGCCTAGTCTACGCGGGTCGCCTTAATCCGCTTGATCTTGTTCACCTTGTCCACAATGAGTGCGACAAGGGCTTTGAGCTCCTCCACATTGGCATCGGTGGCGGGGGATCCGAGGGGCGCGCCGTTAAGGTTGAGGCCCGGATTGCGGAAGGCCACCTTGATCAACACCTTCTCGAGGGCTCCTGCACAGACTGGCGTGATTCCTCGGCCAGCTGCTTTGGGACCTCTTCCCGAGTCGGCTGGAGGCCCGTGGGCCACGCCTTTGAAGAATAAGCTGAGCTTGGCGCTGGGTTGGAGATGCTCGTCGAGGAGAATGCAAGGTCCGCCATCCCCAGCTCCATCAGCTCGTTGTGGATGTCGGCGGCGGTGTCCACAAGACCTTTGGTCCAGTGCTCCACGCTCTCCCTCAAGGTGTTCTGGATGGAGGCAGCATTCGCCAGCAGCTCCTCCTTGGCCTTGATCGCCTCCAGCAAGCCCACCTCCCGCTCTCTGGCGCCATCCAACGTCTGCGTCAGAGTGGTCAGCTTCAGCTCAAGATCCGCCTTGGAATCCTTGGCGGCGTCGAGCTCCTTGGCCCTATCAGCGACGGCTCTGCAGCTCGCCAAGGGTGTAAGCGTCCTTCTCGCTCACGCTTGAGCACGGCAAGCTCTTCGCCGCTCTTCTTGAGGGTGGCCTCGGCTGCGCCACCTTCGCCTTCAACTCCTCCTTGGCGGCCTCGGCGGCTGCGGCGGCATCCTTCGCTTCCTTGAGCGCCCGCCAAGTGACTCCTCGCAGCAAGGTCTTCTTCGTGGCTGTCCAGGTTGACCTTCCGCTGCGCTGACTCACTTTCTGCTGGCGGCGAGCTTCTCGGCAGCCGGTCGCTGCTCCTCCTCGGCTGCGGCCTTCTCAAGGATGAAGGTCGTGCGCTCTTCTGAGTTGCCCAGCGCTTCATACGTCGCGGAGGGTTTCTTGGTTGGCGCCCGGAGCTCTTGGCGCACTTCTCCATGTCCGCTCCTGCCCTCGCGACAAGTGCCTCCGGGTCTCCAACTTGCTGCCGGAGTGCGGTAGAGCGACAACAGCTTCTTCTGCCAGCCTGCTCCTCCTCAGACTTCGCCGCTGCTGCTGCTTGGCGTCCACCTGGCGTCAGCCAGCGGAGGCGAGTAGCTTCGCCGTCGAAGGTCTCTCCTCGACCGGGCGCCTGGAGCTCGGTTCCCAGGGGAGCTTGATGAAGACGCCTTCGCCGGCCTTCAGGTAGGCGCCAGGCTGGGGCTCCTCGGAGCCCGCCGCCGCAGCAGCGGCGGGGGAGTCGGCTGTCGGTGTAGCGCTTGCCGCTCCTGCGGCCTCAGGGCCGTCAGTGCGATCGCCCGACCCCTCGCCGGCCTCTGCGTCGGCAGCCCCGGCGGCCTCCTCGCCAACAGGCTCGTCGGCGACGGCCTCTTCTTCCACGATGACGACCTCTTCTTCCTCGACGGCGGCCTCGTCGGTGTTGCCGCGCGCTTCCTCCTCGCCGGCGGCCTCGACCTCCATCGGCTCTGCGTCAGACGAAGAAAGAGCAGTCAAGCAAATGTTCAAAAAGAGAAACAAAAGAAAGCAAGCCCAAGGGAAATTTTCGTGTAAGGGAATTACCTGCAACGGGATCATGGCCATGACCTCGACCACCGGAGGGTCACTGGCTGTCCCTTGCCGGGTAGCCTCCCTCGCGGAGTAGCCTCCCTTGCCGGGGTGGCCTCCCTTGTCGGAGGGCGCTCCCTTGCCGGGGAGTTCTCCCTTGGCGGCGTAGTGGCAGCGGGCAGGATCTCGGAGGCGGCTTCCGAGCCCTCCTGATGAGGCTGCTCTGCTCCTACACAAGCAAACAATCAGATATCAACGAAGAAAGGGCACCCCTGCACACCTAATAGTAAGGAGAAAACTGCACACTTACTCTGGGGGCTGTGCTGGGGGCTGCTCAGAGGAAGGGTTGCCGGGTCCGGCAAGGGAGTCTCGGACGCGTCCCCGTCGCCACAGGAGAATCGTCCTCAACGACGACCGCCGGGATCTTGGCCCTCTTCGCCGCTCTGGGCCAGCGTCACGAAAAGGAAAGAGTCCGAGCAAGCAAATCAGATTCAAGATGAAGCAATAAAATTGAAGAAATACAAGCACAATCTCGAGAAGCTTACTCTTCGCCTTCCTCCTCGGAGCTAAGCGCGGAGAAGTCAAACTCCGGCTCGCCTCCGGTGCGACGAGGCGGAGGCGTGGGCTCTCTTGGCCGCTTGGCGGATGCGTCGGCGGTGGCCTGAGAAGATCCCGCCCCAGTTGTCGCGGCTGTGTGGGGCGCTCCCGCGGCAACCTCGCTTGCCGCGGTGGAGTCGTCATGGCGCGCTGCTGTGGGCCGGTCTGTCGCCCCGGCTCGTCTCCAGCCTTGCGGAGACGCCTCTTCGGCGGAGCCGGGGGCTCCGCTGGCGGCAAGTCGCTTGGCGGTGGGGAAGATGCACCCTCGGCGGGTCCACTCGACCCGGCCTCGGGCTCGACAAGCTCGTCCTCGCCGGCGACCTCCCCTCGCTCGGCAAGGCTTGCCGCCTTCGCCGCGTCCGCCTCCTCCACGGTGAACCCGAAGGGTCCGGCGGCAGTGGCTGCCGCCTCCTCCACTGGTGGCAATCCGCGCCATCTCCTGGTCGGTGGTGTCGCGGGTGAGCCTTTTCGCTTTCGTCGAGCGGATCGACACTTCTTGCAAATCGTCGAAGAATTGCTGCACGACCTCGTCGGGGCTCCTGCCAGGTTGGGGCGATCCCGGGAGTCGCTGGCGGCATCATGGCGCTGGATGCGGTCGAGCGCCGAGTTGTTGCACAAAGGGACGACCCCCCGCGGCAACCTAAACCACTCAGGATGGTCGGGGTCGTTCTTGAACAGCTCGAGCAGCACTGAATCCAGCTCCATGACGGTGAAGTTCCATCTCAGGCCCGGGCGCAGCCTCATTATGTCTGCCGCGTTTTGGAACTCCCAAGCAGGCCTCCTCCTTTCCTGCAAGGGAAGCGTCTGGCGGTGAAGGAAATCTCGCCAACTGCTCCCTACGGTCAACTGGCAAGCCCGAGGCGCAGAATTCAGGTCACAGCTATCTTCACCGCATCCTCCGGCGCCAAGTTACTCCAATCCCTGCCGCGCACTATTGGGGTTTGGCGACGCAGCGGTGAAGGGCTGCGGTTCTCCTCTACGACCCAAGCACCAGTTGGCTCTCCACTCCTCCCACTTGTTGCGAATTCTCCCTCTAGGTAGGCCTCTTTCTTGCCGATCCTAGAGACCTGTGCTATCCCTCGGCAAGTGGCTCTCCTCTCTCGACGCTGGGAACAAAGAAATGGCGGAAGAGTGCCACGTTCGGTGGACTCCGACAAAGTTTTCGCACAAATGCGCGAAAACAGCCATGGTCAAGACGGCGTTGGGGGTGAAATCAAGGAGGCGGAGGCTAAAGGTGTTCATTATGTCGCAAAAGAACTCGGAAAAGGGCGGGCAAAGCCCGCAATAGAAGAAAAGGGCAAAAAAGGGGTACCCTGTTGGGGCCAAATCAGAGGCGGAGGCGGGGAGCACCCTCGTGCGCGGATGCGCACGCGTCTCCGTCGACCAGAAGAGGTAGAAGACATCCCGCGGCTCCCTTGCGCCGAGCTGCGGGGGGAAGATGGCTCGCTCCTTGCGCAGCGCCGTGAGCCGCTGCGCCTCGGCCGACTTGACGCCCTTCTCCTTGTCAGCTTTCGGAGCCATGGAGAGGGGGCGGAGGAGGCCGACGGCGGTGAGTGTGCTTGCGGCGAAAGGGGGGCGGGGCGCTGCTCTCTTCGCACCGGAGAAGAAGAGGGGAGCGGCGGTGGTTTCTTGACAAGACAGCAATGGCGGTGAGGGCCGCCTGCCTGCATTCCTCCGCTTATAAAGAGGGGGAGGGGCGGACGTTCGCTTATACTAATAAAGAACCCCACGACCGCGCCCACGATCTTCGCAGACGACGCCACGTCCGGTGCGTGCCGTTAGTGGGGATCGTGGTGGGTCCGGGCGGTTGCGACGTGGTCGAGGCCGCGTGCCTGCAGCACAGTTTTGGGCCTGGCCCGACAAGCGCTTCGGCACCGTGTCTGCCCCAGGCCCGGGGCTCTGCCGGTGTACTAGAGTAGGGGTACCCTAGTATCCCGTACTCGTGCACGGACGGTTGCAGCACCCTGCGGCAAGGTTTGCCTCGTCACCGCCAAGACCCTCCGTGGCTCCTTTGGAGCCACTCAAGAACAAAGTATTTGATTAAGAAGACAAGGCCCCGACAAGAGGAGCTTGTCGGGAAGGCCACCTGTGCATGCAGAAGACAAGGCCCGGCAAGAGGAGCTTGCCGGAAGGCCCGGAGCGACAAGCCTCCGGCGCGACAAGGATTCGCCGCGGCAAGGCGCTTGCCGCTGCATGCAACTTCTCTCCATCTCCGCTCCAGCTCATCCAGCGACGTGTCGCCATGGGACCGTTCCATGCGGCGGCGTGTCGGCGGCTGTGCAGCCAGCCGGAGAGCAGCGATAAGCGGCGCCGACAAGCTTGCCATCGTGGCGGCGGAGGCGCACTGACGACCTCTGTTGCACCGTTCGGCGACACCGACGGGCATTTATTGCTTTTGTCCCTTGCCGCCGAGTTAGGTATTTTGTCTTGTATACCTTTGTTCGAGTAGGTGTACCAACTCCTGTTTTTACATTTGTACCCTCATCTATGTTGCCACCTGTTGGAGACCCCTTGAGCATATAAAAGGAGGCCCATGTGCAACGTAGAAGGGGTTCGGCTGGTTCGGTTCATTCGACTCACCAGAGACTAGATACACTCACGCTAGGTTTTGTAGCTCGCATTGCTCCCTAGCAAGAACGCAATAGATCAAACAAGCAGCAGTAGGAGTTTTATCTCCGGAGAGCTTCGAAGCTGGGTAAACTGCTCGTGTGCCTCGCCTCGATCCGCTCTTCGTGCGATCTCCGCCCCCCTCCGAACCACAAAGGGGCCTGGTCCGCCGACCCCATAGGTGTCCGTGGGTACGATCAGCCTCCCCGACAACGCTGCAGCCCGGGCCCTTGTAGGCAAGGCCTTCCGTACAGGATTTTATTGGCCGACAACCCGGGCAGATGCTTAGGATTTAGTCCAACAATGCGTCGGTTGCCAGCTCTTTGCTAATCAGAGCCATATGCCACCCACCTCCCTCAAAACTATACCCATTACCTGGCCGCTTATGCGGTGCAGGGGCTTGACATGGTCGGACCCCTTAAAGGGGAACCCACAAGCACAAATACTTATTGGTCATGGTGGACAAATTCACCAAATGGATTGAGGCCAAGCCGGTTAAAACGGCGTAATCCGGACCGATGATAGACTTCATATCCGGGGTAGTACACCGTTTCGGTGTCCCCCACAACATCATCACTGACAACGGCACGAACTTCACGGCCGGCGAGGTTAAACTCTGGTGCAAAAACATGGGCATTAAGCTCGATTACGCTTCAGTCTATCACCCCCAAACTAACGGTCAAGTTGAGTGAGCAAATGGTCTAATCATGAGCGGCATCAAACCCAGACTAGTGCGGTCCCTCAAGGAATCTAACACGCCTTTGGGTAGAGGAGCTCGACTCCGTACTGGGGGCTGCGGACCACGTCAAACCGAACTACCGGATTCACACCATTTTTCATGGTATACGGCGCAGAGGCAGTCCCGCCTGCGATATAATTCATGACTCACCTCGTGTGCGCATGTACGAAGAAAGAGAAGCCGAGCTAGATCGGTAGGACAGTCTGGACGCCTTAGAGGAGGAGCGGGACGTGGCAAGGGCTCATTCCGCATTTTATCAGCAGCAGGCTCGAAGATATCAAAGCAGAGAAGTACGGGCCAAAACTTACAATGTTGGCGAACTTGTTCTACGCTCACGGACAAGAAAAAGGACAAACTCAAGCCCAAGTGGGAAGGTCCCTTCATCATCGACCAAGTCCTGACCGGCGGAGCATACCATCTACGTAACGCATCGGACAACCGACTCGAGCCGAACCCATGGAACGCAGCCCGTCTCCGAAGATTCTACGCCTAACGCCGGACTCCGGGTTCGTCTCACTCCCCCGTCCACTCCTTCTTTTTTACTGTCTCTCCTCCCCTCCTTCTTCCCACTTTTTTTACCTTTTATGGGCTGATTTGCGCTTTGTTCGCACACACTTGATGTGCCCCTCGCACTCATTATACCTGGGGGCTTCTTTAACAGAAGCTTATTGATACGGGCTTCATGCCCAATACATGTGTCATACTTCCGCTTGTACCTTTTATTCACCATTATATGCATCGATATGACTTAAGTTTTGGCCAAGCTGGGTTGCCTGGCTCCTGTGCTTACCCCTACGTTCCCGATTGTTCGGCTAGGAGGTAAAGGGAGCACCTCTACGATTGTTACTGCCGGGTCAGCCGGATGTGTACCTCAGACTGGGTGAAGCCGAAAGCTAGCGTTCTTAAGAGAATATTCGGTCGGTGACTTGAAAGATGATTTATTACTTACTTATTTATCTGCCCCGGATGCTTTTTTCTCGCTATTTTCGTAGTCCAAAGCATTGCACTTTAGGGCATGCCTCCTGTGGAAAGGAACCCTTAACGGAACTATTCTACCTGGAAGATGTTTCTTACTAACCATGTAATATAACATAACTAGTTGGGCACTTGTCTGATAAAGCAATTATGACCCTGATGCCTTGTCTCCATGCATGCCCCGGTTCTTTTATAACCGTAAGGGTATTCGGACACACTCCGGACTGTTAGGTCCCGAGGTTCAAGCGAAACGGTCCGCAAAGACAAACGATCTACAATCCAGCTAGAAGGCATTTTACATGTCATTTCAAATTACATCGTCAAACCGACTGATTGTACTCCTCTTCAATCCCATCTAACAGGCTGTTTAATTTATAGTCCTGTTGGGAATATTTCGCGGCCAGTTCTACTTGGCCGTACATCAAGCTCACAGGGATCTCCTTCCCATCAGGCCCCGCAGTCCGACCTCGGCCATGTGGTTTGGGTCGACTTGGTAACGTGTCTTCACCATGGCCCAGGCCTCCTGGCGCCTGACGGCAGCCGATATCTTCCACAAACGGAGGCGTCGCCGTGCTCCTGAAGCTTCTCAAAGCAAGCTCACCAAGGCCCTCGGGTAGGGAGGCGGATGGCCATAAAGCATGAACGACGCCACTCATCGCTTTGCCAAACACGTTCGAGCAATTGCACTAGCTCGGGAAGTTGGTCACCCGTCGACTCGAGCATTTCCTCCATGAGGTGACGTGTGAGCACACCTAAAGACATATTTACATCAATCGTCTTCCTCGCCAATTCTTCTTTTCAAAGGAATTCGTTCAAGCACTTACTATAAATGCCGCGACGAAGCCGCTGATTCTCCTTCACGGAGCTGCATACCGGGCCCGAACACCTTTCAGCTCTTCTCCTTGCTGGGTGTGGGCATCTTGGAGCTTGTTTCTCTCTGCTGCACCTTCATAAGCACCCTCTTGCCGGCCTTTAGCCGACGCAGTAGCTGTTGCTTGTCCGGATCTAGTCCGGCGCCTTTGCAATATTATTGTCGATTCACGCCACACTTTGCTAAATAATTATCTTTTCAAAGCACGTCTTACCGGGGGTCTCTGTGGCTCCCCTGTGGCGGCAGGCTTGGCTTCAAGTTGGGCCTTGTACTCTTGGAGCTCTGGGACAGCCGGGTATTCTTCTCCGCAAGACCTGCATAATAATTGATCCTTAAATCAGTTATTTCAACTATTTTAAGTCTCGGGAGACTCTTGGCATATATAACTATAAAAATTACCTACCCGTATGTCTTTCACATACTGCTCCGTGGCTCTGGTTAACCCATCTTGAGCGGCACGGAGGTGCGCGTTTCCCGCTTTAAAGGCATTTAATGTCTCCGGGGAGAAACACGCGTCACGAAGGACTGTCTGGCGATGCCTGTGATTCATGGCGCTCTCCACCTCAGACCGGGTGGCGGACAGCCTGTCGGCATCCTCCGTCGGAGGAGCGTCCGGTTTACGCCTTGTATTCACCTCCCCTCCCGGACCATGCGTTGGAGCATGGCCGGCGGAGGCTTGATTGGCAACCTCTCCGGACACTGTCCGGCGAGCGCTCTTTCTGGAAAAGTTATGAGCATTAATATACCTTCTGGGGATCCTTCCCTTAAAAATAGCGGTGCTCCGTACCGTTGCGGCGACGTCTCGGTTCGCGCCGCACTCCTCTTCCTCCTACCGGGCCGGACTGATCCTTGTTGGTCGGCCGCCGCGGGTTCGGCTTCCCGCCTTAAAGGCACATCCTGCGATACACCATCAGCATGGGATGGTCAGAATTGAGCGCGGATCAAATGATGGTGTCAAGACCTCGGTCGTAGTCACCTGGGAGGCCGAAAACAAACCGGGTAGTCAGCCGTAATGGCGACTAGGGCATTGTCTATGCTACGTTGGTGGAACACCCGTCAATCAGCTCCACCTTTATGTCCGGATCCTCTTGGAGGCCGGATCAAGGGATCGTTCGGATCCTCGGGCTGTGGAGCTAGGCTTCTTATGCCCTCCACGTCCCCGCGCAGCTCCTGCGTCGAAATCACGGAGTAAGATACTTGACTTTAAAAAAGGTATGGATCGGGTAGATGAACATCCGCTTACCCAGCTCCGAGGGTTATGCATAGAAAATCCATTCAACGGATTCTTGCGGAGGAAGTCCTCCTCCTCTCCCTTGTACAAGCCGGACAGGATCTTTGCCAGATCTGCTGACGAGCATAGCCATTTGCGGCCATGACGGGTGGCGTCATCTTCCCGTTGAAATCCCACATAGGGTGGCCCCTATATTGGAGTGGCTGCACCCTCGCATAATGCACGTGGCCATGACTCCAATCATGGTCAATCCGGAATGGGCCAAGAACCTAATCCGGCCCATCGATAATGGACGCTCTGTCATCTTCCCGTTGAGGGCTCATGGGCGCCAACTCAGGCGCTTTCTTCAAGGGAGCATTGTTGAACTCCGGAGACCGATTCGGACTGGATCCGGCAGAGGGGCGTCCTCCATGTAGAACCATTAGAAGGCCAGTCTTGACGCCTTCTTCGGGTGCCGGATAGATATCCGGTCCCGGCGATGTGCCATATTTCGGCTCCGCCCACTTGGTATATCGACCCCTCATGAGAACGGGGTACGAGACAAAACAATCTCTTCCACAGGGCAAAATGGGGCTCGATGCCCAAGAACGGGGTACGAGACAAAACAATCTCTTCCACAGGGCAAAATGGGGCTCGATTCCCAAGAACAGCTCGCAAAAAGCTACGAAGCCCGCGATGTGCAAAATGGAGGCGGGCGTAAGGTGGAAGTTGGAGTCCAGAGAACTCTAGGAGCCCCGGAGAAACGGATGTATGGGAAATCCGAGTCCCCTTATTAGATATGGGACAAAGCATACCCGCTCCCCTTTTGAAGGGTTGGGGACGCTCACCGCCTGTTTTCCACCCTTGTAGGTGGCCAGTCCGGCTCGAACCGGAACCATGAAAGCTGGGGAAGATATCCTCGGTTTGAAGAACCACTAGCTATCTGTGTGGAACCAGGCATCTCCCCCAATCTCCGGCTTAGGGCTGGGAGCGCGAGAGGAGGAGCCGCGTCGGCTATCCATGATGGAATGGATTTTTGTCAGAGGCGCTTCGATGAGAACTTGCGGATGGAGGATGGTGTGAGCTGGATCTAGATCCTCGCCTCTCTTGTAGGTGGCTCGTTCGCACGGCTAGGGGGTAAAATGTAAAAATATCCCAGCCTTTCGCATTCGTACGACACGTGGAAGAAGGCCATTATTGGGCGTAGAAGAAAAAGGAGCGCAACATTTATAAAGAAGCCGGACACTATTCGACGGGAACATGAAGACTGAAGGAGAACCCGCCTTGCAATGTCGAAGACAACATGCACGCCGGACTCGTCGTCATTGAAGCCTGGTTCAGGGGCTACTGAGGGAGTTCCGGACTAGGGGGTGTCCGGATAGCCGAACTATCATCATCGGCGGACTCCAAGACTATGAAGATACAAGATTGAAGACTTCGTCCCGTGTCCGGATGGGACTTTCCTTGGCGTGGAAGGCAAGCTTGGCGATACGGATATGTAGATCTCCTACCATTGTAACCGACTCTGTGTAACCCTAACCCTATCCGGTGTCTATATAAACCGGAGGGTTTTAGTCCAGAGACGAACAACAATCATACCATAGGCTAGCTTCTAGGGTTTAGCCTCCTTGATCTTGTGGTAGATCCACTCTTGTAACACACATTATCAATATTAATCTAGCAGGACGTAGGGTTTTACCTCCATCAAGAGGGCCCGAACCTGGGTAAAACATCGTGTCCCTTGTCTCCTGTTACCATCCGCCTAGACGCACAGTTCGGGACCCCCTACCCGAGATCCGCCGGTTTTGACACCGACAATCACTTTCATCATTGTATTCAGATTCAATAATTTCTTTCTCTCTAGCCCTAGCAATTTGTTCATCAAGAAATTCACTAAGGGGCACAGTAGTATCAGGCATAGAAGCAGTTTCATCATAAGTATCATGCATAGCAGAAGTGGCATCATCAATAACATGCGACATATCAGAATGAATAGCAGAAGCAGGTTTAGGTGTCGCTAGCTTACTCATAACAGAAGGTGAATCAAGTGCAGAGCTAGATGGCAGTTCCTTACCTCCCCTCGTAGTTGAGGGATAAATTGTTGTCTTAGCGTCTTTCAAGTTCTTCATAGTGTCCAGCAGATATAAATCCCAAGTGACTCAAAGAATAGAGCTATGCTCCCCGACAATGGTGCCAGAAAAAGGTCTTGATAACCCACATGTATAGGGGATCGCAACAGTTTTCGAGGGTAGAGTATTCAACCCAAATTTATTGATTCGACACAAGGGGAGCCAAAGAATATTCTCAAGTATTAGCAGCTGAGTTGTCAATTCAACCACACATGGCAACTTAGTATCTACAGCAAAGTGTTTAGTAGCACAGTAATATGATAGTGGTGGTAACGGTAACAAAAGAGTAGTGCGAGCAATAGTAAATATTTTTGGTATTTTGTAGTGATTGTAACAGTAGCAGCGGGAAAGTAAATAAGAGAGAACCAGTATATGGAAAGCTCGTAGGCACCGGATTAGTGACGGATAATTATGCCGGATGCGGTTCATCATGTAACAGTCATAACATAGGGTGACATAGAACTAGCTCCAATTCATCAATATAATGTAGGCATGTATTCCGTATATAGTCATACGTGCTTATGGAAAAGAACTTGCATGACACCTTTTGTCCTACCCTCCCGTGGCAGCGGGTCCTATTGGAAACTAAGGGATATTAAGGCCTCCTTTTAATAGAGAACCGGAACAAAGCATTAGCACATAGTGAATATATGAACTCCTCAAACTATGGTCATCACTGAAGTGGTCCCGATTATTGTCACTTGAGGTTGCGGATCATAACACATAGTAGGTGACTATAGACTTGCAAGATAGGATCAAGAACTCACATATATTCATGAAAACATAATAGGTTCAGATCTGAAATCATGGCACTCGGGCCCTAGTGACAAGCATTAAGCATAGCAAAGTCATAGCAACATCAATCTCAGAACATAATGGATACTAGGGACCAAACCCTAACAAAACTAACTCGATTATATGATAAATCTCATCCAACCCATCACCGTCCAGCAAGCCTATGATGGAATTACTCACGCATGGCGGTGAGCATCATGAAATTGGTGATGGAGGATGGTTGATGATGACGACGGCGACGAATCCCCCTCTCCGGAGCCCCGAACGGACTCCAGATCAGCCCTCCCGAGAGGTTTAGGGCTTGGCGGCGGCTCCGTATCGTAAAACGCGATGATTTCTTCTCTATGATTTTTTTCTCTCCGAAAGCAAATATATAGAGTTGGAGTTGGCGTCGGAGGGTGTCCAGGGGGCCCACGAGGTAGGGGGCGCGCCCCCCACCCTCGTGGACAGGGTGTGGGCCCCCTGGTCTTCATCTTTGGCGAGGATTTTTTATTATTTTTTATAAGACATCCCGTGGAGTTTCAGGTCATTCCGAGAACTTTTGTGTTTGCACATAAAACAACATCATGGCAATTCTGAAAACAGCGGCCTTGATCCGGGTTAGTTCCATTCAAATCATACAAGTTAGAGTCCAAAACAAGGGCAAAAGTGTTTGGAAAAGTAGATATGACGGAGACGTATCAGGCCCCCGTCCGAACGTGACGATCGGAGATGGAGCACGGTCCTCGGTCCAGCCAAGGTGACCAGTCGAGCCGGCGACGAAGATGTTGGCGTCGCAGTTGATCTGCGGGCGAGCCATTGATCCTTTGCCGATCACACAGCGAAACTCTCAACGAAAGCACCATTGTCAGTGTCAAAACCGGCAGATCTCGGGTAGGGGGTCCCAAGTTGTGGATCATGGATCGATGGATAATAGGAGACAGGGGACACAATGTTTACCCAGGTTCGGGCCCTATCTATGGAGGTAATACCCTACTTCCTGCTTGATTGATCTTGATGAATATATAGATTACAAGAGTTGATCTACCTCGAGATCATATGTTGTGGTCTAAACCCTAGAGGTATGATGAGTAATGTCATAATAATCTATCGACTAGCCTGGCCCCGGCTTATATAATGTACCAGAGGCCTAGGATAACAACAGTCCTATCCGAATACATTGGTGGAGAGGAGTCCTTGTCTTGATCACCAAGTCTTGTGGAATCTTCCTCATGCATGTCATCGGCTGTCCGAACTGGCCCATAACTATACGACCATGGGGGTCCTCGGCCCAATCTAACTGATCGGGAGACGACGTGGTGAGTACCCCCTAGTCCAGGACACCGTCAATAGGGGATCGCAACAATTTTCGAGGGTAGAGTATTCAACCCAAATTTATTGATTCGACACAAGGGGAGCCAAAGAATAGTTGCAAGTATTAGCAGTTGAGTTGTCAATTCAACCACACCTGGAGACTAAATATCTGCAGCCAAGTGATCAGTAGCACATTGGTATGGTAATTTGATAGTAATAGCAGTGATAATAACAACAATAGTAATGGTAATAGCAGTAGTAATTGTTTTGCAGCTGTTATAACAGTTGCAGCAGTAGTAGTAACTTAGCAAGCACAATATGTGAAAAGCTCGTAGGCATTGTATCGGTGATAACGTTGGATAATATTCATCATATAACACATAACCTAGGGCGACACAGAACTAGCTCCAATTCATCAATATAATGTAGGCATGTATTCCGTAAATAGTCATACGTGCTTATGGAAAAGAACTTGGATGACATCTTTTGTCCTACCCTCCCGTGGCAACGGGGTCCATAAGAAACTAAGGGATGTTAAGGCATCCTTTTAATAGAGAACCGGAACAAAGCATTAACACATAGTGAATACATGAACTCCTCAAACTACGGTCATCACCGAAAGAATCCCAATTGTTGTCACCTTTGGGTATGCAAATCATAACATGTCATAGGTGCATATAACTTGCAAGATCGGATCAAGAACTTAGATATAATGGTGAAAACATAAACGTTTTAGATCTGAAATCATGGCACTCGGGCCGTAGTGACAAGCATTAAGCATAACAAGGTCATAGCAACATCAATCTCAGAACATAGTGGATACTAGGGATCAAGCCCTAACAAAATTAACTCGATTACATGATGAATCTCATCCAACCCATCACTGTCCAGCAAGCCTACGAAGAGATTACTTACTCCCGGCGGTGAGAATCATGGAATTGGTGATGAAGGATGGTTGATGATGACGATGGCTCAGAATCCCCCTCTCCGGAGCCCAGAACGGACTCCGGATCTGGCCTACCAATGAAGAACAGGAGGTGGTAGCGGCTTCGTATGGTGAAACGCAATGAAACTTCCTCTCTTATTTTTTCTCCGAAAATAGGACTTTATAGAGTTGGAATTAGGGTGAGAGGAGCCTCGCGGGCCCCACTATCCACCAGGGTGCGCCAGAGGGGGTGGCGTGCTCTGGTGACTAGTGGGCAGCTACCCCCCCTCCAATGGGTCTTGGTTCTAGTATATATTCCAAAACAATTCTTAAGAAAGTTTTGTCGAATTCCATGAACTTATATTTCTGCACAAAAACAACACCATGGTAGTTCTGATGAAAACAACACCTGTCCGGGTTAGTTTCATTCAAATCATGCAAATTAGAGTCCAAAACAAGAGCAAAAGCATTAGGAAAAGTAGATACGAAACAGACCTACCAGGAAGTAATCTATTGGATAAGCCGTGTCCATGGTAATTGATGCTCGGAGTTGTATCCCGATCTACTACAACTAGAATTGGATACTCGTGACACTAAGCTGATATGATGGCTCTGGGATCGCTTCCTCGGGGGGTAGACGAGGAAGAATCTCTGGGTGTTGCTTGCTACCTCTTGAGCATGCGTTGGTTTTCCCTTGAAGAGGAAAGGGTGGTGCAGCAAAGTAGCGTAATTATTTCCCTTAGTTTTTGAGAACCAAGGTACCAATCCAGTAGGAGGCTACACGCAAGTCGTCTTGTACCTGCACAAACAAATAAGAACCTTACAACCAACGCAATAAAGGGGTTGTCAATCCCTTCACGACCACTTGCAAAAGTGAGATCTGATAAAGATAATAAGATAAATATTTTTGGCACTTTTGTTGTATAGATTGAAAAGTAAAGATTGCAAAAAATAAATGGCGATAGAAATAGCTAGTTGACAGGAGATTAATATGATGGAAGATAGACCCGGGGGCCATAGGTTTCACTAGTGGCTTCTCTCGAGATAGCAAATTCTACGGTGGGTCAACAAATTACCGTCGAGCAATTGATAGAAAAGTGCATAGTTATGAGAATATCTAGGCATGATCATGTATATAGGCATCACATCCGTGACAAGTAGACCGAAATGATTCTGCATCTACTACTATTACTCCACACATCGACCGCTATCCAGCATGCATCTAGAGTATTAAGTTCATAAGAACAGAGAAACACATTAGGCAAGATGACATGATGTAGAGGGATACACTCAAGCAATATGATATAAACCCCATCTTTTTATCCTCGATGGAAACAATACAATACGTGCCTTGCTGCCCTGCTGTCACTGGGAAAGGACACCGCAAGATTGAACCCAAAGCTAAGCACTTCTCCCATTGCAAGAAAGATCAATCTAGTAGGCCAAACTAAACCAATAATTCAAAGAGACTTGCAAAGATATAAAATCATGCATATAAGAATTCAGAGAAGAATCAAATATTGTTCATAGATAATCTTGATCATAAACCCACAATTCATCGGATCTTGACAAACACACCGCAAAAAGAACTTCATCGAATAGATCTCCAAGAGAATCGAGGAGAACTTTGTATTGAGATCCAAAGAGAGAGAAGAAGCCATCTAGCTAATAACTATGGACCCGAAGGTCTATGGTAAACTACTCACACATCATCGGAGAGGCCATGGTGTTGATGTAGAGGCCCTCCGTGATCTATTCCCCCTCCGGAGGAGCACCGAAAAAGGCCCCAAGATGGGATCTCACGGGTACAGAAGGTTGCGGCGGTGGAAAAAGTGTTTCGTGGCTCTCCTTGATGTTTTCAGGGTATAAGTTTATATATAGGCGAAAGAAGTAGGTCGATGGAACTATGAGGGGCCAACCTGGACGACTCAAACTAGGTGCACACTTTCCAGCCACCTGAGGCGGCCGCCCATACCAGCCCCTATGGTGGCGTCGCCCCTTTTTGCGTGTATGATTGGATAGTGAAAAATATTCGAGTGGCGCTTTTGATTTACCCACAGAATGGTTGAATTGCTTGTTTCTATGAACTGAGTTCGCCAATAATGTGAAGGATGCCAGTCTTTTCATCCTATTCTAGATTGGTTAGATCTCGATATGCCAAAAGTAATCGCATGAAATATACAGTAAAAGCCGCAGTGATGTGTTTGGCTACAACTAGTTTGACTACACGTCCTCATATAACATATCAAGGACGCACCATCTTACCATATTAACCATTCGACTTACCCATGCAGTGTGGGAAGAAATAAGTATTGGGACTGCGTATCCTAGCAATTGATGCCATGGACTCCTTCGTACAACCTTGTAAGCGAAAAAGAAGTTGCAGTGTGCCTATACAAAGAACTAGCGTAAGTTCAGTTACTTGCATCCCGGAATTTTAGTAAGCCACTTATTGCGAAAATGTTCAAATATTTTGCTTGACTTAATATAGTTTGCTACTGATTACATAATGGCACAGCCTGTTAATCATATTGTAGACTTCGCCTATCTATGTGTTTGATACTTACTGTTAAGAATTACTTGTTTGCCTTAACTTAAATATCTACTTGTTTGTTTAACTGCTTTGCTACTGCAACAACGGGTTACAATGATGTTAATAACTACTTTTCAGCATCCAATTGAAACTCTTTAATTCCTTGTTTGTTTAACTGGTTTGCTGTTATAACTCCCAGTTGAGATGTTTTGCTAACTTCAACTTTTATGAATCCAATCGGAACTTTAATGGCAAAACAGGTTAGCCCGGGATCGAAGAGCGAGGTCCCCATGGACGTTGCATCATCCCACAGCAGTGGCACCGGCCCAATCGTGCATTATGAATTGCCAACTGCTAATGCTCTAGAGGCTAAACTAGTGGTAGAAAGAGATTCTGCTTCTGCACTTAGAGATGAAGTTGACATGTTGAGGAAGCAAACAGCACAATCACAAGCAGTACTCAAGACAACCATTAAATATTTGGTGGATTTCAAAATGAAGCAAGTGAGACTGACCAAATTGTTAAGGTCTGAAGGAAAAAAGGAAATTAAATTCCTACTTGGTAAATCATAGGTGAAATGTTCTTTCCATAGTTGAATAACCTTTGTGTTGTCTGTTCATGTAATCAATCAAACCATTTGTTTTAGAGATCATGTAATAATTGTTTTTTTTGTAATTTTATTTGAGCACAAGTCTGTATTAATTGATAAGACTCGGAGACATTTCATTTGGATTGCTGTGCCAGACCTACAAATATGCCAATCGGGCTGAATGTGCATTCAGCAATAGTAGTATAGATGGAACATAAGTGGCATGCATCGGAAAGGGCCAAGATCTTTGGCTAAAAAAGGATCTTGTTGTAGCCAAAAAAAGTACAATGACTGGCTTATGTATGTTAGTTGATATTATTGATCCATATACTCTATAAGTGTTTATATATTTGTTAGTTCCGTACATTCTTGGTTGATTGACTCGGTATTTGAATCTTGATACATCGCTTGTGTACATATCTAAATGGGAGTACACATTATGCTCATGTGACATTTGAGTTGGACATGAAGTGTTCCAAATATTCAATTCACCTTAAAGCTGGATTCTAGTTTACGAATTTGAGTATCGGCATTTGTAAACCATATTCATATATGACAGTTGAATACATCTTTGTCGTCCTTTTGAAGATATATAAAAACACATAGAATGATTTATAAAGATTCATATAGGAATACAAAATGGATTCGAATTTAGTTGCCAGGGTAAACGTGGATGCTTATTGTCCCAAAATTCGAAAGAAACAGCAAAATGTCCATTCCCACATCGGCTGCCCGAAGCCAAGTGTTTGGGAGATGGAAATTACTGCCTACCCATTACACGGACAATCCATCGGCCCGATTTCCACTGCTCTAAATAGGGGTAGGTTAGTAACTTCAATTAGACGTGACACGACCGCCTCTGAGCCCATTCCGACATGGTGGGCGTCAAACATGGGCGGCAAAACTCATTTGATTCAATCCCGTCCGAAAGACCTTTGTTTCTCCCTCCATTCCCCATTCATACACGGTGGGCGGCAAAACAAACTCTCCTCGTACGAAATAGATGTAGGCTAATATTTTAAATAGGGGCAGATGTGAAACTTCCATCAGACATGACACAACCGCCCTACCTGTCAGCCCCGTTCATGCACCGTAGGCGCCAACCGTGGTGACAAAACACCCTCGCCTCGCCCGAAATAGTTACCGGCAAATATTTGGGAGATGCGAGATTACCGTCCTATCCCCAACCGACGAGACGTCCAAATTTGAAACAGGGGATAAGTTCGTAAGTTTCCCATATTTCCGACAGGCGCGTCCCAAAAACATGGTTCCCCGTACCTCTCCCTCCATTTTCCCATTCATATACCGTCCGCGGTAGAACACCCTATTCCCACACCAGCCTTCGTCCGCCACCCCATCCATCGCCGCCGTCCTCCACCACATCCATCGCCACCGTCCTCCACCATGCCAGAGCGCCTACCAAGACCGCGTCGTCCACTTATAGATATGGACGTTTCTCATCCACAGGACGGACCAATAGCCTTGCATCGCGTCCTCTCGCTTCATCGGCTCCGTCGTCCTCTTTGCCGAGGCCGCTCACACGACCTTCTCTTCCAACACAGCGGGACTTATCCCCCGATGCACCCATCTACCGTCGCAGATCTGCTTCAACGCCACCGACAGCCATTGCACCCCCGATGCCTACACGGCGCCGCAAGAGAGGTGGTACTTCATATCTCCTCAACTTTTTGATCTCAACCAGAAAATAGATCTTAACTTGGTTACTCTACTTTATTTTCAGCTCTTAGAATTTAGTTCTTAGTTCGAAGCAAACAATGGATGCTAAATATCATTTCTCCGGTTTGCAGCTTCAAATCTGCCATGGCACAGCCATAATATGGTTTAATTGATCATGCTTAGGGTTTAATTGATCATGTTGGTTCCGTGGTGGTATCTTTAATATAAATCAGAGGGGAAACCCTCTTTTTCTAAAAAATATATGCTTAGAGTTTCCCCCTTTTATGATCACTATACGACCATAATACGTGCTTCGTGTCATAATAACACTGCTCCACCCATCAAGCTAAACAAGCTTAGTTGTTCAAATACGAATATGATATTATTAAAATAGAGTTGTTTAATTGGTCAGCTAAATGTTCCTAAATTAGTTTCGAAAATGCATGTTTGACGCTCGGGTGTGTATCTCTGTGTGGTGCAGTCGGCTTGGTTGGGGAGGTGAACTTTGCATATGCAGGGGTTTATAGGGAGACACTCCCCGAGTTGAAACCGCAATGCATTCCATAGATAATCTGACTACTTTTTATGTTTTCATGAATCTCAGATTCTGAACAGCATCATAATGATTATGAGCTTGCGTGCATGAAAAGAATAAAGCAGAACAATGCCATGGTACATCAAACTTGGCATTAAGGGACTGAAATCAAGCACGGATGCAATGCAATGCAAACACTCTCCACCTCTGATTCATGCTCGAATATGATCCTAACAGTGATTACGAGCTAGAGGGAGCTGACGGTGTCTGGACTAGGGGTACTCACCACGTCATCTCCCGATCTGTTAGATTGGGCCGAGGACCCCCATGGTCAGATACTCATGGGCAGTCCGGACAGCCGCATACAAGGAAGATTCCACAAGACTTGGTGATCAAGACAAGGACTCCTCCCCACCGGCGATTCGGCTAGGACTCTTGTTATCCTAGGCCTCGGTGCATTATATAAACCAGGCCGGGCTAGTCAATAGATCGGATATACAACAATCATACCATAGGCTAGCTTCTAGGGTTTAGCCTCTCGATCTCGTGGTAGATCTACTCTTGTACTACCCATATCATCAATATTAATCAAGCAGGAGTAGGGTTTCACCTCCATCGAGAGGGCCCGAACCTGGGTAAAAACATCGTGTCCCTTGTCTCCTGTTACCATCCGCCTAGACGCACAGTTCGGGACCCCCTACCCGAGATCCGCCGGTTTTGACACCGACAGAGACCTAAGTCAATGTAGCTCCCTAGTGGAGGAGTCAGAGGAAGATGCCCTATCTTATTCACCCATCAAGGTACTTGCTCTAACTTTCCAAGGTTATATTGCTCGCACATATCTTGCAACTGATGCTTTGCATTGCTTCTACTTTGTTGAACTACCATTAGCTTAGTTTACACATCGTGTATGTGAATACGCCTGCCTATCCATTTTCAAAGACATATTCCATCTGTCATCATACCATATTTATCCATTCAAATGATGTTCTTGTGTATCAGACGTTCAAAAGGAAGAGGGTGATTGCTGATCGTGGAGGAGCACAAGCAAAGTATTTGGAAAATGTAGTGTCACCTGATAAATCAAATAGCCCATTAGGTGTAGTTGCAATATCACCTGACCCACAAAACACCCCAACTCTAGCAGACTCTAGCCCTACTACACTGGTCATTTCTGATGCCCCAACTCAGCAGACCCCAACTACAAGAAATAAAGATGATTATGCCGGTTGACATAGCACCAAATTGTACAACGAAAAACCCCCATTCCAAAGAAAGAGTACACCAAATCCAGCCGCCAAATCCCTTTTCGAACCGTAGAGATCCCCAATTGCAACTAATAGGACCCTGTTCCATTTCTTCCCAGTTTAGAAGATGAAGCTTATGTTGTTGTCGGGGAACTTTGTGCGCATCTTTCCTTCATGGAAAGATTATACATGAATACAGAACAATTTCAGTCTTCCTCCGCAACTTACGCGTAAGTAATGTACTAATGTTATTCATGGTCATTAAAGCATATGTTTCTGCTGACAAAAGACACAAGATTTCATTCTTTTAAATAGGCGAGGCGCAAACTGGATTGTGATGACGAGCAAGGGTTGGTTGCGCTTTTCAAGCACTCGTTGATGAAGTATCGTTCCTACCTGAGGCAAGCGCACTTCGATGGCAAGCCTCTGAACGAAATTTCTGTAAAGTCTCCGGTGCTACATTTTTCCGACGGTGACTGGAATAATCTTGTTACACATTGGTCTCGGCTACAGCGTAAGGTACTGTCTATGATATGACATCACAATTTTAACTACATTTCTGCATTTGCCTTAATGTCTCACTTGTACATGAAGCGTAAGAACATTCATTCTCAAGGGACCACAGAATCTACGCAACTATCTGCATTAATCGCATTGCTCTTGTGAGTACCTCTTGCCTGTATGACCATACTTACTTTCATAGTTGTTTGATTATGTAGGATCACGCACATGTTAGCCTCGTAATCGTCCATTTGGTGGACATTATAAGATCCGTATGGACTCTTACATAAATTTAGAATCAACCCAATGCTTTTGAAGAGGTTTAGCTCTGCAGTCCTCTTGTAAGGACTGAACGTGGTCTATCACCGTACTTACATTATCAGCTACTCCCTACGTCCCATAATATAAGAACGTTTTGTACAAGACACGGTGTTCAAAACACTCTCGTATTATGGGAAGAGGGATTGGTTCATTTTGTAGCATTACGCATCTTATCTCCGTCGCCCACCATTTACTAAAAAGATCAGATCTATATTTAATCTTACCAACAAGTAGAATACACTGAGACAATGCCGGTCTGAAGTGTAGCCCATTGCTCTTGTCAAGACATTTTGTCCATGTAACGCTTGTACTTCCGAGGATTGGTAGTTGATTATGTAGCATCAATCTGCATCTTATCTTCATTATCCTCTATCCCTTCGGTATTATCATATCTATAATTACTCTCTACAAAATGTAGAGTACTGAGCAATGCTTATGAAGAAGATTCTGTGCTGAAATTCTTGAGTTATCCTTCCCTTGCCATGGAGAAGGGCATTATAAAGCCTGTGTTAACTGTTAATGTAAGTCAGTCCTTCTAAAGCCTTTATCCTCAACTGCTGTTTAATTTGCTCATACTCCCTATCGTTTACTACTGTTTAGTTTGTTGTTTCTACCAAAATGCATGTTCATAAGAACCATAAGTTCTAAGTTTTACTTGTAAAACCAAATTCCTTATTCATACCATGCACATTACTTAATACTCCCTATATATGTATGCTTGTTTTTGTGGATCTATAATCCAGTCTGTGGTGAAGCAGCCCACGTTTGCACCTTGTCATCTCCTGTTTTATCTTACTGATGTGGCTGACGATATGAACAACATGCCATGCACATTATCCAAAATAGATACAATGATTTTCTTTGCCCTTCATCTATGCTTGTTATGTTGACATGGTAATCCAAAGAGTGTGGTGAAGCTCCCGCATTATGAACAATGCCAAATTATGCTATTGATATTTTGAACATACTCTTTATTTTCTAATTTGAAATTGGATAGAATTGATGTAATGTTATCATCTTTGTTTATACACGCAAAACCTATCATCTCTCTGCTTTGTTTTAGGGTGATATGCCCGATGGCATGCAAAAGTCTCTTGAAGGCTGTGAGACAAACCCAATATATATTGCAGCAAAGAAGGCAAAACATCTTGAAGATAGCGAGACAACCCCAAAGTCTTGTCTTGATGCAGTGTTCAAGTTACTTGAGACTAACAGTTAGACAAGCTCACAGAATTCGTTGTCTAAATCAGTTCGACTTCTTCAGTCCCAAGTTCTAGCAGAAAGGCATTCTACAACTCAACTTCGACTTGAAGTCCTATCTCTAAGAAAGATTGCGGAGAACACCAATGAGAACCTCATCGCTAAACAGCTACACCTAGAAGCTATGACCGACATGCTAGGCCGGTCTCACAATTTTGCTCAAGACTTTCATGCAGTTCCCCATAAGGCTAACCTTTCTTGAGCTGTCTTGGAAGTGGTCTCGGTTCAGTATTAGTTTGTTACGCTGCAATGGTGCCCAGTTTTTGTAATCTGCTTCTTCGTTGCGCTTTATGATCACTGGTGGAGAACTTCGATGCCTAGTGGATGTAATATACCTTAAATCCTTTATTGTGTATTGTAGGTTTATTCTTAGTTACTATGCCGTAATTTATTTATTATATAGAGTAGGTTTGTTCTTAATTCCTACTAGTTACGCAGCAGCCCGAAATGAACCCTGGCCCATGATTGTGCGAATCAAATCACGGGCTTTTAACATGCCAAAATTGTCTGGGTCCTTGTTTGGCCCAATCAGATATCGGTCATGAGCAGGCGGATGCAAACCGGCCGTAGTTAGGCCCAACTATATGACGGGCTTTTAACGGGCGAAATTAATATAGGGCGAAATGTTAAACGGCCCTTAACAGGCCAAAACTAATATCAGGCCGAACTACTAAGTGGGCCTTTAGCAAGTGGGCCTAAAAGCATAGTGTCCAGTTGACGGGCCAAATCTGATATGGGCCATAATTGAGCCCAAAGCCTCTTAAAGGGCCGGACCTGGTCTGGGCCGTAATTTGGCCCAGAACGTGGTAGGCTTTTAACGGGCCGGATCTCATATGGGCCACTATTAGGCCCGGAGCATGGCAGGCCATTAATGGAACGGATCAAATATGGGCCGGCATTTGGCCCAAAACATGGCAGTGGGCCGGCCTACTAGGGTCCTCAAAATCTTGTGGGCCTACAGCTGGGCCGGCCCATTAATGTCGGCAAAATCTCATGGGCCTTTAGCTGGGCCGGCCCATTATGACCCATAAGAATCTTGTGGGCCTTTACTGGCCGCCCATTATGGCACACAAAAATCTTGTGGGCCTTTACAGGTGACCCATTATGGCCCACAAATGCTTGTGGGCCTTTAGCTGGGCCAGCCCATTATGGTCCGCAAAATCTCGTGGGCCCTTAGCTGGGCCGGCCCATTATGGTCCGCAAAATCTTGTGGGCCTTTAGTTGGGCCGGCCAATTTAAACTTGTTGGGCCGTGCCACGTGTCGATGTATCATAGGCGCCTTTTGTCCAGTGAGTGGATGACATCTGTCCCGACGATGAGCCGACACGCCATCATTATATCCTTAATGGCAACAACACAAATACATATCTTGCCCCTTTCTGTCACTCGGATAAAGCACCGCAAGATTGAATGTGAGCATGAGTAGGATATAAACACCCTGAACATAAATATCATGAAGGCTGCATTGGTTTTGATTCAACTAAATGTGTGAACATGTGCCAAGTCAAACCACTTGAATCATTCAGAGGAGGATACCATACTAACATACTACTCCCTCCATTCCAAAATAGATGACCCAATTTTATACTAACTTTGTACTAAAGTTAGTACAAAGTTGGGTCATCTATTTTGGAACGTAGGGAGTACATCAGAACCATTTTAATGCATGTTGACACTCAAAATAAATCATTATCCACTCCTAGCTATTTAAGCATGGCGTGATCAACTATAATCTTTAGTTGTCATCACAAACATGTTTACTCATAATATGCTGAATCAAGATCGACTAAGTTAAACATATTTACAAAAACGGAAACCAAGAAGAGTTCAAACCAGCTTTAGTTCATCACAATCACTTCATAAAATCATCGTCATTATTGTCTTTCACTTGCATGATCGAATGATGTGAAAATGATAATAGTGCAAGTGTGCCATGGACTAATTTGAAATATGCAAACATTTTATTCAACGGAGAAGACAAGGTAATATGGGATCTTCGTTAGATCAACAATAATGCATATGACAGCCACTCAACAATTTCATCGTGGTCTTCTCTTTATGACAACTCAAATGAAAGAAAAGAATTTCAGAGAAACACACTGAAATATCTTTGGAGTTTTTAGTTTTTTAGAATAACGCAAACTAGCAAAGAAAAATGAAAAATGAGAAAAAATATTTACACGGGGAAGCTCCCAACAAACAAAACAAGAAACGAGAAATATTTTTTGGTTTTCTTTTACTATTACAAACTAATTAAACCAGTAAGAAATATCGAAAAGAAGCGCGGAATATTTTTGTATTTTTGAAGTTTTTGGAACACACAAGAAGAAAGTAAAAAAAATTAACATGGATATACAATGAAATAGGATGAATACCAACAACTAAAATGAATGTGTGATACATGAATGTAATGTCGGTGAGAAATACATACTCCCCCAAGCTTAGAGTTTTGGCCTAACTTGGTCTATGGCCCCTGTTGGCCTGGATAATACATGTGGTAGTAGTTCGGGTCATACTCGAGTGCAGCCGCCACCGCTTGGTGGGTGCCTCATTACGGCAGGCAGTCTCCTCTACCCTCTCATGCTCCTCGGCCTCTTCCTCAAGTATAAAATATCTTTATTTTTCCTGAAAGTTGAAAAAGGCAGGAGCAGGCAAAGTATATAGATAACACAACGTTTATTAAAGATTAGCCTATATCAAAATGGTGAGGTGTTTCTTTCTTTCAAGAAACTGATGGAACTCCATAGCCTCGTAATCAAGGTAACTAGGTGGCAACGTGGTATCATTTTTTTATGGATATGGCAAGATAAGTAGCTAAACGGGTAGCATATATTCCACGAAAAAGATCCCCAACAAGAGCATTATTATGTAAACGACGTGCAATGATGGATCCTAAATTAAAATTTCTATCTCTTGGTACTGCGCTCTTAAGAATGCATAAATCAGGGGCGCACAAGGTATTGAGGTCATGTATACCATTTATGCATCTCCCTATGAACAGAGAAAAATAGTGAATGGCAGGAAAGTGAATGCTACCTATTCTAGCTTGTGTTATGCCCCTAGTTTCACCTCGAGTAATACTCATAAGAAAATCATTGCAATCATATTGACGAGATTCAAGGCAAGTTCCCCAAGAGGGAATTCTACAAGCCTCGCTCCTAAACAGTCATGCGAAAAGGTTTATCATAAATATCAAACATAACATCATGAGAAGAGCGTTGGGATACATACTTGATTATCTACACAAAGGAATCCATGAGATCGTGGTACTGCGGATACTTATCTGACAAGAAGTCTGTCAACTCGGCATTGTGCACTTACATATCGAACTCTTCCTTGATGCCAGCTCGCATCATGAAGGAATTGGATGGCCATTCACATGGTTGCACAAGAGCATCATGTGGTGGTTCGAGGTCTGGCTCACGTATTGCAAGCCTTGGAGAGATCTTGCTCGAAGAACCACCATGGAGCATCTTCCTAAACATTTTCTTCCTTTGAAAATTTTCTGAAATTTTAGTCCCTCAAAATAAAAGTGAATCAAACACAACAAAGTTGATATCAACTACTCCCACAAGTGTCTAGAGGCTATATCATGCATCAAAACTTCTTTGGACCATACAAATTCAACATGAAAGCTCAAATACATGGTCACCATAGCATCAAAAATTTGCAAAACATAAAGCAATAGAATAAAAACTAATTGGACCATTGGAGGAGTCACATACTGAGTAATTCCTTAAAACAGTTTCTGTTGGGGATATAACTATTGGGTATGAACCACCCAGGAGGGGCCGGGTTATGGCACTGACGGCTTACCAATGAAGATGGCGGATTATACGAGCCGGATGACGGCCCAAGGCCCAGAGGTGACTTAAGGCCCAGGAGGATGAACTGCCATGTATGTGTATAGCTTGTATTGTAAGGCAAGTGTAATTAGTCACCGAGCCGGACACGTTGTGTATGAGCCGGCCGGGACTCTATGAGCCGCTGGGCGTCAACCTATGTATATAAAGGGACGACCCGACGAAGGTTTAGGGAAAGAAACAAGAGATCCAAAGCTAGGTCAAGCGTATTCGTTCCCTGGTAATCGAAACCTAACCAATACCACCTCAACCTTGATTAGGCCTTTACCTTCACCGCAAAGGGCCAAACCAGTATAAACTCTTTGTGTCCTTTGTCCTGTTGAACCCCTTTAACCTAACCTAGTTGTGGTGGCTCCATGACTACGTCCTTCTGATAGGACATCTGCCGTGACAATTCCACGACAGTTGGTGCCCACCATGGGGCCAGCGCACGGTGGTTTCGAGTTCTTATAGGGCAACTTCGAAGGGATCAAGGGATACGCTGTGGGCCGGATGACCAAGAGTCATCGCGGAAAGCTCTACATCGACGATGCAGGCTGGGGCCCCGAGGCCGGCTCAATCGAGTACGGGTACCGGGTCCCCTTTGGCGGAATCCACGTCTTCATCGACAAGATCGGTGAACCGGGCCCTGAGCCGGACATCTGCACCGACATCATCGAGACGGCTCAGCATGCATGACCCGCCTGAGTTCAGCTTGCCGTGAAGCGTGCCTTTGTTGGGTTTATCCATGGGCGGAATTTGAGGACGGATCTATGTCTGGCGGTGAGACGGCCATCTATTCTGATGGTGAGTCGTCCACAGGTGAGACTAATTCATTGTATCAACCACAAGACGGGCGGCTTGGGGGTTATTCCGATGGTGATAGTATTCGGGACCCCTACAAGCTATCGAACAGGGTTGTGATCTTCATGGCCGGTATACAACCGGCGCTTGGTTCAACAACCGCTGCGGCTATGACCTCCAGTTCAATGGCTGCTGCGGCGGCTGGTGCTAGCGGCTCTGCACGCCCGCCGGCTCAAGTTCTCACAGAATTTCTACAGGCTTTGGCGACTCTGATGGGGGTGGAGATAACCCCGGAAAACCAAGAACAACACAGAGTGGATGTGGCTAAGCTACGAGATGAGATACCTCAAGCCAAGGAAGAGCTGGCAGCTGGGAATACTAGGATGGTTGCAGAACGAGCTGTCTTGGATGCTTAGGCACAGCGGATTCCTTCTGGCTTACGTTGGATCAAAACGCATCAAATGAGGTCATGAGGAGGAGACACCGGAGTCATATACCCCCGGTTTATGAGCCGAGGAACCTCTTCAACACCCCTGGAGCAGGGACCAGTGACCCGCTGGTGGTAAACCGGACGGTTGAAGCGCCCGGGGCTGGAGCGCCGGTTCAACCACGCGCGATGGACTCTCCACATGTGAATAATACCCCACCTCAGCATTTTTTGACGCCACCGGGTCATTATTCTAACCCTTTGGACAATATGATTGCTGCGGCAACGCGATTGGCGGCTCTACCAGTTGAAGGCGAGTCTCCAACGACGATCGAGACATGGTGGGCCAGGGAACTTCTTCAGACAGCCGTAGTACAGCAGGCGGCTTATTCTTACAGTCGTGAGCAGATTCACTCGACCCCTTGTCTAAGCTGGAGTTACAGCAGGCGCATTGATTCACCAACGGTTTCAAGTAGTGAACAACGCTGTAACCAGCCTCGTGGACATGACTCGGCACGTGGTGGTGCCAATGCTCAGACTCTGGTTGATCAGGGCAGAGCGCGTAGGGACGCCGAGCTGGTGGCTCAGCAAGCTGCTCATCAACATTATCCGGCTTATCTGACAACTTCTGTGGAGGCAGGCGTGACCTCTAGAACCTTGGGTGTGCCATGTTTAGTGCCAGCTCTGCGTAACGAGCGTTTACCCAAGGATTTCAAGGGTCCTCATAAGGTGCCTAACTACATAGCAGATCAACCCCCTGAAGCTTGGGTTGAAAGCTATGAGATGGCAATGGAGCTGCTGGATGTTGGCGATGCTGCATGTGCTAAGTATTTTACTATGATGTTGGATGGGACGGCTCGTACTTGGTTGAAAGGGCTGCCTGCCAACTCCATTGGATCATGGGCCGAGTTAAAAGCCCAGTTTATCCAGAATTTTAAAGACACGTGCAAGCAGCCTATGTCATTTGTGGATCTGAACTCCTGTGTCCAAGAAGAGGGCGAGTCAACAACCCATTGGGTGCGCCTGGTCTCAGCTATCCTACACTCCTCGGATCGTATCAATGCCGGGTCAGCAGTTCTAATGTTGGAGAAAAACTGCCGTTTCAAGCCTCTTAAGTAGAAGATGGGGCGGCTCAAACGCCACTACAGTGACATGGGGGAGCTAATGGCGGCTCTGGTCAAGTATGCCGACTCTCATAGTACCAAGGACCCTGAGTCTGGTGATGAAAGGCCGGGAAAGGGAAAGAAAAGTAGCAACACCAAAGGGCAGCAGCATAACCCGGCAGGTCAGGGGGGCAATGGTAAGCGCAAAGCTAATAGTAATTTGGATTTCGTGGCTAACACCAATACACAGAATAATGGTCAGCGTCGCAAGGGAAAGCCACCTCCTCAGTTTGGAGGGCCAAATTTCAATCTTGAGGAGCTGATGAATCAGCCCTGCCCGAAGCATGGTACACGGGAAAAGCCGGCCGCTCACCTCTAGAAGGATTGCTTCATTATGAAGGAGTACAGAAAGTCAAACTTTTTCCAGAACAATCATGGGCTGGACGGCGGCTCAGGATCCGGCTCTCACGGTTCGGGTTATGGTGGCGGCAGTTCGAATTCCGGTTTTCAAGGCCAAGGCAATCAGGGTGGTTATAATCAGCAGACTGGGCATGGGAATCAGCAGCAGTGGTCTGGTTATCAGAGTAACCCGAAGCAGTTGAATAGTGGACAGTACCACGTTTTCACCACGAGTCTGTGTAAGTGGGATCAAAAGCTCCATAAAAGGGCAGTAAACGCCGTTGAGCCGGTGGTTCCCCATTACTTGCGATGGTCTGAACACCCTATTCTCTGGAGCTGAGAGGATCACCCACCCCGGGTTGATAATCCGGGTCACTTGGCGCTGGTGGTGGCGCCTCAGGTTGGAGGGTACAAGTTCACTAAAGTACTCATGGATGGAGGCAGCAGCATCAATATCCTTTACTATGATACTTTCCGCCGCATGGGATTGACCGACAAATTTTTTAAGCCGTCGAACACTGTTTTTCAC
This sequence comes from Aegilops bicornis, assembly GCA_021605145.1. Lineage (NCBI taxonomy): Eukaryota > Viridiplantae > Streptophyta > Magnoliopsida > Poales > Poaceae > Aegilops > Aegilops bicornis. Next base: position 304,975,904 of record CM038675.1, read on the forward strand.
GGTGTGGTGCCTAGTAAGTCGGCATATCTAGTGGGAAAAATATCTTTGGAGGTTGCCATTGGAGGTTGCCTTTGGAGATTGATGTCTACTACACAACCTTCTTCTTGTAGACATTGTTGGGCCTCCAAGTGCAGAGGTTTGTATGACAGTAGCAAATTTCCCTCAAGTGGATGACCTAAGGTTTATCAATCCATGGGAGGCGTAGGTTGAAGATGGTCTCTCTCAAACAACCCTACAACCAAATAACAAAGAGTCCGTTGTGTCCCCAACACACCCAATACAATGGTAAATTGTATAGGTGCACTAGTTCGTGAAGAGATGGTGATACAAGTGCAATATGGATGGTAGATATAGGTTTTGTAATCTGAAAATATAAAAACAGCAAGGTAACTAATGATAAAAGTGAGCGAAAATGGTATTGCAATGCGTTGAAACAAGGCCTAGGGTTCATATTTTCACTAGTGCAAGTTCTCTCAACAATAATAAAATAATTGGATCATATAACTATCCCCCAACATGCAACCAAGAGTCACTCCAAAGTCACTAATAGCGGAGAACAAACGAAGAGATTATTGTAGGGTACGGAACCACCTCAAAGTTATCCTTTCTGATTGATCTATTCAAGAGTCCGTAGTAAAATAACATGAAGCTATTCTTTCCATTTGATCTATCCTAGAGTTCGTACTAGAATAACACCTTAAGACACAAATCAACGAAACCCTAATTTCACCTAGATACTCCAATTTCACCTCAAGTATTCGTGGGTATGATTATACGATATGCATCACACAATCTCAGATTCATCTATTCAACCAACACAAAGTACTTCAAAGAGTGCCCCAAAGTTTCTACCGGAGAGTCAAGACGAAAACGTGTGCCAACCCCTATACATAAGTTCACAAGGTCACTTGAACCCATGGTTAATCACCAAAACATACATCAAGTAGATCACGTGAATATCCCATTGTCACCACGGATAAGCACATGCAGGACATACATCAAGTGTTTTCAAATCCTTAAAGACTCAATCCGATAAGATAACTTCAAAGGGAAAACTCAATCCATTACAAGAGAGTAGAGGGGGAGAAACATCATAAGATCCAACTATAATAGCAAAGCTCGCGATACATCAAGATCGTGCCAAATCAAGAACACGAGAGAGAGAGAGAGAGAGAGAGATCAAACACATGGCTACTGGTACATGCCCTCAGCCCCGAGGGTGAACTACTCCCTCCTCGTCATGGAGAGCGCTAGGATGATGAAGATGGCCACCGGTGATGGATCCCCCCTCCGTGAAGTCTTGGGAATAGGGTCCCGATTGGTTTTGGTGGCTCTGAGAGGCTTGCGGCGGCGGAACTCTCGATCTAGGTTATTTTCTGGAGCTTTCTGTATTTATAGAAATTTTTTGCGTAGGTCTCACGTCAGGGGGGTCTCCGAGTCGTCCAGGAGATAGGGGCCACGCCCAAGGGGGTAGGGCGCACCCCCCACCCTCATGGACAGCCCGAGACTCTTCTAGCCCAACTCTTTTACTCCGGGGGCTTCTTTTGGTCCATAAAAAATCATCAAAATTGGCACGTCAATTGGACTCCGTTTGGTATTCCTTTTCTGCGATACTCAAAAACAAGGAAAAAATAGAAACTAGCACTGGGCTCTAGGTTAATAGGTTAGTCCCAAAAATCATATAAAATAGCATATAAATGCATAAAAACATCTAAGATGGATAATATAATAGCATGAATACTTCATAAATTATAGATACGTTGGATACGTATCAACATCCCCAAGCTTAATTCCTGCTCGTCCTCGAGTAGGTAAATGATAAAAGAAATAATTTATGAAGTGTGAATGCTAGCAGGTGCACAAGTTTAATCAATGATAATTTCAATCACCTCTTCTAGCATCATTATATGTCATAACAGTAGCTCATCTCATAAAACTTCTCATGATCAAGTAACAAGTTATTCACGTGTTAAAGCATAGACCATAAACTTTCTTGAAAACTAACAAATATGTTCTCAGTCATCAAGCAATTGCAATTCATCTTATTTTCAGAAAGGGTCTATGTAAGAACTTTGATTTAGAAAATCCCACATACTCAACTATCATATAGTCTTCCATGATTGCTACCACTCAAAGCATATTTTTAGAACAAATAGCATCCATCGAACACAGAGAAAGATATGGGCTTAATGTTTCGCCTCCTAACTTACTTATCATATAGATAATTGTCAACAATAATAATTCATGATCAAATATATTTGAATGGACATATATGCTTAGATCTTTCCCCATCACATGATGCTTGCCAACTAAAGAGTAGGTTGGAATGAGAAGGAATACTATTGACTCTTGCATAAAAGTAAAAGATAGGCCCTTCGCAGAGGGAAGCAGAGATTTGCAGAGGTACCAGAGCTCGAAGTTTTAAAACAGAGATGAAAATAATTTTGAGAGGTATGCTTTCATTGTCAACCTAACTACCAAGAGTTCCCAATATCTTCCATACTAGATACATTATAGGCGGTTCCCAAACAGAAAGGTAAAGATTTTACCCCCCCCCCCCTCCACCAACAATCACACTCCACGACTTGTCCAAAACAACGGGTGTCGTCCAACTATCAACAATCCTGGGGGAGTTTTGTTTAAATTATTTGCGATTTTGTTTTGATCTTTTGATCATAGGACTGAGCATCGAGTTACCAGTCATTTTCTCGTGAATGATGAGCGGAGTCCACTCATCGTGAGAATAACCCACCTAGCATGAAAGATCTTGAAAGCCCCTAGTCGCTACATGAGCGCTTCGGGCATACAAAACAGATTATTATTTGAAGGTTTAGAGTTTGGCACATGCAAATTTACTTGGAATGACATGTAAATACCGCATATAGGTAAATATGGTGGACACTCATGGAAGAAACTTGGTTCAAGGATTTTGGATGCACAAGCAGTATTGCTGCTTAGTACAGAGATTTTGGCTAGACAAGGATTCTAAAAAGCAAGCACCACATGTTAGAGGATCTACAGCAATATAACTTCTATACAAATATACCCAAACATAACTCATTAAGTTATCTTCCTTGTCCAACTTCAACTAATTTGATCAAGTTTGAAAATAATTAATAGGGCTCACAATCATAGAAGATGCCCAAGATAGTATATTATTTGTGAAACCTCTCTTCCTTCAATATTCTTTCATGAATTATTCAAGTGACCAATACTATGTTTGCTAGCTTTCAATAAATTTACCACCTATACTTCCTACATGTGAAGTAATTAATCCCCATGATATAAGCATATGAAACATATATAATTTCATATTTATGATATTCAATTCATTCAACCATTTACTCACGGGATATATAAGTGAAGCACACCAGTAAATGACAAACTACTCTAAAAAGATATAAGTGAAGATCAATGAGTAGTCAGATAATTATTTAGCTATGCGAGGACTCTCTCTCATTTAAGTATTTCAGATCTTAAGTACTTTATTCAAACAGCAAGAAAATCCTAACAAAAGAAAATGACGCTCCAAGCAAAACACATATCATGTGGTGAATAAAAATGTAGCTCCAAGTAAAGTTACCGATGAACGAAGACGAAAGAGGGGATGCCATCCGGGGCATCCCCAAGCTTAGGCTTTTGGTTGTCCTTGAATTTTACCTTGGGGTGCCTTGGGAATCCCCAAGCTTAGCTCTTGCCACTCCTTATTCCATAGTCCATCGAATCTTTACCCAAAACTTGAAAACTTCACAACACAAAACTCAGAAGAGAACTCGTAAGCTCCGTTAGTATAAGAAAATAAATCACCAGTTAGGTACTATTGTGAACTCATTATAAGTTCATATTGGTGTAATATCTACTGTATTCCAACATCTATATGGTTCATACCCTCCGATACTACTCATAGATTCATCAAAATAAGCAAACAACACATAAAAAACAGAATCTGTCAAAAACAGAGCGATGCAGTAATCTGTATCATTCGAATACTTCTGTAACTCAAAAAATTCTGAAATAAATTTGTGGACGTGAGGAACTTATATATTAATCATATGAAAAAAGAAGCAACCTAAAAGCACTCTCCAGTAAAAAAATGGCAGCTAATATCGTGAACGCAAAAGTTTATGTTTTTTACAGCAAGATCGCAAATACTTCACCCAAGTCTTCCCAAAGGTTCTACTTGGCACAAACACTAATTAAAACAATAAAACCACATCTAAACAGAGGCTATATGAATTATTTATTACTAAATAGGAGAAAAAATAAAATAACAAAAATAAAATTGGGTTGCCTCCCAACAAGCGCTAACGTTTAACACCCCTAGCTAGGCATGATGATTTCAATGATGCTCACATAAAAGATAAGAATTGAAACATAAAGAGAGCATCATGAAGAATATTACTAGCACATTTAAATCTAACCCACTTCCTATGCATAGGGATTTTGTGAGAAAACAACTTATGGGAACAATAATCAACTAGCATAGGAAGGCAAAACAAGCATAACTTCAAAACTTTAAGCACATAGAGAGGAAACTTGATATTATTGCAATTCTTACAAGCATATATTCCTCCCTCATAATAATTTTCAGTAGCATCATGAATGAATTCAAGAATATAACCATCACATAAAGCATTCTTTTAATGATCTACAAGCATAGAAAATTTACTACTCTCCGCATAAGCAAAATTCTTCTCATTCGGAATAGTGGGAGTATCATTAGAAACTCGAATACTATAAATTGTTTCCACATTAAAAGAGTAATGTTTAGAAAAAGGGTAATCATAATCATGACATGTTTCATAAATATAATCATCACTACTTTTTATAGCATAAGTGTCATCACAAAAATCATCAGAAGTAGCAGCTTTGTTCTCATCATAATCAATTTAAACCTCTTCCAAGATAGTGGAATCATTACTAAATAAAATCATGACCTCTCCAAATCCACTTTCATAACTGTCACAATAAGATTCAAAACCTTCCAAAATAGTGGGATCATTACTTCCTAAAGTTGACACTCTTCCAAACCCACTTTCATCAATATAATCATCATAAATAGGAGGCATGCTATCATCATAATAAATTTGCATATCAAAACTTGGGAGACTAAAGATATCATCTTATTAAACATAGCATCCCCAGGCTTGGGACAAACATTAATTGCAGCAAATAAATTCTCAAACATGTCATTCTCATCAAACATAGCATCCCCAAGCTTGGGCCTTTGCATATCATAAGCATAATCACTCTCATCATTAATAGTATGGATAGCTCCAATAGTATAGCAACTATCATCATCACAATGAGTAATAGGAGCAACATCATTCGGAAGGGATACCTTTTTACCTTTGCTTTTGTGTATTTTCTTGTTCTTCTTCACATCATGTGTGGGTTTAATCCTCTTTTTGGAGCTCCTTATTAATGAGATTGGTTGAATAGAAAGCTCCTCCTCGTTACCTGATTCATCATAAGAAAGAATAGGAGGATATTGGGAAATTTCTTCCCTTTCATTAGTATTCTCTTCATCTTCTATTTGTTTTCTTATCTTTATGTAATTGGCAATATAAGGATTTTCAATGCAATTCACCGCACAATACATATAAATTTCCTCTAGATCAAAATCAAGAACTTTATCAAGGACAAATTCTGGCATATCCCTAGTTATACGTTTCATTTCTTCATAACCCACAAGCAAACTAAGTTCATTATGATGCGCAAGCGAAATCAAGTCATCACAATTTTTGGACACAATTCGATCATGAAACAATTTGCATTGGATATTTAAATGACCACGTTCATTGCAAAGTTCACAAGGATGACTAAGAAAATTTAAATTTTCAGCACAAACATCTAGCCTTTCTTGCAACCATTTGGTTTCTAAATACTTATGCCTCTTGCAAAATCTATCTTCCCTAGTTGGTGTGTACTTGCAAACTCAATGCACTCCACAAAAATTGACATGCTTATAAGAGACATTTTCATCATGACTAGTGCAATCATCATTAGTACTCTGGATATTCAAAGAGTTTGTACTAACAACATTGCAATCATGCTCATCATTCAAAGATTTAGTGCAAAAAATTTAATGCATTCTTCTTCTAACACTTTGGCACAATTACCGGAATCCTTATTTTCATGAAAGATATTAAAAAGATGAAGCATATGAGGCATCCTCAATTCCATTTTTTTGTAGTTTTCTTTTATAAACTAAACTAGTGATAAAACAAGAAACTAAAACATTCGATTGCAAGATCTAAAGATATACCTTCAAGCACTCACCTCCCCGGCAACGGCTCCAGAAATTGCTTGATGTCTACTGCACAACCTTCTTCTTGTAGACGTTGTTGGGCCTCGAAGTGCAGAGGTTTGTAGGACAGTAGAAAATTTCCCTCAAGTGGATGACCTAAGGTTTATCAATCCGTGGGAGGCGTAGGTTGAAGATGGTCTCTCTCAAACAACCCTGCAACCAAATAACAAAGAGTCCCTTGTGTCCCCAACACACCCAATACAATGGTAAATTGTATAGGTGCACTAGTTCGGCAAAGATATGGTCATACAAGTGCAATATGGATGGTAGATATAGGATTTTGTAATCTGAAAATATAAAAACAGCAAGGTAACTAATGATAAAAGTGAGCGAAAACAGTATTGCAATGCGTTGAAACAAGGCCTAGGGCTCATACTTTCACTAGTGCAAGTTCTCTCAACAATAGTAACATAATTGGATCATATAAGTATCCCCAAAATGCAACAAAGAGTCACTCCAAAGCCACTAATAGCGGAGAACAAACGAGTAGATTATTGTAGGGTACGAAACCACCTCAAAGTTATCCTTTCTGATCGATCTATTCAAGAGTCCTTAGTAAAATAAGATGAAACTATTCTTTCTTTTTGATCTATCCTAGAGTTCATACTATAATAACACCTTAAGACACAAATCAACCAAAACCCTAATGTCACCTAGATACTCCAATGTCACCTCAAGTATCCGTGGGTATGATTATACGATATGCAGCACACAATCTCAGATTCATCTATTCGACCAACACAAAGTACTTCAAAGAGTGCCCCAAAGTTTATACCGGAGAGTCAAGATGAAAACATGTGCCAACCCCTATGCATAAGTTCACAAGGTCACTGTACCCGCAAGTTGATCACCAAAACATACATCAAGTAGATCACGTGAATATCCCATTGTCACCACAGATAAGCACATGCAAGACATACATCAAGTGTTCTCAAATCCTTAAAGACTCAATCCGATAAGATAACTTCAAAGGGAAAACTCAATCCACTACAATAGAGTAGAGGGGGAGAAACATCATAAGATCCAACTATAATAGCAAAGCTCGCGATACATCAAGATCGTGCCAAATCAAGAAAACGACAGAGAGAGAGAGAGAGAGAGAAAGAGATCAAACACATAGCTACTGGTACATACCCTCAGCCCCGAGGGTGAACTACTCCCTCCTCATCATGGAGAGGGTCGGGATGATGAATATGGCCACCGGTGATGGATCCCCCCTCCGGCAGGGTGCCGGAATAGGGTCCCGATTGGTTTTTGTGGCTACGGAGGCTTGCGACGGTGTAACTCCCGATCTAGGTTATTTTCTGGAGGTTTATGTATTTATAGGAATTTTTTGCGTAGGTCACACGTCAGGGGGGTCTCCGAGTCATCCACGAGATAGGGGCCCATGCCTAGGGGGGTAGGGCGCGCCCCCACCCTCGTGGACAGCCTGGGACTCTTCTGTCCCAACTCTTTTACTCTGGGGGCTTCTTTTGGTCCATAAAAAATCATCAAAAATTGGCACGTCAATTGGACTTCGTTTGGTATTCCTTTTCTGCGATACTCAAAAACAAGGAAAAAACAGAAAGCGCACTTTGGGCTCTAGGTTAATAGGTTGGTCCCAGAAATCATATAAAATAGCATATAAATGCATATAAAACATCTAAGATGGATAATATAATAGCATGAATACTTCATAAATTATAGATACGTTGGAGACGTATCAGAGATGAGTATGATTCAAGATCTGAGACGTTGACCTTCGAAGTGGTTGAAATCAAGAGCCCTTATCATGCTCTGTTTGGGAGGCCGTCTTACGCTAAGTTCATGGCAAGGCCTTGTTATGTTTATTTGCAGCTTAAGATACCGGGTCACAAGGGCGCTATCACAGTGCATGGAAGTCGCAAGATAGCCTTGGAAGGCGATGCTGCTTATGCTGAGTCTATTTGTGCCACAGAGGAATTGAAATTTTACAAGGATAATGTTGGCCCGGCGGATATGACGCCCTTGAAGAAGCCAAGAATAGAGCACGACCCCTTGTTGAAGTTTAAATCGGCAGATGACACTAAGCTAGTTAACTTCGTTCCTGGCGATTCATCCAACTAGTTCACCATCAGTGCTAATCTGGATCCGAAATAAGAAAGTGCGTTCATCGAGTTCATCCGTGAGAACCAGGACATCTTTGCATGGAAGCCTTCAGACATGACAGGTGTACCGAGGGAACTCGCCGAGCACACTCTCAATATTGATCCAAAGTTTAAACCGGTCAAGCAATTCCTTTGCCATTTCAATGAAGATAGGCGCAAGGCTATTGGTGAAGAGGTGGCCCGGCTCTTGGCAGCTGGTTTTATCGTTGAAGTTTTTCATCCTGAGTGGTTGGCTAACCCGGTGCTGGTGCTTAAGAAAAACGGCACCTGACGCATGTGTGTAGATTATACGGACTAAACAAGGCATGTCTGGCTGATCCCTTTGCTCTCCCCCGTACTGATCAGATTATTGATGCTACGGAGGGCTTTGAACGTTTGAGCATCTTGGATGCTTATTCTGGTTATCATCAGATAAAGATGGCAGTTAAGGACCAGGAGAAGACAGCCTTCATCACTCCCTTTGGAGCCTTCTGTTACGTGTCTATGCCTTTTAGGCTCAAGAGTGCCCAGGCGACTTACCAACGGTGTGTGCAAAATTGTCTTCATGATCAGATTGGACGCAATGTTCATGCTTATGTGGATGATATTATGGTGAAGTCCAGGAAGAAGGAAACCTTGATAGATGATTTGAAAGAGACCTTTGATAATCTCCGGGTCTACAAGATGATGCTTAACCCGGCCAAGTGTGTCTTTGGTGTACCAACAGGCAAGCTTTTAGGTTTTCTGGTTTCAGAACGGGGTATTGAAGCTAACCCAGAGAAAATAAAGGCTATCACCTCTCTGGCTAAACCGGCGTGTATCAATGATGTTCAGCTTTTGGCGGGTCGTATTGCGGCCTTAAGCCGGTTCATAAGCCGGTTGGGCGAGAAGGCTATCCCTCTTTACTAGATGATGAAGAAGATAGATCACTTTGTCTGGAGTGATGTTGTTGATCAGGCATTTGAGGCCTTAAATAAACAGTTAGCTGAGTCGCCGGTCCTGGCTGCTCCCATTGATAAAGAGCCCCTGTTGTTGTATGTGGCTGCCAATAGCAGAGTTGTTAGCGTGGCCATTGTGGTGGAAAGGAAGGAATCAGGCAAGGAGCATCCGGTTCAGCGGCTGGTTTATTACATCAGTGAAGTGCTTATTGAATCAAAGCAGAGGTATCCACATTGGCAGAAGCTTGTATATGGGGTGTTCATGGCTAGTCGCAAGCTCAAGCAATATTTTCTGGGTCATCCCATCACTGTGGTTAGTTCTGCTCCTTTAGGAGATATTATTCGAAACAGAGAAGCCACGGGTTGGATAGCCAAGTGGGCCATTGAGCTTGGACCCCATGGTTTGAAATATGTGCCTCGCACAACCATCAAGTCTCAAGCACTTGTGGATGTTATCAATGATTGGACAGAGTTGCAGATGCCCGAGGAGAAGCCGAATAGCACATATTGGACTATTCACTTCGATGGATCCAGGCAATTGGAGGGCTCGGGGGCTGGAGTTATCTTGACTTCCCCGCGAGGAGATAAATTTTGTTATGTCTTAAGGTTGATGTTCCTTGTACTAACAATGCAGCTGAGTATGAGGCCTTGCTCCAAGGTCTTTGAATGGCTAAGGAGATGAACTTTAGCCGGGCGCGGTGTTTCGGCGACTCAGATTTGGTGGCTCAACAAGTTTCAGGCACTTGGGATTCTAAGGATCCACTCATGGCGGCTTATCACCGAGAGGTTGATGCTATTGCCGGCCACTTCAAGGGTTATCAAGTTGAACATGTTGATCGCAGGAAAAATGAGGCGACTGATGCTTTGAGCCGATTAGGGTTCCAGCGTATGCCGGTGCCACCTAACACTTTGTGGATATTCTGCATAACCCTTGAGTCAAATTGCCTACAGAGGAAGATCTTGCTATTCCTGACCCAGAAGCACAGTTGGTGGCGGCTCTTCATGCTATACCTGATTGGACAGTTCCATATTTGGCTTATATGACCCGGGGAGAGTTACCTGAGGATGAAACTTTGTACAGACAGATAACCCGGCGGTCTAAGTCAATGACTATTGTCAATGGAGAGTTGCATCATTGCAGTGTCACAGGGGCGTTTCAGCGTTCTGTTTCTCCTGAGGAAGGCTGTGAGATTCTGCAAGAGATTCATGAAGGAGATTGTGGTCATCATGCCGGCTCTAAATCTCTCGTAGCCAAGGCTTTCCGTCACGGATTTTATTGGCTGATGGCTCATCTTGATCTGAGAGGATTTGGTCAGTAAATGTGATGGTTGTCAGAAATTTTCACGACGAGCTCATGTGCTGGCTCAAGAATTGAGGATGATTCCAATTGCTTGGCCGTTTGCGGTGTGGGGGCGTGATATGGTTGGACCCTTTAAAAGGTCCAAGGATAAAAAGACCCATCTTTTGGTGGCGGTTGACAAATTTACAAAGTGTGTTGAAGCAGAGCCGGTCAATAAGTGTGATGCGGCAACGACATTTCAATTCATCAAAAAGGTGATTTTTCTGTTTTGGTTTTCCCCACAGCATTATAAATGACAATGTGCTACCTCTTGAGCTTGCGTTGGTTTTCCCCGAAGAGGAGAGGATGATGTAGCAAAGTAGCGTAAGTATTTCCCTCAGTTTTTGAGAACCAAGGTATCAATCCAGTAGGAGGCCACACGCAAGTCCCTCGTACCTACACAAAAACAATAGCTCAACGTAAGCAACGCGATTAGGGGTTGTCAATCCCTTCACGGTCACTTACGAGAGTGAGATCTAATAGAGATGATAGATAATATTTTTGGTAATTTTGATATAAATATGCAAAGCAAAAGGCAAAGTAAAAAAGCAAAGCAATATTAAAGTGATGGAGATTGATATGATGAGAATAGACCCGGGGGTCATAGGTTTCACTAGTGACTTCTCTCAAGAGCATAAGTATTCTACGGTGGGTAAACAAATTACTATTGAGCAATTGACAGAATTGAGCATAGTTATGAGAATATCTAGGTATGATCATGTATATAGTAATCACGTCCAAGACAAGTAGACCGACTCCTGCCTGCATCTACTACTATTACTCCACTCATCGACCGCTATCCAACATGCATCTAGAGTATTAAGTTAAAAACAGAGTAACGCCTTAAGCAAGATGACATGATGTAGAGAGATAAATTCATGCAATATGAAATAAACCCCATCTTGTTATCCTCGATGGAAACGATGCAATACGTGCCTTTACGCATACATCCTTTGGGAAAGGACAACGCAAGATCGAACCCAAAGATAAGCACTTCTCCCATGGCAAGAAAAACCAATCTAGTAGGCCAAACCAAACTGATAATTCAAGAGACTTGCAAAGATAACCAATCATACATAAAACAATTCAGAAGATTCAAATATTATTCATAGATATACTTGATCATAAACCCACAATTCATCGATCTCAACAAACACACCGCAAAAAGAAGATTACATCGAATAGATCTCCACAAGAGAGGGGGAGAACATTGTATTGAGATCCAAAAAGAGAGAAGAAGCCATCTAGCTACTAAATATGGACCCGAAGGTCTGAGGTAAACTACTCACACTTCATCGGAGGGGCTATGTTGATGTAGAAGCCCTCCGTGATGACGGCCCTCTCCGGCGAAGCTCCGGAACAGGCCCCAAGATGGGATCTCGTGGATACAGAAAGTTTCGGTGGTTGAATTAGGTTTCGGCTCGTCTTTGATCGCTTTGAAGTGCGAGGTATATATAGGAGGAAGGAGTACGTCGGTGGAGCTCCGAGGGGCCCACGAGGCAGTGGGGCGCGCCCTAGGGGGGTGCCCCCACCCTCGTGACCGCCTCTGGACTCCCTTGGAGTAGGGTCCAAGTCTCCTGGATCATGTTCGGTGAGGAAATCACGTTCCCGAAGGTTTCATTCCGTTTGGACTCCATTTGATATTCCGTTTCTTCGAAACACTGAAATAGGCAAAAAAACAGCAATTGCAGGCTGGGCCTCCGGTTAATAGGTTAGTCCCAAAAATAATATAGAAGTGGAAAATAAAGCCCAATATAGTCCAAAACAGTAGATAATATAGCATGGAGCAATCAAAAATTATAGATACGTTGGAGACGTATCATACATCCCCAAGCTTAATTCCTGCTCGTCCTCGAGTAGGTAAATGATAAAAAGAGAATTTTTGATGCGGAGTGCTACTTGGCATAATTTCAATACAAATCTTATTAATTGTGATATGAATATTCAGATTTGAAAGATTCAAGACAAAAGTTCATATTGACATAAAAATAATAATACTTCAAGCATACTAACAAAGCAATTATGTCTTCTCAAAATAACATGGCCAAAGAAAGTTATCCCTACAAAATCATATAGTGTGGCTATGCTCTATCTTCACCACACAAAGTATTTAAATCATGCACAACCCGATGACAAGCCAAGCAATTGTTTCATACTTTAACATTTTCAAAACTTTTTCGATCTTCACGCAATACATGAGCGTGAGCCATGGATATAGCACTATATGTGGAATAGAATGGTGGTTGTGGAGAAGACAAAAGGAGGAGAAGATAGTCTCACATCAACTAGGCGTATCAACGGGCTATGGATATGCCCATCAATAGATATCAATGTGAGTGAGTAGGGATTGCCATGCAACGAATGCACTAGAGCTATAAGTATATGAAAGTTCATCAAAAGAAACTAAGTGGGTGTGCATCCAACTCGCTTGCTCACAAAGACCTAGGGCAATTTGAGGAAGCCCATCATTGGAATATACAAGCCAAGTTCTATAATGAAAAATTCCCACTAGTATATGAAAGTGACAAAATGAGAGACTCTCTATCATGAAGATCATGGCGCTACTTTGAAGCACAAGTGTGGTAAAAGGATAGTAACATTGTCCCTTCTCTCTTTTTCTCTCATCATTTTTTTTATTTGGGCCTTTTCTTTTTTTTATGGCCTCCTTTTTTTTCGTCCGGAGTCTCATCCCGACTTATGGGGGAATCATAGTCTCCATCATCCTTTCCTCACTTGGGACAATGCTCTAAAAATTGATGATCATCACACTTTTATTTTTCTTACAACTCAACAATTACAACTCGATACTTAGAACAAATATGACTCTATATGAATGCTTCCCGCGGTGTACCGGGATGTGCAATGAATCAAGAGTGACATGTATGAAAGAATTATGAGCGGTGGCTTTGCCACGAATACGATGTCAACTACATGATCATGCTAGCAATATGACAATGATGGAGCGTGTCATAATAAACGAAACGGTGGAAAGTTGCATGGCAATATATCTCGGAATGGCTATGGATATGCCATGACAGGTAGGTATGGTGGCTGTTTTGAGGAAGGTATATGGTGGGTGTATGATACAGGTGAAAAGTGCGCGGTATTAGAGATGCTAGCAATGGTGGAAGGATGGGAAAAGTGCGTATAATCCATGGACTCAACATTAGTCATAAAGAACTCATATACTTATTGCAAAAATCTATAAGTTATCAAAGAAAAGTATTATGCGCATGCTCCTAGGGAGATAGATTGGTAGGAAAAGACCATCGCTCGTCCCTGACCGCCACTCATAAGGAAGACAATAAATAAATAAATCATGCTCCGACTTCATCACATAACGGTTCACCATACGTGCATGCTACGGGAGTCACAAACTTTAACACAAGTATTTCTCAAATTCACAACTACTCAACTAGCATAACTCTAATATCACCATCTTCATAGCTCAAAACAATTATCAACCATCAATCTTTTCTTAGTATCCAACACACTCAAAAGAAAGTTTCACAAATCTTGAACACCAAGCATATTATTATTAAGAAAATTACCATGCTATTAAGACTCTCAAAATAATCTAAGTGAAGCATGAGAGATCAATAGTTTCTATAAAAAAATCCACCACCGTGCTCTAAAAGATCTAAGTGAAGCATATAGAGCAAAATTATCAAGCTCAAAATATATAAGTGAAGCACATAGAGCAAAACTACATAGCTCAAAAGATATAAGTGAAGCACATAGAGTATTCTATCAAATTCCAATTCATGTATGGATCTCTCAAAAGGTGTGTACAGCAAGGATGATTGTGGCACACTAACAAACAAAGACACAAATAATACAAGACGCTCCAAGCAAAACACATATCATGTGGTGAATAAAAATATAGCTCCAAGTAAAATTACCGCTGGAAGTAGACGAAAGAGGGGATGCCTTCCAGGGCATCCCCAAGCTTTGACTTTTTGGTGTCCTTTGATTATCTTGGGGGTTCCATGGGCATTCCCAAGCTTAGGCTCTTGCCACTCCTTGTTCCATAATCCATCAAAAGATTTCACCCAAAACTTCAAAACTTCACAACACAAAACTCAATAGAAATCTCGTGAGCTCCGTTAGAGAAAGAAAACAAAATACCACTTCAAGGTATTGTAATGAACTCATTATTTATTTATATTGGTGTTAAACCTACTGTATTCCAACTTCTATATGGATTATAAACTATTTTACTAGCCATAGATTCATCAAAATAAGCAAACAACACACGAAAAACAGAATCTGTCAAAAACAGAACAGTCTGTAGTAATCCGTAACTAACGCAAACTTCTGGAACTCCAGAAAATCTACCAAACTTGGACGACCTAGACAATTTTTTTATTGACCAGAAGCAATTGGAATCGGTATTTTATCACGTTCTGGTGATTTTTAATAATTCGGGCACTGAGCGCAAAGTTTCTGGAAATTACAGCAAGATCAAATAATTATCATCCAAGAAGATCCAATGGGTCTAACTTGGCACAAACAGTAATTAAAACACAAAACCACATCCAAACAGAAGGTAGATGGGTTATTTATTCCTAAACAGAAGAAAAAACAAAAAAACTAAAAATAAAATTGGGTTGCCTCCCAACAATAACGCCCCTAGCTAGGCATAAAAGCGAGGATAGATCTAGGTATTGCCATCTTTTGTAGGCAATCCATAAGTGGCTCTCATGATAGTTTCATATGGCAATTTTATTTTATTTCTAGGGAAGTGTTCCATGCCCTTTTTTAATGGAAATTTATATCTAATATTCCCTTCCTTCATATCAATAATCGCACCAACCGTTCTAAGGAAAGGTCTACCAAGAATAATAGGGCAAGAAGGATTGCAATCTATATCAAGAACGATAAAATATACGGGCACATAATTCCTATTTGTAACAATAAGAACATCATTAATTCTTCCCATAGGTTTCTTCATAGTGGAATCCGCAAGATGCAAGTTTAGAGAGCAATCATCAAAATCACGGAAATCTAGCAAATTACACAAGGTTTTGGGAATAGTGGAGACACTAGCACCCAAATCACACAACGCATAAAACTCATGATCTTTAATTTTAATTTTAATAGTTGGTTCCCACTCATCATAGAGTTTTCTAGGGATAGAAACTTTCAACTCAAGTTTATCTTCATAAGATTGCATCAAGGCATCAACAATATGTTCGGTAAAGGCTTTCTTTTGACTATAAGCATGAGGAGAATTTAGCACGGATTGCAACAAGGAATTACAATCAATTAAAGAGAAACTTTCATAATTAAATTCCTTGAAATCCAATATAGTGGGTTTAGCAACATCTAGGGTTTTATTTCTTTCAATCCCACTTTCATCAATTTCATCATAAAGATCTAAATACTCAATTTTTGGAATGCCTTCTAGGTAAAGGAAGATCATATTCAGTTTCATCAAGATTCATATTGCAAAACAAAGATTTGATAGGGGACACATCAATAACTTTTAGATCTTCATCTTGATTTTCATAAGAATTGGAAGAACACGCTTTAATAAAGGCATCTTTCAGAGCACGCATCCTAGCGGTTCTTTCCTTGCACTCATCAATGGAAATTCTCATAGCTTTGAGAGACTCATTGATATCATGCTTAGGAGGAATAGATCTAAGCTTTATAGAATCAACCTCAAGAGAAATTCTATCAACGTTCCTAGCCAAATCATCAACTTTAAGCAATTTCTCTTCAAGCAAAGCATTAAAATTGTTTTGTGAATTCATAAACTCTTTAACACTACTCCCAAATTCAGAGGGCATCTTATTAAAATTTCCATAAGAGTTGTTGTAGGAATTTCCATAATTATTAGAAGGATTACTAGGATAAGGCCTAGGATTAAAATTCCCTCTATACGCTTTGTTACCAAAATTATTCCTACCAACAAAATTCACATCCATAGATTCATTATTATTCTCAATCAAAGTAGACAAATGCATATCATTAGGATCAGAAGAAACACTCTTAGTAGCAAATAATTTCATAAGTTCATCCATCTTTCCACTCAAAACATTAATTTCTTCTATCGCATGCACTTTTTTATTAGAAGATCTTTCAGTATGCCATTGAGAATAATTAACCATAATATTATCTAGGAGTTTAGTGGCATCTCCTAAAGTGATTTCCATAAAGTGCCTCCCGCCGAATCTAAAATATTTCTAGAAGCAAAATTCAATCCGCATAAATTTTTTGTATAATCATCCACAAATTCAAACCATGAGTAGGGCAATTACGTATCATTAATTTCATTCTCTCCCAAGCTTGTGCAACATGTTCATGATCAAGTTCTTAAAATTCATAATTTCGTTTCTAAGAGACATGATCTTAGCGGGAGGAAAATACTTAGAGATAAAAGCATCTTTGCACTTGTTCCAAGTATCAATACTATTTTTAGGCAAAGACAAAAACCAAGCTTTAGCGCGATCTCTAAGCGAAAAATAAAATAGCTTCAATTTAACGACATCATTATCGACATCTTTTTTCTTTTGCATATCACATAAATCAACGAAGCTATTCAGATGAGTAGCGGCATCTTCACTAGGAAGGCCGGCGAATTGATCTTTCATAACAAGATTCAACAAGGCAGTATTGATTTCACAAGATTCGGTATTGGCAAGAGGAGCAATCGGAGTGCTAAGGAAATCATTATTGTTGGTATTGGTGAAGTCACACAATTTGGTAGTATCTTGAGCCATCGCGACAAACAAGCAATCCAACACACGAGCAAACAAAAGGCAAGCGAGAAAAAGGCAAACGGAGAAAGAGAAGGAGAAGGAGAAGGAGACTGGGAAAGAGAGGGCGAATAAAACGGCAAGGGTGAAGTGGGGGAGAGGAAAACGAGAGGCAAATGGCAACTAATGTAATGCGAGAGATAGGGATTGTGATGGGTACTTGGTATGTTGACTTTTGTGCAGACTCCCGACAGCGGCGCAGAAATTCTTCTTGCTACCTCTTGAGCTTGCGTTGGTTTTCCCGAAGAGGAGAGGATGATGCAGCAAAGTAGCGTAAGTATTTCCCTCAGTTTTGAGAACCAAGGTATCAATCCAAAGAGGAGGCCACACGCAAGTCCCTCGTACCTACACAAAAACAATAGCTCAACGCAACCAACGCGATTACGGGTTGTCAATCCCTTCAATGTCACTTACGAGAGTGAGATCTGATAGAGATGATAGATAATATTTTTGGTAATTTTGATATAAAGATGCAAAGAAAAAAGGCAAAGTAAAAAGCAAAGCAAGATTAAAGTGATGGAGATTGATATGATGAGAATAGACCCGGGGGCCATAGGATTCACTAGTGGCTTCTCACAAGAGCATAAGTATTCTACGGTGGGTAAACAAATTACTGTTGAGCAATTGACAGAATTGAGCATAGTTATGAGAATATCTAGGTATGATCATGTATATAGGCATCATGTCCGAGACAAGTAGACCGACTCACCTGCATCTACTACTATTACTCCACTAATCGACCGCTATCCGGCATGCATCTAGAGTATTAAGTTAAAAAGCAGTAACGCCTGTAATCAAGATGACATGATGTAGAGAGATAAATTCATGCAATATGAAATAAACCCCATCTTGTTATCCTCGATGGCAACGATGCAATACGTGCCTTGCTGCCCCTTATACATCACAGGAAAGGATACCGCAATATCGATCCCAAAGATAAGCACTTCTTCCATGGCAAGAAAAACCTATCTAGTAGGCCGAACCAAACTGATAATTCTAAGAGACATGCAAAGATAACCAATCATACATAAAACAATTCAGAGAAGATTCAAATATTATTCATAGATAGACTTGATCATAAACCCACAATTCATCGATCTCAACAAACACACCGCAAAAAGAAGAGTACATCGAATAGATCTCCACAAGAGAGGGGGAGAACATTGTATTGAGATCCAAAAGAGAGAAGAAGCCATCTAGCTACTAACTATGGACCCGAAGGTCCGAGGTAAAGTGCTCACACTTCATCGGAGGGGCTATGATGATGTAGAAGCCCTCCGTGATGACGGCCCTCTCGGAGAAGCTCCTAACAGGCCCCAAGATGGGATCTCGTGGATCTGAGAAAGTTGCGGCGGTGGAATTAGGTTTTGGCTCCGTCTTTGATCGTTTGAAGTGCGAGGTATATATAGGAGGAAGGAGTACGTCGGTGGAGCTCCGAGGGGCCCACGAGGCAGGGGGGCACGCCCTAGGGGGGGTGCCCCCCACCCTCGTGACCGCCTCTAGACTCCCTTGGAGTAGGGTCCAAGTCTCCTGGATCACGTCCGGTGAGATAATCACGTTCCCGAAGGTTTCATTCCGTTTGGACTCCATTTGATATTCCGTTTCTTCGAAACACTGAAATAGGCAAAAAACAGCAATTACAAATTTGGGCCTCCGGTTAATAGGTTAGTCCCAAAAATAATATGAAAGTGGAAAATAAAGCCCAATATAGTCCAAAACAGTAGATAATATAGCATGGGGCAATCAAAAATTATAGATACGTTGGAGACGTATCACAATGGCACTAATCTGTCCAAGGGTGCTATGAAAGAGTTTTGTCAACGAGAGCATATTCGGCTTGATGTATCATCAGTGGCTCACCCCCAGTCCAGTGGTCAAGCTAAGAGAGCCAAGCAAGAAATTTTGAGAGGCCTTAAGCCCCGGATTTTGGTCCCTTTGCAGAGGATGCTGGGTTGTTGGGTGGAGGAGTTACCATCTGTAGCGACCTGACCCAAAATCAGTCAAGTCTCTTTGTAGCTGTACCATCCCAAGATCATGCTGGCACACACAGTACATTGATGAAAAGATTCAAAGTTCAATCACACCTGAATTTATTACACGATTCTCATGTCGACTCTTTATTTCAATAGAATAAATTCGGCCGAAGGCCAACTCATGAGAAAAACTAAAATGCTGCGGAAGCGTGAGCGATAGGCGAGTCCATCCAAATCCATAGGGCAATCACCAAGCATATATCGTAGCCTCACTCCTAGTCGAAAAACTCCTACGCAACATGAGACGTCATGATCGTGTAGGTCAGCATTTTCAATATGCCGACAAGTCATAGAGAGAACAACAATAATAATTCTAACACTATATGCAATTTGGCCGTGGGGCTCTAAGTTTGATTTTGCAAAAAAAGCAATTTTTCCTACTGAAAAGGACTTGCTTGCAATTACTACAAAATGTTGGTTCTTAATGAGATGGTTCCGCCAACCAGTGTCTCATACCCGAAATCATTAATAACCCATCAATTAATTAATTATGTTCGGTGTTGAGATTTCCGAAATACTCCAATTCCAGAGGCTCAAATGTCCGTAACCTGGGACACGGCTAATCGATTAGGTTGTTACTCTGCAGAGTCTTGTGCACTTTACCCGGAAGATTTGTTCCCTCCTTTATGTCCTCGCACTGCCAGTTGTTTTAAGACGGGATGAATGAAACAGGGTCTTCCGTAGAGTTTCTCTAGGCACTGCCATTGCCCATCCATGTCCTACCGTTCTTCTACATCTGCTCGCACCGTCCGTCCAGAGTCACGCCTAAGGTCAACCCAGCCAGAGCCCATAATGGCTTGCTGCTGTAGAGGTAAGCTTCCGGTCAAGGTGTATCCATCCGTCTCTTCGTGGCTGGGTGAAGCTTTCCGCAAGATGTCATGGCGCTTCTCCATGCATCCCGGCCATCCGCTGGTTGCTCCAGGGTGCCCGTCAACCGTCCTCACCTTGAAAGAGTGAATTTGAAGTCCATATTGAGCTTGAAGTCATGGGGTTGTCATCATCCGACACTCACATCTCCCTTATGAATCTCTCAACCAACCCCGTCTACAAGCATAGCAAAATAAACTACATCGTCCCGGGCAATGGTAACAAGGGGAATTGGGTTCATCCTACCTCATGATACTTCTCAAGAACATAACTTAAAATTCTCCTACTGCATGCATGGTGGGGAGGAATAATTCTAATGCAACAAAATCATAGGTATTGTAAAACATGATCAAATGACTTGCACTGGTGACGGTCTTGAAAGCTAGCGACTCGTAATAGCAGGCCTCAGACCGGGAATTCTATTGAGTCAAACAATAGCACAAATAAGTATTCCACTAAATAACATAACAACAAGCTAACATAAATCACACATAAGCAAACAAACCAAAACCAAAGAGAACTCAAGAACTCCAATCAAAATTTTCCTTACTTCAAACAAACAACTAGAAAATAATTTTATCCTACTAAAACTTTTCTAAACAGAACCAAAACAAGAGTTTTGCTAACTAACAGAAAGGAAAACATCATATAAACTAGGTGGAAAAATAATCACATCAAAAGCTATTATAGAACTCCTATTAAGCCTAAAACAAAACTAATAAGAAAATAAAATAAAACTTTTTATTTTGCTGTAAATAAAAGTTCACCCCTGTAACTACATAAACTAATCTAAAATAAATTATAACAGAGGTAAAATAAAATTTTAAAATAACTAGAACAACAGAAAACAGCAGCAAGCTAAAAAAACTAGAAAAGCTTGTTTTCAAGTAAAACTATTTTTAATAAAGACTAAAAATACCTAGATAAATTCCTACTACTAGGCAACGTCATAACAAAGCAGTGGCAAAAAAAATCGCCTAAAAATATTAAATCTAGCTCATTCAAAGCAAAAATACTAATCTGACTAAATCTAATATAAAACAATTTTTTAAAACTTAAACATGGTCGAAACTATATTCTACATAAACTATAGGAAATTTTCAAACTAGAGCAAAAAGAAACAACTAAAAATATCAAATAACCTAAAAGATACAGATTTTACAAGAACAGAATTGTTCTGTTTTAAAAACAGAAACTAATATAACTAAAAAAACTAAACGAGTTAACGGGTCGAACAGTGGGCGATCTGAAACTAAAGAGCGCGCATGCGTTTAATAGGCTAATATGTCTACGGGCTAAATAGAATAAACCGATCGGCCCGTCTAACTAAAATGCAATTAAATAAACCGATCTAACCAGGAATAAACCAAACTAAAACCGATCTAAACAAAGAAACCTAACCCTTCGTGGTGATCTAATCTAGGGCGTACATGCGAGATCCAACGATGGAGGGGCTCGGGCTTACAGCCGGACGTCGGCGGCAGACGGAGGCAGCAGCGGCGACTCGGGCGATGGCGGTGCGGCGGCTCCGGTCGTCGGGGAGGAAGGCAGTGGCGTCGGGGCGATGCGGCGGAGCTTGGGGAAGTCGGGGGCGGGGTCATTGGAGCTCGGAGACGACGGAGGCGATGGAGACATGCTCGGGTGAGCTCCTGCTTCGGCGGGCGGCGGTCGAGCTCGAGGGCGACGGTTTCAGGATTCCTGGGCGATGAGATGGTGTCAGCGAGGTTCGAGATGCGTTTGGCGAGGGCGCGAGCTACGGGTGGAGTTGAGCTTAGGGTTTTAGGGGGATCGAGAGGGGAGATGTGTAGGTATTTATAGGACACATTTTCATGGAGGAGGGGCAGCTCGGGTTAGGGTTTTGGGAGCGCGGACGTCGAGGGCTGGAGAGATTCTGGCGCTGGTCGTTGTTGGAGGAAGGAGATGAGGTGGGGTCGGGGTGTCGGCGTGAGAGAGAGAGGGAGTGGCGGTCGGGAAACCAGAGCGGAGGCGGCTTGTGTGGCCTTGGGTCAAGGCCTTCTTGCCGACTGGGCTCACTGGGGCGCCTAGCGCGCCGGGGTTTTTCCTTTTTTTTTATTACCACAGAGAGAGAGAAAACTAATTATAGAGAAACCTATAGTATTTTTATATAGGATATATATATCAATAAAATCAGAAAAATAAATCCTACTACGTGAACATTTTTCTAGAGGTGAACAGAAACTAAAAAAACATTTTCTGCAAATTCCAAATAAAATCAAATTTGAATTCAAACCTTTTGGCAATATTTTCTTACGACATTTTTGGAGTGTCATGTTTGCTCCTCTCATACTTTTGCACAAGTATTTGTCAGGTATTTTTGAAATAAATTTCAATTGCCAAATTCAAATTCAAATTCAAATAAACCTCGAATGCCTCTGAAATTTCCAAATGCCACTCAATTCAAACAAAATGCATAGATGCTTAGCTAATAATTGTAGAACATTCCAAATTGGAAATTTGGGATGTTAAAAACCTACCCACCTTAAGATGAATCTCGCCCTCGAGATTCGGATTGGCTAGCAAATAGGTGCGGGTGGTCTCGAAGGAGATCTTCTTCTCGCTCCCAGGTGGCTTCCTCCTCAGAGTGGTGGCTCCACAGAACCTTGCAGAACTTGATGATCTTGTTGCGGTTAACTCTGTTTGCAGTCTCGAGAATCCTGAAGGGTTTCTCCTCATAAGTCGAGATCACTATCAAGCTGTATGGCCTCTAGGGGCACTGTGTCTCTCAAAGGAATATCGGCCATCTCAGCATGACATTTTTTCAGCTGAGAAACATGGAAGACATCGTGAACTCCTATCAATCCTTCCGGCAATTCCAGCATGTATGCAACTTCTCCTCTGCGTTCGAGGATTTTGTAGGGCCTATGAACACAGGTGCTAATTTTCCTTTAACACCAAACCTCTTGATTCCGCGAAGTGGGGACACACGGAGATATGCTCGATCTCCAACTTCGTACGTTATCTCCTTGCGTTTATAGTAGTACAACTCTTCTGTCTCGACTGGGCTATCTTGAGTCTATCTCGAATCAGCTTGACCTTCTCTTCGGAGTCTCTGATAGGACATCTGCCGTGACAATTCCACGACAGTTGGTGCCCACCATGGGGCCAGCGCACGGTGGTTTCGAGTTCTTATAGGGCAACTTCGGAGGGATCAAGGGATACGCTGTGGGCCGGATGACCAAGAGTCATCGCGGAAAGCTCTACATCGACGATGCAGGCTGGGGCCCCGAGGCCGGCTCAATCGAGTCTGGTACCGGGTCCCTTCGGCGGAATCCACGTCTTCATCGGCAAGATCGGTGAACCGACCTGAGCCGGACATCTGCACCGACATCATCGAGACGGCTCAGCATGCATGACCACTTTGAGTTCAGCTTGCCGTGAAGCGTGCCTTTGTTGGGTTTATCCATGGGCGGAATTTGAGGGCGGATCTATATGCGGCGGTGAGACGGCCATCTATTACGATGGTGAG
Source organism: Aegilops bicornis (assembly GCA_021605145.1). NCBI lineage: Eukaryota > Viridiplantae > Streptophyta > Magnoliopsida > Poales > Poaceae > Aegilops > Aegilops bicornis. Next base: position 304,999,747 of record CM038675.1, read on the forward strand.
TCGTCCCACGGTGAGACTAATTCATTGTATCAACCACAAGGCAGGCGGCTTGGGGTTATTCCGATGGTGATAGTATTCGAGACCCCTACAAGCTATCGAACAGGGTTGCGATCTTCATGGCCGGTATACAACCGGCGCTTGGTTCAACAACCGCTGCGGCTATGACCTCCAGTTCAATGGCTGCTGCGGCGGCTGGTGCTAGCGGCTCTGCACGCCCGCCGGCTCAAGTTCTCACAGAATTTCTACAGGCTTTGGCGACTCTGATGGGGGTGGAGATAACCCCGGAAAACCAAGAACAACACAGAGTGGATGTGGCTAAGCTACGAGATGAGATACCTCAAGCCAAGGAAGAGCTGGCAGCTGGGAACACTAGGATGGTTGCAGAACGAGCTGTCTTGGATGCTTAGGCACAGCGGATTCCTTTTGGCTTACGTTGGATCAAAACGCATCAAATGAGGTCATGAGGAGGAGACACCGGAGTCATATACCCCCGGTTTATGAGCCGAGGAACCTCTTCAACACCCCTGGAGCAGGGACCAGTGACCCGCTGGTGGTAAACCGGACGGTTGAAGCGCCCGGGGCTGGAGCGCCGGTTCAACCACGCGCGATGGACTCTCCACATGTGAATAATACCCCACCTCAGCATTTTTGGCCTTGCGGGTCATTATTCTAACCCTTTGGACAATATGATTGCTGCGGCAACGCGATTGGCGGCTCTACCAGTTGAAGGCGAGTCTCCAACGACGATCGAGACATGGTGGGCCAGGGAACTTCTTCAGACAGCCGTAGTACAGCAGGCGGCTTATTCTTACAGTCGTGAGCAGATTCACTCGACCCCTTGTCTAAGCTGGAGTTACAAAGAGCGCATTGATTCACCAACGGTTTCGATGAGTGAACAACGCTGTAACCAGCCTCGTGGACATGACTTCGGCGCGTGGTGGTGCCAATGCTCGACTACTGGTTGATCGAGGCGAGGCGCGTGGGGCCGAGCTGGTGGCTCAGCAAGCTGCTCATCAACATTATCCGGCTTATCTGACAACTTCTGTGGAGGCAGGCGTGACCTCTAGAACCTTGGGTGTGCCATGTTTAGTGCCAGCTCTGCGTAACGAGCGTTTACCCAAGGATTTCAAGGGTCCTCATAAGGTGCCTAACTACATAGCAGATCAACCCCCTGAAGCTTGGGTTGAAAGCTATGAGATGGCAATGGAGCTGCTTTGGATGTTGGCGATCGCATGTGCTAAGTATTTTACTATGATGTTGGATGGGACGGCTCGTACTTGGTTGAAAGGGCTGCCTGCCAACTCCATTGGATCATGGGCCGAGTTAAAAGCCCAGTTTATCCAGAATTTTAAAGACACGTGCAAGCAGCCTATGTCATTTGTGGATCTGAACTCCTGTGTCCAAGAAGAGGGCGAGTCAACAACCCATTGGGTGCGCCTGGTCTCAGCTATCCTACACTCCTCGGATCGTATCAATGCCGGGTCAGCAGTTCTAATGTTGGAGAAAAACTGCCGTTTCAAGCCTCTTAAGTAGAAGATGGGGCAGCTCAAACGCCACTACAGTGACATGGGGGAGCTAATGGCGGCTCTGGTCAAGTATGCCGACTCTCATAGTACCAAGGACCCTGAGTCTGGTGATGAAAGGCCGGGAAAGGGAAAGAAAAGTAGCAACACCAAAGGGCAGCAGCATAACCCGGCAGGTCAGGGGGGCAATGGTAAGCGCAAAGCTAATAGTAATTTGGATTTCGTGGCTAACACCAATACACAGAATAATGGTCAGCGTCATGAGAAAGCCACCTCCTCAGTTTGGAGGCCAAATTTCAATCTTGAGGAGCTGATGAATCAGCCCTGCCGAAGCATGGTACACGGAAAAGCCGCCGCTCACCTCTAGAAGGATTGCTTCATTATGAAGGAGTCTGAAAGTCAAACTTTTTCCGAACAATCATGGGCTGGACGGCGGCTCGAGATCCGGCTCTCACGGTTCGGGTTATGGTGGCGGCGATTCAATTCGGTTTTCAAGGCCAAGGCAATCGTGGTGGTTATAATCAGCAGATGGCGGGGAATCAGCAGCAGAGTCACGGTTATCGGAGTAACCCGAAGCAGTTGAATAGTGGACAGTACCACGTTTTCACCACGAGTCTGTGTAAGTGGGATCAAAAGCTCCATAAAAGGGCAGTAAACGCCGTTGAGCCGGTGGTTCCCCATTACTTGCGATGGTCTGAACACCCTATTCTCTGGAGCTGAGAGGATCACCCACCCCGGGTTGATAATCCGGGTCACTTGGCGCTGGTGGTGGCGCCTCGGTTGGAGGGTACAAGTTCACTAAAGTACTCATGGATGGAGGCAGCAGCATCAATATCCTTTACTATGATACTTTCCGCCGCATGGGATTGACCGACAAATTTTTTAAGCCGTCGAACACTGTTTTTCACGGTGTGGTGCCTAGTAAGTCGGCATATCTAGTGGGAAAAATATCTTTGGAGGTTGCCATTGGAGGTTGCCTTTGGAGATTGATGTCTACTACACAACCTTCTTCTTGTAGACATTGTTGGGCCTCCAAGTGCGAGAGGTTTGTATGACAAGAGCAAATTTCCTCAAGTGGATGACCTAAGGTTTATCAATCCATGGGAGGCGTAGGTTGAAGATGGTCTCTCTCAAACAACCCTACAACCAAATAACAAAGAGTCCGTTGTGTCCCCAACACACCCAATACAATGGTAAATTGTATAGGTGCACTAGTTCGGCGAAGAGATGGTGATACAAGTGCAATATGGATGGTAGATATAGGTTTTTGTAATCTGAAAATATAAAAACAGCAAGGTAACTAATGATAAAAGTGAGCGAAAATGGTATTGCAATGCGTTGAAACAAGGCCTAGGGTTCATATTTTCACTAGTGCAAGTTCTCTCAACAATAATAAAATAATTGGATCATATAACTATCCCCCAACATGCAACCAAGAGTCACTCCAAAGTCACTAATAGCGGAGAACAAACGAAGAGATTATTGTAGATGCGGAACCACCTCAAAGTTATCCTTTCTGATTGATCTATTCAAGAGTCCGTAGTAAAATAACATGAAGCTATTCTTTCCATTTGATCTATCCTAGAGTTCGTACTAGAATAACACCTTAAGACACAAATCAACCGAAACCCTAATTTCACCTAGATACTCCAATTTCACCTCAAGTATTCGTGGGTATGATTATACGATATGCATCACACAATCTCAGATTCATCTATTCAACCAACACAAAGTACTTCAAAGAGTGCCCCAAAGTTTCTACCGGAGAGTCAAGACGAAAACGTGTGCCAACCCCTATACATAAGTTCACAAGGTCACTGAACCCGCAGGTTAATCACCAAAACATACATCAAGTAGATCACGTGAATATCCCATTGTCACCACGGATAAGCACATGCAGGACATACATCAAGTGTTTTCAAATCCTTAAAGACTCAATCCGATAAGATAACTTCAAAGGAAAACTCAATCCATAACAACAGAGAAGAGTGGGAGAAACATCAAAAGATCCAACTATAATAGCACAGCTCGCGATAGAGCAAGATCGTGCCAAATCAAGAACACGAGAGAGAGAGAGAGAGAGAGAGAGAGAGAGAGAGAGAGATCAAACACATGGCTACTGGTACATGCCCTCAGCCCCGAGGGTGAACTACTCCCTCCTCGTCATGGAGAGCGCTAGGATGATGAAGATGGCCACCGGTGATGGATCCCCCCTCCGGCAGGGTGCCGGAATAGGGTCCCGATTGGTTTTTGGTGGCTACAGAGGCTTGCGGCGGCGGAACTCTCGATCTAGGTTATTTTCTGGAGCTTTCTGTATTTATAGAAATTTTTTGCGTAGGTCTCACGTCAGGGGGGTCTCCGAGTCGTCCAGGAGATAGGGGCCACGCCCAAGGGGGTAGGCGCACCCCCACCCTCATGGACAGCCCGAGACTCTTCTAGCCCAACTCTTTTACTGGGGGGGCTTCTTTTGGTCCATAAAAAATCATCAAAATTGGCACGTCAATTGGACTCCGTTTGGTATTCCTTTTCTGCGATACTCAAAAACAAGGAAAAAATAGAAACTAGCACTGGGCTCTAGGTTAATAGGTTAGTCCCAAAAATCATATAAAATAGCATATAAATGCATAAAAACATCTAAGATGGATAATATAATAGCATGAATACTTCATAAATTATAGATACGTTGGAGACGTATCAACATCCCCAAGCTTAATTCCTGCTCGTCCTCGAGTAGGTAAATGATAAAAGAAATAATTTATGAAGTGTGAATGCTAGCAGGTGCACAAGTTTAATCAATGATAATTTCAATCACCTCTTCTAGCATCATTATATGTCATAACAGTAGCTCATCTCATAAAACTTCTCATGATCAAGTAACAAGTTATTCACATGTTAAAGCATAGACCATAAACTTTCTTGAAAACTAACAAATATGTTCTCAGTCATCAAGCAATTGCAATTCATCTTATTTTCAGGAAGGGTCTATGTAAGAACTTTGATTTAGAAAATCCCACATACTCAACTATCATATAGTCTTCCATGATTGCTACCACTCAAAGCATATTTTTAGAACAAATAGCATCCATCGAACACAGAGAAAGATATGGGCTTAATGTTTCGCCTCTAACTTACTTATCATATAGATAATTGTCAACAATAATAATTCATGATCAAATATATTTGAATGGACATATATGCTTAGATCTTTCCCCATCACATGATGCTTGCCAACTAAAGAGTAGGTTGGAATGAGAAGGAATACTATTGACTCTTGCATAAAAGTAAAAGATAGGCCCTTCGCAGAGGGAAGCAGAGATTTGCAGAGGTACCAGAGCTCGAAGTTTTAAAACAGAGATGAAAATAATTTTGAGAGGTATGCTTTCATTGTCAACCTAACTACCAAGAGTTCCCAATATCTTCCATACTAGATACATTATAGGCGGTTCCCAAACAGAAAGGTAAAGATTTTACCCCCCCCCCCCTCCACCAACAATCACACTCCACGACTTGTCCAAAACAACGGGTGTCGTCCAACTATCAACAATCCTGGGGGAGTTTTGTTTAAATTATTTGCGATTTTGTTTTTGATCTTTTGATCATAGGACTGGGCATCCCAGTTACCAGTCATTTTCTCGTGAATGATGAGCGGAGTCCACTCATCGTGAGAATAACCCACCTAGCATGAAAGATACTGAAAGCCCCTAGTCGCTACATGAGCGATTCGGGCATACAAAACAGATTATTATTTGAAGGTTTAGAGTTTGGCACATGCAAATTTACTTGGAATGACATGTAAATACCGCATATAGGTAAAAATGGTGGACACTCATGGAAGAAACTTGGTTCAAGGATTTTGGATGCACAAGCAGTATTGCTGCTTAGTACGTAGATTTTGGCTAGACAAGGATTCTAAAAAGCAAGCACCACATGTTAGAGGATCTACAGCAATATAACTTCTATACAAATATACCCAAACATAACTCATTAAGTTATCTTCCTTGTCCAACTTCAACTAATTTGATCAAGTTTGAAAATAATTAATAGGGCTCACAATCATAGAAGATGCCCAAGATAGTATATTATTTGTGAAACCTCTCTTCCTTCAATATTCTTTCATGAATTATTCAAGTGACCAATACTATGTTTGCTAGCTTTCAATAAATTTACCACCTATACTTCCTACATGTGAAGTAATTAATCCCCATGATATAAGCATATGAAACATATATAATTTCATATTTATGATATTCAATTCATTCAACCATTTACTCACGGGATATATAAGTGAAGCACACGGTAAATGACAAACTACTCTAAAAAGATATAAGTGAAGATCAATGAGTAGTCAGATAATTATTTAGCTATGCGAGGACTCTCTCTCATTTAAGTATTTCAGATCTTAAGTACTTTATTCAAACAGCAAGAAAATCCTAACAAAAGAAAATGACGCTCCAAGCAAAACACATATCATGTGGTGAATAAAAATGTAGCTCCAAGTAAAGTTACCGATGAACGAAGGCGAAGAGGGGATGCCATCCGGGGCATCCCCAAGCTTAAACTTTTGGTTGTCCTTGAATTTTACCTTGGGGTGCCTTGGGAATCCCAAGCTTAGCTCTTGCCACTCCTTATTCCATAGTCCATCGAATCTTTACCCAAAACTTGAAAACTTCACAACACAAAACTCGGAAGAGAACTTCGTAAGCTCCGTTAGTATAAGAAAATAAATCACCAGTTAGGTACTATTGTGAACTCATTATAAGTTCATATTGGTGTAATATCTACTGTATTCCAACATCTATATGGTTCATACCCTCCGATACTACTCATAGATTCATCAAAATAAGCAAACAACACATAAAAAACAGAATCTGTCAAAAACAGAACAGTCTGTAGTAATCTGTATCATTCGAATACTTCTGTAACTCAAAAAATTCTGAAATAAATTTGTGGACGTGAGGAACTTATATATTAATCATATGAAAAAAGAAGCAACCTAAAAGCACTCTCCAGTAAAAAAATGGCAGCTAATATCGTGAGCATAAAGTTTATGTTTTTACAAGAAGATCAAGAATACTTCACCCAAGTCTTCCCAAAGGTTCTACTTGGCACAAACACTAATTAAAACAATAAAACCACATCTAAACAGAGGCTATATGAATTATTTATTACTAAATAGGACAAAAAATAAAATAACAAAAATAAAATTGGGTTGCCTCCCAACAAGCGCTAACGTTTAACACCCCTAGCTAGGCATGATGATTTCAATGATGCTCACATAAAAGATAAGAATTGAAACATAAAGAGAGCATCATGAAGAATATTACTAGCACATTTAAATCTAACCCACTTCCTATGCATAGGGATTTTGTGAGAAAACAACTTATGGGAACAATAATCAACTAGCATAGGAAGGCAAAACAAGCATAACTTCAAAACTTTAAGCACATAGAGAGGAAACTTGATATTATTGCAATTCTTACAAGCATATATTCCTCCCTCATAATAATTTTCAGTAGCATCATGAATGAATTCAAGAATATAACCATCACATAAAGCATTCTTTTAATGATCTACAAGCATAGAAAATTTACTACTCTCCATAAGCAAAATTCTTCTCATTCGGAATAGTGGGAGTATCATTAGAAACTTCGAATACTATAAATTGTTTCCACATTAAAAGAGTAATGTTTAGAAAAAGGGTAATCATAATCATGACATGTTTCATAAATATAATCATCACTACTTTTTATAGCATAAGTGTCATCACAAAAATCATCGAGAAGTAGCGACTTTGTTCTCATCATAATCAATTGAAACCTCTTCCAAGATAGTGGAATCATTACTAAATAAAATCATGACCTCTCCAAATCCACTTTCATAACTGTCACAATAAGATTCAAAACCTTCCAAAATAGTGGGATCATTACTTCCTAAAGTTGACACTCTTCCAAACCCACTTTCATCAATATAATCATCATAAATAGGAGGCATGCTATCATCATAATAAATTTGCATATCAAAACTTAGGAGACTAAAGATATCATCTTATTATACATAGCATCCCAGGCTTGGGACAAACATTAATTGCAGCAAATAAATTCTCAAACATGTCATTCTCATCAAACATAGCATCCCCAAGCTTGGGCCTTTGCATATCATAAGCATAATCACTCTCATCATTAATAGTATGGATAGCACCAATAGTATAGCAACTATCATCATCACAATGAGTAATAGGAGCAACATCATTCGGAAGGGATACCTTTTTACCTTTGCTTCTGTGTATTTTCTTGTTCTTCTTCACATCATGTGTGGGTTTAATCCTCTTTTTGGAGCTCCTTATTAATGAGATTGGTTGAATAGAAAGCTCCTCCTCGTTACCTGATTCATCATAAGAAAGAATAGGAGGATATTGGGAAATCTCTTCCCTTTCATTAGTATTCTCTTCATCTTCTATTTGTTTTCTTATCTTTATGTAATTGGCAATATAAGGATTTTCAATGCAATTCACCGCACAATACATATAAATTTCCTCTAGATCAAAATCAAGAACTTTATCAAGGACAAATTCTGGCATATCCCTAGTTATACGTTTCATTTCTTCATAACCCACAAGCAAACTAAGTTAATTATGATGTAAGCGAAATCAAGTCATCACAATTTTTGGACACAATTCGATCATGAAACAATTTGCATTGGATATTTAAATGACCACGTTCATTGCAAAGTTCACAAGGATGACTAAGAAAATTTAAATTTTCAGCACAAACATCTAGCCTTTCTTGCAACCATTTGGTTTCTAAATACTTATGCCTCTTGCAAAATCTATCTTGCCTAGTTGGTGTGTACTTGCAAACTCAATGCACTCCACAAAAATTGACATGCTTATAAGAGACATTTTCATCATGACTAGTGCAATCATCATTAGTACTATGGATATTCAAAGAGTTTGTACTAACAACATTGCAATCATGCTCATCATTCAAAGATTTAGTGCCAAAAAATTTAATGCATTCTTCTTCTAACACTTTGGCACAATTACCGGAATCCTTATTTTCATGAAAGATATTAAAAAGATGAAGCATATGAGGCATCCTCAATTCCATTTTTTTGTAGTTTTCTTTTATAAACTAAACTAGTGATAAAACAAGAAACTAAAACATTCGATTGCAAGATCTAAAGATATACCTTCAATCACTCACCTCCCGACAACGGCTCCGTAAATTGCTTGATGTCTCTTGCACAACCTTCTTCTTGTAGACGTTGTTGGGCCTCAAGTGCAGAGGTTTGTAGGATAGTAGCAAATTTCCCTCAAGTGGATGACCTAAGGTTTATCAATCCGTGGGAGGCGTAGGTTGAAGATGGTCTCTCTCAAACAACCCTGCAACCAAATAACAAAGAGTCCCGTGTGTCCCCAACACACCCAATACAATGGTAAATTGTATAGGTGCACTTGTTCGGCAAAGATATGGCCATACAAGTGCAATATGGATGGTAGATATAGGTTTTTGTAATCTGAAAATATAAAAACAGCAAGGTAACTAATGATAAAAGTGAGCGAAAACGGTATTGCAATGCGTTGAAACAAGGCCTAGGGCTCATACTTTCACTAGTGCAAGTTCTCTCAACAATAATAACATAATTGGATCATATAAGTATCCCCAAAATGCAACAAAGAGTCACTCCAAAGCCACTAATAGCGGAGAACAAACGAGTAGATTATTGTAGGGTACGAAACCACCTCAAAGTTATCCTTTCTGATCGATCTATTCAAGAGTCCTTAGTAAAATAAGATGAAACTATTCTTTCTTTTTGATCTATCCTAGAGTTCATACTATAATAACACCTTAAGACACAAATCAACCAAAACCCTAATGTCACCTAGATACTCCAATGTCACCTCAAGTATCCGTGGGTATGATTATACGATATGCAGCACACAATCTCAGATTCATCTATTCGACCAACACAAAGTACTTCAAAGAGTGCCCCAAAATTTATACCGGAGAGTCAAGATGAAAACATGTGCCAACCCCTATGCATAAGTTCACAAGGTCCTTTGTACCCATAAGTTGATCACCAAAACATACATCAAGTAGATCACGTGAATATCCCATTGTCACCACAGATAAGCACATGCAAGACATACATCAAGTGTTCTCAAATCCTTAAAGACTCAATCCGATAAGATAACTTCAAAGGGAAAACTCAATCCACTACAATAGAGTAGAGGGGGAGAAACATCATAAGATCCAACTATAATAGCAAAGCTCGCGATACATCAAGATCGTGCCAAATCAAGAAAACGAGAGAGAGAGAGAGAGAGAGAGAGAGAGAGAGAGAGAGAGAGATCAAACACATAGCTACTGGTACATACCCTCAGCCCCGAGGGTGAACTACTCCCTCCTCATCATGGAGAGCGTCGGGATGATGAATATGGCCACCGGTGATGGATCCCCCCTCCGGCAGGGTGCCGGAATAGGGTCCCGATTGGTTTTTGTGGCTACGGAGGCTTGCGATGGTGGAACTCCCGATCTAGGTTATTTTCTGGAGGTTTATGTATTTATAGGAATTTTTTGCGTAGGTCACACGTCAGGGGGGTCTCCGAGTCATCCACGAGATAGGGGCCCATGCCGAGGGGGTAGGGCGCGCCCCACACCCTCGTGGACAGCCTGGGACTCTTCTGTCCCAACTCTTTTACTCTGGGGGCTTCTTTTGGTCCATAAAAAATCATCAAAAATTGGCACGTCAATTGGACTTCGTTTGGTATTCCTTTTCTGCGATACTCAAAAACAAGGAAAAAACAGAAACTGGCACTGGGCTCTAGGTTAATAGGTTGGTCCCAGAAATCATATAAAATAGCATATAAATGCATATAAAACATCTAAGATGGATAATATAATAGCATGAATACTTCATAAATTATAGATACGTTGGAGACGTATCAGAGATGAGTATGATTCAAGATCTGAGACGTTGACCTTCGAAGTGGTTGAAATCAAGAGCCCTTATCATGCTCTGTTTGGGAGGCCGTCTTACGCTAAGTTCATGGCAAGGCCTTGTTATGTTTATTTGCAGCTTAAGATACCGGGTCACAAGGGCGCTATCACAGTGCATGGAAGTCGCAAGATAACCTTGGAAGGCGATGCTGCTTATGCTTAGTCTATTTGTGCCACAGAGGAATTGAAATTTTACAAGGATAATGTTGGCCCAGCGGATATGACGCCCTTGAAGAAGCCAAGAATAGAGCACGACCCCTTGTTGAAGTTTAAATCGGCAGATGACACTAAGCTAGTTAACTTCGTTCCTGGCGATTCATCCAACTAGTTCACCATCAGTGCTAATCTGGATCCGAAATAAGAAAGTGCGTTCATCGAGTTCATCCGTGAGAACCAGGACATCTTTGCATGGAAGCCTTCAGACATGACAGGTGTACCGAGGGAACTCACCGAGCACACTCTCAATATTGATCCAAAGTTTAAACCGGTCAAGCAATTCCTTTGCCATTTCAATGAAGATAGGCGCAAGGCTATTGGTGAAGAGGTGGCCCGGCTCTTGGCAGCTGGTTTTATCGTTGAAGTTTTTCATCCTGAGTGGTTGGCTAACCCGGTCTTTGGTGCTTAAGAAAGCGGCACCGACGATGTGTGGAGATTATCCGGACTAAACCAGGCCTGTCTGGCTGATCCCTTTGCGCGCCCCCGTACTGATCAGATTATTGATGCTACGGAGGGCTTTGAAACGCTTTGAGCATCTTGGATGCTTATTCAGTTATCATCAGATCAAGATGGCAGTTAAGGACCAGGAGAAGACAGCCTTCATCACTCCCTTTGGAGCCTTCTGTTACGTGTCTATGCCTTTTAGGCTCAAGAGTGCCCAGGCGACTTACCAACGGTGTGTGCAAAATTGTCTTCATGATCAGATTGGGCGCAATGTTCATGCTTATGTGGATGATATTATGGTGAAGTCCAGGAAGAAGGAAACCTTGATAGATGATTTGAAAGAGACCTTTGATAATCTCCGGGTCTACAAGATGATGCTTAACCCGGCCAAGTGTGTCTTTGGTGTACCAACAGGCAAGCTTTTAGGTTTTCTGGTTTCAGAACGGGGTATTGAAGCTAACCCAGAGAAAATAAAGGCTATCACCTCTCTGGCTAAACCGGCGTGTATCAATGATGTTCAGCTTTTGGCGGGTCGTATTGCGGCCTTAAGCCGGTTCATAAGCCGGTTGGGCGAGAAGGCTATCCCTCTTTACTAGATGATGAAGAAGATAGATCACTTTGTCTGGAGTGATGTTGTTGATCAGGCATTTGAGGCCTTAAATAAACAGTTAGCTGAAGTCGCGGTCTGGCTGCTCCCATTGATAAAGAGCCCCTGTTGTTGTATGTGGCTGCCAATAGCAGAGTTGTTAGCGTGGCCATTGTGGTGGAAAGGAAGGAATCAGGCAAGGAGCATCCGGTTCAGCGGCTGGTTTATTACATCAGTGAAGTGCTTATTGAATCAAAGCAGAGGTATCCACATTGGCAGAAGCTTGTATATGGGGTGTTCATGGCTAGTCGCAAGCTCAAGCAATATTTTCTGGGTCATCCCATCACTGTGGTTAGTTCTGCTCCTTTAGGAGATATTATTCGAAACAGAGAAGCCACGGGTTGGATAGCCAAGTGGGCCATTGAGCTTGGACCCCATGGTTTGAAATATGTGCCTCGCACAACCATCAAGTCTCAAGCACTTGTGGATTTTATTAATGATTGGACAGAGTTGCAGATGCCCGAGGAGAAGCCGAATAGCACATATTGCACTATTCACTTCGATGGATCCAGGCAATTGGAGGGCTCGGGGGCTGGAGTTATCTTGACTTCCCCGCGAGGAGATAAATTTTGTTATGTCTTAAGGTTGATGTTCCCTTGTACTAACAATGCAGCTGAGTATGAGGCCTTGCTCCATGGTCTTCGGATGGCTAAGGAGATGAACTTAAGCCGGGTGAGGTGTTTCGACGACTCAGATTTGGTGGCTCAGCAAGTTTCAGGCACTTGGGATTCTAAGGATCCACTCATGGCGGCTTATCACCGAGAGGTTGATGCTATTGCCGGCCACTTCAAGGGTTATCAAGTTGAACATGTTGATCGCAGGAAAAATGAGGCGACTGATGCTTTGAGCCGATTAGGGTTCCAGCGTATGCCGGTGCCACCTAACACTTTGTGGATATTCTGCATAACCCTTGAGTCAAATTGCCTACAGAGGAAGATCTTGCTATTCCTGACCCAGAAGCACAGTTGGTGGCGGCTCTTCATGCTATCCCTGATTGGACAGTTCCATATTTGGCTTATATGACCCGGGGAGAGTTACCTGAGGATGAAACTTTGTACAGACAGATAACCCGGCGGTCTAAGTCAATGACTATTGTCAATGGAGAGTTGCATCATTGCAGTGTCACAGGGGCGTTTCAGCGTTCTGTTTCTCCTGAGGAAGGCTGTGAGATACTGCAAGAGATTCATGAAGGAGATTGTGGTCATCATGCCGGCTCTAAATCTCTCGTAGCCAAGGCTTTCCGTCACGGATTTTATTGGCTGATGGCTCATGCTGATGCAGAGGATTTGGTCAGTAAATGTGATGGTTGTCAGAAATTTTCACGACGAGCTCATGTGCTGGCTCAAGAATTGAGGATGATTCCAATTGCTTGGCCGTTTGCGGTGTGGGGGCGTGATATGGTTGGACCCTTTAAAAGGTCCAAGGATAAAAAGACCCACCTTTTGGTGGCGGTTGACAAATTTACAAAGTGTGTTGAAGCAGAGCCGGTCAATAAGTGTGATGCGGCAACGACGTTTCAATTCATCAAAAAGGTGATTTTTCTGTTTTGGTTTTCCCCACAGCATTATAAATGACAATGTGCTACCTCTTGAGCTTGCGTTGGTTTTCCCCGAAGAGGAGAGGATGATGTAGCAAAGTAGCGTAAGTATTTCCCTCAGTTTTTGAGAACCAAGGTATCAATCCAGTAGGAGGCCACACGCAAGTCCCTCGTACCTACACAAAAACAATAGCTCAATGTAAGCAACGCGATTAGGGGTTGTCAATCCCTTCACGGTCACTTACGAGAGTGAGATCTAATAGAGATGATAGATAATATTTTTGGTAATTTTGATATAAATATGCAAAGCAAAAAGGCAAAGTAAAAAAGCAAAGCAATATTAAAGTGATGGAGATTGATATGATGAGAATAGACCCGGGGGTCATAGGTTTCACTAGTGACTTCTCTCAAGAGCATAAGTATTCTACGGTGGGTAAACAAATTACTATTGAGCAATTGACAGAATTGAGCATAGTTATGAGAATATCTAGGTATGATCATGTATATAGTAATCACGTCCAAGACAAGTAGACCGACTCACCTTTTGCATCTACTACTATTACTCCACTCATCGACCGCTATCCAGCATGCATCTAGAGTATTAAGTTAAAAATAGAGTAACGCCTTAAGCAAGATGACATGATGTAGAGAGATAAATTCATGCAATATGAAATAAACCCCATCTTGTTATCCTCGATGGAAACGATGCAATACGTGCCTTTCTGCCCCTTCTGTCACTGGGAAAGGACACTGCAAGATCGAACCCAAAGATAAGCACTTCTCCCATGGCAAGAAAAACCAATCTAGTAGGCCAAACCAAACTGATAATTCGAAGAGACTTGCAAAGATAACCAATCATACATAAAACAATTCAGAGAAGATTCAAATATTATTCATAGATAGACTTGATCATAAACCCACAATTCATCGATCTCAACAAACACACCGCAAAAAGAAGATTACATCGAATAGATCTCCACAAGAGAGGGGGAGAACATTGTATTGAGATCCAAAAAGAGAGAAGAAGCCATCTAGCTACTAACTATGGACCCGAAGGTCTGAGGTAAACTACTCACACTTCATCGGAGGGGCTATGTTGATGTAGAAGCCCTCCATGATGACGGCCCTCTCCGGCGAAGCTCCGGAACAGGCCCCAAGATGGGATCTCGTGGATACAGAAAGTTGCGGTGGTTGAATTAGGTTTCTGGCTCCGTCTTTGATCGTTTGGGGGTACGTAGGTATATATAGGAGGAAGGAGTACGTCGGTGGAGCTCCGAGGGGCCCACGAGGCAGTGGGGCGCGCCCTAGGGGGGTGCCCCCACCCTCGTGACCGCCTCTGGACTCCCTTGGAGTAGGGTCCAAGTTTCCTGGATCACGTTCGGTGAGGAAATCACGTTCCCGAAGGTTTCATTCCGTTTGGACTCCATTTGATATTCCGTTTCTTCGAAACACTGAAATAGGCAAAAAACAGCAATTCTGGGCTGGGCCTCCGGTTAATAGGTTAGTCCCAAAAATAATATAGAAGTGGAAAATAAAGCCCAATATAGTCCAAAACAGTAGATAATATAGCATGGAGCAATCAAAAATTATAGATACGTTGGAGACGTATCATACATCCCCAAGCTTAATTCCTTTCATTCCTCGAGTAGGTAAATGATAAAAAGAGAATTTTTGATGCGGAGTGCTACTTGGCATAATTTCAATACAAATCTTCTTAATTGTGATATATATATTCAGATTTGAAAGATTCAAGACAAAAGTTCATATTGACATAAAAATAATAATACTTCAAGCATACTAACAAAGCAATTATGTCTTCTCAAAATAACATGGCCAAAGAAAGTTATCCCTACAAAATCATATAGTGTGGCTATGCTCTATCTTCACCACACAAAGTATTTAAATCATGCACAACCCGATGACAAGCCAAGCAATTGTTTCATACTTTAACATTTTCAAAACTTTTTCGATCTTCACGCAATACATGAGCGTGAGCCATGGATATAGCACTATATGTGGAATAGAATGGTGGTTGTGGAGAAGACAAAAGGAGGAGAAGATAGTCTCACATCAACTAGGCGTATCAACGGGCTATGGATATGCCCATCAATAGATATCAATGTGAGTGAGTAGGGATTGCCATGCAACGAATGCACTAGAGCTATAAGTATATGAAAGTTCATCAAAAGAAACTAAGTGGGTGTGCATCCAACTCGCTTGCTCACAAAGACCTAGGGCAATTTGAGGAAGCCCATCATTGGAATATACAAGCCAAGTTCTATAATGAAAAATTCCCACTAGTATATGAAAGTGACAAAATGAGAGACTCTCTATCATGAAGATCATGGCGCTACTTTGAAGCACAAGTGTGGTAAAAGGATAGTAACATTGTCCCTTCTCTCTTTTTCTCTCATCATTTTTTTATTTGGGCCTTTTTTCTTTTTTTATGGCCTCTTTTTTTTCGTCCGGAGTCTCATCCCGACTTATGGGGGAATCATAGTCTCCATCATCCTTTCCTCACTTGGGACAATGCTCTAAAAATTGATGATCATCACACTTTTATTTTTCTTACAACTCAACAATTACAACTCGATACTTAGAACAAATATGACTCTATATGAATGCTTCCCGCGGTGTACCGGGATGTGCAATGAATCAAGAGTGACATGTATGAAAGAATTATGAACGGTGGCTTTGCCACGAATACGATGTCAACTACATGATCATGCTAGCAATATGACAATGATGGAGCGTGTCATAATAAACGAAACGGTGGAAAGTTGCATGGCAATATATCTCGGAATGGCTATGGATATGCCATGACAGGTAGGTATGGTGGCTGTTTTGAGGAAGGTATATGGTGGGTGTATGATACCGGTGAAAAGTGCGCGGTATTAGAGATGCTAGCAATGGTGGAAGGATGGGAAAAGTGCGTATAATCCATGGACTCAACATTAGTCATAAAGAACTCATATACTTATTGCAAAAATCTATAAGTTATCAAAGAAAAGTATTATGCGCATGCTCCTAGGGAGATAGATTGGTAGGAAAAGACCATCGCTCGTCCCTGACCGCCACTCATAAGGAAGACAATAAATAAATAAAGCATGCTCCGACTATCACATAACGGTTCACCATACGTGCATGCTACGGGAGTCACAAACTTTAACACAAGTATTTCTCAAATTCACAACTACTCAACTAGCATAACTCTAATATCACCATCTTCATAGCTCAAAACAATTATCAACCATCAATCTTTTCTTAGTATCCAACACACTCAAAAGAAAGTTTCACAAATCTTGAACACCAAGCATATTATTATTAAGAAAATTACCATGCTATTAAGACTCTCAAAATAATCTAAGTGAAGCATGAGAGATCAATAGTTTCTATAAAAAAATCCACCACCGTGCTCTAAAAGATCTAAGTGAAGCATATAGAGCAAAATTATCAAGCTCAAAATATATAAGTGAAGCACATAGAGCAAAACTACATAGCTCAAAAAGATATAAGTGAAGCACATAGAGTATTCTATCAAATTCCAATTCATGTATGGATCTCTCAAAAGGTGTGTACAGCAAGGATGATTGTGGCACACTAACAAACAAAGACACAAATAATACAAGACGCTCCAAGCAAAACACATATCATGTGGTGAATCAAAATATAGCTCCAAGTAAAATTATCACTGGAAGTAGATTTAAAGAGGGGATGCCTTCCAGGGCATCCCCAAGCTTTGACTTTTGGTGTCCTTTGATTATCTTGGGGTTCCATGGGCATTCCCAAGCTTAGGCTCTTGCCACTCCTTGTTCCATAATCCATCAAAAGATTTCACCCAAAACTTCAAAACTTCACAACACAAAACTCAATAGAAATCTCGTGAGCTCCGTTAGAGAAAGAAAACAAAATACCACTTCAAGGTATTGTAATGAACTCATTATTTATTTATATTGGTGTTAAACCTACTGTATTCCAACTTCTATATGGATTATAAACTATTTTACTAGCCATAGATTCATCAAAATAAGCAAACAACACACGAAAAACAGAATCTGTCAAAAACAGAACAGTCTGTAGTAATCCGTAACTAACGCAAACTTCTGGAACTCCAGAAAATCTACCAAACTTGGACGACCTAGACAACTTTTTTATTGACCAGAAGCAATTGGAATCGGTATTTTATCACGTTCTGGTGATTTTTAATAATTCAGCACTCGAGCGCAAAGTTTCTGGAAATTACAGCAAGATCAAATAATTATCATCCAAGAAGATCCAATGGGTCTAACTTGGCACAAACAGTAATTAAAACACAAAACCACATCCAAACAGAAGGTAGATGGGTTATTTATTCCTAAACAGAAGAAAAAACAAAAAAACTAAAAATAAAATTGGGTTGCCTCCCAACAATAACGCCCCTAGCTAGGCATAAAAGCGAGGATAGATCTAGGTATTGCCATCTTTTGTAGGCAATCCATAAGTGGCTCTCATGATAGTTTCATATGGCAATTTTATTTTATTTCTAGGGAAGTGTTCCATGCCCTTTTTTAATGGAAATTTATATCTAATATTCCTTCCTTCATATCAATAATCGCACCAACCGTTCTAAGGAAAGGTCTACCAAGAATAATAGGGCAAGAAGGATTGCAATCTATATCAAGAACGATAAAATATACGGGCACATAATTCCTATTTGTAACAATAATAACATCATTAATTCTTCCCATAGGTTTCTTAATAGTGGAATCCGCAAGATGCAAGTTTAGAGAGCAATCATCAAAATCACGGAAATCTAGCAAATTACACAAGGTTTTGGGAATAGTGGAGACACTAGCACCCAAATCACACAACGCATAAAACTCATGATCTTTAATTTTAATTTTAATAGTTGGTTCCCACTCATCATAGAGTTTTCTAGGGATAGAAACTTTCAACTCAAGTTTATCTTCATAAGATTGCATCAAGGCATCAACAATATGTTCGGTAAAGGCTTTCTTTTGACTATAAGCATGAGGAGAATTTAGCACGGATTGCAACAAGGAATTACAATCAATTAAAGAGAAACTTTCATAATTAAATTCCTTGAAATCCAATATAGTGGGTTTAGCAACATCTAGGGTTTTATTTCTTTCAATCCCACTTTCATCAATTTCATCATAAAGATCTAAATACTCCGAATTTTTGGAATGCCTTCTAGGTAAAGGAAGATCATATTCAGTTTCATCAAGATTCATATTGCAAAACAAAGATTTGATAGGGGACACATCAATAACTTTTAGATCTTCATCTTGATTTTCATAAGAATTGGAAGAACACGCTTTAATAAAGGCATCTTTCAGAGTACGCATCCTAGCGGTTCTTTCCTTGCACTCATCAATGGAAATTCTCATAGCTTTGAGAGACTCATTGATATCATGCTTAGGAGGAATAGATCTAAGCTTTATAGAATCAACCTCAAGAGAAATTCTATCAATGTTCCTAGCCAAATCATCAACTTTAAGCAATTTCTCTTCAAGCAAAGCATTAAAATTGTTTTGTGAATTCATAAACTCTTTAACACTACTCCCAAATTCAGAGGGCATCTTATTAAAATTTCCATAAGAGTTGTTGTAGGAATTTCCATAATTATTAGAAGGATTACTAGGATAAGGCCTAGGATTAAAATTCCCTCTATACGCTTTGTTACCAAAATTATTCCTACCAACAAAATTCACATCCATAGATTCATTATTATTCTCAATCAAAGTAGACAAATGCATATCATTAGGATCAGAAGAAACACTCTTAGTAGCAAATAATTTCATAAGTTCATCCATCTTTCCACTCAAAACATTAATTTCTTCTATCGCATGCACTTTTTTATTAGAAGATCTTTCAGTATGCCATTGAGAATAATTAACCATAATATTATCTAGGAGTTTAGTGGCATCTCCTAAAGTGATTTCCATAAAGTGCCTCCCGCGGCCGAATCTAAAATATTTCTAGAAGCAAAATTCAATCCGGCATAAATTTTTTGTATAATCATCCACAAATTCAAACCATGAGTAGGGCAATTACGTATCATTAATTTCATTCTCTCCCAAGCTTGTGCAACATGTTCATGATCAAGTTCTTAAAATTCATAATTTCGTTTCTAAGAGACATGATCTTAGCGGGAGGAAAATACTTAGAGATAAAAGCATCTTTGCACTTGTTCCAAGTATCAATACTATTTTTAGGCAAAGACAAAAACCAAGCTTTAGCGCGATCTCTAAGCGAAAAAGAAAATAGCTTCAATTTAACGACATCATTATTGACATCTTTTTTCTTTTGCATATCACATAAATCAACGAAGCTATTCAGATGAGTAGCGGCATCTTCACTAGGAAGGCCGGCGAATTGATCTTTCATAACAAGATTCAACAAGGCGGTATTGATTTCACAAGATTCGGTATTGGCAAGAGGAGCAATCGGAGTGCTAAGGAAATCGTTATTGTTGGTATTGGTGAAGTCGCACAATTTGGTAGTATCTTGAGCCATCGCGACAAACAAGCAATCCAACACACGAGCAAACAATAGGCAAGCGAGAAAAAGGCAAACAGAGAAAGAGAAGGAGAAGGAGAAGGAGACTGGGAAAGAGAGGGCGAATAAAACGGCAAGGGTGAAGTGGGGGAGAGGAAAACGAGAGGCAAATGGCAACTAATGTAATGCGAGAGATAGGGATTGTGATGGGTACTTGGTATGTTGACTTTTGTGCAGACTCTGACAACGGCGCCAGAAATTCTTCTTGCTACCTCTTGAGCTTATGCGTTGGTTTTCCCCGAAGAGGATAGGATGATGCAGCAAAGTAGCGTAAGTATTTCCCTCAGTTTTTGAGAACCAAGGTATCAATCCAGTAGGAGGCCACACGCAAGTCCCTCGTACCTACACAAAAACAATAGCTCAACGCAACCAACGCGATTACGGGTTGTCAATCCCTTCAATGTCACTTACGAGAGTGAGATCTGATAGAGATGATAGATAATATTTTTGGTAATTTGATATAAAGATGCAAAGAAAAAAGGCAAAGTAAAAAGCAAAGCAAGATTAAAGTGATGGAGATTGATATGATGAGAATAGACCCGGGGGCCATAGGATTCACTAGTGGCTTCTCACAAGAGCATAAGTATTCTACGGTGGGTAAACAAATTACTGTTGAGCAATTGACAGAATTGAGCATAGTTATGAGAATATCTAGGTATGATCATGTATATAGGCATCATGTCCGAGACAAGTAGACCGACTCCTGCCTGCATCTACTACTATTACTCCACTAATTGACCGCTATCCAGCATGCATCTAGAGTATTAAGTTAAAAACAGAGTAATGCCTTAATCAAGATGACATGATGTAGAGAGATAAATTCATGCAATATGAAATAAACCCCATCTTGTTATCCTCGATGGCAACGATGCAATACGTGCCTTGCTGCCCCTTCTGTCCCTGGGAAAGGATACCGCAATATCGAACCCAAAGATAAGCACTTCTTCCATGGCAAGAAAAACCAATCTAGTAGGCCGAACCAAACTGATAATTCTAAGAGACTTGCAAAGATAACCAATCATACATAAAACAATTCAGAGAAGATTCAAATATTATTCATAGATAGACTTGATCATAAACCCACAATTCATCGATCTCAACAAACACACCGCAAAAAGAAGATTACATCGAATAGATCTCCACAAGAGAGGGGGAGAACATTGTATTGAGATCCAAAAAGAGAGAAGAAGCCATCTAGCTACTAACTATGGACCCGAAGGTCTGAGGTAAAGTGCTCACACTTCATCGGAGGGGCTATGATGATGTAGAAGCCCTCCGTGATGACGGCCCTCTCCAGAGAAGCTCCGGAACAGGCCCCAAGATGGGATCTCGTGGATACAGAAAGTTGCGGCGGTGGAATTAGGTTTTTGGCTCCGTCTTTGATCGTTTGGGGGTACGTAGGTATATATAGGAGGAAGGAGTACGTCGGTGGAGCTCCGAGGGGCCCACGAGGCAGGGGGGCACGCCCTAGGGGGTGCCCCCCACCCTCGTGACCGCCTCTAGACTCCCTTGGAGTAGGGTCCAAGTCTCCTGGATCACTTCCGGTGAGATAATCACGTTCCCGAAGGTTTCATTCCGTTTGGACTCCATTTGATATTCCGTTTCTTCGAAACACTGAAATAGGCAAAAAAACAGCAATTCTGGGCTGGGCCTCCGGTTAATAGGTTAGTCCCAAAAATAATATGAAAGTGGAAAATAAAGCCCAATATAGTCCAAAACAGTAGATAATATAGCATGGGGCAATCAAAAATTATAGATACGTTGGAGACGTATCACAATGGCACTAATCTGTCCAAGGGTGCTATGAAAGAGTTTTGTCAACGAGAGCATATTCGACTTGATGTATCATCAGTGGCTCAACCCCAGTCCAGTGGTCAAGCTAAGAGAGCCAAGCAAGAAATTTTGAGAGGCCTTAAGCCCCGGATTTTGGTCCCTTTGCAGAGGATGCTGGGTTGTTGGGTGGAGGAGTTACCATCTGTAGCGACCTGACCCAAAATCAGTCAAGTCTCTTTGTAGCTGTACCATCCCAAGATCATCTTTGGCACACAAGACATTGATGAAAAGATTCAAAGTTCAATCACACCTGAATTTATTACACGATTCTCATGTCGACTCTTTATTTCAATAGAATAAATTCGGCCGAAGGCCAACTCATGAGAAAAACTAAAATGCTGCGGAAGCGTAGACGATAGGCGAGTCCATCCAAATCCATAGGGCAATCACCAAGCATATATCGTAGCCTCACTCCTAGTCGAAAAACTCCTCTGCAACATGAGACGTCGCAGTCGTGTAGGTCAGCATTTTGAATATGCCGACAAGTCATAGAGAGAACAACAATAATAATTCTAACACTATATGCAATTTGGCCGTGGGGCTCTAAGTTTCAGTTTTTGCAAAAAAAAAGCAATTTTTTCCTACAGCAAAAGGACTTGCTTGCAATTACTACAAAATGTTGGTTGTTAATGAGATGGTTCCGCCAACCAGTGTCTCATACCTGAAATCATTAATAACCCATCAATTAATTAATTATGTTCGGTGTTGAGATTTCCGAAATACTCCAATTCCAGAGGCTCAAATGTCCGTAACCTGGGACACGGCTAATCGATTAGGTTGTTACTCTGCAGAGTCTTGTGCACTTTACCTGGAAGATTTGTTCCCTCCTTTATGTCCTCGCACTGCCAGTTGTTTTAAGATGGGATGAATGAAACAGGGTCTTCCGTAGAGTTTCTCTAGGCACTGCCATTGCCCATCCATGTCCTACCGTTCTTCTACATCTGCTCGCACCGTCCGTCCAGAGTCACGCCTAAGGTCAACCCAGCCAGAGCCCATAATGGCTTGCTGCTGTAGAGGTAAGCTTCCGGTCAAGGTGTATCCATCCGTCTCTTCGTGGCTGGGTGAAGCTTTCCGCAAGATGTCATGGCGCTTCTCCATGCATCCCGGCCATCCGCTGGTTGCTCCAGGGTGCCCGTCAACCGTCCTCTGCCCAGTAGTGAATTTGAAGTCCATATTGAGCTTGAAGTCATGGGGTTGTCATCATCCTGACACTCACATCTCCCTTATGAATCTCTCAACCAACCCCGTCTACAAGCATAGCAAAATAAACTACATCGTCCCGGGCAATGGTAACAAGGGGAATTGGGTTCATCCTACCTCATGATACTTCTCAAGAACATAACTTAAAATTCTCCTACTCCATGCATGGTGGGGAGGAATAATTCTAATGCAACAAAATCATAGGTATTGTAAAACATGATCAAATGACTTGCCTGGCTGACGGTCTTCGAAAGCTAGCGACTCGTAATAGCAGGCCTCGCACTCCGGGAATTCTATTGAGTCAAACAATAGCACAAATAAGTATTCCACTAAATAACATAACAACAAGCTAACATAAATCACACATAAGCAAACAAACCAAAACCAAAGAGAACTCGAAGAACTCCAATCAAAATTTTCCTTACTTCAAACAAACAACTAGAAAATAATTTTATCCTACTAAAACTTTTCTAAACAGAACCAAAACAAGAGTTTTGCTAACTAACAGAAAGGAAAACATCATATAAACCAGGTGGAAAAATAATCACATCAAAAGCTATTATAGAACTCCTATTAAGCCTAAAACAAAACTAATAAGAAAATAAAATAAAACTTTTTATTTTGCTGTAAATAAAAGTTCACCCCTGTAACTACATAAACTAATCTAAAATAAATTATAACAGAGGTAAAATAAAATTTTAAAATAACTAGAACAACGAGAAAACAGCAAGCTAAAAAAACTAGAAAAGCTTGTTTTCGAGTAAAACTATTTTTAATAAAGACTAAAAATACCTAGATAAATTCCTACTACTAGGCAACGTCATAACAAAGCAGTGGCAAAAAAATCGCCTAAAAATATTAAATCTAGCTCAATCAAAGCAAAAATACTAATCTGACTAAATCTAATATAAAACAATTTTTTAAAACTTAAACATGGTCGAAACTATATTCTACATAAACTATAGGAAATTTTCAAACTAGAGCAAAAAGAAACAACTAAAAATATCAAATAACCTAAAAGATACAGATTTTACAAGAACAGAATTGTTCTGTTTTAAAAACAGAAACTAATATAACTAAAAAAAACTAAACGAGTTAACGGGCCGAACAGTGGGCGATCTGAAACTAAAGAGCGCGCATGCGTTTAATAGGCTAATATGTCTACGGGCTAAATAGAATAAACCGATCGGCCCGTCTAACTAAAATGCAATTAAATAAACCGATCTAACTAGGAATAAACCAAACTAAAACCGATCTAAACAAAGAAACCTAACCCTTCGTGTGATCTAATCTAGGACGTACATGCGAGATCCAACGATGGAGGGGGCTCGGGCTTACAGCGGACGTCGGCGACGGACGGAGACGACGGCGGCGACTCGGGCGATGGCGGTGCGGCGGCTCCGGTCGTCGGGGAGGAAGGCAGTGGCGTCGGGGCGATGCGGCGGAGCTTGGGGAAGTCGGGGGCGGGGTCATTGGAGCTCGGAGACGACGGAGGCGATGGAGACATGCTCGGGTGAGCTCCTGCTTCGGCGGGCGGCGGTCGAGCTCGAGGGCGACGGTTTCAGGATTCCTGGGCGATGAGATGGTGTCAGCGAGGTGCGTGGGGAACAGGCGGTTTGGGTGGTGTAGCTTGGATGCAAGGGCGATGCTCACCGGTGGCAGAAGCGGCGGCGAACCGAGGCGGCGCGTCGAGATGCGTTTGGCGAGGGCGCGAGCTACGGGTGGAGTTGAGCTTAGGGTTTTAGGGGGATCGAGAGGGGAGATGTGTAGGTATTTATAGGACACATTTTCATGGAGGAGGGGCAGCTCGGGTTAGGGTTTTGGGAGCGCGGACGTCGAGGGCTGGAGAGATTCTGGCGCTGGTCGTTGTTGGAGGAAGGAGATGAGGTGGGGTCGGGGTGTCGGCGTGAGAGAGAGAGGGAGTTGCGGTCGGGAAACCAGAGCGGAGGCGGCTCTGGTGTGCGGCGCGCTGGGCTGGCGGCCTTGCCGACTGGGCCTGCTGGCCTGGCGCCTAGCGCGCCGGGGTTTTTCCTTTTTTTTTATTACCACAGAGAGAGAGAAAACTAATTATAGAGAAACCTATAGTATTTTTATATAGGATATATATATCAATAAAATCAGAAAAATAAATCCTACTACGTGAACATTTTTCTAGAGGTGAACAGAAACTAAAAAACATTTTCTGCAAATTCCAAATAAAATCAAATTTGAATTCAAACCTTTTGGCAATATTTTCTTCTGACATTTTTTGGAGTGTCATGTTTGCTCCTCTCATACTTTTGCACAAGTATTTGTCAGGTATTTTTGAAATAAATTTCAATTGCCAAATTCAAATTCAAATTCAAATAAACCTCGAATGCCTCTGAAATTTCCAAATGCCACTCAATTCAAACAAAATGCATAGATGCTTAGCTAATAATTGTAAAACATTCCAAATTGAAAATTTGGGATGTTAAAAACCTACCCACCTTAAGATGAATCTCGCCCTCGAGATTCGGATTGGCTAGCAAATAGGTGCGGGTGGTCTCGAAGGAGATCTTCTTCTCGCTCCCAGGTGGCTTCCTCCTCAGAGTGGTGGCTCCACAGAACCTTGCAGAACTTGATGATCTTGTTGCGGTTAACTCTGTTTGCAGTCTCGAGAATCCTGAAGGGTTTCTCCTCATAAGTCAGATCACTATCAAGCTGTATGGCCTCTAGGGGCACTGTGTCTCTCAAAGGAATATCGGCCATCTCAGCATGACATTTCTTCAGCTGAGAAACATGGAAGACATCGTGAACTCCTATCAATCCTTCCGGCAATTCCAGCATGTATGCAACTTCTCCTCTGCGTTCGAGGATTTTGTAGGGGCCTATGAACCTGGGTGCTAATTTTCCTTTAACACCAAACCTCTTGATTCCGTGAAGTGGGGACACACAGAGATATGCTCGATCTCCAACTTCGTACGTTATCTCCTTGCGTTTATAGTAGTACAACTCTTCTGTCTCGACTGGGCTATCTTGAGTCTATCTCGAATCAGCTTGACCTTCTCTTCGGAGTCTCTGATAAGATCGGGACCAAAAAGTTTACGGTCTCCAACACAATCCCACAGCAATGGTGTTCTACACCTCCTTCCGTATAGAGCTTCAAAAGGGGCCACCTTCAGACTGGTCTGATAGCTGTTGTTGTACGAGAACTCTGCGTATGGCAAATTGTCATCCCAGCTAGATCCATAGTCTAGCGCACAGGCTCTCAACATGTCCTCCAGAATCTGGTTGACTCTCTCGATCTGTCCATCTGTCTGTGGATGAAAAGTTGTACTGAAATCCAGCCTCGTACCTAAAGTTTCATGCAACTGATTCCAAAACTTTGAGGTAAATTGCATTCCTCTATCTGACAAGATACTCCTCAGAACTCCATGCAGACATACGATCCTGGTCATGTATATCTTGGCTAACTTAGCGCTGGTATATGTGGTCTTCACGGGAATGAAATGAGCTACCTTGGTCAAGCGATCAACCACTACCCAGATGGAATCATAACCTGAACGGGTCCTCGGTAATCCTGTGATAAAATCCATTCCAAGTTTTTCCCATTTCCACTCGGGTATCGGCAAAGGTTGAAGTAACCCTACCGGCTTCTGATGTTCCACCTTTACTCGCTGACAAGCATCACATATTGCTACATACTCGACAATATCCTTCTTCATACCTGTCCACCAGAAACTTTCCTTCAAGTCTAGATACATCTTGGTGTTGCCTGGGTTAATCAAGTACGGTGAATCATGGGCCTCCTAAAGAATTAACTTCCCGACCTCTGGGTCATTGGGCACATAGATACGATCCTCAAACCATAATGTTCCATTCTCATCCTCACGAAAACCTTTAGCCTTTTCGTTGCTCATCTTTTCCTTTATCTCTGCAATTTCCTTGTCCGTCTTCTGGGTTTCTCGGATTCTTTCGATCAAAGTGGATTGAATATCTAGGGTGGCGACATATCCTCTCAGTACTATCTCCAGTTGGAGTTCTCTGAGATCGTCGGCTAATTCCTGAGGTAATCCTCCAGCTATGAGGGTGTTAACATAGCTTTTACGGCTCAAGGCATCTGCTACAACATTTGCCTTCCCTGGGTGATAATGCAATCTCATGTCATAGTCCTTGATCAATTCAAGCCATCTCCTCTGCCTGAGGTTCAGCTCCTTCTGTGTGAAAATATCCTTCAAGCTCTTATGATCCGTGTAAATATCACAACTATTTTTGACAAGGAAATGTCTCCAGGTATTGAGTGCGTGCACTATGTTGCTAACTCCAAATCGTGTGTGGCATAATTCATCTCGTGAGGTCGTAGTTATCTGGAGGTATAAGCTACAACTTTTCCTTCCTGCATGAGCGCTCCTCCGAGTCCTTGATGAGAAGCATCACAATATACCTAGTAATCCTTGTGTATGTCTGGCAAAATTAGCACCGGGGTGGTAACCAGACGTTTCTTCAGCTCCTGAAAACTGGCTTCACAATCCTTGGTCCAAACGTACTTAGTTTCCTTCTTCAACAGCTCCGTCATGGGCTTAGCAATCTTGGAGAAATTCTCAACAAATCTCCGATAATATCCTACAAGTCAGAGAAAACTATGGATCTCCTTGACTGAGGTGAGGGACTACCAGTTGTTGACCGATTCAACCTTTGGTGGGGTCGACTACTATTCCTTCTCCTAAAATAATATGTCCGAGGAATCCAATTCCTTCATCCAAAATTCACATTTGCTGAACTTGGCATATAACTGTTGTTCTCGGAGTTTCTCTAGAACTAGACGCAGATGTTCCTTATGCTCCTCCTCCCTCTTGGAGAAAACCAATATGTCATCGATGAACACCACGACAAACTTGTCCAAATATTCCATAAATACCTTGTTCATCATGCTCATAAAATACGCAGGGGCATTAGTGAATCCGAATGACATGACGGTATACTCATATAAACCATACCTGGTGGTTAAAGCTATTTTGGGTATATCCTGTTCATGAATCTTCAACTGATGATACCCCGATCGAAATTGATCTTGGAGAATACCTTGGCTCCAACTAGCTGACCAAATAAATCATTAATCATCGGCAGAGGGTACTTATTCTTGATGGTCATGTCGTTCAATGAACGATAATCCACAACCATTCTCACGGTTCCATCCTTCTTCTCTACCAAAAGAACTGGGGCTCCCCAAGGTGACAAACTTGGGCGAATATATCTTTCTCCAATAATTCCTTGATCTGCTTCTTGATCTCTTCCAAATCATTCAGGGGCATCTGATAAGGTCTCTTGGATATTGGGTTGTGCCGGGCAATAACTCAATCAAAAACACAATGTCCCTGTCCGGTGGCATTCCTGGTAATTCCTCTGGAAATACATCGGGAAAATCTTGCACTACAGGCACTTCCTCCTCAACAACTCCCGTGAGGGAATTCACCTGATGCTTCGTCGGGGTGTGTCTGGATATATACTTGATCCTCTTTTGCTTCGGGGTGGTGAGCAAAATCGTCTTGCGGGCACAGTCGATGTTTCCTTCAAACTTTGTCAACCAGTCCATGCCTAGGATTACGTCCAATCCCTAGGATTCCAATACTATGAGGTCTGCGGGAAAATCATGATTTTCGATGCTGAGGGTCGAATGACAGCCTAAGCCTGTCGTCATTTCTCCTCCTGGGGAAGTGACCTGAAGAGGAGTTCTGAGGGTTCTAGTGGGCAACCCGTACTTTTCCACAACTACCCTTGATATAAATGAATGTGTTGCATCGGGATCAAACAGTACCAATACTGGACGTGAATTTAATAAAAACTTACCAACCACAGTTTCTGGCTGATTATAGACATCCTCCACATCAATGTGGTTCACCTGGGCACAAGGAAAAGGATTGGGCTTCTTTGTGGAGCTTCCATTGCCGTTGCCGTTTCCATTCCTCTGCTTGGCCTCCGGACAGTCGGTGGCATAGTGTCATGTCTTCTGGCACTTGAAACAGGTGATATGACTTAGATCCTTCTGAGTCGGAGCAGGACGGTGCTGGTTGCCATTACCTCCATTACCTGACTTGGAGTTGTTGGCGTGGTTGCGATTGTTCCCATTCCCTCCATGGTTATGTCCTCCATGGGTGTGATGGGTATGTCCTCCTGAGTATGGGGCATAGTGGGGCTTTTGCTGAGCTCCAGAGTTGTACTTTCCCTGGCCATATTTCCTCTTGCGGCTATCAATCTACTGTTGCTTGCCTTCAAGTATGGTGGCCTTGCCTACCAGCTCCTGGTAGTTGTTGAAGGTAGCCACCATTACCTGCATTCCCAGCTCATCATTGAGTCCCTCGAGAAACTTCTCCTGCTTTGCGCATCTGTGGCCACATCATCTAGGGAATAGCGGGATAATTTGCTGAAGTCATCCACGTACTGCCCCACGGTACGGTTCCCCTGCGTAAGTTGCGGAACTCACGCTTCTTCAGACTTGTAACATCCCAAAATTCTAAATTTTGGAATGTTATAATAAATAAATAACTATGGTTGTTGTCTGATTGTTTGACTGATTGATTGAATGGAATTGAGTGGAAATTGAAACTTTTGAAAGTTGAATGAGAGGGAATGAAATGACTTTCCCAAACTTTCCATTTTGCATTTTGGATCCCAATTGAACTCAAGTTCATTGCAACACCCAAAACCTAGAGTGAAGATGACATGACTTCTTCCATTTTGAAATGAATAGGGTTTTGGAAAAAGAACTGAATTTCATTTGGGAAGTTTTCAAATTCAAAGCTTTATGCAACTCAATGATTTTCATGAGGGAAGATAAAATGACTTCTTCAATTATATGAAATAGGAGTTGGAAGTTATAATGAATCAAGTTGAAAATCATTTGAAGGTGCTTTGGAACCCTCTTTCAAATTTTGAGTTTTGAATCTGAATTTCAAACTTTGGCATGTGGGAAACATTTCAAAAACTATGCCTGATAAATACTTGATCAAAAGTATGAGAGGAGCAAACATGACACTCCAAAAATATCAGAGGAAACAATGCCAAAAGATATGTATTCAAACCTGAAATTTATTTGAATTTGAAAAAAAATAGATTTATATGAAATTTGGCTTTTGCCTTTGGAAAAATGTTCAAATGAAAGGGAATATTCTGATCATTTTGGTATATATATACCCTATATAAATTATTTATAGATTGGGTTTTATTTTTTAGTTTTATTTAAAAGAATAAAGAAAAACCCCAGGCGACCAGCCACCCCAGCCCGGCCAGTGCGCCCCCCTCATGACCACTGCGCTGACCCGGCCGGCCCGGCCTGACCCGGCCAGCCGAGCCAGCCCAGCTCCTCACCTCGCCTCGCCTGGCAGGCGCCACGGCCGACCGCCTCCTCCTCACCCTCTCTCTCTCGCTGACCCGTGGGCCCCGCCCTCTCCTTCCCCGCCCACGCCACGCCGACCTCATGGGAGATCGCTGGATCCCGAAGCGATCCGGATCCCCGATCGCCCGATCCTCCCGATCCCCGACGACCCCTGGCTATAAAAGCCGCCACCCCGCACCCATTCCCCTCCGAGACCACGCTGACCCCTCTCCTCCCGCTGACGTCGCCGGGAGCCCAAGCCCTCCGCACGCCATTGTTGCCGCCATCGACCCCTGGTCCACCCGACCCCCAACAACACCACCGAACCCCTCACCGACCTCGTGCTGGCGTCTTCCTGACAGTCGTGGGAGCTCCCGACGCCTTGACGCCTCGGCGACGCACTTCGCCGCCGCCGCCGCTGAGTCAGTAAGCCCCAAGCATCCCCTCCCCGTCCGATCTTAGATCGGCCCCGATTAGAAGCCCAGAAGTAGGTTTTATTTATAAAACCGGCCGGTTCCGATCGGTTTAGTTTTAGTTAGGTTTTTTATTTTTAGGCCCGGTTCGTTTTAGTTAACCCTAGAGCCCGTTTAGGCTATCTAACGCACAGGGCACAGTATAGGCCCATTAGGCCTTTTTCTTTTTATTTTGATTTTACATTTTCTGAATAGCTTACATTTTCAAAAATGTATATCTTTTATTCTGTTTAATATTTTTGAGTGATTCTTTTTTGTTGGATTGCAAATTTTATGTAGTTTCTGTAAAATATATATTTAGCTATGTTAAAAATAATTAAAAATGCCTTAATATTGTTTTAGTCAGAATAGTAAATCTGCTATAACTTTAGTTAAAAAAATTATTTTGCATGATTCTTTTTGTCATCACTTTATTTTGACATTGCCAAACCCTAGAAATTAACTTGGGTATTTTAGGATTAATAAATAATTAGTTTTAGACAGAATCCTATTAATCCTAATTAATTAACTAGTTCCTGTTTTCCTAATTAATTAATTAGTAAATTAATTTATGTTTAACTTGTGATTAGTTATTCTAGGTTATTTTCTGTCATTCTAGTAGATGAACTTTTATTTATAATTAATAAAAGTTTTAAATTATTTTCTTAATAGAAATTGGATTAGGCCTAAAATGAGTTTTATAATAGCTTTTAATTAACTCTTTTTGCTCCTAGTTGCTTAGTGAAACCTTTTCTGTTAAGTTAACCTAAAACCATGATTAGGTTATATTAAGAAATTTTTATTATATAAAACTATTTTTGTTATTGTTTGAAGTAGGGAAAACTTTGAGTGGCCTTTTATTTGAGTTTTTCTTTTGGATTGAGTTTTGGTTGTTTGTTGTGTTATGTTACTTTTGTTATGTTGTGTTATGTGATCCTATTGCTATGTGCTTATTATAGTTATTTTTGCCTCGGTAGAATTTCCGAGTGCGAAGGTTGCTACTCTGAAACCCTAGTTTTTTTTCAAGATCGTCAACCGTGCAAGTTCACTTTGACCATGCTTTTCTTACCTATGTTTTATTGCATTTAGTGGCACCATTGCAACCACCCCTCAGTAGTGTTATTGAATCCTTGTAGTTGAGTAGTATGCATGAGGTAGGAACCCATCACCCTGTTACCAAGCCCGGGACGTTATTTGTTTTAATGCTACGCTATAGTAGACGGGGTTTGGTATGAGTGCTCGAGAGTGGTGTGAGAATGGAGGATTCTACGTCAATGACGACAACTCCATGATGGAATCTGCAAGGACTGCATCTTCAAGACCTCAAGACTTCAAGACTCGAGACAGGAATTCAATACACACTAATGGGTGAAGGACGGTTGACGGGCACCTGGAGAAACCAGTGGTTGGCGGGATGCATGGAGAAGCGCCATGACATCTTGCGGAAAGCTTCACCCAGGACTCAAAGAGACGGAAGAATACTTCATGCCCGAAGCTTACCTGTGCAACCGCAAGTCATTATGGGCTCGCTTGGTTGACCTTAGTTGTGACTCTGGCTGGGACGGTACTAGCAGATGTAGAATGATGGTAGGATTGGATGGAGTGCAGACGGTGGTCGAGGAACTCTTTGGAAGACCATGTTTGGTCATCTTGTTCTCAAACACCCTGAAGTGCGAGAACGTAAAGAGAGGGATCGAATCTCGCGGGTAAAGTGTACAAACCTCTGCAGAGGGTTATAACCTAATCGATTAGCCGTGTCCCCGGTTACGGACAATCTGAGCATCTGGACTTGGATCTATCTCGGAACTCTCAACACCGGATTGATAACTTAATTGTGGGCAACATATGATGATTTTGGGCTATGAGACATCGGTTGGCGGAACCATGTTATGATAGAAAACTCCATAGTACAGACTTCATTTATTCCTTTGATGTAGGAAAAATAAAATCAGCTTTTACGCAAACAAAACTCAGATACAGAGCCATAAAGCCATATTGCATATAGTATAGTTTTATCATCTGTTTTCTCATATTGTGATCTTGCCGGTACATTCAATGTACTGACCTACACGGCTGCAACGTATCATGTTGCAGATATTTCCTCGACGAGTAAGAGTTACTGATGCAGGTTACGGTCTACACTCAACTCGCCGATGGCGTTGATGGGACTCCACACCCGCTTGATTGTTTCCGCTGATTATTATGAGGTATATATCATTTTTACGTTATTTATACATGTGATTGCACTTTGATATATACATCGATGTACTGTGTGTGCCAAAGATACCGATCTGTGGATGGCACAAGAATACGTAGGCTTGACCGTCTGAGGTCGGGTCGCTACAGAGATGGTATCAGAGCACATGTTGACTGTAGGACGTTACCCTAGAAACCGGAAAGCCCTAGGACAGGAAATTTCTAAAACTTTACTTTCAAAAAGACTCTTACTTCTCAACTTTTCTGATTTTATCAAATAGACCCTTTCACCTCAAATAGTTAGAATATACCCCTTATCCTTTGATCACCCGGAGGATCAACTGAAGACGCTCCAAGAAGGATTAGATATCGGAGAACTGATGACCCCTTCAGAGTAAAGAGGATTTGACCATGCATTAGAAGAGTTGAAGCTGCAACAATTGAACACTCCGAAGACTAGAAGAATTTGAAGAATCAGAAGAATTATTTGACCTTTAGAAGACCAAACCCCTGTTACACACTTACGTTAAATGCGACGATTTGTGAGCTGTCATTTGTGAGATGTTTTCCGACAGCCCCAAATTAAAACCTGTTTCTTCAAAAACTATTGTTTGTATGGTGTGTATATCCCTCCCCACCTCTCTCTCATCTCACCTTAAAACCCTTGAACCCCATAGATGATGAATGAAGTAGGACAGATATTCTCTGGACCGAAGACTCATCAGGAGGCAGAGCTATGGATGCAGAACATGGAGAATCACAACGGGAACAATTTCGTTTCAAGGAAGTATGAGGTACAATACGCTCTTGATTACTTTACGAGAAAGTCTTGCAACACAGTGGAACATGCATCAAGCCATACGAGGATTTAATGGAGCAAGAACTTGGGAGGAATTCAAGAAGACCCTGTTGAGATCACGTCTTATCCGGAAGCACCATGATACACCAGAAATAAACCTTGTGCCTGCAGGATTTGCGGAGAAATAGGACACACCAGAGGAACACAAGGATGGATGCCCTCATTGTGAGGAGAAACACCCATTGAGGAATGCCCAACTAGCTGTGTGACTTGCTTCTGTGTGAAGGAACCACCTACTACCGGTCTTGATGTCACATTTACTCCACGGTGCAACAAATTATTCGAAGCGGGAAGATGGAATGAAGGAAGCCCTCAAGGAAGACCTAGAAGAACCAGTAATGAATGAAAGTGTTGAAGACACGGATGGAGAAGGTCTCAACAGATTTTACTCCAATGCCTGCTATTCATGTGGAGAAGAAGGACATTTTTCACAGTATTGCACCAAGGAAAGAAAAGAGTATCCGGGGTACTTCCCGACAGAAGCAATAGAGTTTGACCCACAAGGAATAGAAGGTTTGATCAACGAAGAAAACCAGGAAGAAAACAAAGACACCCTCAGAACAACCCAATTTCTGCAAATAGGGACAAGAGTCATATCACCTGTTTTGAATGTAAGGACGTCGGGCATTATGCCAATCATTGTCCCGAAGGAAGCAAGGAACTCAAGGAGCGAGCACCATCTCCAAGAAGCCCAAAGACTTATCGAAAGTCATTTGTTTTTATTTGCAAGGAAGCAGTGACATTATGCTAAGCATTTGTAACAAGTACTTTTTTGGAATTTGTATTTACTGAAAATGGTTAAGGATGTAATGAAAGATTGATATGAGATTAATGAGATTTTATGGATAAACTTGTGCACTTCTTTTGGTCATAGTACTCTATAAAGCCACAGGATCAATGAAGAAAGAAATGTGTTATCCATGACGGTCCATAGAAGGAAGCTGGACAAAATAAGTTGGAATTTTGCTTTTGATATGATGGTATGAAGAAAGCAGTACTCTTGGATTTAAAGGAGGTGTAATATGGAACAAGAGAGTTACTCCAAGGATGAAGTTAAAGCTGCACTAGTGTTGAAGTGGGCCATAATCCACGGGCCCGTGATTTTGAAAAGGAACCGATGTAACCTTGATAAAGGAATAAATTTGGAAGAATCGGTGATCCAATCAGCAGACGTTTACGTAGGAGATTACGCATAAACACGAGAGTGGTGAAGTAACGATAGATGTTTTGTTTGGCTTGCGAAACCATGGAATTACTCGAACCCGGTTCGAGAACAAGAGAAATTCTGCAATGCTTGTGAGAATGACCGAGTGTTAGAATACGAGATTCGCCAAACCTTATCTGAGGTAATGATCCCAAAAGCGGAATGGATTGATCACCATACCGACTTACTCGTATTTTTCGCTCTTGCTATTTGGAATGGTAAATCTGAGAGACTTAACCATAGTAAAGTGACGACGCTCGTTGAAGCCTTGCTTAAGCCTTAGAGTGGTAGGATGATAAACCCATGTACATGGCATTTGTTACCAAACGTAGGTTATACGGTGAGGTTCAACCCAAACCCGTTTTCTGCAGGAGAAAACCATAAATTGTAGACCACCATGAGTATTTCGATGGTTGTCTAGAATGGACACGAACCTATCGACTAAGAAGATCCGGTCTCGGACGAACCACGACTTTGAAGAACCGACCCAAGGTTTGGAGGAAAACTTTACGCTCCTAATGTAAGAGCGTTAATGAAGGAGTTATTGTAAGATATGTGAAGATACATACATTGTCGGCACTCGGAGGAAGTATCTGAGTTTATTGGAACCGTAACCTTGATTTTAAGTGTGGTAGCCCACGACCTTTCTCGACAGAACATTTGCTAGAAGACCCCAACCCTAACCTTTTCTTGCTAGCCTCTTGAATCTCGAGGACGAGATTCATTTTAAGTGTGTAGGTTTGTAACATCCCAAAATTCTAAATTTTGGAATGTTATAATAAATAAATAACTATGGTTGTTGTCGATTGTTTGGTGATTGATTGAATGGAATTGAGTGGAAATTGAAACTTTTGAAAGTTGAATGAGAGGGAATGAAATGACTTTCCCAAACTTTCCATTTTGCATTTTTGGATCCCAATTGAACTCAAGTTCATTGCAACACCCAAAACCTAGAGTGAAGATGACATGACTTCTTCCATTTTGAAATGAATAGGGTTTTGGAAAAGAACTGAATTTCATTTGGGAAGTTTTCAAATTCAAAGCTTTATGCAACTCAATGATTTTCATGAGGGAAGATAAAATGACTTCTTCAATTATATGAAATAGGAGTTGGAAGTTATAATGAATCAAGTTGAAAATCATTTGAAGGTGCTTTGGAACCCTCTTTCAAATTTTGAGTTTTGAATCTGAATTTCAAACTTTGGCATGTGGGAAACATTTCAAAAACTATGCACGATAAATACTTGATCAAAAGTATGAGAGGAGCAAACATGACACTCCAAAAATATCAGAGGAAACAATGCCAAAAGATTTGGATTCAAACCTGAAATTTATTTGAATTTGAAAAAATAGATTTTTATGAAATTTGGCTTTTGCCTTTGGAAAAATGTTCAAATGAAAGGGAATATTCCCCTGATCATTTTGGTATATATATACCCTATATAAATTATTTATAGATTGGGTTTTATTTTTTTTTAGTTTTATTTAAAAAGAATAAAGAAAAACCCCCCGGGGCGCCAGCCAGGCCACCCCAGGCCCAGCCAGTGCCCCCCCTCCATGACCCAGCGCTGGCCCAGCCAGGCCCACCACCAGCCGAGCCGAGCCAGCCCAGCTCCCTCACCTCGCCTCGGCCTGGCGCCACTGGCCGGTCGACCGCCTCCCTCCTCACCCCTCTCTCTCTGACCCGTGGGCCCCGCCCTCTCCTTCCCCGCCCCACGCCACGCCGACCTCATGGGAGATCGCCGGATCCCGAAGGATCCGGGATCCCCCGATCGCCGCCGATCCCCTCCCGTTCCCCGACTACCCCCTGGCTATAAAAGCCGCCACCCCCGCACCCCATTCCCACTCCCGAGACCACGCCGAACCCCCTCTCCCTCCCGCTCGACGTCGCCGGAGCCCGAAGCCCTCCCCGCCGCCATTGTTGCCGCCGTCGACCCCCTGGTCCACCCCGACCCCCAACAACACCACCGAACCCCTCCCCGACCTCGTGCGCGTCTTCCCGACGAGTCGCCGGAGCTCCCCGACGCCCAGACGCCTCGACGCACTTTCGCCGCCGCCGCCGCCGTCGCCGGAGTCCGGTAAGCCCCCGGCATCCCCCTCCCCCGTCCGATCTTAGATCGACGGCCCCGATTAGAAGCCCCCGAAGGGGTAGGTTTTATTTATAAAACCGGCCGGTTCCGATCGGTTTAGTTTTAGTTAGGTTTTTTATTTTTAGGCCCGGTTCGTTTTAGTTAACCCTAGAGCCCGTTTAGGCTATCTAACGCACAGAAGCGATGATAGGCCCATTAGGCCTTTTTCTTTTATTTTGATTTTACATTTCTGAGAATAGCTTCATTTTCAAAAATGTATATCTTTTATTCTGTTTAATATTTTTGAGTGATTCTTTTTTTGTTGGATTGCAAATTTTATGTAGTTTCTGTAAAATATATATTTAGATATGTTAAAAATAATTAAAAATGCCTTAATATTGTTTTAGTCAGAATAGTAAATCTGCTATAACTTTAGTTAAAAAAAAATTATTTTTGCATAATTCTTTTTGTCATCACTTTATTTTGACATTGCCAAACCCTAGAAATTAACTTGGGTATTTTAGGATTAATAAATAATTAGTTTTAGACAGAATCCTATTAATCCTAATTAATTAACTAGTTCCTGTTTTCCTAATTAATTAATTAGTAAATTAATTTATGTTTAACTTGTGATTAGTTATTCTAGGTTATTTTCTGTCATTCTAGTAGATGAACTTTTATTTATAATTAATAAAAGTTTTAAATTATTTTCTTAATAGAAATTGGATTAGGCCTAAAATGAGTTTTATAATAGCTTTTTAATTAACTCTTTTGCTCCTAGTTGCTTAGTGAAACCTTTTCTGTTAAGTTAACCTAAAACCATGATTAGGTTATATTAAGAAATTTTTATTATATAAAACTATTTTTGTTATTGTTTGAAGTAGGGAAAACTTTGAGTGGCCTTTATTTGAGTTTTTCTTTTGGATTGAGTTTTGGTTGTTTGTTGTGTTATGTTACTTTTGTTATGTTGTGTTATGTGATCCTATTGCTATGTGCTTATTATAGTTATTGTTTGCCTCGGTAGAATTTCCGGAGTGCGAAGATTGCTACTCTGAAACCCTAGTTTTTTTTGAAGATCGCCAACCGTGCAAGTTCACTTTGACCATGCTTTTCTTACCTATGTTTTATTGCATTTAGTGGCACCATTGCAACCACCCCTCGATAGTGTTATTGAATCCTTGTAGTTGAGTAGTATGCATGAGGTAGGAACCCATCACCCTGTTACCAAGCCGGGACGTTATTTGTTTTAATGCTACGCTATAGTAGGCGGGGTTTGGTATGAGTGCTCGAGAGTGGTGTGAGAATGGAGGATTCTACGTCAATGACGACAACTCCATGATGGAATCTGCAAGGACTGCATCTTCAAGACCTCAAGACTTCAAGACTCGAGGCAGAATTCAATACACACTCTGGGTGAAGGGCGGTTGACGGGCACCTGGAGAAACCAGGTGGTTGGCGGGATGCATGGAGAAGCGCCATGACATCTTGCGGAAAGCTTCACCCAGACTCAAAGAGACGGAAGAATACTTCATGCCCGGAAGCTTACGTGCAACCGCAAGTCATTATGGGCTCGCTTGGTTGACCTTAGTTGTGACTCTGGCTGGGACGGTACTAGCAGATGTAGAATGATGGTAGGATTGGATGGAGTACGGACAGTGGTCAGAGGAACTCTTTGGAAGACCATGTTTCGGTCATCTTGTTCTCAAACACCCTGAAGTGCGAGAACGTAAAGAGAGGAATCGAATCTCGCGGGTAAAGTGTACAAACCTCTGCAGAGGGTTATAACCTAATCGATTAGCCGTGTCCCCGGTTACGGACAATCTGAGCATTTGGACTTGGATCTATCTCGGAACTCTCAACACCGGATTGATAACTTAATTGTGGGCAACATATGATGATTTTGGGCTATGAGACATCGGTTGGCGGAACCATGTTATGATAGAAAACTCCATAGTACAGACTTCATTTATTCCTTTGATGTAGGAAAAATAAAATCAGCTTTTACGCAAACGAAACTCGAATCTGAGCCATAAAGCCATATTGCATATAGTATAGTTTTATCATCTGTTTCTCATATTGTGATCTTGCGGTACATTCAATGTCTTGACCTACACGGCTGCAACGTATCATGTTGCAGATATTTCCTCGACGAGTAAGAGTTACGCAGACAGGTTACGGTCTACACTCAACCCGCCGATGGCGTTGATGGGACTCCACACCCGCTTTGATTGTTTCACTGATTATTATGAGGTATATATCATTTTTACGTTATTTATACATGTGATTGCACTTTGATATATACATTGATGTACTGTGTGTGCCAAAGATCTTGATCGAGGATGGCATAAGAATACGTAGGCTTGACCGTCCCGAGGTCGGGTCGCTCTGAGATGGTATCGAGCACATGTTGATCAGAGGACGTTACCCTAGAAACCGGAAAGCCCTAGGACAGGAAATTTCTAAAACTTTACTTTCAAAAAGACTCTTACTTCTCAACTTTTCTGATTTTATCAAATAGACCCTTTCACCTCAAATAGTTAGAATATACCCCTTATCCTTTGATCACCCGGAGGATCAATCAAGACGCTCCAAGAAGGATTAGATATCGGAGAACTGATGACCCCTTCAGAGTAAAGAGGATTTGACCATGCATTAGAAGAGTTGAAGCTGCAACAATTGAACACTCCGAAGACTAGAAGAATTTGAAGAATCTGAAGAATTATTTGACCTTTAGAAGACCAAACCCCTGTTACACACTTACGTTAAATGCGACGATTTGTGAGCTGTCATTTGTGAGATGTTTTCCGACAGCCCCAAATTAAAACCTGTTTCTTCAAAAACTATTGTTTGTATGGTGTGTATATCCCTCCCCACCTCTCTCTCATCTCACCTTAAAACCCTTGAACCCCATAGATGATGAATGAAGTTGGACTGATATTCTCTGGATCAAGACTTCGGGAGGCAGAGCTATGGATGCAGAACATGGAGAATCACTTCGGGAACAATTTGGTTTCAAGGAAGTATGAGGTCCAATACGCTCTTCGGTACTTTACAGAAAGTGCTGCAACCTGGTGGAACATGCATCAAGCCATACAGGGATTTAATGGAGCAAGAACTTGGGAGGAATTCAAGAAGACCTGTTGAGATCACGTCTTATCCGGAAGCACCATGATACACCAGGAAATAAACCTTGTGCTGCAGGATTTGCGGAGAAATAGGACACACCGGGAGGAACACAAGGATGGATGCCCTCATTGTGAGGAGAAACACCCGGTGAGGAATGCCCAACTAGCTGTGTGACTTGCTTCCTGTGTGAAGGAACCACCTACTACCCTGCAAAGTGTCACATTTACTCCACGGTGCAACAAATTATTCAAGCGGGAAGATGGAATGAAGGAAGCCCTCAAGGAAGACCTAGAAGAACCAAGAATGAATGAAAGTGTTGAAGACCTGGATGGAGAAGGTCTCAACAGATTTTACTCCAATGCACGCTATTCATGTGGAGAAGAAGGACATTTTTCACAGTATTGCACCAAGGAAAGAAAAGAGTATCCGGGATACTTCCCGACAGAAGCAATAGAGTTTGACCCACAAGGAATAGAAGGTTTGATCAGAACGAAGAAAACCAGGAAGAGAAAAACAAAGACACCCTCGTAACAACCCAATTTCTCGCAAATAGGGACAAGAGTCATATCACCTGTTTTGAATGTAAGGACGCCGGGCATTATGCCAATCATTGTCCCGAAAGGAAGCAAGGAACTCAAGGAGCAGGCACCATCTCCAAGAAGCCCAAAGACTTATCGAAAGTCATTTGTTTTCGCTGCAAGGAAGCGAGGACATTATGCTAAGCATTTGTAACAAGTACTTTTTTGGAATTTGTATTTACGAAAATGGTTAAGGATGTAATGAAAGATTGATATGAGATTAATGAGATTTTATGGATAAACTTGTGCACTTCTTTTGGTCATAGTACTCTATAAAGCCACAGGATCAATGAAGAAAGAAATGTGTTATCCATGACGGTCCATAGAAGGAAGCTGGACAAAATAAGTTGGAATTTTGCTTTTGATATGATGGTATGAAGAAACAGAGTACTACTGGATTTAAAGGAGGTGTAATATGGAACAAGAGAGTTACTCCAAGGATGAAGTTAAAGCTGCACTAGTGTTGAAGTGGGCCATAATCCACAGGCCCAGGATTTTGAAAAGGAACTGATGTAACCTTGATAAAGGAATAAATTTGGAAGAATCAGTGATCCAATCAGCAGACGCTTTCAGAGGAGATTACGCAAAAACCTGAGAGTGGTGAAGTAACGATAGATATTTTGTTTGGCTTGCAGAAACCATGGAATTACTCGAACCCAGTTCGAGAACAAGAGAAATTCTGCAATGCTTGTGAGAATGACCGAGTGTTAGAATACGAGATTCGCCAAACCTTATCTGAGGTAATGATCCAAAAGC
The DNA here is from genome assembly GCA_021605145.1 of Aegilops bicornis. Taxonomy (NCBI): domain Eukaryota; kingdom Viridiplantae; phylum Streptophyta; class Magnoliopsida; order Poales; family Poaceae; genus Aegilops; species Aegilops bicornis. The sequence continues at coordinate 305,041,279 of CM038675.1, forward strand.
GGAATGGATTGATCACCATACCGACTTACTCGTATTTTTCGCTCTTGCTATTTGGAATGGTAAATCTGAGAGACTTAACCATAGTAAAGTGACGACGCTCGTTGAAGCCTTGCTTAAGCCTTAGAGTGGTAGGATGATAAACCCATGTACATGGCATTTGTTGCCAAACGTAGGTTATACGGTGAGGTTCAACCCAAACCCGCTTTCTGCAGGAGAAAACCATAAATTGTAGACCACCATGAGTATTTCGATGGTTGTCTAGAATGGACACGAACCTATCGACTAAGAAGATCCGGTCTCGGACGAACCACGACTTTGAAGAACCGACCCAAGGTTTGGAGGAAAACTTTACGCTCCTAATGTAAGAGCGTTAATGAAGGAGTTATTGTAAGATATGTGAAGATACATACATTGTCGGCACTCCGGAGGAAGTATCTGAGTTTATTGGAACCGTAACCTTGATTTTAAGTGTGGTAGCCCACGACCTTTCGACCAGAACATTTGCTAGAAGACCCCAACCCTAACCTTTTCTTGTTAGCCTCTTGAATCTCGAGGACGAGATTCATTTTAAGTGTGGTAGGTTTGTAACATCCCAAAATTCTAAATTTTGGAATGTTATAATAAATAAATAACTATGGTTGTTGTCGATTGTTTGGTGATTGATTGAATGGAATTGAGTGGAAATTGAAACTTTTGAAAGTTGAATGAGAGGGAATGAAATGACTTTCCCAAACTTTCCATTTTGCATTTTGGATCCCAATTGAACTCAAGTTCATTGCAACACCCAAAACCTAGAGTGAAGATGACATGACTTCTTCCATTTTGAAATGAATAGGGTTTTGGAAAAAGAACTGAATTTCATTTGGGAAGTTTTCAAATTCAAAGCTTTATGCAACTCAATGATTTTCATGAGGGAAGATAAAATGACTTCTTCAATTATATGAAATAGGAGTTGGAAGTTATAATGAATCAAGTTGAAAATCATTTGAAGGTGCTTTGGAACCCTCTTTCAAATTTTGAGTTTTGAATCTGAATTTCAAACTTTGGCATGTGGGAAACATTTCAAAAACTATGCACGATAAATACTTGATCAAAAGTATGAGAGGAGCAAACATGACACTCCAAAAATATCAGAGGAAACAATGCCAAAAGATTTGGATTCAAACCTGAAATTTATTTGAATTTGAAAAAATAGATTTTTATGAAATTTGGCTTTTGCCTTTGGAAAAATGTTCAAATGAAAGGGAATATTCCCTGATCATTTTGGTATATATATACCCTATATAAATTATTTATAGATTGGGTTTTATTTTTTAGTTTTATTTAAAAGAATAAAGAAAAACCCCAGGCGCCAGCCAACCCAGCCCACGCCCCCTCCAGCCCAGCTGGCCCGGCAATAGGCCCACTGAGCCAGCCAGCCGAGCCGAGCCACCCGGCTCCTCACCTCGCCTCGCCTCGCGGCGCCACGCGCCGATCGACCGCCTCCCTCCTCACCCTCTCTCTCTCACACCTGGGCCCCGCCTCTCCTTCCCCGCCCCACGCCACGCCGACCTCGCTGGAGATCGCGGATCGAAGGATCCGGATCCCCGATCGCCCGATCCCTCCCGATCCCCGACGCACTGGCTATAACAGCCGCCACCCCCCGCACCCCATTCCCCCTCCCGAGACCATGCCGGACCCCCTCTCCCTCCCGCTCGACGTCGCCGGAGCCCGAAGCCCTCCCCGCCGCCATTGTTGCCGCCGTCGACCCCCTGGTCCACCCCGACCCCCAACAACACCACGAACCCCTCACGACCTCGTCGCGTCTTCCCGACGAGTCGCCGGAGCTCCCCGACGCCCAGACGCCTCGACGCACTTTCGCCGCCGCCGCCGCCGTCGCCGGAGTCCGGTAAGCCCCCGGCATCCCCCTCCCCCGTCCGATCTTAGATCGACGGCCCCGATTAGAAGCCCCCGAAGGGGTAGGTTTTATTTATAAAACCGGCCGGTTCCGATCGGTTTAGTTTTAGTTAGGTTTTTTATTTTTAGGCCGGTTCGCTTTTAGTTAACCCTAGAGCCCGTTTAGGCTATCTAACGCATATACAAAGATAGGCCCATTAGGCCTTTTTCTTTTATTTTGATTTTCTGTTTTTCTGAGAATAGCTTCATTTTCAAAAATGTATATCTTTTATTCTGTTTAATATTTTTGAGTGATTCTTTTTTGTTGGATTGCAAATTTTATGTAGTTTCTGTAAAATATATATTTAGATATGTTAAAAATAATTAAAATGCCTTAATATTGTTTTAGTCAGAATAGTAAATCTGCTATAACTTTAGTTAAAAAAATTATTTTGCATAATTCTTTTTGTCATCACTTTATTTTGACATTGCCAAACCCTAGAAATTAACTTGGGTATTTTAGGATTAATAAATAATTAGTTTTAGACAGAATCCTATTAATCCTAATTAATTAACTAGTTCCTGTTTTCCTAATTAATTAATTAGTAAATTAATTTATGTTTAACTTGTGATTAGTTATTCTAGGTTATTTTCTGTCATTCTAGTAGATGAACTTTTATTTATAATTAATAAAAGTTTTAAATTATTTTTCTTAATAGAAATTGGATTAGGCCTAAAATGAGTTTTATAATAGCTTTTTAATTAACTCTTTTTGCTCCTAGTTGCTTAGTGAAACCTTTTACGTTAAGTTAACCTAAAACCATGATTAGGTTATATTAAGAAATTTTTATTATATAAAACTATTTTTGTTATTGTTTGAAGTAGGGAAAACTTTGAGTGGCCTTTATTTGAGTTTTTCTTTTGGATTGAGTTTTGGTTGTTTGTTGTGTTATGTTACTTTTGTTATGTTGTGTTATGTGATCCTATTGCTATGTGCTTATTATAGTTATTGTTTGCCTCGGTAGAATTTCCGGAGTGCGAAGATTGCTACTCTGAAACCCTAGTTTTTTTTGAAGATCACAACCGTGCAAGTTCACTTTGACCATGCTTTTCTTACCTATGTTTTATTGCATTTAGTGGCACCATTGCAACCACCCCTCAGTAGTGTTATTGAATCCTTGTAGTTGAGTAGTATGCATGAGGTAGGAACCCATCACCCTGTTACCCAGCCCGGACGTTATTTGTTTTAATGCTACGCTATAGTAGACGGGTTTGGTATGAGTGCTCGAGAGTGGTGTGAGAATGGAGGATTCTACGTCAATGGCGACAACTCCATGATGGAATCTGCAAGGACTGCATCTTCAAGACCTCAAGACTTCAAGACTCGAGACAGAATTCAATACACACTCATCGGGTGAAGGGCGGTTGACGGGCACCTGGAGAAACCAAGTGGTTGGCCGGGATGCATGGAGAAGCGCCATGACATCTTGCGGAAAGCTTCACCCAGACTCAAAGAGACGGAAGAATACTTCATGCGGAAGCTTACCTGTGCAACCGCAAGTCATTATGGGCTCGGCTTGGTTGACCTTAGTTGTGACTCTGGCTGGGACGGTACTAGCAGATGTAGAATGATGGTAGGATTGGATGGGTACCGGACAGTGGTCAGAGGAACTCTTTGGAAGACCATGTTTCGGTCATCTTGTTCTCAAACACCCTGAAGTGCGAGAACGTAAAGAGAGGGATCGAATCTCGCGGGTAAAGTGTACAAACCTCTGCAGAGGGTTATAACCTAATCGATTAGCCGTGTCCCCGGTTCTGCATAATCTGAGCATCCGGACTTGGATCTATCTGGAACTCTCAACACCGGATTGATAACTTAATTGTGGGCAACATATGATGATTTTGGGCTATGAGACATCGGTTGGCGGAACCATGTTATGATAGAAAACTCCATAGTACAGACTTCATTTATTCCTTTGATGTAGGAAAAATAAAATCAGCTTTTACGCAAACAAAACTCGAATCTGAGCCATAAAGCCATATTGCATATAGTATAGTTTTATCATCTGTTTCTCATATTGTGATCTTGCGGTACATTCAATGTCTTGACCTACACGGCTGCAACGTATCATGTTGCAGATATTTCCTCGACAGTAAGAGTTACTGATGCAGTGGTTACGGTCTACACTCAACCTGCCGATGGCGTTGATGGGACTCCACACCCGTTTGATTGTTTCCGCTGATTATTATGAGGTATATATCATTTTTACGTTATTTATACATGTGATTGCACTTTGATATATACACTGATGTACTGTGTGCCAAAGATACTTGATCCAGTGGATGGCACAAGAATACGCAGGCTTGACCGTCTGAGGTCGGGTCGCTACAAGACTCATGGCTCCAGCTGAGACATGAGCGGTGCGGAAAGCCTGCTAGAACTGATCCCATGTCATGGTGGCGACCGGATAAGTGGCAGTGTAGTTCTCCCACCAAGAGGTTGCAGGTCCATCAAGCTAATGTGTGGCAAAATGCACCTTCTCGGCATCTGTGCATCCAGCTGTTGCTAGCGCCCTTCCGATCTTGCGGAGCCAATCATCAGCTACAATCGGCTCGGTGCTGCTAGAGAACACTAGCAGATTCAGCCTTAGGAACCGGGTCAGGTTGTCGACAGGGGGGTGGCGGTGGATTGTTGTTGTTGCCTTGGTTCTGGATGAGCATTTGCATCAAGGCATTCTGCTGCTGGATCAGCTGGGTGAGCTCCGGCAGAAAGTTGAAACCGGGGTCACGTCTCGGAGGCATCTGGTATTTTGGAGTTGATGAGAAATTAGAATAGAACAAGGGTCTAATGAGAAAATAGCACTACCCATATGAATGCACAAACATTATCACACCAATCATTTATTCATTCATCTCAAACAAGGTTCAATCTTGGATTACAAAATCTCATGACTAATCGAATATAATGGCCTAACTGATCGACGAAAAATAAAATAAAATAACATGGCGGTCGACTAAATGTGTTCATCAATTATCCTTGCGTCCTCCGGTGCGGCGTCCTCTGGTGAGTCGTCCTCTGGTGCGGCGCCTCCTCTTGCGGCTTCCTTCGGTGGAGCTCTCTTCAGAATCCTGGTCATTGCTCACGAGGGGTCCATCATCTCCACTCGGAAAAAGGTCTTCTCCCAGTTCCATCTTCTCCTCCAGTGTGGCAATATATTTATCCCGGTCCTTGATTCTATCCATAAAATCCTTGACTTCTTCTTCATGTTCAAGGAAGTCCGTGCGTGCTTTCTCCTCCAGCTCCAGTTCACGGAACAACAGCCTTCTGTGTACCTTCAAGCTTCGGCGCGTCTGGATTTCCTGGTTCCTGAGGAGACTCTCCAAGTCTTGTACATATGAAAGAAAGGAGTCGTCCTCCACGGTACGGATGATATCTCCATTCCTAGCTCTGCAAGAAATCATGGCGAGATCTGATGGGTCGAGCTCGGACCTGTACTCTTCTCGGAGATGTCCAAGTGCACAATAAATCGCCATGTCTCTTCCGAGGATCCAAGTGAAGGCGGTAAACTCAAAGTCGATGGGTTCTGAATGTCCTTCGAAGGTCCACCCTAGAATGTGCACCTTAATCCTGTAGCGGGTATCCGTCGGAAGTGCATTGGTAGGCTTCCGGGGGGGTTGAGGGCAGAGCAATCTTCAGCTTCTTCACGATCTGAACCAGCTTCTTGCCGAAAAGCATTGTCTCATCCGGCTGGCAAAACTCCGGTAGCAGAACTGGGGTGAACTCGGCGGCCATCTAGAATGTTGAAAATTGGAGATAAGTCGGAAATGAACAGGGGAGAATTACAGAATGATAAGGACATAAAATAAAATAGTCTCTTTTCTATGGCTTTTCGATCCTAGGGGTTACGGCCTACTGTCAGCGTGTGCTCTGAATACCATCTCTGTATCGACCTGACCAAAAATCGGTCAAGTCTACGTGGTAGCTGTACCATCCCAAGATCATCTTTGGCACACAAGACATTGATGAAAAGATTCAAAGTTCAATCACACCTGAATTTATTACACGATTCTCATATCGACTCTTTATTTCAATAGAATAAATTCGGCCGAAGGCCAACTCATGAGAAAAACTAAATGCTGCGGAAGCGTAGACGATAAGCGAGCCCATTCGACTCCATAGGGCAATCACCAAGCGTAGATCGTAGCCTCACTCCTGGTCGGAAAACTCCTCTGCAACATGAGACGTTGCAGCCGTGTAGGTCAGCATTTTGAATATGTCGGCAAGTCATAGATAGAACAACAATAATAATTCTAACACTATATGCAATTTGGCTGTGGGGCTCTAAGTTTAAGTTTTTGCGGAAAAGCCAATTTTTTCCTACAACAAAAGGACTTGCTTGCAATTACTACAAAATGTTGGTTGTTAATGAGATGGTTCCGCAAACCAGTGTCTCATACCCAAAATCATTAATAACCCATCAATTAGTTAATTATGTTCGTTGTTGAGATTTCTGAAATACTCCAATTCCAGAGGCTCAAATGTCCGTAACCGGGGACACGGCTAATCGATTAGGTTGTTACTCTGCAGAGTCTTGTGCACTTTACCCGCAAGATTCGTTCCCTCCTTTATGTCCTCGCACTGATTGTTGTTTGAAGATGGGACGAACGAAACAGGGTCTTCCGTAGAGTTTCTCTGGGCACTGCCGGTGCCCATCCATGTCCTAGCGTTCTTCTACATCTGCTGGCACCGTCCGTCCAGAGTCACGCCTAAGGTCAACCCAGCTAGAGCCCATAATGTCATGCGGCTGCATAGGTAAGCTTCCGGTTAAGGTGTATCCATCCGTCTCTTCGTGGTTGGGTGAAGCTTTCCGCAAGATGTCATGGCGCTTCTCCATGCATCCCGGTCATCCGCTGGTTGCTCCAGGGTGCCCGTCAACCGTCCTCCACTCAGTAGTGAATTTGATGTCCATCTTGAGCTTGAATTCAAGGGGTTGTCATCATCTTGACTCTCACATCTCCCTTATGAATCTCTCAACCAACCCCATCTACGAGCATAGCAAAATAAACTACATCGTCCCGGGCAATGGTAACAAGGGGAATTGGGTTCATCCTACCTCATGATACTACTCAAGAACATAACTTAAAATTCTCCTACTGCATGCATGGTGGGGAGGAATAACTCTAATGCAGCAAAATCATAGGTATTGTAAAACATGATCAAATGACTTACCTGGCTGACGGTCTTCGAAAGCTAGCGACTCGTAATAGCAGGCCTCGCACTCCAGGAATTCTATCGAGTCAAACAATAGCACAAATAAGTATTCCACTAAATAACATAACAACAAGCTAACATAAATCACACATAAGCAAACAAACCAAAACCAAAGACAACTTGAAGAACTCCAATCAAAGGTTTCCTTACTTCAAACAAACAACCAGAAAATAATTTTATCCTACTAAAACTTTTCTTAATTGAACCAAAACAAGGGTTTTGCTAACTAACAGAAAGGAAAACATATATAAACTAGGTGGAAAAATAATCACATCGAAAGCTATTATAGAACTCCTATTAAGCCTAAAACAAATGTAAAAAGAAAATAAAATAAAAATTTTATTTTGCTTTAAATAAAAGTTCACCCTCTGTAACTACAGAAACTAATCTAAAGTAAATTATAATAGAGGTAAAATAAAATTTTAAAATAACTTGAACAACAGAAAATAAGGGCAAGCTAAAAAAACTAGAAACGCTTGTTTTCGAGTTAAACTATTTTTAATAAAGAGTAAAAATACCCAGATAAATTCCTACTGCTAGGCAAGGTCATAACAAAGCATTGGCAAAAAGAATCGCCTCAAAATATTAAATCTAGCTCAATCATAGTAGAAATACTAATCTAACTAAAACTAATACAAAAAAAATTATAACTTAAACATGGCTGAAACTATTTTCCACAGAAACTATAGGAAATTGTCAAACTAGAGCAAAAAGAAACAACTAAAAATATCAAATAACCTAAAAGATACAGATTTTACAAGAACATAACTATTCTGTTTTAAAAACAGAAACTAAAATAACTAAAAAGATCAATGAGTTAACGGGCCGAACAGTGGGCGATCTGAAACTAAACAGCGGGCATGCGTTTAATAGGCTAATATGTCTACGGGCTAAACAGAATAAACCGATCGGCCGGTCTAACTAAAACGCAATTAAATAAACCGGTCTAACCAGGAATAAATCAAACTAAAACCGATCTAAACTAATAAACCTACCCCTTCGTGTGATCTAATCTAGGCCGTACATGCGAGATCCAACGGTGGAGGGGTCTCGGGCTTATAGCGGACGGCGGCGACGGACGGAGACGACGGCGGCGACTCGGGCGGTGGCGGTGCGGCGGCTCCGGTCGTCGGGGAGGAAGGCGGTGGCGTCGGGGCGATGCGGTGGAGCTTGGGGAAGTCGGGGTCGGGGTCGCTGGAGCACAGAGACGACGGAGGCGATGGAGACGTGCTCGGGTGAGCTCCTGTTCCGGCGGGCGGCGGGCGAGCCCGAGGGCGACGGTTTCGGGGTTCCTGGGCGATGATATGGTTTCAGCTGGGTGCGAGGGGAACAGGCGTTTCTGGTGGTGTAGCTTGGAAGCAAGGGGGATGCTCACCGGTGGCAGAAGCAGCGGCGAACCGAGGCGGCGGCGGTGAGATGTGTTTGGCGAGGGCGCGAGCTACGGGTGGAGTTGAGTTTAGGGTCTTAGGGGGATCGAGAGGGGAGATGCGTAGGTATTTATAGGACACGTTTTCGTGGAGGAGGGGCAACTCGGGTTAGGGTTTTGGGAGCGTGGACGTCGAGGGCTGGCGAGATTCTGGCGCTGGTCATTGCGGGAGGAAGGAGACGAGGTGGGGTCGGGGTGTCGGCGAGAGAGAGAGCGAGGGAGTTGCGGTCGGGCAACTGGAGCGGAGGCGGCTCGGGCGTGCGGCGGGTTGGTTGGTGGCCTAGGTCTTTGGTGGGCTGCTGACCTTGGCGAGGCACGCTGGCTGGCGCTTTGGCCAGCCGGGGTTTTCCTTTTTTTTGAATTACCACAGAGAGAGAAAACTAATTATAGAGAAACCTATAGTATTTTTATATAGGATATATATATATATATATATACCAATAAAATCAAAAAAATAAATCCTACAACGTGAACATTTTTCTAGAGGGGAAACAAAAATAAAAAAACATTTTCTGCAAATTCCAAATAAAATCAAATTTGAATTCAAACCTTTTGGCAATATTTTCTTCTGACATTTTTTTGGAGTGTCATGTTTGCTCCTCTCATACTTTTGCACAAGTAGTTGTCATGTATTTTTGAAATAAATTTCAATTGTGAAATTCAAATTCAAATTCAAATAAAACTCAAATACCTTTGAAATTTCCAAATGCCACTCAGTTCAAACAAAATGCATAGATGCTTAGCTAATAATTGTAAAACATTCCAAATTGAAAATTTGGGATGTACACCCTCAGTGTTATGGAGCATCAATACCACCCCCAACAGATCTACGAGTTACATGCCTTTCTTCATGGTTTACGGAGCAGAGGCGGTTCTCCCTAGTGACATCCGTCATGATTCTCCTCGTGTGGCGGCTTATGTTGAAGCTGATAATGAAAAAGCACGTCAGGATGCACTTGACCTGTTGGATGAGGATCGTGACCTTGCAACGGCTCGGTCGGTGATTTACCAGCAAGATTTGCGCCGTTATCACAGCCGCCGGGTTAAAACCAGGACCTTTCAAGAAGGCGACTTGGTGCTCCGGCTTATCCAGGATCAGACTGATATGCACAAATTATCCCCACCTCGAGAAGGGCTTTTGTGGTCAACAAAAATCTAAACATTGGGCCATACTACCTTATCGATATTCGAGACCATAAGGACTGGCGCACTTCGGAGGAGGAGACCCACAGGCCGTGGAATATTACTCATCTTCAGCCATACTATACTTGAGCCACTGGCTCTTGTGATGTACATATTTTGACAATGTATATATTATGATGAATATAATAAAGCCGGCACCCCTGATAACTCAGGGCCTCTGTCGTTTCATTTTGAGAATAATGAGTCTTTATTGTCATTTCATATGGTCACTTGGGGGCGTCTTGCTCATTGAGCATAGCTATGATTACCCTACTAATCCAGCTTGTACGCCTGGAATGAAATATTACTTGGGGGAACGGACAAGAGTTTTTATGACCCTTGTAATAGGCTTGGAAGCCAGGCTTGGAAGCTAGATGTATTCACCTCAAAACCCGGGTTATCCTGCCTTTTTAAGTCTGCCACTCCGCCCAGATTGACTGGAATGACTCGCCCTACTTTTGACAAGTCAATCTTATACAGACCCTGAACTTGTCAAAGTTAAAACGACGATTGGTCATGTGACGCCCGGCTTATAAGGTTGCATGAAGGTTTAACTCAGCGGCTGTGCGACCCTTTGAAAGCACTTGACTTGAAGGTTTGGCGGCCTGTGAAAGCCAAGCCTTTGAAATTTCTATTTGATTTGAACATTTTAAGGTTCATTTTTTGTGACATGTTAATACATGGTGGGCAACAAATGAGGGCTATTTTGCTTTATGGTTCATATATGAATATAAACTGGTGTTTGTTAACCCAGCCTGGCTCTAAGTCGCCAACATATGATCTTGTGCTGACAAGCGTTGTGCTCTAAGTTTTGGGATTTAAACCCTTGCTGCATACGGCATCGTACGCCGGCGGGATAAATAAATTGAACAGGGCATTGTGCGCTCAATGTTTTGGGTTGTAACCCTTACTGCACAGGTATGATAAGCTAGCAGTGTGAGCAAATATCACATGTATGATATCTTATTATGATTATATAAGGTTCTGATTGAACCGGCCCTAGTTATGGACTGTTTTTAGTCACCAGTGGTTTTTAAGGGTATTGTGACCCGCCCTGGAGTAAACGGCCAGGGCACTTGTGATCTGTTTGTGTGCAGGTAAAATAGTAAATCTGGTACACAAAGTTGATGAAATCATGAGCATAAGTGGCAGATCTTCAATAGGCAGATCAGCAGTGTTATGCAAAACAAAACATGCACGATGGCATGGCAGATCAAGAGTTTAACTAGCCTATTACAAGGCATCTGATGGCCCAACAAGGATAAGTGTTTTGAGATGTCAACACAACAAAGTATTATGCTTCATAAATCAGCTTATGGATGTTGGTGGGTTGAAGCCTCCGGGTCATCTTGCGCCTCTTCTTCATCTTCAGCTCCTTGGTTATCCATCAGCTGGAAGTCAGGTGTAGCCCAGTTGATACCGGTCAACGCTCTAAACACAGTTTCATCATCAATAAGGTTTGATGGATCAATGTCAGGAGCGAAGGTGTGCTTACGAATCGGCGGGATGAGATCCCTTGGCTCGTGAACCGGTGCGTTCACTTTCTTGTTTTCAGCATCATAAGTCGCCTTGTATGAGGATAGATTGGTTTCGTCAGCCAGCTTACTTGCTAAGGGATGCATTGCTCTTGCTATTTCTGCGAAATCATCAACACTGAAGGAAGATCCGTCTTCTTTAATGCTGGAGCAGCCATTGGCTAAATCCTCAGGATCAAGATTTGCTTGCCATGCCTTTGCCCGGCTTAAGGCAGTCAAGGCGCTGGCTCTGGCAGCTCCCCATTTTAAGTCATCAATCCTTTGGGGATGCACGAACAATTTCTTCAGTGTGTCTTTCATGAGTGTTGGGGGAGATTTCCTGTGCAACACAGCAGCAATGGTTCGTTGCGCACCAGTATACAATTGTTCTACAAGAGTGTAGACAGCTTGAAGCCGGACGCACATATCTGAGCCCAAGTTAGCGCTCCGAGAACCTATATCAGTAGAGTTAGGGGTAAGCCGGCAGCCGTTTATAAATGTGATTATTAACGTACAAGGAAGACATGTGTCCTACTTACCGAAGATGGCTGATGACATGATATTGATTTGTTGCTTTAAGCTGGACAATTCGTCAGTCACCGGCTTAAAAGCGGCTTCAGCATCCTCCGCTCTCTTCAGTAGAGTTGCCTTTTTAGTCTCCCAGCCTTCTTTCTCCGCATTGAAGTTTTGCTTAAGCTGTTCAATGTTCTCTAAAGCCATTTTTAACTCTGATTTGGCCTTGGATGTCTTATCTTGCTAAGTTTTAACGTTGGCCTTCAGATCATTCAGCTGTGTATCCTTCTCAACTAGTTCAGCCTGTGATATAAGCAAACAGGGAAAGCATTATGATCATGATTATTTGCAAAGTCCCTTTTACAATACAAGTATTATCCTTGGCACTTGGGGCTAATGTCTATTGCTTTTTAGAACCTTATGAAGTCCCAAGCACAATACAAGTATTATACTTGGCACTTGGGGGCTAATGCCTATTGCTCTTTTCAAAGAAGAATTCATTTGCTGACCCAGACAAATGATATGATCCGGTTTTTAAAGATTACAAGTTGGAATATTGGTTTCAGACAGGATGATTAGTTCCGGTTCATTCATGGCTGATTAAACCGACCCTTGGGGGCTACGGATGCAAAGTTGATTCTGGCTACTTAAAGTCCTGGCTTAACATACTTACTAAGCCGGCCCTTGGGGGATATGGACGCAAAGTTCTTTACTGCTATTTCAAGTCCCGGCTTAACATGATGATTTAAGCCGGCCCTTGGGGGCTACTAGTGATGATGTGCAGTTCTTTATGGCAATTGGAATGTCTACAACATATTCAAGATTTATCATATCCTATAGACTTGGCGGCTGATAGAAAAATAATTATGAAAGAGAATGGTGATAGAATTACCTCATAGCGTTCCTTCATAAAATTGACCAAGCCGGCTTCAAAGTCACGACTGGTGTATAGACGGTTCAAATAACCAGAGTGGATGTCTTGAGCACTGAACTGGGCATAGCTCTCTAAGTCTACCTTCCATTTTCCTTTATCTTCAGCAGAAATTTCTTCATTGGCGATGGGCTTAGATAAGACAGTAGGGTGACCCGGAGCTGTGAAACCAAACCCAGTGACGACGACATCATCGGTTTTTTCCTCAACAGGCTTAATTGGGCTTGGCGGCTTAGAAATGGTCAGTTCAACATCCATATGATCTATGGAGGCTTCATGGTCTTGTGGTGGCGGGTCATCAAGGGTGGCTTCAGCAATTGGGTTAGAAGGTTCTGACTGTTGTTTCTCCAGTTCAGACGGGTTGGAGACATCGAACGGCTTGTTCAGCTTCGCCTTTTTGCTGGGTTTGGCCTGACCCCTGAAAATAAGAAGCACAAAGAGATCAACATATTGTCCAGGCATGAAAATTTAAATGATTGAATATACCCTTACCCAGGTACAGTTTTGAAGGTCGGGATTTGAGTCCCAGTTGATTCGTCAGAGGAGGAATGAGAAGTCCCCTGATAATTTGAATCAGACGGGTTAAGAGGTTGTCGGAAATGACCCGCCTTGGGATAAACTATATCAAAAATATGTAAGACCTCTGTGCGGCATTTGCAAACTGGCGTGTTTGGTAAGTCGGAAGAAGTAATCACACCACCACTGTGCCGGGTGGTGCAGCGAGCTTCGTGTTGCTGTTTCTTCAAAAGAAAGTTGGGATCCAGGTGAGCTAAAGGGTGAGAAAAGCTTACTTTCCAGCTTGCTTGTTGGGTTTTCTGTGTTGGCAGAGGTTCTGAGCCGGAGGAAAGAATAATTACCTCTATGTCATCTGTACAGCTGGCTTCGGCGTCATCCTGATCCTAGTCATTGTCAATAAGGTGTGTAAAAAATGAGCCAAGAGAGTCAAGTTCTACCTGTAATTGACCATCATCCTTGTCATCATCCTTGTCATCGTCCAAGTTTAAATCAGCGGACTCAGTGGTTTTCTTCTTGGCAGGCCTCTTGGTGGCCTTGGTTTTGGTACGAGCCAGTTTGGCCGGTTTATCTTGTGGTTTCTTCTTCCAAAGAGAATCAACCTGTTAAGGTCAAAAAGATCATAAGTAGGCATAATTACTGAAAATGTTGATTGAACAGAAGGTGTGCAACACTTATGGATGGCGGCTTGTTGAAGGTGCAGAAAGGACTAAGTCGTGTTTTACTGCATTCCTTTAAAGGTTCATTCAGCAATTTCTTGGTGGCATCAGTAATTTCTGCGTTAGACAGTTGAATGTCGCCGTGGCGCTGGGGATCTTTTAAATCGCCAGTATATTCGCACATTAAGCCAGGGCAACGGCTTAATGGCAAGATACTCCAGGACACCCTGCACCGGACAAGGTCGATGTCGGCTAAGCCATTGGCCATAAAGGCTCTGAGCTTTGAAAAAGTTGGTTCATATTTGGTCCGCTCCTTCGCATTAATCCGTGGGGGGGGGGGGGGAGTGGATGTGTGTTGCTAAGCCGGTGGTCGCGGTAACCCAGCTTGGGATTTTCATCTGCTGGAGATGTGTTTTGACAGTAGAACCAAGTTTGGTTCCAATCTTTGGGATGACTCCGCGGCTTGGCGTAAGGAAAGCTGGCTTCTTTCCTCTTCTGAATTGAAACCCCACCGAGTTCCAAGTTGGGCCCATCAATAAACTCAGTCTGACAGTTTAAATAGTTGAATTCTCTGAACAATTCAACGGTGGGCTCCTCTTGAAGATAAGCTTCACAGAATACTTGGAAATTGCAAATGTTGGATACGAAGTTGGGTCCGATATCTTGAGGGTGAAGTTGGAAAAAATGAAGCACATCGCGGAAAAACTTTGAGCCAGGTGGGCTGAACCCCCGACTCAGGTGGTCAGTGAAAACAATCACTTCTTCGTCCTGGGTTTAGGATGATATTCTTCACCAGGGGCCCTCCAGTGGATGACCTCTTTCTTGGCTAAAGCGCCAGCTGCAACGAAGTTGTTCAGACCTTCTTCAGTGACCTGGGATTGGACCCAGTTGCAAGCAGTGTATGTCTTAGCCATTTTTCGATGATCTGAAAGAAAGACTATGCCGGTTTAAGATTGTATGGTTAAGCCGGCTGTTAGTTTAAAAGCAAATAATAATGAAGCATGCATGCAAAGGAGTTAAACCGAAGGATGGCATTGAAGTTATAAAGATGAGCTATTGGCGGCTTAAGAGGGGACTAATGGTACCTGGCAGGTTACGGTTTCTGAGTTAAGCCGCCCACACAGTTATTGATTTATAGATCTGAGAATGGAAAAATTGCAAAGTGTTGGAAAAACAGATTTCACAGATTGATGCTATAATTTTGGATCTACGGCACTTCAGATAATGGAAAATATCTAGACCTAAATTGCAGTGCTTGAGCAATTCATGTGTCCAGATTGGATTTCTTACGCAAAAGGAGATGCTCTAATAGCAAAAATAAATACCACGACTACCGCCGCGCAGGAGGGGTACCAAGTTTGAATCAAAAATCACAAGCTACAGCGAAGAGCGAAGATGAACTCCGACGAACTCGTGGAAACCCTAAAGGGATCTACGGGGAAAGGAAAGAGGAAGACTCATCAGAGCTGTCGAAACAGCGGAGGCGCATGGACGAACTCTGATCAATTCAGGTTGATGCAGCAGCCGTTGTCGGGGCAGTGGCAAAGGTCAACAGCAGCGGCAGAGCTCGAGCACTGAGGCGTCGTGAGGTAGAAGACATAGATGAGGAGGCAAGGAGGAAAGTGAAAAGGGAGCCTTGCCCTATTTATAAGGCTGGAAGGATAAAAGGCATGCACGGGAATCGAGGAGGCTCAAAAATGGATATGTGACAACACATACGCCTCGATTTTCGGTGGTTCATTAAAAGAGAAGGTATATTAAGATTTGGGCCTTATGTGATATTAATGACGGGTGACGTCATGGCGGGTTATCGTAATCCCAGGAGATGACATCATGGCGGGTTACAAGATCTCGCAAGAGCAAATGAGGAAGGATTTTTTTCTAAGTGTTGAAGATTGATATGAACAAGTTCAAATCAACCTGGGGCCTAATGTTGGGGTTATAACTATTGGGTATGAACCGCCCAGGAGGGGCCGATTATACCACTGACGGCTTACCAATGAAGATGGCGGATCATACGAGCTGGATGACGGCCCAAGGCCCAGAGGTGACTTAAGGCCCAGGAGGATGAACCGCCATGTATGTATAGCTTGTATTGTAAGGCAAGTGTAATTAGTCACCGAGTTGGACACGTTGTGTATGAGCCGGACGGGACTCTACGAGCCACTGGGCGTCAACCTGCGTATATAAAGGGACGACCTGACGGCGGTTTAGGGCAAGAAACAAGAGATCAAAAGCTAGGTCAAGCGTATTCGCTCCCTGGTAATCGAAACCTAAGAAATACCACCTCAAACTGGATTAGGCCTTTACCTTCACCGCAAGGGGTCGAACCAGTATAATTTCTCTGTGTCCTTTGTCCCGTTTAACCCCTTAAAGTTAACCTAGTTGTGATGGATCCACGACTAAGTCCTTCTGATAGGACATCTGCCGTGACAATTCCACGACAGTTTCAGAAATGAAGCTCCGAGCAAGGAGATCAAAATTTGCAGGGAAACAAGCAAGAACACGGGCTATGAGGCAAGTTTGATTTTTTTGGAGGTGGAAGAAGGCTATCGGCATGAGGAATACGTAAGGGGGGCTATGGGACCCATGAGCACACTAGGCGCGCCAGGGGGTAGGCATGCCCTGTGAGCTCGTGGCTCATAGGCGCACCCCCCCTGGGGTGTGTTCAGTGCCAAAAATTCTTAAATACTACAGAAAAGTCATACTAAATATTCAAGTCATTCCGCGAGCTTTTCTTTTCGGGACATCTTTTATTACATGGATAATTCAGAAAACAGGATAATCATGTCATTCTACTTTATTAAACCTTAAATAACAGAGAGCAAAAGGTAGGTAGAGTTGGTTGTGCTTACTAAATTCATCGACCACATGCCCCTCAAAAGGAATCCATTAATAAGATTGATCAAGTCTTGTTAACAAACTATTTTCAAGTAACATGAAACTGAAGAGCTTTTGTATAACACTAAGTTACCTCAACAGCGATTTGCATGTCCCCAACAATAAGAGTTTCATTATTCTTTTTTATGGTAGGAAGAGGAAATTCAAAACCTCCAATAGTAATTGTCGCAATTTTTTTAATAGTGTCGATACTATTCACTAAACTTTGCTTCTTTGGGAAATACACCATATGCTCATTAATATTGACATGAAAGTAACTTGCTTTTGTTGCAATCAATAACAGCCCCTGCAGTATTCAAAAAGGGCCTACTAAGGACAATCGACATGTTGTCGTCCTCGGGCATATCAAGAATAACAAAGTCTGGTAAGATAGTAACATTTGCAACAATGACGAGAACATCCTCACAAATTCCCATAGGTATAATAGTTGATTTATCAGCCATTTGCAAAGATATTTTAGTAGATGTGAGCTTATTCAAATCAAGACTTCTATATAAAGAGAAAGGTATAACACTAACACCGACTCCTAAATCACATAAAGCAGTTTGATATAACTTCTTTTAATGGAGCATGGTATAGTAGGTTTCCTGGATCTCCTAACTTCTTAGGTACTCCACCCTTAAAAGAATAATTTTCAAGCATGGTGTAAATTTTAGCTTCAGGTATTTTTCTTTTATTAGTGACAATATTTTTCATGTATTTAACATACGGAGGCATCTTCAAAATAGCAGTCAAGCGAGTACGCAAAAAGACATGTCTAAGCATTTCAACAAAGCGCTCAAATCTTCCTCATCCTTATTTTTCGGACGTTCAGTTGGAAAGCATGGGTTTCTGAACCCATGGTTCTCTTTCTTTACCATGTTTTCAAGCAATGAAATCACTTTTATCATATCTTTTATTTTTAGGAGGTGGGTTATCAAGA
This sequence comes from Aegilops bicornis, assembly GCA_021605145.1. Classification (NCBI taxonomy): domain Eukaryota; kingdom Viridiplantae; phylum Streptophyta; class Magnoliopsida; order Poales; family Poaceae; genus Aegilops; species Aegilops bicornis. Next base: position 305,058,987 of record CM038675.1, read on the forward strand.
TCAACATCATGCTCTATTTCTACACATTATCAGGTACTTTATCATTATCTGGTTGGACATCAACATGAACATCATTATCACTATCACTGGGTGGATGTTCATTGCCAGATTGTGTCTCAGGATCAGAAATAGAAACATCATTATGATTTTCAGAAGGTTCTTCTAGCACAGGTTCACTAGAAGCATGCAAGGTTCTATCAATTTTCTTTTTCTTTTTCTTCTTAGATGAACTAGGTGCATCAACATTAATTCTCTAAGACTCCTGCTCAATTCTTTTAGGGTGACCTTCAAGATATAGAGGCTCCTGAGCCATTCTACCACCTCTACTCACAATTGTAACAATATGATCATTTTTATTGTTCATTTCATTAAGAAAATAATTTTGTGACTTAGCAACTTGTTCTAATTGGGTGTGAACCATAGATGAATGTTTACTTAAACCTTTAACATCATTAGCAATTCTAAACATCAAGTCACTCAAACGATCAATCATGATAGCATTTCATTTCAAGTCATTGCTAACATACATATTAAAGTGTTCTTGCTTAACAATATAATTATCAAATTCACCCAGACATTGACTAGCGGATTTATTATAGGGAATATCACCTTCATCAAATCTATAAAGATAGTTTACATTTACTACCTATGTCGGGATATCGAGTCCATGTATTTCTTCAATAGGTGGTAAATTCTTAACATCTTCATATCTAATACCCTTTTCTTTCATAGATTTATTAGCCTCTTGCATATCTTCTCGACTGAGGAATAGCATACCTCTCTTCTTCGAAGTCGGCTTAGGTGGTGGTTTAGGATTTGTCCAATCATCGACATTCTTTAACTTGTTATTTAATAGTTCTTCAACATATCCAACAGTTCGTTCCCTAAAAACTGAACCGACACAACCATCTAGGTAGTCCCTAGATGCATCGGCTAGTCCATTGTAAAAGATATCAAGTATTTTATTTTTCTTAAGAGGATGATCTGGCAAAGCATTAAGTAATTGGAGAAGCCTCCCCCATGCTTGAGGGACTTTCTCTTCTTCAATTTACACAAAGTTAAATATTTCTTGTAAGGTAGATTGTTTCTTATGAGCAAGAAAATATTTTTCAAAGAATTAATATATTATATCCTGGGGACTACACACACAAATAGGAGAAAGAGTATTAAACCCTTTCTTAGCATCACCCTTTAATGAGAAAGGAAACAACTTAAGAATATAGTAATAGCAAAAAAATTCCTCATGAGCAAATATGGTGGCTATATCATTTAATTTGGTAATGTGTGCCACAACAGTTTCAGTTTCCTAACTATGAAAAGGATCAGATTCAATTAAAGTAATTAAATTAGGATCGACAGAGAATTCAATAATCCTTATCAGTAACAAAGATAGGAGAAGTAGGAAACTTAGGATCATATTTCATTCTCTCTATCATAGATTTTTCTTTCAGCTTACTCAATAATTTCTTAACATCATCCCTATCATTACAAGCAAGAATTTCTCTAGCTCTCTCCCCCATCTATAACATAACCTTCAGGTATCTTAGGTGTTTCAACTCTAGTAGTAGAGCTTGGTATAATAGGTGAATCATAATTTTCATCGGTTCCAACATTGTCAGTTTCTTTATCTTTAGCAAGTTTTTTACCAAGAAATTCACCTAGTGACACGGTATCATCAAACACTGTACTAGCATCATCACAAGTTTCATTTATAGCATAAGTAGTATCATCAATTACTTGTGACATCTCAGAATGAATAGCAGGTGGTGGTGTCACAAGCCTACTTAGAACAGAAGGTGAATCAAGTGCAGAGTGTGATGGCAGTTCCTTACCTCCTCTCGTCTTAGAGGGTACAATCTTAGTCTTAGCGTGTTACAAATTCTTCATAATGTAAAATCCCAAGTGAACTCAATAAATAGAGCTATGCATCCGGGCAATGACGCCAGAAGTAGGTCTTGATAACCCACAAGTATAGGCGACCGCGATAGTCTTCAAGGGTAATATTTCACCCAAATTTATTGATTCGACACAAGGGGGGCCAAAGAATATTTATGAGCCTTAGCAGTTGAGTTATCAATTCAACCACACTTGGGAAATTATCTCTTTGCAGCAAAGTGTTTAGTAGCATAGTAGTTTTATAGTTTTGATAGCAACAGTAGCAATAGTAACAGGAACAATAATAGTGGTAGTTTGTGATGATTGTAACAGCAGCATTAGTAGTAACTTAGCAAAGATGAATATGAGAAAAACGTAGGCATTGGATCAGTGATCGGTATTTGTGTTGGATGACATTCATCATATAACAGTCACAACCTAGAGTTATACACAATAGCTCCAATTCATCAATGTAACGTATACATGTATTCCGTATATAGTCATAATGCTTATAATAAGAACTTGCATGAGATATTTTGTCCTACCCTCCCATGGCTGGTGGGTCCATAAGGAAACTAAGGGATAGTAAGGCCTCCTTTTAACAGAGAGAAGAAACAAATCATTAACACATGATGAATACATGGATTCCTCGAATTACAGTCATCCCTGGAGAGTATCCCAATTATTGTCACTTTGGGGTCTACGGATAAGAACAATAACAAGTGCATATAACTAGCAGATAGGATCAAGAACTCAAATATATCCATGAAAACATAGAGGGTTCAGATCTGAAATCATGGCACTCGGGCCCTAGTGATAGGCATTAAGCATAGCAAAGTCATAAAAACATCAATCTCGGAACATAGTAGATACTAGGGATCAAGCCCCAACAAATTGACTCGATTAGATGACAAATCTCATCCAACTCCATCACCGTCTAGCAAGCCTATGAAGGAATTACTCACTCCCAGTGGTGAGCATTATGGAATCGTTGAGGGAGTCACGAGTGGCTCCTAGGTGGCCCCCCTCCAGCATGTCTCTTTGCCAGTATTTCTCATATTTTCTAGAAATTATCTCCATAAATTTTCAGCTAAACCCGAGAACTTTCATTTCTGCACAAAAATAATACCATGGCAATTCTGCTAAAAACTGCATCAGTCTGAGTTAGTTCCATTCAAATCATGCAAATTAGAGTCCAAAACAAAAGCAAAAGTGTTTGGAAATGTAGATATGTTTGGGACATATTAGTAACCAACACTACTAGCACCCCAAGGTACCAATCTGAGGTTTGATACAAAGATTGGGCACAAAGGATGAACTAGGGTTTGGAGATGAGATGGTGCTGGTGAAGATGTTGATGAAGATGAAGTCGCCCACGAAACAGGGGTGTTTGTTGTGTGGAGGCTGATAGGAGGGATGGCCCCCCACCCCCCACGAGGTCGAGCTTCCCGTCGCTGGCACATGTGGTGCCAGTCGTGGCAATGAGCTACTCCTCCCCCTTTACCAGGCCTGGTTCTCTGTCACTGCTGGTGGTTGGCAGAGCGGGGTGTAGTGGAGGGATATGAGCACCGGGGTACATCACTTGCCCATTTCATGTATTGGCCGGCAGCGGGGGTATCCGCGAATGTCGTTCTCCTCCATGCAGGCTCCTTCACGATGTTCCTACCCCTTTCACGGTGAAAACTTGATCTTTGGTATCAGATGGTGGCGGCTATTCGTGGCTGCGCCCTTCCTAGAGGCATCGTCTTGGAGTCCTCGCTCTGGCATTGTCTGTGTCACCTATCCTTGATGGATCACTCATGGTGGTGGTCTCCGTCGGCTCAAGCGGTTCTTCTTCGCTCATTTGTAGTTTGATTGGTAGTTGTTAGGGTGGTGTGACGGTGCCTAACACCTTTGTATCTTTCCTTGGGTGTGTGTGTGTGTATTGGGTGTGGTGGTGGCGTGTGTTTGTATCGTTTTGCTCAGATGTATGCAGTGATGATTGCTTTCTAATATGAAGTGGGGGATATCCTTTTTTGTCATAGATAATAAACAAAAAGTAGATGAAATTCTTGTGTATGCAAGAACAAAGGGGTGCAAATAGTAGAGAACGTGTAGTTACCTCTTTAGGTACTGGGAGAACTCGCACGGGATGCATGCATGCTTTATTAGCAGCGAATCTTCTTGATGCCATGTCACCATCATAGCTGGAAACTTTGTCTACCATGGTATATGTAGAGGATGACCGCATATTTTTATTCAACATGTCGACTATAACAATCCATGTATTGGCATCGCCAGAGCTGTCACCCCCGTCATTTCTCAACAGGAAGCAGATCATATAGGGATCTTCCATGCTGACAAGAGGGAATTCTGGCACGACATGTGGAAGATGGGCATATCCCTGCAGAGACTAGAGTTCCGCATCTCCCAACTCATTTTCTTGTTCACATGCCTTGCTATCATCACGTAACCTCCACAATTTGATGTTAAATGTAGATGAAACAGGTAACCGATTGCCAGCAACAAAGGTTGATGTGGAGACAAAATCAACAAACTTGAGGATGTTTTCTTTGGTGGTGCACACACTTTGTAATAGATGGGGACACCCTCTAGTGCCCAATTCAGGGTCTGCTAGATTACCGGCTGGAACCTTCACACGTAGTGGAATGTAGTGGAGCTTAGAACATTCTGTGTTGCACACATTCCTCAACAATATGCCCCGTAGATAGTCAACATAACATTCTCTTTCTCTTTCCATCTCCACCAATCATATGCATTCGACCGGATAATTTGGGGAGGATGTAGCAGACATGGTTGCATGCATGCACAAATCTATACCTACTAATAAAGGGAATATGTATTCTTGGCCCATCATGCTCTTCTGGAAAAAAAATCTCATGTTTTTGGTAATCAACTCGCAGTTCAGTTTTAAGTCAGATTTTTTCTTTTGCAGAAACCCCATGATGTTTCTGGTAATCTACTCGCATGCCAATTTAAAGTCATATTTTCACTTTGGCACAAAACCCCCTGATATTTGAGTGAATCAACTCGTAGTACATATCAGATGCTTCAAAAAAATCGTATATTTTAAACCCTAACTCCAAATTTAACATGTTATATATTGAATTTGATTAGGAAAATGTGTAGAATCTGAATATTATGCTAATTTACATGTCAACCATGTTAAAAAATTATATTTGTGGTGTAATCTATCTCAATAATGCATGATCGATTTTTCTTTCATGCCGGTGCCGATATGGATTGGAAATGAATGCCTCAACGGAATCAGAATTGGAGACGAAAGATAAACACGCATGCACGCCTTGTCTAAGACCTCACAAAAAGGAGATTTATCATTGTATGTCGAGGGAGAGATGATTTAGGATTGACAACATTCAAACATGTTGTGACTTCTGAGCACTAAGCCCACCATCGGCGAGAGTGGAAGGATGATAAGTGGCAACGTAGATGGAATGTCATGTCTTGAAATAAAAGACGTGAACCTATTGGGGTCTTGAGTCATGGTTATTGGATTAGGGGAGTGTGGTAGTTTTTCCGTTGCAATGCACAGGCTCGTTTGCTAGTAGAGATACAAAAACAGACATGCCCCATCACTGACCGGGCACATCCACGGACGTTTGGGGATCAAAATTAGTCAATCCTGACTGAAGATGCTCTAATATCATAATTGAGGCAGACGAAGGAATCGAGCATCACCCAATTGGGCGGTGGGAGTAGGAGACCGAGTAAACAAGTCCAAGACGTCCATGAGGCGGCGGTCAGGACAAGGGAAGGAGGGGACTCAAGGCAGGATAGGCAGATCTGTCTGAGATCGGTATAGCCAAGGTTCGAGGGAAAGGGAATATCACAATAGCGGGATTGACCTAGAGTCTTTGCCCTATTGCTTCAGGAACTACTACTCTTTTTTATAATGAGTTCCAACTGCGAACGGAGGATATCAAACATGGATAAAGCAAGACCGGAGCACAACCCATCCTTGCATTTAGGACCAAATGGTCTTCGCTTCGCGTGGACTGCCAATCCACTAAACCTAACCGGCTCTCATTTGGCGCCTTGAGCTCCCTTTACAACATAGCGCGCACCACAGCTGTCTTGGGCTCGCACCATTTATTTTTTTCTTCTTCATTCTAACCTTCAAAAAATAGGATTGCGATGTGGGCGATTTGAACTCCAGCCCTCCTTGTTAAGTCACGGCGACGAAAACCACTCTGACATCACACTTTGTTGTGCTCACTTACTTATTTTCCTCTTGATGTGGCAAATGTAACGTTAAGGAACACTATGGTTTTTCATTCTGTTTTTTTTCTATTTGGCCATTTTTCTATGTTTTTTGTTTTTTCTTTCTTTTTGTTATATTTTCTTAACTCGCAAACTATATTCAAATTCATTAACTTTTTTCAATTTCGTTAACCTTTTTTCAAAATTGATAAACTTTTTTCAAAATCCATGAACTTTTTTTCGTATTACCCTTTTTTAATTAAAATAAATGAACTTTTTTCAAATAAATGAAGTTTTTTCAACTTCATGATTTTTTTTGAAAATCTGTGATTTTTTTTACCAAAAATGATGATTTTTTTTAAAATCGAGAACCTTTTATTTATCAAATCGATGATCTTTTTTCAAATCCGTAAACTTCTTTTCAAAATTAAGTGAACTTTTTTTTTGAACTCATGAAATTTTGCCAAATCGATGAACATTTTTCAAAGTAACTTTTTTTTCAAACACATGAAATTTTTCAATTTTGTGTTTTTTTCAATTTGATGAACTTATTTCCAAAATCATGAGCTATTTTCGTATTCATGATTTTTTTGAATTTCTTTTCAAATCCATGAAATTATTTGAATTCAAAATCATTTATCCATTTTTTGTGATTTTTTGTTTTTCTGATTTTAGTACTAGCACATATGCCTGTGTGTTGCAACGGGAAGGAAAATTGATGTATCCAGCAAACACCCATGGCATGTCGAGGTATAAAAGAAATGCATATCATGCTTTAAGAAAAAAAATCGTCGCACTTTTCTAATGAGTCATTCATTCATGTTTGCACTTTTAATGTTCGCAACATCATCCTCTCGTCGATGATGGTAAGGTTTTTGTCATCCACAATTAAATTTTTATTATGAAGCCGCATTCATGTACTACGACCGCACCTCCTTCAACTTCGCACTATCATCAGATGAAAGAGTAGTGATGCATTGAAGTGAGATTTTTTTATACATATTTTCTAAAAATATTCGAATGCAAGCCGTTTCTTGCTATGTTAATTTTTTAGAGATGATTGGTTGTTTGGTTTGGAAGGTTATATTCCATTCTCTTTCTTGTTTTTTTTTGCATAATTTGGACTTGATCGAAGCACAGACATTTCAGGTAGACATCGGATAGGCTCTTTCTTTAAGAAAGACATACACGTTGAGAGATCAGAATTGCACGCACACATCTCGTCCTATTCATCAATTCCAAGCTCCCTGCAACAGATTTATTTTTCTATGTTTTCTCTCTCCCTCCACTTTGAACAGAAAAAATACTCTGTTGTCTCAAGTAAACTGCCGCCGCTGGCCAGAGACCCCATATATACGCCTCACTGTAGTCACGAACGGCCGGCCGCCTTGTGTATCACGTGTACGCCTCATCATTGTAGTGAGGCCACGTTTCAAAGCTCTACCCATGTGCACATACAACATGCGAGCTTCTTCCTTAATCTAGCTTTCTCTACAGTCGAGCAGCGCAACCAGCGCCCGAGCACCTCCTGTCCGACCCGAGCTTTGATCTATGCGCCACGGATTGACGCGTCACCCGCCTTCTCCTCCTTCCTCTCTCCCTCACTCCGTTGTCTCGAGTAAACCGCCGCCGCTAGCCAGAGACCCCATATATATGCCTCGCTGTAGTCACGGACGGCTGGCCGCCTTGTACACGTATCACGTGTACGCCTCATCATTGTAGTGAGGCCACGTTTCAAAGCTCTACCCATCTGCACATACAAACTGCGAGCTTCTTCCTTGATCTAGCTTTCTCTACAGCCGAGCAGCGCAGCCAGTGCCCGAGCACCTCCTGTCCGACTCGCACGCCCAACGGCCCGAGCTTTGATCTGTGTGGCACGGATCGACGCGTCACACGTCTTCTCCTCCTTCCTCTGTCCCTCACTCTGTTGTCTCGAGTAAACCGCCGCCGCTGGCCAGAGACCCCATATATACGCCTCGCTGTAGTCATGGATGGTCGGCTGCCTTGTACACGTATCACGTGTACGCCTCATCATTGTAGCGAGGCCACGTTTCAAAGCCCTACCCATCTGCACATACAACCTGCGAGCTTCTTCCTTGATCTAGCTTTCTCTACAGCCGAGCAGCGCAGCCAACGCCCGAGCACCTCCTGTCCGACCGGCATGCCCAACGGCCCGACCTTTGATCTGTGCGCCAAGGATCGACGCATCACCCGCCTTCTCCTCCTTCCTCCCTCTCTCTCCCTCGTTCGTCTATTCTTCTTTGACCCCCGACGGCAGCCTAGCGCCTCCGCTCGCCCGCCGTCTGTTGACTCCTTGACGTCCTGGTGGAGCAGCTCGACGGGATTGAGCAGAAGCCGCTGCCCCGCGTCACGCCCATGCTTTCTTGGAGCCGAGCGAGCGGTCGCGCGTGGGCCACCCGGCCGCGCTGTCCTAGCTCCATCGGATCCAGCCCAGCCTTTCTTCGCCCAACTTGCATGTTTCCTTCCTTTGCTTCCTTTTCTCAGCCATTGCTTATTGATTCCAAGACAGCTCCTTGATAACCAAGACATTGTAAGGCCTATATAAATTAGTAGGATTGGATTTAAGGACGCGAGGTGGGACTAATAATACGTGAAACAAACAATTCTTCTTAGCAAAGCATCGAGCCAGCTCAGTTGGTGACGACAATAGGTTTTTTTAGAAGATGGTGACGACAATAGGTAGGCGAGTTCAATTCTAAGTAGCATCTAATATTTTTGCCAGGCCCTTTATGTTGGCTAGCTTAGTTGGGCCACAGCCCAAGCTGCGTGCATCGCTCTGGACGGAATAGTTGTGATCACATGAATAATACCACATCGGATATAGAAAATAATATGGGTGAAGTGGACGGACGACGGACGGACGAAAAACGAACGAAATTACGGTGGTAAGAAGCAATAGCCCCTTTATTATTTGGTAAAGATAAAGATAAAGATTTTATCTTCAGAAGTCAATGATTGGCTGGCAACTGGTGGAACCTCGATCCGTCAACCATTGACCAAAAGCGAACGGGCTATGCGGCTACCTAGCGATTATGTCACACGCTGACGAGCCGACCCATATATGTAGGTGTGGGTACCAGAAGCCCAAACTAGCGCGTAAGGTGCCAATTAGGAGGTCACGAGCTCCTAACCAATGTCTTTGGAGACAACAAAGATAACTGGCACCCACGCGTGGTTGCATATGGGGCAGCCCTACTGAGTTTTTCTATACAGCTAAATGGTGGACACCTGTAAAAGAAGTTAACTGTTGGACCACCGACCATTGACGATAAAGGGTTGACCATTGAATTTTTCGAAACAAAGTTATTTTCACAAAATGAATAAAACAGTTCAAATAATATATTCTTTACAATAATTTGAAAAAAATGATGAATTAGGAAATAAGAAAAAGGTGAGAAATGTTTACAATTTTTTAAAAAAATCATGACTTGGAAAAGCCCATAACACAAAAATGAAAAAAACCATAGATTTAAAAAATGGTGCAATTTGAAAAAATTCATAAAATTTAAAAAATGTTCACAAATATAAGAAAAGTTTAGAGATTTGAAAAAAGTCCGAAATAATATGGAAAAAGAGAAAAGAAATTTGAAAAAAAGTTTGCAAATTTGTAAAAAAATCATGTGTTTGATAAAACAAAAAAGCAAAAATAAATATAACACTTAAAATGAAAAACAAAAAATGATAACAAAAGTGAAATCGAAAAGAAAAACAAAAAATGAAAAGAGAATGCGAAATCGGCAAAATCTGTACTAGGGGCAGAAACCACAAGAAAAACAACAATAAAGAAAGGTTTCCCTAAAATAACAGTTAAAGAAAAGACCTACTTGTGATTCAGCCTATTTACGTATACTGTGCTGCGGAGGGGTGGGCGCCAGTTTACAATTTGCACTGTAGCCGGAACGACAAAGCGCGAGAACTATATCTTGGTAAAACCGATATGGAAGCATACCTCGCCTCAACCTAATTCGCACTTCAAGCACCAGCTCTCAAAGTTGGCACTTACGGATGCATGCTCGCGGGCCGGCCCATGTATGGCGAGCGCTCGATCGCTTCATCGTTCCCCGCCTCTGGGTCGTTCGATCGTAGTTTGACCTCTCGCGGTTCACCAGTTGTTCAACCGTTGACTTTTAGAAAATAAAAAATGTAGAAAAAGGAAAAAATTAAAAAAATTATAAATTTAAATACGTTCACAGATTTTTAAAAAAGTTCATTGATTTAAAACATAGTTCATCAATTTTGAAATTCTTTTGTCGAATTTTAAAAAGTTCATCGAATTTGGAGAAAATATCATTAAATTTAAGAAAAAGGTTCATCAAACTGGAAAAAAAATCATCAAATTTCAAAAAAGTTGATCAATTTTGTAAGAAAGTTCATCAAAATTGAAAAAGTTCATTGATTTTGAAAAAAGTTCATTGAATTTGAGAAATCCAAGCATTTTGAAAAAAGGGAAAAAGTAAAGAAAATGGAAAAAACATATTAAAGAAAAAAAGAAAGAAAAAAATTAGGCTAAAACCGGTCGAGAAACCAGGGTTTTCCACGAACTGAAAAACAATAAAACATTGTAACACGGGCGCTAAGTTGTCCGAGTGCTTAGCACGGTTTGTACTTGGGGAGGAGATCGTGAGTTCTGTTTTGGCCGAACGCACCTTTTTTGTTGTTTAAACTGAAACGAGAAAAATGAGGCAAATGGACAAACACCTCGTTCGGCCAAACGCACGTTTTAGTTTTCTTCTTCTTCTTCTTCTTCTTCTTCTTCTTCTTCTTCTTCTTCTTCTTTGTTTTCCTTGTTTCTTTGTGGCTTTTCATTGGTATTTCAGTTTCTTTCTTTGTTTCTTCATTTTTTTTGTTTCTTTGCTTGATTTTCATTGTTTCCATCTCTGGTTTCACCATTTTAACTTTTTATTATTTTTCTTTGGTTTTAATTTTCTTTTTGCTATTTTTTTTCTAAAACTGCATCTTTCTTCTTATTTGATTTTTTATTGGGTTCTTCATTTGTCCTTTGTTCCTTTGTTGATTTCACATCGGTTTCTTATTGTTCAACACATGTCTCTATTTTCAGTATACAATATACATTTTACGTGTATACATTGATTTTTTTCAGATACACGATGTATATTTTATTTTAATACATGATTTGAACAATCTTTTGAATTAACAGGCAAAAAAAATTCAAATACAATGCACATCTTTTTGGTAATAAATATTTTTTCTTAAAACCACGTGAAGATTTTTTGAATAGACAATAAAAAATGTGAATATATAATTTGATGTCTACTTTTTCCATACACATTTGTATATGTTTTGTATACATCAGAAACATTTTTAATACATGTGTAACATTGTCCAATTATATGATTAACATTTATTATAAAGTTATATTTTTATGTCTACTTTTTTTATTAACATTGTACAGTTTTTATACATCAACAAAAAACATTATGGACGTTTAAATTTTTTTAAATACATGATTAAACTGTTTTTAAACTTATATTTTTCATGTCTACTTGTTTCATATATATTGCAATTTTTTGCATAAATTACGAAAATACTTGTATACAAGTTTAACATTTTAGAAATGACTGATTAACGGTTTTCAATTTTTTATGTAAAGTAAAAGTAAATTTAATAATCGATATATTTAAAATATTTAAAATATAAGAAATGTAAAAAATGCGATAAAACAAAAGAAGAAGGGTGCTAAAGGTCCGTGGTCCCTGCCGGACCAGCCCATTCTATGAAGCCGCTTGACGCGCGGCTGGTCATATCTCGCTATAAGCGAGACATAGTCGTGCCCCCAATGAAGCTACAATGGCGTTTTTAGTGGGAATTTTTTTCCGGATAACTAGACAATGTCCGTGCATTGCAACGTGAAATAAATATTCAAGTACATTAGCTCGTAAGTTATCTGACCATATTAATGAGATTGTGTAAACAAATGTTTATCAAATGTTGTCTGTTATTTACCTTAAAGTTTAGAAGGTAAATTAAGGTGGAATTGGTTCAGAAGGTAAGTAAATTAAGATGATTGATTAGCATACGGGGAAGGTGCGGACAAAGGGCATGTTGGGACAAAAAAGCCGAGTGGACAAAAAAAATTGGTGAAGTGTTCTGCCGTCAATAAAAGGAATGCCACTCTTCTTTGAAGTACAATAGGCACACATATATAACCAAATATATTTCATTAGAAAAATTGATTACAAAGAATACACATGCGGTCACCATAAGAGGCATACATAGACGTCTTGCAATGTTGCATCAAAGATTCCGCAAAGAACTAAAACTAGAATTTCACTTCTGTAGAATCTTGTGCCACACCAAAATGTCGACCACCGCCGCTAAGGCAACGCTGAAGAAAGAGAGGAACTGTTGTCATACCTGGATTTGAAGGAACATATTATCATACGAGGATGCTTTTCGAGACGATGAACATGAGCGCCGGAAGCAGTGAGACTGAGGTTTTGTAGCACATCTATAACATCCCAAAATTTCAATTTGGAATGTTATGCTTTAGATCATCATTGCATATCATATTTTATTGCATTTTGGTTGATCCTAGAAATTCTAAGCAACTCAAGGACCTACGGAGAGAGTTGGGATTTTCGTTATTTTCATATTTGAGTTCTTCTCGAATTACGAAAAGAGGATCGTTTGATTTTAATTTTTATTTGAAATATTTCTTTTATTAAAAATAAAAGAGAGAGGATATAATGACTTCCTCAAAATAAAGAAATATTAGAGATTTAATATTAAAATCAAATAACATTTTTATTCGGAGTTTTATCGCTATTTTATTTGAATTAAGAAAAATATGCGTTTCTTAAAATTGCATTTTAGGCCCAAATAAATGTCCATCTTGTCCGGCTTATTTTTAGAGGACGGCGAAAATTCATTTCGGGATTTTTGGAGTCCGTTTAGTATTTCTTTTCTTTCTTTTTCTGCATGCCCGAATTATTTAAAAAAACACGCAACCGACTTAGGGCCGGTTTCAGCCAGGACTATTTCGGGCCGGCCTTGATAAGCCCGCGACCCCAGCGCCACCCACGAAACCCTAACCCTAGTCAGCGCCGCCGCCTCGCCCCGCCCGCCGATCCATGAGCAGCTGCCGCTGCCACTCGCCTCGCCGCGCCAGCCCTCTGGTCGTCTTGCGCCGCATCGCCCGCCACTCACGGAGCCAGCGCCGCCGCCACTCGCCGACCTCGCCCCGCCGGAGCCGCCGCCGGCCCGCCGGACCGAGGTAGCCGCCTCGGTTTCGCGAAAAACCGTTCGGTTTTTAAACCCTAGATCCGTTTTTATTAGATCCGGTTCGGTTTTATTTTTTCGGTTTAGTTATTTAGCCGACGTTCGTCAGACGTTCAGCTTTTTAACGGTTTTCACTGCTTAGCCGCAATAAATAACGTTCATTCGTTAGCCTGCTCACGCTTTTTCTTTTCTCGAATTTTCCGCGATTATTTTTTATCGCGATTTCTGATCCGATTTTTGTTTTAGTATAACTTTTCGCTCGTTTATCGGAATCAGGCGATTCAAGCGCCTAGAGTTTCGTCCCGAAACCCTCTTTCCGCTTAACCAACTTAAACAAGTTTTTGCTACTGTAAAAATTTGACTTTAGTCCAGAATAGTAAACAAAGCTTGTTTCTTTCGCCGTTTGAGTTTTGTTGCTTCGTTTGATTTGATTCTTTTTGCAAACCAGAGTTCTTAAGTTGAACTTTCTGGTTAAATCTCTTATTTGAGTTTTACCCGTGCCCTTGCTTGTTTGCTTATTGTATGCTTGTTTGTTTGCGATAGGGTACCCGGAGTGCGAAGCGTGCTACTATGAGTCTCTTGGTTTCGCGGATCATCAGCAAGGCAAGTAACACTTTGATCATACCTCTTACTACCCAGTTTTATTGCATTAGATCAATCCTCAAATAATTGCATGGTTAGGATCTGAATTAAATTGTGGGTTTGGGAAGTAGTTGAGGTAGTACCTATTCACCTGTTTATTATCAAACCCTGGGAGTTACTTCTACGTTATGCTTATATTGCCAAGCTATGCTCGTAGACGTGGATTGGGTTTGAGTGTATCCATGACAGATGTGAGATTGTTAATTAATGGTTAACTTAAGGTGGCAACTTTAATACACATCTGGGTGGACTGAGGCACCTGGGTTTTCCAGTGATTGCCTATATTTTTTGGAAATCCCGGGGTACCTTGTGATTCTCCTATGGACCGCCACCTAGGCTCAAAGGGATCATAAGATTATTCATACTGGAAACTTTCGTGTGCAGCCACAAGCTATTATGGGCTCTAGCATAGTTGATTAAGTCGTGTGAACTCTTACAGTGGTAGACTAGCAGATGTAGGGGATGTAGGTGGTACTGTCTACCCATCGTAAGGTGCTAACGCCACGAAAGGCGTGTCTCGGTCATCTGTTTCTCAAACACCATGTAGTGCGAGAAATTCAACGGAGGAGATCGAGTCTTGTGGGGAAAAGTGCGCAAACCTCTGCAGAGTGTACAAACTAATCATGGTTAACCGTGTCCCCGGTTATGGACAATTTGAGTATCTAGTTCTTGGATTATCATGTGGATCTCATCACTACTTAATTTAATTTGATGGTTATTGTTAATTCTTTTAATTGGGATTGAGTTGGGTGAACCTTCTCAATGTTTATCAACCACCATGATAGTTAAATAAAACATATTCCTTTGCAGTAGGGAAAAATTGGCTTTTCGCAAAACATATTAACCCTACAGCCTCCACCAGCCATATATGCATGTAGTAATGGCATTATTATGTTCATTATCTTTTGGTGTTACATTGCCAGCATATTCCATGTGCTTGCCCGTTTTCGGGCTGCAATGTATCCTGTTGCAGACTTTTCAGACAACGAGTAAGGAGCCTTAGGTCATGGTCTTTCACTCAGTGATGCCGTTGGAGTTGATGGACTCACTTTATCTTCCAAGCCTTCCGCTGTTATCATATTAGATGGTCTTAAGCTATATTTATTGTAATAAGTTCTCTTTTGAGACATTCGATGTAATAAGTGTGTGATTGCTACTCTTTTATAAATCCTTCGAGTACTGTGTGTGTCAGCATTACCGATCCAGGGATGACACTTATGCACAGAGATCGACTGCTTTGAGGTGCAGTCGCTACAAAGATGGTATCAGAGCACACGCTGACTGTAGGACACGACCACTAAGCTAAAGCCCTAGATCACTACTCTCTTATCATTTCTAACTCCTCTCCATTTTGTACTCTTTAGGATGGCGGATGCAAGGATAAAGTTCATGCAACCGGATGAAGACACCCCTTTTGGACGCCACTTGAAGGAAGTTACTAGGTACCTGAACATTGGAATACCAAGCTTCACCAGGACCTACAATGCCACATTACCAGAAGAGGAGCGCTGGATGATTCAAGTTCAAGTTCCAGGAAGGACATTCGCGTGACCATCGAGCTCAGAGTTTTCTTCGATGCACCCACCTGGAGTCTAGGAAAGAGTATGGCAGCTCACATCACCATGGGACGCATTGGAGAAGTCTACCACAATGATCTCAAGGACACTATCTACCAGATTTGTGGGCGCCGAGACGAGCAATGGGAGATGATCAGCACCAGGAAGGATAGATCGATTGCCTCTTTGATCCAGGAGTTAAATCAACACATTCGTCGCCAGGAAAACCAGACGTGCGCAGGCATGATGGATTTGAAGAAAGCAATTACAAGGATTACAGAACTGGAGGAAGAACTCAAGGCTACACGCGAAGATTATGAGGAAGAAATCGTCGTTCTAGTGGAGAAGAATGAAGACCTGACCAGGAAGCTAGGAGTTTTCATGGGAGACCCTGCGCCAGGAGGAGAAGATGACAGTTCCACTTGCCCGGAGAACTACATCATCAGCGACAACACCGACTCGGACCCTGACGATAGTGATGATGATTATGTTGATGAAGCTGGAGCAGACATCATGGAGTCTTCGATCGATCATTTTTTCTAGTAGACCACCAAATCAGTAGTAGAATCCCACCATGTGTATAGCATAGTCCAAGCACTTTTGTAACGATAGTTCTAGACCGATTGTATGCTTTGTTTGATTGATTGGGTGATATGTTTGTGTTTGTCTCATGTGCATATGGGTAGTGTTTTCCCCCTAGACCTCATTCTATTCTGTTTTCTCATCTTTTCTAAACCCAGCAGATGCCTCCGAGACGCGACAATGGATTTGCTTTCCCACCGGAACTTACTCAGTTGATCCAAAGCAGAGTAATGCATTGATGCGTATACTAGTCCGTAATCGTAACCGAGAACAACAACAACAACAACAACAACAACAACAACAACAACAACAACAACAACAACAACAACAACAACAACCCACCACCACCACCACAAGTTGACCACTTAGCCCGTTTTCTTAGGCTGAATCCACCGGTGTTCTCCAGTAGCACCGAGCCGGTTGTTGCAGATGATTGGCTCCGCAAGATTGAGAGGGAGTTGACTACTGCAGGATGCACAAATGCGGAGAGAGTGCGTTTTGCCGCACATCAACTTGATGGACACGCAACATCTTGGTGGGAGAATTTCGTAGTCACTTACCCTATTGACACTGTGACATGGGACCAGCCCAAAGCTTTTCAGACCGCCCATGTTTCAGCAGGAGCTATGGCCATGAAGAAGCGTGAGTTTCGCAACTTACGCCAAGGAGGGAGCACTGTTGGCCAATATGTGGATGAGTTTAGTAAGTTAGCACGTTATGCCCCAGATGATGTTGCTACAAATGCTGCTAGGAAGGAGAAGTTTTTGGAGGGACTGAATAATGAGCTGAGCATGCAGTTGATGGTGGCAAATTTCAATAACTACCAGGAGTTGGTAGATAGAGCTCTCATGCTTGAAGGGAAGCAGCAGCAGATTGACAACCGCAAGAGGAAGTATGGACAGGGGAAGTATAATTCTGGAGCCCAGCAGAGACCCCGTTACACCCCAAACTCGGAAGAACTTGTTCATAACCATGGAGGCCACACTCATAATGGAGGAAGTTCGCACAACCATAGTGGCCCCAAGAATGGGAATGGTAATGGAGGAAGCAGCAGACAGAACCGTTCCAACCAGGCAACACCCACCAAGAAGGATCTAAGCCACGTTACTTGCTACAAGTGCCAGAAAACCAAACATTACGCCAATGAATGTCCTGAAGCCAAGAATGGAAATGGCAATGGAAGCTCTGGAAAGAAGCCCAACCCTTTTAACAGGGGACAAGTGAACCACGTTAACATGGAGGAGGTTGAATCCTAGCCCGATGCAGTAATAGGTAAGTTTTTGGTTAAGTCATTTACTGCAATCGTTCTTTTTGATACTGGTGCATCGCATTCATACATATCAAGGGGATTCGTGGATAAGTTTAAACTACCAACCCAAGCCCTTAGGTCACCCATGTTAGTAACCTCGCCAGGAGCAGAGTATATGGCTAGCCTATGGTGTGATCGGTTACCATTAAGGATTGGTAACTACTTGTTCCCCTCAGACCTAATAGTATTGGAGTCACAAGGATTGGATGTGATATTAGGCATGGATTGGCTATCAAAGTATGGAGGGAACATTGATTGCGCCAGTAAGTCGATTTTGCTCACCAACCCTGAAGGAAGAAGGATCAAGTATGTATCCCGGCATGTGCCGAATAGGACTCAAGTGAATTCCTTATCAGGAGTTGTACAGGAGGAAGTACCGGTGGTAAAGGATTTTCCGGATGTATTTCCAGAAGAGTTGCGAGGCATGCCACCGGATAGAGACATCGAGTTTTTTATTGAGCTTTTGCCAGGCACAGGGCCAATATCTAAGAGACCGTACAGAATGCCTGCAAAGGATTTGGAGGAGATTAAGAAGAAGATTAAGGAGTTATTGGATAAGGGATATATTCGCCCAAGTTCGTCACCTTGGGGATCACCAGTACTTCTAGTGGAAAAGAAGGATGGATCGTTAAGGATGGTTGTTGATTATCGAGGATTGAATGAGGTGACGATCAAGAATAAGTACCCACTGCCGATGATCAATGATTTGTTTGATCAATTGCAAGGAGCTAAGGTGTTTTCCAAGATTTATTTACGATCAGGGTATCACCAGTTGAAGATTCGAGAGCAGGACATACCTAAGACAGCTTTTACCACAAGGTATGGGTTGTATGAGTATACCGTTATGTCATTTGGTCCGACTAACGACCGCCTATTTTATGAACATGATGAACAAAGTGTTTATGGAGTTTTTGGATAAGTTCGTCGTGGTGTTCATTGATGACATTCTGGTCTACTCTAAGAATGAAGAGGAACATAAAGAGCATTTGCGTTTGGTACTTGGTAAGCTCGGGGAACACCAGTTATACGCTAAGTTCAGGAAGTGTGAGTTTTGGCTGAAGGAAGTTGGATTTCTTGGACATGTTATATCCGGAGAAGGAATAGCAGTAGACCCCACCAAAGTTGTCACCGTGACAAACTGGGAATCACCCACGACAGTTGGAGAGATCCGGAGTTTTCTTGGACTCGCAGGATACTACCGGAGGTTCATTGAGAATTTCTCAAAGATTGCAAAACCCATGACGGAGTTGTTGAAGAAGGACACCAAATTCAATTGGGTGAGGAATGTGAGGCCAGTTTTCGGGGAGTTGAAGAGACGCTTGGTTACATCACCAGTGTTGATTCGCCAGATCAACGCAAGGATTATGAAGTGTATTGCGACGCTTCTCGTCGAGGACTTGGAGCCGTACTTATGCAGGAGGGAAGAGTTGTTTCATATGCCTCACGACAGCTTAAACCCCATGAGTTAAACTATGCTACACATGATTTGGAGTTAGCAGCTGTAGTGCATGCGTTGAAGACATGGAGACATTTTCTCATCGGAAACCATTGTGAGGTATACACGGATCACAAGAGTTTGAAGTATATCTTCACGCAGAAGGAGTTAAATCTCAGGCAGAGGAGATGGTTGGAATTCATTAAGGATTATGATATGAGATTGCATTATCATCCAAGAAAGTCTAACGTAGTAGCCGATGCGTTGAGCCGCAAGAGTCATGTAAATACTCTCATGACCGGAGAATTACCCAAGGAGTTAGCAGAAGACCTTCGTGAGCTATGTTTGGAGATAGTTCCGAGAGGCTATGGAGCAACATTGGAAATTCAGTCTACCTTGATGGATAAGATCAGAGAAGCTCAGAAGACGGACAAGGAGATTGCTGAGATAAAGGAAAGGATGAGTAAAAGAAAGGCCAAGGGATTTCGTGAGGATGAGCACGATACTTTATGGTTTGAGGACCTCGTATATGTGCCTAATGATCAGGAGATCAGGAAGTTGATTCTGCAAGAGGCCCATGATTCGCCATATTCGATTCACCCAGGAAATACCAAGATGTATCTGGATTTGAAGAACAGTTTCTGGTGGACCGGTATGAAGAAGGATATTGCGGAGTATGTAGCAGTTTGTGATGTATGTCAGAGAGTGAAGGCAGAACATCAGAAGCCAGCAGGATTGCTACAGCCATTGCCTATACCCGAATGGAAGTGGGATAAACTAGGCATGGATTTTATCACGGGATTACCCAGGATTCGTTCAGGCTATGACTCGATACGGGTTGTAGTCGATCAATTGACGAAAGTAGCTCATTTCATCCCAGTAAAGACCACTTGCACTAGTGCTAAGTTGGCAAAGATATATATGACCAGGATCGTATGTCTGCATGGAGTTCCAAGGACCATAGTATCAGATAGAGGAACCCAGTTTACCTCAAAGTTTTGGAATCATTTGCATGAAACTTTGGGAACTAGGCTAGAGTTTAGTACAGCCTTTCACCCGCAGACGGATGGACAGACTGAGAGAGTCAATCAGATTCTAGAGGACATGCTGAGAGCTTGTGCACTAGACTATGGATCTAGTTGGGACGATAATTTGCTTTATGCAGAGTTCTCTTATAACAACAGTGATCAAGCCAGTTTGAAGATGGCCCCTTTCGAAGCACTGTACGGAAGGAGCTGCAGAACACCATTGTTGTGGGACGAAGTTGGAGACCGTCAATTGTTTGGACCAGATTTGATTAAAGAGTCTGAAGAGAAAGTTAAGCCGATTCGTGATAGACTCAAGGTAGCCCAGTCAAGGCAGAAGAGTTATGCGGATTCTAAATGCAAGGAGACGGTTTACGAAGTCGGAGACAAAGTGTATCTTCGAGTATCACCACTTCGAGGAGTGAAGCACTTTGGAGTTAAGGGAAAGTTAGTGCCGCGTTTTGTGGGACCATACAAAGTTTTGGAACGCATGGGAGAAGTGGCTTACAAGTTGGAATTACCCAAAGGATTGTCCGGAGTTCACGATGTGTTCCACGGTTCTCAATTAAACAAGTGTCACGCGGAGATGGCTGATATTCCTCTGAGAGATACGATGTCGCTTGAAGCGATACAGTTGGATAGTGATTTGACATATGAGGAGAAACCAGTCAAGATACTCGAGTTTGCCAGCCGAGTTACGCGCAACAAGGTTATCAAGTTTTGCAAGGTTCAGTGGAGTCACCATACCGAGGATGAAGCCACTTGGGAACGAGAGGAAGACTTACGGAAGGATCACTCTCACCTATTTTCTAGCCAACCCGAATCTCGAGGGCGAGATTTATCTTAAGGGGGTAGGTTTGTAACATCCCAAATTTTCAATTTGGAATGTTATGCATTAGATCATCATTGCATATCATATTCTATTGCATTTTGGTTGACCTAGAAATTCTAAGCAACTCAAGGACCTACGGAGAGAGTTGGGGATTTCGTTATTTTCATATTTGAGTTCTTCTCGAATTATGAAAAGAGGATCGTTTGATTTTAATTTTTATTTCTCTGAAATATTTCTTTTACTAAAAACAAAAGAGAGAGGATAAAATGACTTCCTCAAAATAAAGAAATATCAGAGATTTAATATTAAAATCAAATAAATTTTTTTCCGGAGTTTTATCGCTATTTTATTTGAATTAGGAAAAATATGCGTTTTTCAAAATTGCATTTTAGGCCCAAATAAATGTTCATCTTGTCCGGATTATTTTTAGAGGACGGGGAAAATTTATTTCAATTTTTGGAGTCCGTTTAGTATTTCATTTCTTTCTTTTTCTGCACGTCCGAATTATTTAAAAAAAAACGCGCAACCGACTTAGGGCCGGTTTCGGCCAGGACTCTTTCTGGCCGGCCTTTATAAGCCCGCGACCCAGAGCCAAGCACCGCCAGCCCACCCGAAACCCTAACCCAAGCCGCGCCGCTGCCTCGCCTCCAGCGCCACCGCCGCCCGATCCGCCACGAGCCACGCGCCGTCGTCTTTGTGTTGCACATCGCCCGCCACCGCGCCGCCCGCCGCCCCAGCGCGCCACCGCCACTCACTGCTGACCCACCGCCCCATGCCGGAGCCCACCACCGCCGACCCGCCGGACCCGAGGTACCCGCCTCGGTTTTTCGCGAGAAAAACCGTTCAGTTTTTTTCGGAAACCCTAGATCCGTTTTTTATTAGATCCGGTTCGGTTTTATTTTTTTCCGGTTTAGTTATTTAGCGGACGTTCGTCCGTACGTTCGTTTTTACGAACGGTTTTCACCGTTTAGCCGCAGACAGCGAACATTTGTTCGTTAGCCTGTTCGTCAGTTTTTCTTTTTCTCGGATTTTCATGATTATTTTTTATCCCGATTTCTGATCCGATTTTCGTTCTAGTATAACTTTTTGCTCGTTTATCGGAATTAGGCGATTCAAGCGCCTAGACTTTCGTCTCGAAACCCTCTTTATGTTTAACCAACTTAAACAAGTTTTTGCTATTGTAAAATTTGACTTTAGTCCAGAATAGTAAACAAAGCTTGTTTCTTTCGCTGTTTGAGTTTTGTTGCTTCGTTTGATTTGATTCTTTTTGCAAACTGGAGTTCTTAAGTTGAACTTTCTGGTTAGATATCTTATCTGAGTTTCACCCGTGCCCTTGCTTGTTTGCTTATTTTATGCTTGTTTGTTTGCGATAGAGTACCCGTAGTGCGAAGCGTGCTACTACGAGTCTCTAGGTTTCGCGGATCATCGCTAAAGGCAAGTAACACTTTGATCATACCTCTTACTACCCAGTTTTATTGCATTAGATCAATCCTCAAACAATTGCATGGTTAGGATCTGAATTAAATTGTGGGTTTGGGAAGTAGTTGAGGTAGTACCTATTCACATGTTTATTATCAAACCCTGGGAGTTACTTCTACGTTATGCTTATATTGCCATGCTATGCTCGTAGACGTGGATTGGGTTTGAGTGTATCCATGACAGATGTGAGATTGTTAATTAATGGATAACTTAAGGTGGCAACTTTAATACACATCTGGGTGGATTGAGGCACCTGGGTTTTCCAGTGATTGCCTGTATTTTTTGGAAATCCCAGGGTACCGTGTGATTCTCCTATGGACCGTCACCCAGGCCAAAGGGATCATAAGATTATTCATACTGGAAACCTTCGTGTGCAGCCACAAGCTATTATGGGCTCTAGCATAGTTGATTAAGTCGTGTGAACTCTTACAGTGGTAGACTAGCAGATGTATGGGATGTAGGTGGTACTGTCTACCCATCGTAAGGTGTTACGCTTCTGAAAGACTGTGTCTCGGTCATCCGTTTCTCAAACACCATGTAGTGCGAGAAGTTCAACAGAGGAGATCGAGTCTTGTGGCGAAAAGTGCGCAAACCTCTGTAGAGTGTACAAACTAATCATGGTTAGCCGTGTCCCCGGTTATGGAAAATTTGAGTATCTAGTTCTTGGATTATCATGTGGATCTCATCACTACTTAATTTAATTTGATGGGTTATTGTTAATTACTTTTAATTGGGATTGAGTTGGGTGAACCTTCTCAATGTTTATCAACCACCATGATAGTTAAATAAAACATATTCCTTTGCAGTAGGGAAAAATTGGCTTTTCGCAAAACATATTAACCCTACAGCCTCCACCAGCCATATATGCATGTAGTAATGGCATTATTCTATTCATTATCTTTTGGTGTTACATTGCCAGCATATTCCATGTGCTGACCCGTTTTCGAGCTGCAACGTATCATGTTGCAGACTTTTCAGACGACGAGTAAGGAGCCTTAGGTCGTGGTCTTTCACTCAGTGATGCCGTTGGAGTTGATGGACTCACTTTATCTTCCAAGCCTTCCGTTGTTATCGTATTAGATGGCCTTAAGCCATATTTATTGTAATAAGTTCTCTTTTGAGACATTCGATGTAATAAGTGTGTGATTGCTACTCTATTATAAATCCTTCGAGTACTGTGTGTGTCAGCATTACCGATCCAGGGATGGCACTTATGCACAGAGATCGGACTATTTGAGGTCTGGTTGCCACAACATCGGTCGTATTCTTCCCCGTGTCTGCTAGATCCCAACACCGTCTACTTCATCCGAAGTAGTCGAAGAAGAGGAACGTCCTTGTTTGCCGCCATCCACGCACCACACTACAGGACACCAAACGCAACGACAACAATCGACACCAATGCCAATCTGAAGAGTCTTGAGCGTCGATATCATACACAAATCTCACCAGATCCAAAGACAGGCAAGAAGACTGAGCCACCTACTCCCAATTGCCGCCCATTAGAGCCCACCAACACGGGAGAAGAGCAGAAGAGGATTATCTCGACGCGTCATCATCTTGGGATGTTTACTCATACATTTCCCTAAAGAAAGTCTCCAATACGGAGCGAACATCTCCCGAAGTGGATGCATCAAAGAGTTTCCACGTGGCAATGGTCTAGCCTGCCAGCTGTTATCCAACATCGATCAAAAATTTCAATAGCTGGTGACGGTGTCCTTGCCCAGGGCTCTCTGAACACATTGGTTCCCGGCCTGGTGGGCCAGGCTAAGGACCCCTAGTTGGTTCTATCATGGGCCACGTTGGGCAACCCATGATGAATATACAGAAGACTCTAGTAGACTTGTCGTACAAGCCAAAGATACTGGGGTCGTGGAGGACTCTACCTCCACCGACGTAGCCGACTAGTATATGTAACCCTAGGACTCCCAGTATGTTATATAAGCCGGGAGCCAGGCTCGTCGATAGAACATACACTATAAAATTTTCCTTATTTTGCGATGTTTCACGTGTGTCAAGTAAACCGTTTTTCATCACAAGAAATGCCACAGTGGCGTTTTTTGGCCGTTACCCCCACCGTCACCAAAGCGCCATCATAAAAAATAAAATCTTGACGGTACCACTTCATCCGTCACGCAAGATCGCATCTTAGGCGATGGACCAAAAATCACCGCTGAAAATATCTTCTGTGACGGCCACAAAATGTCACTAGAATTGTCATCGTATACTAACAACCGACCCACCATGTGTTGACTAGTCAACATGATGTGGACCAAATCATGACCAAGGCATCAAAGAGTGAGGTCCATGCTAGCATAAATGTTAAACCATTAGACAAATCCAAAGGAAGACATGAGCTTAGTTGGGAAGCTTCCCAACACATCGGATCTCTAGCTGTTCCCACTTAAACCTAATTAATTCTAGATGGCCCTAGCAAATTTTAGTGGTTGCATAAGATGGTGTTTGAAGTCATCATTCATTCAAAAAATGATGCATCATTTGAGGTCTTGAGTCAAAAGTTGTGCAATTTCGCATGCAAACTGTCAAGGAATTAATTAGAACGTGTGACTCAACAAGTTTGCTCCTACTACAACTTGGAGCTTACGAATTTACCCTTCATTTTGTCTTGTTTTTACACCTAACTAGTAGGTTCTTCTAGTAAAAGTACCCCCAGCTGTTCCATGTGAAGGGGTATGAGATTTCTGAGTTTATATCTATAGACAGCCGGTGAGGTTTTGGTGTCCTGTGAGCACTAGTATCATTGAGTGTTAGCTCGTGTGTGTGGTTGGAGGGCCTACGCTCAATTCATATAGGATCCTTGTGGTTCCCTCTTTTGATTCTACATAGGTTCACAAGTTTCATGGTTTGGGTTGCGTCCTTGTAAATCAAGCTAGTTATCCGCAACAATTTATTTGAGAGTGTTTCCTCTTGAGAGATAGTTGCTGCTTCTATTGAGTTCTTTGGCACCGTGAAAGACCTTTTCTGATGGTAACCTGCATCATCTTGGCATTAGAGCTTTAGTTGGTTCAAGGTGCTATTTTCTCTCTTGTCGATTTTATTCTTGAGAAGCTTCCATGGGTTGGAGGAGGTCCAGTTGTGTTGATATTGTGCATGGAGGCGGGAGATCATGGAGGAGGAACTGCCACTTCTCGTGTATGATCCTAGCTTGCAGCCCTCCTATGTATTGGCATTGGAGGATACACGAGAGTCTGTGTTGAATAAGATGGAGAGGCGCATATAGTCCGTGGAGACCAACCTTGGCCGGAGAATCAACTCCCGCACCGAGGAACTCCATCGAGATAGTCTTGATGCACGGGTTCGACAGTGACAGCTCCCCGAATAGCAGGGCCAACGCCACCTCAAGGAGGGTAATGGAGAGCACATCCACGTCTACTCCAGCAATGCTCATAGCTAATATGTTGCACCACCTCGGCGTGCTCGCCTGTAATGCCCGGATAATCATGCTACAGTAATCTCACGTTGATGGTGCCACGTCACCTTTGTCACTGTAGTTAACCACGGGTTAATTCAAACTGTTTCAAAATTCAGATTTAAAAATTATGATAGCAATAAAAGTTCTCAAAGATTAAAATTAAAATGTTCGGGGGTTGCCAAATATTGCATAGGAAATTATCGTAAAATAAACACATTTTTATAAAAGGCCTAAATAATTTAAAATCATTTAAAACAGAATAGTAAATAAATAAAAGAAAAGAAAATACAAAAGAGAAAAACTAAACAAAAAAAAGAAGAATAAAGAGAGCCCCCTCATTTGGACTCCACGCCAATCACAAACGGCCCAGCCACCCCCACCGCCCATCCGGCCCCTCACTCCCTTAACCCTCCCCCACTCCCCACCAAACCCTAGCCCCCACAAGACCTCCCACTTCCCTTCGCCCCCACGATCCCTTCTCCTCCCCATTGATCTGGATCGCGATCGGCCCCGATCCGTCGACCCAGCCTTGGCCTTCATTGCCGCTTGAATCGCCGTCAGCCTCCCACCGGCTGCTTCCCTGCGTCGTCGTCGTCCCGGCCCCCTCCACAGGCGCCACCGCCTCGACCTCCTCCTCGCCGGGTCCTCCCCGACCGTCCCAGAGCCCTCTGCCTAGACCCTACGCCTCCCTCCCGTGAGCTCCATCCTCTCCCTTCTCCGTCACCGGCGCCAGTATCCCCCGTTCGCCGTTGCCGCCGTGGGCAGACGCCCGGCAGCGCCTTGGGCACGTGACGACACCAACCGCGCGGGCCGTCCGCCCGGCCCTCCCGCATCCCGTGCGGCTCCCTGCGCGCCGCGTCCTCCCCACAGTGCGCCTCGGCCCACGCGCCCGACCACCGCTGCTGGTCCGCCCGGCGTTCAGCCTCGTCGCCCGCTCCGCTCGGTCGGCGCCCCACCTCGTGCTCCCCGCCTCTCCGTCGGCCGTCCGGCCACCACCACGTCGGGCCTCGCCCGCTTCCCCTTGTCGGCGCGCGCACCTTAGCGCCCATTCGGCGGCGCGCACCAGCGCCGATTTGCCCGTGGGCCTTGACCCACAGAGGCCCCGCCCCATAACGTTTTTGGAAAAGAAAAAAAAGGGAATTAAAAAAACATATTAAATAAATAATAATTAAAATAATTCAAATATTAATTAGTTAATTAAGTAATTAATTAAGTTAATTAATCCTGATTAGATTAACCTAATCACTAATTAAATTAACTAATATGTAATTAACCTAAGCGAGAGACAGGTGGGTCCCAATCGGACCCACATGTCAGTTGACCAGGTCAACGGTCAACGTTGACTGCTGATGTCGACATGACATCATGCCGACGTCATAAATCCATTTTCGAATTAATTAAATTCCGTAAATTAATAAAATCTTTAGAAAATCATATCTTTTAATCCGTAACTTTCGGATTAAAATATTTTCAACATGAAATTTGCTCGAGCAGCGAGGCGAATCCGGATACGCGATCCGTTCGTCCGTCACACACCCCTAACCTATCGAACCCGCAACTTTCCCCTCCGGCTCCGCTTTAACGCGAAACACCGGGAATACTTTCCCGGATGTTTCCCCACTTAACCGGTACCACCTCATACCACGTTAGGGCACGCCTAGCATCGTTACTTGTATTGTCATGCACCGATATGCATCTGTTTACATGGTATTCATTGTTTCTTCCCCCTCTTCTCTCCGGTAGACTACGAGACCGAGCGATCTGCTTGCCCGATTCGACTACGGAGTTGACGACCCCTCTGTCTTGCCGTAACAACCAAGCAAGCCCCCCTTTGATCACCGGATATCGCCTACTCTTCTCTATCTTTGCTTGCATTAGAGTAGTGTAGCATGTTACTGCTTTCGATTAATCCTATCTTGCGCATAGCTTTGTCCTTGCTACTCTGTTGTTACCTTTATACTGCTATCCTCTTGCTTAGTATAGGATGCTAGTATTTCCATCTGTGGCCCTACATTCTTGTCAAATGCATTTGTGCTATACTATCGGGCCGTGATCACTCGGGAGGTGATCACGGGTATATACTATATACTTATACATGATACATGTGGTGACTAAAGACGGGTCGACTGGTGGAGCACCCGCGAGTGGATCTTTGTGGCGGAGCGACAGGGCAGGTTGAGACCGCCTAGGAGAGAGGTGGGCCTGTGTCACAGCCCTAGAGCTTGCTTGTAACTAGTGGCATTGCATCCATGCATCATGTTTAAATTCCTAATAAAATTTGAAATGGGGATGACCAAGCCCTAGCACTAAAACAATGCAAATAGGTTCAACTTCAAGATATTTTCAAAGAACCAAATTGGTTTGCAAAAAATGTTCATGATTAATGGAAAAGGGTGAAAACCATATCCGGAGATGATGGATATTTTTCCAAGACATTTTGGATTTTTAAATAAACCATATTGTATTTGAATTGGGGCATTTAAATACTGTTAATATTTTTAAATGCTCCAACAATTACGAAAAATAGTTAAGGGCCTCTGTAATAATTCAGTTAATGCCCACAATTATTTTCAGGATTTATTTAAATGATTTGGTGCTAAACTAAATCAAAACAAACTACTGAGAAAATAGAAAAGCAGGAGTAAAATAGAAATAAGCAGAGAGAGAGAAGCCCAGCTCACAGCACAGGCCGCCCACCCTCTCTCCCCCCTCCCTCTTGGCCCGGCTCCTCCAGTGGCCCGCCCAGCCACCACCGCAGCCTCCTGTCTTCTTCCTCCTCGGACAGTGGGGCCAGGCGTGGCCGAGCCTTGAGCTGCACGCCTTGAGCCACCTCCTGCCTCCTGCCTGTCTCCCGTCGCCTGAGGATGCCACGCACCTGGACCGCCCTCACTCTCCGTGCCTTCTTCTCTCTTCTCTGGCTCTCTCCCTCACTGACCGAGAACCCCGTCGCCACTGCCGCCGTTCGCGCGACCACCGCCCTCCTCGCTTCCCGACTAGCCCACAAGCCCGCCACTCCATCCTCGCCCTCCCCGCCGTCACTCGCGACCGGAGAAGCCCAGGCGCCGCCCGTCGCTTTTCCCCTCCAGCGGACCAGCGATCGCCGCCGCTCGATTCGCAGCACCGAAGACGCCCCCGAGCTCGCCGTTTGCTCCAACCGACTCGCCGTGAGCCCCTGCCTTCTTTCCCCTTGCTCCCGTGCTCTTATTCTCGCCATGGCCACCGTTCCGCCGTTGACCGACTTGCGCCGCCGCCTGAGCTCCTCACCGCCATGGCCAAAGGCCGTGTTCGTCGCTCCTGGGCACGTGAACGTGCTCGAACTTCGCCGAGAACCCAACCCGCACCGAACTTCGCTCTCGGCGCTGCAACGCGTTCCCGCACCCGGCGAACTCCGGCCGCCGCTCCGTCGCCGCCGCCGCGCTACTTCGCACCTTGGCACCTTCCGCTGCCTCCTTTAGATCCGCCAGACCGCCACTCGCCGTAACCGCAAACCCCGAGCAAAAGGGTGCACCGTGGCGAAACCCGAGCCACTCCGGTGCACACCCATGGATTTGGTCGCGGCGATCACTGCCGGTGGTGATGATGTGGCATCGTCATTAGGTGCTAATGACCCACTTAATCACCCCCTGACCCACTGACATGCGGGCCCCGCCCGGTTAGTTAAGTTAGGTTAGTACTAACTAAGCTAGGTTAGATTAGTTAGGCACTGACAATCGGGACCCACAGGTCAGATTTGACACAGACAGCGCCGTTGACTTGCGACGTCACATCGACGTCAGTCGACGATAATTGATTTCTGGATTTATTATAATTCAGGAAATCTCGTAAAATACCCCAAACTTCAAATATTCATAACTTTTAATCTGTAACTCCAAATTAAATAATTTATATATGAAATATGATCGAGAAAAATATGAAGAATCTGTTTATGGCACTTTCATGCATGTTTGAACAAGTTAACCTCACTGACTAGGACAAATGATGATTAGGGCAATTTATGAAATAACATTTGGAGTTGGAATTTGTTCTTGTTTGAATTCCACTTCAATTAACCTGGCTAGATATTGCATTAGGTGTATTCAGTACCTTAACATGACATGTCATTCATGTGAATGTGCATTGCATTGATTGTGTTCTTTCTCGATTGCAGGTAATTGCCCCCTCTCGATGAGACGACGTTAAAGCGATTGTTCGATGACACCAATGAAGAACTATATTATCTTGAAGTGCCGGGCAAGCAAAACCCCTTGTTCATTCCGATATAATCCCACTCTCTCGCTCCTGCTCTATTTTATTGCATTAGGACAACAACGACTCATGTGTTACTTGCGCATGTAGCTGAACCCCTTTATCCTCTTGCATGACTGTCATTCCACAAGAATTAGATGAAACCCACTAGCATGAGTAGGAGTTGTTTGAGCCATGTTGTGCCTACTCATTCATGCTCATTATCGTGCACGCCATCGCTTAGATTTGAGTCAGTCTGATTCATCGGGAATGAATTGGAATGGTTGTGTGAACATGTCCTACGTGTGTGAGCTAAGTGTGTGAACACGAGTTGGTAAACGTAGCGGTGAGAGGCCATGTAGGAGTACATGGTGGGTTGTCTCATTGCAGGCGTCCTCAAGAACTGAGTTATGTGTTTGTGATCCATGAAACAGTTACTACCACGCATTGGGCCCGAAACCAATGGACCCTCTCGGCTTCTTAACCACTCTTGTCCTCGGTCAAGGGAGTTGCAAGTAGTTTCGGTGTTTGTAGCATCTTTGGGGCCGCATAGCGCTGGCCGTAGGGGTGGGTTGTGTTGCGGTAGGCACCGTGGCCAGTGTACCGATTCGCCCGTTTGGTGTCTCGGGAACCCTGCACACATCGTTCGGGCTGTATGGGAAACCTCGGCGGACTCCCTGCGGATGGAACCGAATAGGCGATAAACACGGACTTGGGACTTGTGTGTTTAGGTAGGTCGTGGCCGACACCCACGTTGGGCTTCCGCTTGAAGGTTGCCGAGTACATGTCGTGTAAACGGCGGTAAGTGGTGAGAGCGTGTGTGAAGAAGTACACCCCTGCAGGGTTAATATGATCTATTCGAATAGCCGTGTCCACGGAGAAGGACTTCTGGATTGCCTACACGGTTCATAGACAAGTGAAAGTGGATACTCTAAAATGCGCCAGATAAGCGTGAGTGCTATGGATGGCGTTCTCGTAGGGAGACGGGAGCGGGTCCATAGTGGCGTATTGATATGGTGAATATGTGGACTCGTGTGCGCCACCTCAAAAGAGTTAATTGCGATTAAATAGTTCGGGATAGCCACCGAGTCAAAGCTGGCTTCTGCGGTCAAACTCCACCACCCCTTTTGATAATGATGCATATGTAGCTAGTTACGATGTAAGTCTTCTTTGAGTACGTTTGTACTCACGTTTGCTTATTTTATGTTTTGCAGAGAGACTTCGGTCTCGCTAGTAGTTCCGCTTGGACTTGACGGTTAGCTTGTTACCTCGGCTACGATCTTGTGCCCTCGGCAGATCTGGTAGATAGTCGGGCTTCTCGGCCTTCTTCATTTATAGTTATGCGTACTCGAGACATGTTTAGCTTCCGTTTGTGCTTTGACTTGTATGTTTCGAGTGTTGGGTCATGAGACCCATGTTTGTAATATCTCGCTCCTCGGAGCCTATTGAATAAATATTTGAGTCGTAGAGTTATGTTGTGATGCCATGTTGTATCTACACATATTGAGCATATTGTGTGTATGTTTGAAATGCTTGGTATGTGTGGGATCCGACAAACTAGTTGTTTATCCTTGGCAGCCTCTCATATGGGGAAATGTAGTCTCGTGCTTACGGCGATAGTAGTCCGCTTCTGACCGGTTCACCGGAGTCCTGCTAGCCCAAAGACCTCTGCTTGGACACTTGATTTGGCGGCATGTGTTTCACTTCGTTCCTATATACATCGCTTCGGGAAATGTCACGCGGTGTTATTCGAGTCTGCCTAGCCTGCTACAGCCGGGATACCGGAGTCCTGTTAGCCAGTGCTACAGCCCGAATTTATCGTTGATGACCGACATGCTCGATGTGATTCATGTATGCATGTCCCCATGGGTTAGCGCCGCTTTGGGTTCACGACTAGCCATCTCGGCCGGGTTCTTTGTCATATGGATGCTAGCGACACTATCATATCGTGAGCCAAAAGGCGTAAGCGGTCCGGGCCATGGTATGGCGACACCCGTGGGAATACCGTGCGTGAGGCCGCAAAGTGATATGATGTGTTACATGCTAGATCGGTGTGACTTAGGATCGGGGTCCTGACAGCCTGGCCCTGTTCGGCGTTCGCGGATACTTAAGACGCTTAACGAGATCTTGGTATTTGATCTGAGTTGGCTACGAGCCTATACGCACTAACCAACTACGTGGGAAAGATATGGGCACTCGGCGTCGTGGTATCAGCCGGCACTTCGTGACGCCAGCGGCCCGAGTGGCGCGCCGGATTGGAGCGTAAGCCTGCTCTTGTATTAAGGGGCTAGTTACGCTTCCGGCAGCGTCATAACGCAGAGTGTGCTTTAGGGCGTTGGGCCCGGACCCTGCGCAAGTTTGAACCGGCGTCTGGCCTCTCTATTGAGCCTAGGTGGGGCTGCGGCGTGTTGATCTTCAGCGGCGGGCATGACCCAGAAATTGTGTCGGCCAAATGGGATCAAGCGTGTTGGGTAAGTTGGTGCACCCTGCAGTGAAGTTAATCTATTCGGATAGCCATGATCTTGATAACAGGGCGACTTGAGTTGTACCTTGACCTTATGACAACTAGAACCGGATACTTAATAAAACACACCCTTCCAAGTGCGGATACAACCGGTGGTCGCTCTCTCTCGGGGCAATGAGGAGGGATCGCCGGTAGGATTATTGCTATGTGATGTTACTTGGAGGACTTGACCTA
This sequence comes from Aegilops bicornis, assembly GCA_021605145.1. Taxonomy (NCBI): domain Eukaryota; kingdom Viridiplantae; phylum Streptophyta; class Magnoliopsida; order Poales; family Poaceae; genus Aegilops; species Aegilops bicornis. The sequence goes on from CM038675.1 coordinate 305,091,555, forward strand.
CCCTCTTCTACATTTGCAAGGCGAAGGTGACGAAGCGTAGTCTTCGATAAGACTAGCTATCCCCCTCTTATTCTGGCATTCTGCAGTTCAGTCCACTGATATGGCCCTTTACACATATATCCATGCATATGTAGTGTAGCTCCTTGCTTGCGAGTACTTTGGATGAGTACTCACGGTTGCATTGTTTCCCCCCTTTTTCCCCTACCTCTATTCGATTGCTGCAACCAGACGATGGAGCCCAGGAGCCAGACGCCACCGTCGATGACGACTACTACTCTGGAGGTGCCTACTACTACGCAGCAGCCCACGGCGACGACGGGAGTAGTTTAGGAGGATCCCGAGGCGGGAGGCCTGCGCCTCTTCGATCTGTATCCCAGTTTGTGCTAGCCTTCTTAAGGCAAACTTGTTTAACTTATGTACGTACTCGAGATATTGTTGCTTCCACTGACTTCGTCTATGATCGAGCACTTGTATTCGAGCCCTCGAGGCCCCTGGCTTGTATTATGATGCTTGTATGACTTATTTTATTTGTAGAGTTGTGTTGTGATATCTTCCCGTGAGTCCCTGATCTTGATCGTACACATTTGCGGGGGCGTCACATCGCCACGACCAGTGAGGTGCTATTGGGGCACCACCGTGTCCTCCACGAGATGGGCTTGCTGCATGGGGTCAACATTGGCAACTCCCCATACAGCAGGACCACCATGGAGAGCATTGGAGTGACCACTCTGGTGATGCTCGAAACTACTATGAGTCGTGTACAGAACATGCTCATCATGATCACCATGGAGAAGACCAAGAAGGCTTTGTTGTGGGAGGAACAGGTCATGGGCATGCTCATCATGACCTTGTGATGATGGGATTGGTAAATTCAAACTTACCATAACATCGTTCAATGGGAAAACTTAGTCCGATGACTATTTGGAGTGGGAGATACCTGTGGATTAGGTCTTTGATAGCCACCGCTATATGGAGGAGAAGAAGGTATGATATGCATCCATTGAGTTTACCGGATATGCTTTATTTGGTGGAATCAATTGTGACGTGTTGTAATACGTCACCAACGTATCTATAATTTTTTAATTGTTCCATTCTATTAAAGTATCAATCTTGATTGTTTTATGTCAGTTTGTGCTAGCCTTCTTAAGGCAAACTTGTTTAACTTATGTCTGTACTCAGATATTGTTGCTTCCGCTGACTCGTCTATGATCGAGCACTTGTATTCGAGCCCTCGAGGCCCCTGGCTTGTATTATGATGCTTGTATGACTTATTTTATTTGTAGAGTTGTGTTGTGATATCTTCCGTGAGTCCACGATCTTGATCGTACACATTTGCGTGCATGATTAGTGTATGATTGAATCGGGGGCGTCACAAGTTGGTATCAGAGCCGACTGCCTGTAGGAATCCCCCTTCCACACTCCTTGGCCGTAGTCGAGTCTAGACATTGCCAAAACTTTTACTAACTTGGTTGTGTGCCTTACGGGCCCACGTCGCCATCGGGTGGTACTAGGATCTTTTACTCCTCGACCTTTACTCTGGGACTCTGAACTCTCTTCTACTCGGGTTAAACGAATTTACTAACTAACACTAGGATCCCGTGACCACATTGACCCCAAAGTTGGATAAAGCCATAGTTATTCTTTGGAATTGTATTTTGATCAATTTCCACCTTGTCATTTGACTCCTTTGAAACATCTTTGTTTTCAGATGGAACCCACGAGGCGTGTCGTGGCGCCACACGACGGCCATTGGTGCCTCGGGATCACTGCGGTGCTAGCGAGAGATGATGACCTATCCGGGTTATCGCCGGCACCACTGAGTACACCGTCTTTGAAGAGTACCGGGACTTTAACCAGGAGCGATGCCGAGCCATCGTCCACCTCTACTTTCGGGAGTATGACTCCGATCTTTGTCTTTGCACACCGCACATGGTGTTGGGGTGACTATCGATATGGCAGTCCACGATGTTGCTTATGCTGCTCTGACACGTCTTCGTGGAGAGTATCGGGAGTTGGACACCTCCCCCTTCAGGCACATTGCTATCGCGTCTGATGTTGGTGAGGAGGGTTACTACACTGGTGCCTACTCCACTTTCACCAGAGAGCCCTTCTACCATCAGAACTTTGTTACGCATCGATGGGCTGGATCGAGCTAACCGAGCTCTTCGCCACGAGTTGTACCTCACCCGTCAGCACCTTTACCGTGCTCTGACGCTACTGCACCCCTTTATCCGATCCAGAGAGCTGCCGCGTTCTGCGATCTACCCATCCAGGACCGTGATGCCCCAGGGTGTCGGTTGGCCAGAGGTGGGAGGCTACTCTCCCGCACTTGGTCCTCTCCTGCCACTTGGTCGTCGTGTGTTACGCACCAGAGTATCCGCGGCCCCAGTGTCACCGGCGTGGAGGACTATCCGCTGCCACACTACCAGCTTTCAGGCTACTGACTACCTCCGCATGATGCTGCGTGGGACTGATGTAGGCTTGCTTGTTAGTGTTAGATGCATTCGCCATGAGCACTGCGTGCCGCCTATGATGTCTTAGTCTATGTATTAAACTACGTGTACCGAACTCTATCGTGATCCCTTTTGTAAGATATGCCGACTACTATGTAGTTTCTATCGTCTGCTTTCATTATGCATGTTTCATCATGAATGATTCTTGTCCGTTGCATAATTTCTCAAGTGCCGAACTACCTGTTATATATTAGCAGGATGGTTAGACCAGCTGGTCGTGGTCGTGGTGGCAACTTCCCACCACCACCGAGTACATGGCTGGTATGATCCAACGACTTGAGATGAATCACCAGTTCATGGAGAACATGATGGCTCAGTTCCCTCGCCCCAATATGCACCAGCACCCAAACACAACAACTCTGCAGGATTTCATACGCCTCAACCCAAGTGTGTACCGCAGCTCAACCCAGCCACGGATCTTTGATGGCCCGGCTCCGTGACATCACTTATGAGATGGAGTCTGCTGATGTAGCCCTGCCAGCTATGTCACCTTTGCTTCCTTCTTCACGAAAGGACCCGCAGCTCAATGGTGGGACAGCCACAGGCGTACTCTGCCGGTGGAACAATCATCACTGGCGGACTTCCAGCTGCTTTCCGTGCCGCTTCATCCCTCAAGGAGTCATGGACGGAAGAAGCGTGAGTTCCATAACCTCACCCAAGGCAACAAGACTGTTGAAGCTTATCGGCGAGTTCTGGACTTGTCTCGCTATCTTTGAGGAGGAGGACATTGCAGCGGATGCACTACAGACAGGAGAAGTTCCGTGGCGGCCTTCAAGGCGACATCAAACTCGCACTTCTAGTGCACGACTTTGCTGATTTCGCCACCTTGGTGAACAAAGCTATCAATGTCGAAACTGGTCTGCAGGAATACCAGAGCTCTAACAGCGCAACCGTGACACGGGCTCATCTTGGGCCCGTCCTCATGAAGCGTAAGAATGGATTCCCAACAGCATGTACCAGCCAAATGCACCTGCCCCAAGGCAGAGCTATCTTGCACCTCGTCGCCTACTCCAACTAGGCAGCCAAAGCTTCTGACTCCACCACCCCAAGCTCCTGTTCCCACTCCCAATAATGGTGCATGCTACGGTGTGGTCAACCAGGTCACCGTGCTAGGGATTGCAATCAGAATCGTAATCAAGCGGCACTTCCATGGCTGGCCGTGGGAGCAACCAGTCCATAACAACAATGCCAAGCCTTATGGTCGAGTTCATGCCAACCACGTTGATCTGAACGAAGCTCAAGACCAGCCTGCTACTGTGATGGGTACACTCCTCATAAATTCAGTACCTGCATCTGTTTTATTCGATTCAGGAGCATCGCATTCATTCATGTTAGAAGATTTTGCATACAAGCACGACGTTAAGTGTGAGGAGATGAACTCTTCGGTATTGGTAAAAACCCCCTTGGGACAATGTCAAACCTCCATGGTTGGCGTCGACATCCCCGTGGAAATCGAAGGGCTGGAATTCTATGCCTCACCCATTATCCTCGAAGGCGTCTAACATCGACCTCATTTTGGGGATGGATTGGTTGAAAGCGCATCGCTTCAATCGTTTGCGCCACTAAGACCGTCCATCCGCTACACCCTTCGATGAAATAATAAGCTACAATGCTAAATGCAGTTCGGGATGCCGAGGCAAGGCTCTATGCATTGAATGCATTGAACGCCGCACCCCTCGAGGGCATTGAAAACATTCCTGTCGTTCGCGATTTCCAGGACGTCTTTCCTGAAGAACTTCCAGGGATTCCCCCTGCTAGAGCTGTCGAATTCGTCATAGACTTGAAACCAGGCACCACTCCTATAGCCAAGCGACCCTACAAGATGCCGCCGCATGAACTCCTTGAGCTCAAGGAGGAAATCGACAAATCTCTTCGAAGTGGTTTCATTCGCCCAAGTTGCTCTCCTTGGGGAGCACCTTCTCTCTTTGTCAAGAAGAAGGATGGGACAAACCGATTGGTCCAAGACTACCGTCCTATAAACCAAGCTACAATTCAGAATAAGTATCCTCTTCCTCGGATCAATGATCTGTATGATCAACTGGCTGGTTCATCAGTGTTCTCTAAACTCGACTTGAGGTTGGGTTACCACCAGATCCGTGTTCGTGAAGAGGATATCCCAAAGACCGCATTCATGACTCGTTATGGTTCATACGAGTACCTTTGTCATGTCTTTCGGCTTAACCAATGCTCCAGCCACCTTCTCTACTTTGATGAACTATATATTCATGGATTACCTCGACAAGTTAAATGCGTGGTTTATCCGGATGATATCCTGATATTTCCAAGAATGAAGAAGAACATGCTTGAACATCTTCGTCTTGTCTTTGGAAAAGCTACGAGAGCATCAGCTATATGCCAAGTTCTCCAAGTGTGAATTCTGGCTTCCGAAGTAACCTATCTCGGGCATGTCATCTCTAAGGATGGTATTGCCGTCAACCTGAGCAATTCAGGCTATTCTCGATTGGACTCCTCCGAAGAATGTCAAGCAAGTCGAAGTTTTTCTCGGTCTCGCCACTTGACTATTCTTTGTCGATTCGTCGAGAACTTCTCCAAGATTGCCGTGCCTCGACTAACCTGCTGCATAAGGGCGTCAAGTTCCAATGGGCGAGATAAATGTCGGGAAAGTTTCCAGCACTCAAATACAAGTTGACTTACGCCCGATACTAGCTCCTCCTCGATACTAAGAAGGACTTCGTCATTCTTGTGGACGCTTCCCGTCAAGGATTAGGCTGTGTCCTAATGCAAGAGCGCAAAGTGGTTGCTTATGCCTCTCGACAATTACGCCCTCACGAAGATAACTACCCAGTTCACGACCTCGAGCTTGCTGCTGTCATTCATGCCTTTGAAGCGATGGCGACATTACCTTCTCGATGTCGTTGCGAGATCTTCACCGACCACCAAAGTCTGAAATGTCTGTTTACTCAGCGGACCTGAACCTCCGTCGGCGAGAGATGGATGGAGACTATTGCGGAACTTTGATTTGGGTATTTCCTATACACCGTGCAAGGCTAATGTAATGGCTGATGCCTTGAGCCGCAAGTCTTATGCAACCACCTCGAGTTCACAAAGTTCAGCCCTCACTCGTTGAAGAGTTGTAAAGCTGAACCTCCATATTGTTCCTCGGGTGCACTCACTCCCCTCCTCCGGAGCTTCGCAAGATGAACCTCCATGTTGTTTCGGGGGTTCTCTCAATACCCTGGTTGCTAAACCAGATCTTGTGGACACCATCAAATGGTTACTGAGAAATGTGACGATGAAGTCGAGAGGATTAAACTTTATCTCATGGAAGGGAAGCCCTCATTCTTCACTTTGTGGATGACGGGCACCCTATTCTTCAAAAGGTCGCCTAGTGGTACCGAGTAAGAGGGCAAACCTGAATCGACTCCAAAGGTTATGAAAGAAGCTCATGATACGCCTTTGTCTATTCATCCCGGTAGCACCAAGATGTACCAAGACATTCGTCGAGAGATTACGGTGGTCTAATATGAAGCGAGACATTGCTCATTATGTTGCTTTGAATGTGACGTTCTTTGTCGTATCAAAGCGAGAACATCAAAGGCCTCTTTGGAACTCGCAACCTATCTCTATTCCTGAATGGAAATGGGACCATGTTGAAATGGACTTCATCAATGGATTTCCCAAGTCGCAGAAAGGTAATGATGCTATTCTTGTCGTCATTGACCGGCTTTCTAAAGTTGCACATTTTCTGGCGGTCAAAGAAACGATCACTGCTAGTCAGCTTGCAACTCTCTATATGTCCAAAATTGTTTCACTTCACGGTATTCCACTGGTTATCGATTCGGACCGTGGCAGCTTATTCACTTCAAGATTACGGGCAAGTTTTCAAGAAGCTATGGGTACTCACTTATCTTTCAAGATCGCGTTTCATCCATGATCCACAGTGGCAAGTTGAACGTGTCAACCAAGTTCTCGAAGACATGCTTCGAGCTTGTGTTATTTCCTTGACAAGAAATGGGAGGAATCTCTCCCTATCTTTGAGTTCTCTTATAATAATAGCTATCAAGCTTAGTGCGGAGATGGCCCCTTGAAGTGTTATATGGACGAAAGTGCGAACCCCTCCGAACTGGTCGAGAAGCGGGGAACGTCCACTCTTGGTCCGGATATTATCCAACATGCCAAGAACAAGTCCGCATTATTCGCGAGAATCTCAAGACTGCTTTCGACCACGCTAAAAGAGTAATTATGACCGTCATCATAAAGACATGGTCTATCAACTTTGGCGAAAAAGGCCTATCTTCGCGTTACACCAATGAAGGGTGCTCACCGCCGGGATCAAGGGCAAGCTAGCTCCTCGCTATATTGGCCCATTCACTATTACGGAAAGGCGTGGAAAAGTGGCATACCAAGCTGGAGCTTCCGTGAACCTTTCTCGAGTTCACGATGTGTTCCACGTGTCACAACTCCGACGCTGCTTCAAGGACCCAATCCGGCGGTGGACCATGAAGTGCTCGAATTGCAACAGGACCTCTCCTATAAAGAGCATCCGGTCCGCATTCTCGACCAAGCTGAACGCCGCACATGTCAGAAGGCGATCAAGTTCGTCAAAGTCCAGTGGTCGAATCACTCACGAAAGCGAAGCCACACAGGAACGCGAGGATCGTCTTCGTGATGAATACCCGCACTCTTTCCTTCTACCTCCTAAATCTCGGGGCGAGATTTCTTGTAATGGAGGAGATTTGTAACGCCGGATAATCATGCTACGGTAATCTCACGTTGATGGTGCCACGTCACCTTTGTCCTTTGTAGTTAACCACGGGTTAATTAAAACTGTTTCAAAATTCAGATTTAAAAATTATGATAGCAATAAAAGTTTTCAAAGATTAAAACTAAAATGTTCGGGGGTTGCCAAATATTGCATAGGAAATTATCGTGAAATAAACACATTTTTATAAAAGGCCTAGATAATATAAAATCATTTAAAATGTAAGAGTAAATAAATAAAAGAAAAGAAAATACAAAGAGAAAAACTAAACAAAAAAAGAAGAAAGAGAGCCCCCTATTTGGACTCGCCAATGGGCCAGGCCCACCAAGCCAGCCCACCGCCCATCCGCCCTCACTCCTTAACCCTCCCCACTCCCCACCGAACCCTAGCCCCCCCATGACCTCCCACTTCCCCCGTTGCCCCACGATCCCTTCTCCTCCCCCATCGATCTGGATCGGGATCGGCCCCGATCCCGTCGACCCTGACGCCAGCCTTCGCCGCCGAGCCAGTCGTCGTCCGCCTCCCGCCGGCCTGCTTCCCCTGCGTCGTCGTCGTCCCTGGCCCCCTCCACGAGTGCCGCCGCCTCGACCTCCTCCTCGCTGGTCCTCCCCGACCGTCCCCGCGCCCTCTGCCTAGCCCCTACGCCTCCCCCCGTGAGCTCCTCCTCTCCCTTCTCCGTCACTGCACCGTATCCCCCGTTCTGTGGTTGCCGCCCGCCATGGGCCGCAGCCGCTTGGCGCCACAGGCGCAGCTGATAACAACTGGCGTCAGCCGTCTGCCCGGCCCTCCCGCATCCCCATGCGGCTCCCTGCTGCCTCCGCCTCGTCGCCTCACCCGCGCCTCGGCCACCGCCGTCGCTGGTCCGCCCGGTTCAGCCGCCTGTCGTCGCCGCTCCCGCTCCGGTCATGGCCCGTGCTCCCCGCCTCTCCGTCGACCGTCGGCCACCACCATGCGGGCCTCGCCCGCTTCCCTTGCCGGCGCCAGCGCCACGGCCACTGACTTGGCGCGCCCGTTCAGGCGGCGTCACACCAGCCGATTTGCCCGTGGGCCCGACCACTGAGGCCCCGCCCCATAACGTTTTTGGAAAAGAAAAAAAAAGGGAATTAAAAAAATCATATTAAATAAATAAATAAATAATAATTAAAATAATTAAAATATTAATTAGTTAATTAAGTAATTAATTAAGTTAATTAATCCTGATTAGATTAACCTAATCACTAATTAAATTAACTAATATGTAATTAACCTAAACAGAGACTGACAGGTGGGTCCCACTGGTCCCACATGTCGAATTGACCAGTCAATGGTCAGCGTTGACTGCCGACGTCGGCATGACATCATCTTGGCGTCATAAATCCATTTTTGAATTAATTAAATAACTAATTAAATTCGAGAAATTAATAAAATCTTTAGAAAATATATCTTTTAATCCGTAACTCGGATTAAAATATTTTCAACATGAAAGTTGCTCGTAATCGACGAGGCGAATCCGGATACGCTCTGCTCGTTCGTCCACACACCACGACCTATCGAACCCGCAACTTTTCCCCTCCGGCTCCTCTGCTGGCTAAACGCCGGAATACTTTCCGGATGTTTCCCCTTAACAGTACCACCTCATACCACGTTAGGGCACGCCTAGCATCGTTACTTGTCTTGTCATGCATCGATATGCATCTGTTTACATGGCATTCATTGTTTCTTCCCCCTCTTCTCTCCGTTAGACTACGAGACCGTAGCTGCTTTCTTGCCGGTTCGACTACGGAGTTGGCGACCCCTCTCTCTTGCCGAACAACCAGGCAAGCCCTCCTTTGATCACCAGATATCGCCTACTCTTCTCTATACTGCTTGCATTAGAGTAGTGTAGCATATTACTGCTTTCGATTATTCCTATCTTCTTTGCATAGCTTTGTCCTTGCTACTCTTGTTGTTACCTTTATCTCGCTATCCTCTTGCTTAGTATAGGATGCTAGTATTTACATCTGTGGCCCTACATTCTTGTCCGTCTGCAGTGCTATACTATCGGGTCGTGATCACTCGGGAGGTGATCATGGGTATATACTATATACTTATACATGATACATGTGGTGACTAAAGACGGGTCGGCTGGTGGAGCACCCGCGAGTGGATCTTTGTGGCGGAGCGACAGGGCAGGTTGAGTCCGCCTAGGAGAGAGGTGGGCCTGGCCCTGTTCGGCGTTCGCGGACACTTAACATGCTTAACGAGATCTTGGTATTTGATCTGAGTTGGCTACGAGCCTATACGCACTACCCAAAAACGTTGGAAAGATATGGGCACCGGAGTCGTGGTATCGGTAAAACGCACTTCGTGACGCCTTGGCCCGAGTGGCGCGGGCGGATTGGAACGTAAGCCTTGCTCTTGTATTAAGGGGCTAGATTACGCTTCCGGCAGCGTCACATAACGTCTTGGTGTGCTTTCGAGGCGATGGGCCCAGACCCTGCTGGCGCTTAGGTTTAGACCGGCGTCTGGCCTCTCTGTTGAGCCTAGGTGGGGCTGCGGCGTGTTGATCTTCCGCGGCGGGCATGACCGAGAAAGTGTGTCCGGCCAAATGGGATCAAGCGTGTTGGGTAAGTTGGTGCACCCTGCGGTGAAGTTAATCTATTCGAATAGCAGGATCTTGGTAACAGGACGACTTGGAGTTGTACCTTGACCTTATGACAACTAGAACCGGATACTTAATAAAACACACCCTTCCAAGTGCGGATACAACCGGTGGTTGCTCTCTCGAAGCAATGAGGAGGGATCGCGAGTAGGATTATTGCTATGTGATGTTACTTGGAGGACTTCAGCCTACCCTCTTCTACATGTTGCAAGGCGAAGGTGACGGAAGCATAGTCTTCGATAAGACTAGCTATCCCCCTCTTATTACGGCATTCTGCGATTCGGTCCACTGATATGGCCCTTTACACATATATCCATGCATATGTAGTGTAGCTCCTTGCTTGCGAGTACTTTGGATGAGTACTCACGGTTGCATTGTTTCCCCCTTTTCCCCCTATCTCTACTCGATTGCTGCAACCAGTCGATGGAGCCCAGGAGCCCGACGCCACCGTCGATGACGACTACTACACTGGAGGTGCCTACTACTACGTGCAGCCCGCTGATGACGACCAGGAGTAGTTTAGGAGGATCGAGGCGGGAGGCATGCGCCTCTTCGATCTGTATCCCAGTTTGTGCTAGCCTTCTTAAGGCAAACTTGTTTTAACTTATATGCGTACTCATATATTGTTGCTTCCGCTGACTTGTCTATGATCGAGCACTTGTATTCGAGCCCTCGAGGCCCTTGGCTTGTATTATGATGCTTGTATGACTTATTTTATTTGTAGAGTTGTGTTGTGATATCTTCCCATGAGTCCCTGATCTTGATCGTACACATTTGCGTGCATGATTAGTGTACGATTGGATCGGGGGCGTCACATCGCCACGACCAGTGAGGTGCTATTGGGGCACCACTGTGTCCTCCACGAGATGGGCTTGCTGCATGGGGTCAACATTGGCAACTCCCCATACTGAGGACCACCATGGAGAGCATTGGAGTGACCACTCTGGTGATGCTCGAAACTACTATGAGTCGTGTACAGAACATGCTCATCATGATCACCATGGAGAAGACCAAGAAGGCTTTGTTGTGGGAGGAACAGGTCATGGGCATGCTCATCATGACCTTGACGATGATGGGATTGGTAAATTCAAACTTACCATAACATCGTTCAATGGGAAAACTTAGTCCGATGACTATTTGGAGTGGGAGATACCTGTGGATTAGGTCTTTGATAGCCACCGCTATACGGAGGAGAAGAAGGTATGATATGCATCCATTGAGTTTACCGGATATGCTTTATTTGGTGGAATCAATTGTGACGTGTTGTAATACGTCACCAACGTATCTATAATTTTTTAATTGTTCCATTCTATTAAAGTATCAATCTTGATTGTTTTATATACATTTACTAGCAACTTTATATCATCTTGTGGGACTAACCTATTAACCTAGTGCCCAGTGCCGGTTGTTGTTTTTTGCTTGTTTTTTACAAACGAAGCCCAATTGCCACGAAACTTTTTGGAGATTTTTCCGGTGATAAGAGACCCTGTAAGCTTCTGGATTACACGAGAGGAGGTCTGTGGGGCCCACTAGACATCAGGGCACTCTAGGGGCCTCTGGCGCGCCCTGGTGGGTAGTGGGGCCCACAGGCACCCCCCTTGACCTACCTCCGCCTATATAAATACTCTAAAATCCCCAAAACCCTACGGGAATCGACGAAATACTTTTTACGATGCCGCAAGTTCCAGAACCACGAGATCCAATCTAACACTACAAAAAATACACTTCCGTGATGATACGTGTGTGTCACAGTAGGTCAGGTTTTCTGTCATGCATGTACATTCATGACGATTTTATGACAGAATCAAGAAAGTCATACCTGTGCTGTCGTAGAAGTGTTCCATGACATTACCAAAATTATCATCACAGAAGTGTCCACTTCCCTGATGATAAATGGCGCGTCATGGAAGTGCTTTCGTCAAGGGTAACCGACACGTGGCATCCACCGTAATGGGTCACCGTTAAGCTATCGGGTTCCAGTTTGGATCCGATAACCCGCTAACAACCCGGACCAATGGGGATTTTCCAAGTGTAAAATTCTCAATGGCCAGAGGAACCACGTGTCGGCTCAGTGTTGGGACAAATGTCATCCACTCATTGGACGGGAGGCGCCGACACGTGGCATGGCCCAACAGAGGCCCATTCAGGTGAAAAGGCCTACCCGTTTGACTTGGTCAAAAGGTAGCGGGCCAGCCCATGAAAAGCATGTTAATGGCCTGTTCACATCAGTGGCGGAGCGAGGGGGCAAGCAGGGGCGTGCCCCCCGTAACGATCGACAATTTATTCAGAGGCTACAAGTAATTAGCGACAAGACTGAGGAATATATGTACTTTGCCCCCCCCCCTAACCGAAATGAAATGAAGGTTATGAAGAATTCTGGGAAGAGGCCCATAAAAAGCCCACTCGTGGCCATAGACTCTAGTACTTGGCCCCTGGCGTTACCCAAAACCAAGTCAACCCCCCATCATGATCTCAGGCGATTAGCACTGCCTTGCGGCCACGGCCTCGTGCCCTCACTACTCGATTAAAATCAGGCGACATCGGCTTCGCAACTGGCGAATCATTCAGAATGGACTCTGTCAGTTTTCTAGGGGTTCAGCCCCAAGGTTGGCACTATTGAGAGCTACTCTATCTACTAATCCCTATCATCTCTAATCTTGTACGTGTGGAAATTGTACATCCAATTTCGGTTATTTTGATGGTGTGATTTATGATTCTAATTCAATTTCAATTTCTTTCCATTGTTTGATTTGTGATGCGGTCATGAACAAAAAATAGTTTCAAACACAATAAAGATTACTCACTCTGTCCGTGAATAAGTGTACATTGATACGTCTCCGTCGTATCTACTTTTCCAAACACTTTTGCCCTTGTTTTGGACTCTAACCTGCATGATTTGAATGGAACTAACCCGGACTGACGCTGTTTTCAGCAGAATTGCCATGGTGTTATTTATGTGCAGAAACAAAAGTTCTCGGAATGACCTGAAGCTCCACGGAGATTATCTTTCGAAATAGTAAAAGATACTGGCGAAAGAATCAAGGCCAGGGGGCCCACACCCTGGGCACGAGGGTGGGGGCGCGCCCTACCCCCCTAGGGGCTCCCCTGCCTCGTGGCCCCCCTGGAGCTCCACCGACCTCAACTCCAACTCCATATATTCGTGTTCGGGGAGAAAAAAATAGAGAGAAGGATTCATCGCGTTTTACGATACGGAGCCGCCGCCAAGCCCTAAACTCTCTCGGGAGGGCTGATCTGGAGTCCGTTCGGGGCTCCGGAGAGGGGAAACCGTCGCCATCGTAATCATCAACCATCCTCCATCCCCAATTTCATGATGCTCACCGCCATGCATGAGTAATTCCATCATAGGCTTGCTGGACGGTGATGGGTTGGATGAGATTTATCATGTAATCGAGTTAGTTTTGTTAGGGTTTGATCCCTAGTATCCACTATGTTCTGAGATTGATATTTCTATGACTTTGCTATGCTTAATGCTTGTCACTAGGGCCCGAGTGCCATGATTTCAGATCTGAACCTATTATGTTTTCATGAATATATGTGAGTTCTTGATCCTATCTTGCAAGTCATTAGTCACGTACAATTTGTTATGATCCGGCAACCCCGAAGTGACAATAATCGGGACCACTCCCGATGATGACCGTAGTTTGAGGAGTTCATGTATTCACTGTGAGTTAATGCTTTGGTCCGGTACTCTATTAAAAGGAGGCCTTAATATCCCTTAGTTTCCACTAGGACCCCGCTGCCACGGGAGGGTAGGACAAAAGATGTCATGCAAGTTCTTTTCCATAAGCACATATGACTATATTCGGAATACATGCCTACATTACATTGATGAATTGGAGCTAGTTCTGTGTCACCCTATTTTATGACTGTTACATGACAAACCGCATCCGGCATAATTCTCCATCACCGATCCAATGTCTACGAGCTTTTCACATATTGTTCTTTGCTCATTTACTTTTCCGTTGCTACTGCTACAATCACTACAAAACCCAAAAATATTACTTTGCCTCTGTTACCGTTACTTCCATATTACTTTGCTATTAAATACTTTGCTGCAGATACTAAGTTATCCAGGTGTGGTTGAATTGACAACTCAACTGCTAATACTTGAGAATTTTCTTTGGCTCCCCTTGTGTCGAATCAATAAATTTGGGTTGAATACTCTACCCTCGAAAACTGTTGCTATCCCCTATACTTGTGGGTTATCAAGACTATTTTCTGGCGCCGTTGCCGGGGAGCATAGCTCTATTCTTTGAGTCACTTGGGATTTATATCTTCTGGTCACTATGAAGAACTTGAAAGACGCGAAAACGAAAATTTATCCCTCAACTATGAGGGGAGGTAAGGAACTGCCATCTAGCTCGCACTTGATTCACCTTACATTTTGAGTAAGCTTGCGACACCTAAACCTATACGCTATGAATTACGATATGTCGCATGTTCTTGATGATGCCACTTACGCTATGCATCATACTTATGATGAAACTACTTCTATGCTTGATACTCTTGTGCCACTTGGTGAATTTTTCGATGAACAACTTGCTAGGGCTAGAGAGAATGAAATTATTGAAGCGATAATATTGATGAAAGTGATGATGAAGAATCTCCCAATAAATATGAATTGCCTGTTGTGCCTGAGGGCTATGTTATGGATGAAGAAACTGCTAGAGACTTTATTGCTTGCAATGATAGAAGTGATCTTAAGAAATTATTAGCTAAGCTGAAACAAAATACTTTGAATGCTAGAATGAAATATGATCCTGCTTATGCTACTTCACCTATCTTTGTTACTGATAAGGATTATGAATTCTCCATTACCTAATATAATTACTTTGGTTGAGTCTGATCCTTTCTATGGCTATGAATCTGAAACTGTTGTGGCACATCTTACTAAATTAAATGATATAGCCACCCTGTTCACTAATGATGAGAGAACTCGCTATTTTTATATCCTTAAAATATTTCCGTTCTCATTAAAGGGTGATGCTAAGATATGGTTTAATTCTCTTGATCACGGTTGTGTGCGTAGCCCCGAGGATATGATTTATTACTTCTCTACTAAATATTTCCCTACTCATAAGAAACAAGCTGCTTTAAGGAAATATATAATTTTGTGCAAATTGAAGAAGAGAGTCTCCCACAAGCTTGGGGAGGCTTCTCCAACTACTTAATGCTTTTCTGATCATCCTCTTAAGAAAAATGAAATACTTGATATCTTTTATAATGGACTAACCGATGCTTCCAGAGACCACACGGATAGTTGTGCCGGTTACATTTTTTTAGGAAAGAACACCAGATGAAGCTGAAATTTTATTGAATAATATGTTGACAAATGAAAATAATTGGACACTTCCTGAGCCAATTCCTGAGCCAACTCCTAAGCCAACTCCGAAGAAAAGGGGTGTCCTATTTCTCAGTCCTGAAGATATGCGAGAGGCAAAGAAATCTATGAAAGAAAAAGGTATTAAAGCTGAAGATGTTAAGAATTTACCTCCTATTGAAGAAATACATGGTCTTAATTTACCGCCTGTTGAAGAAGCACATGGTCTTGATAACCCGACATAGGTAGTGTTGGGGATGTAACTACTGAGTGTAAACCGCCCAGGAGGGGCCGGTTCACCCTCAGCTATATTGAAGCCCACGAAGACTCAGAAGATGGCGCTTTAATATGAAACTTAGAGGCCCGGAGCCCAAAGGCGGATTAGGGCCCATAATGGTAAAACTGCCATAGTCATGTATTGTGTTGTAAGAAAAGGGAAGGAGAGACCGAGCCGAACACTTGTACGAGTCGGCCTCGGGACTCTGTAGACCAATGAGGCGTCAACCCATGTATATAAGGGGACGACCCGGTGGCGGTTTAAGGACAAACAACAACAACTCGAGGCCTAGGCGAAGCTGTTTGCTCCCTAGTCATCGAGACCACATCAATCCCATCACAAACTAGACGTAGGCTTTTACCTTCATCGAAGGGGCCGAACTAGTATAACTCTCGTGTCTTTGTGTCCGCTTTAACCCTCTAAGTTAACCCGTAGCGATGGCTCATGACTAAGTCCTTTCATGAGGACATCTGCCGTGACAAAACCACGACGGTTGGCGCCCACCGTGGGGCTATCATACGATGGTTTGATGATCTTGGAGGGCAAGCTCGAAGGACTCGAAGGCTACGCTGTGGGCGGATGACGAAGAGTCGTCATGGTAAGCTCTACATCGACGATGCGGTGGGGCCCGAGGCGGCTCGATTGAGTCTGGTACCGGGTCCCTTTGGTGGCATACACGTTTTCATCGGCAAGATCGGTGAGCGGGGCTGGCCGGGACATCTGCACCGACCTCGTCGAGACGGCTCAGCGTGCGAAACCTGCCCAGGCTAAACCGGCCGTCAAGCGTGCTTTCGTGGGAGTCACCCACGGAGGAAATTATGAGGACGAATCAGAATCTGGTGGTGAAACCGTTGTCTACTCTGATGATGAGTCGTCGACCGGAGAAACTGAGTCTCTGTATCAGCTGCAAGATGGCCAGATTGGGGGCTGTTCCAACGGTGACGATGATTCGGACCTTTGATCTGCCCAACGGGTTGGAATATTCATGGCGGTACTGGCGATGCTTCACTCTTCGACCGCTGCGACAATGGTCGCCGGTTCAACAGCGGTGATGGCAGCCGGGGCAGGAGGCCCTGTGCGCCCGCCGGCTCAAGTTTTATCAGAACTATTCGATGTGTTGGCTTTGGATGCGCAAGCTTATAGGCTCATGCTGGATCAAAACGCGTCGCATGAAGTCATGAAGAGGAAATACAGATCCTGTTTGCCTTCAGTTTTCGAGGGAAGAGATCTCTTAAAAACCCAGGAGCAGGGACCAGTAATCCGCCGGTGGTAAACCGGGCGGAAGCACCTGGGACGGGCGCGCCGGTTCAGCCCCGCGTAATAGATCTACCTCGCCATCATATCGGCATGCCTCAGGCTGTGCAAACACCTCCAGGTCACTACTCCAACCCGATGGATAACCTTGTTGCAGCTGCGGCACGGTTGGAGGCGATTCCAATTGAAGGCGATTCACCACAGGCGGTAGAGACGCGCCGGGTCAAGGAATCCTTAGGACAGCTCTGGTCCAACAGGAAGCGTATTCGTACAGCCGCAATCGGATCCACTCTACCCCACGCCCAAGCCGGAGCTATAGCAGGCGCGTGGATGAACCGGCCGTATCAAGTAATTCACGGTAGCTGGGCGCCCGTGGCAACAACCCGGTGGTGGTTTCGACAACGCTTCGAGGAGGTAGTGGACGGGCCGAACGCGTAGGGAGGCCGAGTTAGCGACCTGACATCGGGATTATCAGCTTACGCCGGTTCGCCCGACCATCTTTGAGCCTGGAGTTACCTCTAGCTCTTTGGGGGTGCCTTGCCTCGTCCCCGCTTTACGCAATGTACACTTGCCCAAGGATTTCAAGGGGCCACGCAAGGTGCCAAATTACACCGCCGATCTGGCTCCAGAAGCATGGATAGAGAGTTATGAGATGGCCATGGAGATGCTGGATGTGGATGAAGCCGCGTGTGCGAAGTACTTCACCATGATGCTCGAGGGCATGGCCCGTACTTGGTTGAAAAGCTTGCCACCCAATTCCATCAGTTCATGGGCCCAGTTGCGGACCCGGTTCATTCAGAATTTCAAAGATACCTGTAAGCAGCCCATGTCTGTGGTGGACTTGGCGGCTTGTGTCCAGTGGTCGAGGGAATCAACAACCCATTGGGTATCTTTGTGTCTCGGAAGTCTTACATTCTTGAGACGGATCAACGCTGATTCTGCGATCTTGACCCTAGAGGGCAACCGCCGGTTTAAACCTTTAAAGTTGAAGGGGACGCATGAAGCGGTTCTGCAATGACATGGGCACTCTCATGGGCGTTTTAGTGAAGTATGCTGATTCTGATAGTACCAAGGATCCCGAGTCGGATGATGATGATGAGACAGGGAAGGGAAAGAAGAACAGCAACTCCAAAAGCCAGCAGCATCACCCGACAGGTAATGGTGGAAATAAGCGTAAAGCGAACGACAACATGGACTTCGTAGCCAACACCAACGCGCAGGACAAGGGCCAGCGGCGCAAGGGTAAACAGCCGAATCGAGGTGGAGCGCCTAATCCCAATCCGGACCGCTTGAACTATCTGTTGAATCAACCCTGTCCGAAGCATGGGACGAAGGAGGCGCCAGAAATCACCTCTAGAAGGATTGTTACATTATGCAGGAGTTCAAAAGTTCTAATGCTTTCCGGTATGATCAAGGTTCCGGCGGCGGTTCAGGGTCCGGCCCGGGTTACGGTGGAGGAAATTCCGGTCCAGGGTTTAATGGTAATCTGGGCGGACATAACAATCAGAACAATCAGAATAACCAGGGTGGTTACAATCAGCAGCGGTAATTGTCGGGTTATCGAGCAACCCAAAGCAGTTGAATGGTGGGCAGTACCACGTCTTCACCACCGGCTTAGACAAAGCGAGACCGGAAGCTTCGGCGGCAAATCAACGTTGTCGAACGGCCGTGCCTCATTACCTACGCTGGTCGAGCAGCCCATTGTGTGGAGTAGAGAGGATCATCCTCCTTGGGTTGACAATCCGGGTTGACTAGCCACGGTGGTGGCACCTCGGTGGGAGGTTATAAGTTCACCAAGGTGCTTATGGACGGAGGGAGCAGCATCAACATCCTGTACTACGAGACCTTCCGTCGTATGGGGTTAACAGATAAACATCTCAAACCGTCCAATACAGTGTTCCATGGTGTGGTGCCTGGCAAGTCAGCATATCCGGTTGGTAAAATAGCTCTGGAGGTGGCCTTCGGGGATGAACATGCCTCCAGATCGGAAACATTGACGTTTGAAGTGGTGAAAATTCAAAGTCCTTATCACGCTCTGTTTGGGAGGCCGGCTTATGCCAAGTTCATGGCACGACCTTGTTATATCTAATTGCAGCTCAAGATGCCGGGTCACAAGGGGACAATAACGGTTCATGGGAGCCGCAAGATCGCTTTGGAGTGTGAGGAAGGTGATGCGGCTTACGCAGAGTCGGTTTGTGCCATCGAGGAGCTGAAGTATTATAAGGACAATGTTGATCCGTGGACATGACTCCATTGAAGAAGCCCACTCTGAGCACGATCCGCCCTACGAAGTTTAAATCGGCAGTGAGACTAAGCTTGTTGACTTCAGACTGGCGATTCGTCCAAGCGATTCAGCATCGGTGCCAACATGGATCCAAAATAGGAAAGCGCTCATCGAGTTCATCCGTGAGAATCGGGACATTTTGCATGGAAGCCTTGACATGCCGGTGTACCGAGGGAGCTTCTTGAGCACACTCTTAATGTTGATCCCAAGTATAAACCGGTAGCGGTTTCTCCGCCGGTTTAACGAGGAGAGGCGTAAGGCCATTGGAGAGGAGGTTGCTGTGCTCTTAGCGGCCGGGCTTTATCGTTGAAGTTTTCATCGAATGGCTTGCTAATCCGGTGCTGGTCCTTAAGAAAAATGACACTTGGCGCATGTGTGTGGATTACAGAGATCTTAACAAGGCTTGTCCGGCAGATCCTTTTGCCCTCCCCGCATTGACCAGATTATTGATGCCGCTGCGGGTTGTGAGCGTTGAGCTTTTTGGATGCGTATTCGGATATCATCGAGATCAAGATGGCGGTTAAGGACCAGGAGAAGACAGCGTTTATCACTCCCTTTGGAGCCTTACGCTATGTGTCTATGCCTTTTGGGCTCAAGAGCGCCCAAGCAACTTATCGGCGTTGTGTATGCAATTGCTTGCATAAACAGATCGGCCGTAATGTGCATGCCTATGTGGATGATATTGTGGTTAAGTCAAGGAAGAAGGAAACACTGATTGATGATTTGAAAGAAACCTTTGACAACCTGCGGGTTTACAAGATGATGCTTAACCCGACCAAATGTGTCTTTGGTGTTCCGGCAGGCAAGTTATTGGGTTTTCTTGTGTCCAACAGGGGGATTGAAGCTAATCCGGAGAAGATTACGGCTATCACCTCCCTGGCTAAACCAAAGTGTATTAATGATGTCCAGCGTTTGGCGGGCCAGATTGCCGCACTGAGCCGGTTTATCAGCCGCCTCGGAGAGAAGACCATCCCTTTGTACCAGAATCTTTGAAGAAGACGGATCGGTTTATGCAGAGTCGGCCCGGCGATGAAGCGTTGGAGGACTTAAAGCGGCAATTGGCCAACCCGCCTATACTCGCTGCCCCATCGACAAGGAGCCGCTTACGCTATATGTTGTCGCTAACGCCAGGCGATTAAGCGTGGCCATTGTGGTAGAGCGGAAGGAGGCAGGGAAGGAGCATCCGATTCAACGTCCGGTTTATTATATCAGCGAGGTGCTTATTGAATCTAAGCAAAGATATCCGCATTGGCAGAAGCTGGTGTATGGAGTTTTTATGGCAAGTCGGAAGATGAAGCAGTATTTCAAGGGCATCCCATCACGGTGGTCGATTCGGCTCCCTTAGGTGATATCATCTGAACCGGAGGCGACTGGCCGGATTGCCAAGTGGGCTATAGAGCTTGGGCCGCACGGTTTGAAGTATGTGCCTCGGACGGCAGTAAAGTTTCAAGCACTTGCGGATTTCATTAATGATTGGACGGAGTTGCAAGCGCCTGAAGAAAAGCCGGATCATACATATTGGACCATCCATTTTGACGGATCCAGGCAGTTGGAGGGCTCAGGGGCTGGAGTCGTATTAACTTCCCCACGAGGTGACAAGTTTTGTTACGTTCTCCGCTTAATGTTCCCTTGTACTAACAATGCAGCTGAGTATGAAGCCTTGCTCCATGGTCTTCGGATGGCTAAGGAGATGAATCTAAGCCGGGTTAAGTGCTTGGTGACTCGGACCTAGTGGCTCAACAGTGTCCGGCACTTGGGATTCCAAGGACCCACTCATGGCTGCATATCGTCGTGAGGTGGATGTTGTCGCAGGTCATTTGAAGGGCTATCAGGTGGACCACGTGGATCGCCGGAAAAATGAAGCGGCGACGCTTTGAGCAGTTGGGCTTTCAACGCATAACCGGTCCCGCCTAATGTTTTTCTCGACGCATCGCACAATATGTCGATCAAGCTCCCCGGTGAAGCGGATTTGGCTATTCCTGATCCAGAGGCTCAATTGGTGGCTTGGCGCTTCTTAGCGTCATTCCGGATTGGGCGCTCCCTTATCTGGCGTACATGAACCGGGCGAAGTTACCGTAAGATGAGACGTTGGCCCGACAGATAGTTCGGCGGTCTAAGTCTATGACCATTGTTAATAGCGAGTTGCATCATTGCAGTGTGTCAGGGGCGTTTCAACACTGTGTGTCCCCTGAGGAAGGCTGGGAAATATTGCGTGAGATCCATGAAGGAGACTGTGGTCACCACGCCGGTGCAAAATCCTTGGTGGCTAAAGCGTTCGCCACGGTTTCTATTGGTTGACCGCCTATGCTTGATGCGGAAGATCCGGTCGACGATGTGATGGTTGCCAAAGGTTTTCCAGACGTGCTCATGTACCGCCCAAGAATTGAGGATGATTCCAATTACTTGGCCGTTTGCGACTTGGGGCTGGATATGGTTGGACCTTTCAAAAGGTCCAAGGACAAGAAGACACACTGTTGGTGGCGGTTGATAAATTTACAAAGTGGGTAGAGGCGTAACCTATTAGCAAGTGTGATGCGGCCACGGCGGTTCAGTTCATCAAAAAGGTGATTTTCCGGTTTGGTTTTCCACACAGTATCATTACAGATAATGGTACCAATTTGTCCAAAGGTGCCATGAAGGAGTTCTGCGAACGTGAGCACATCCGGCTTTACGTTTCTTCAGTGGCTCACCCACAGTCCAATGGTCAAGCGGAAAGATCCAATCAAGAGATCCTGAGAGGCATCAAGCCCGGGCTTATGGTCCCTTTGCAGAGGACGCCGGGTTGTTGGGTAGAAGAGCTACCGTCTGTGTTATGGAGTATAAATACTACACCTAACAGATCCACGGGATACACGCCATTCTTTATGGTTTATGGAGCGGAGGCGGTTCTTCCCAGCGACGTCCGTCATGACTCACCTCGTGTGGCAGCCTATGTTGAAGCGGATAACGAGACAAAGACGACAGACGCTTTGGATCGGCTGGATGAAGAGCGAGACGTAGCGATTGCTCGCTTCGGCGATTTACCAGCCAGGATCTTCGTCGTTATCATAGTCGCCGGTCGAACCAGAACCTTTCAAGAAGGAGATTTGGTGCTTGGCTCATTCAAGACAAGACAGATATGCACAAGCTATCCCCACCTTGGGAGGGACCTTTCGTGGTCGACAGAATCAAGACAACGGGTTGTACTATCGATCGATGTTCGAGAGCATAAAGACTCACGCATACGTCGAGAAGAGGAGACCAACAGGCCGTGGAACATAGCTCATCTTCGTCCTTATTATACCTGAGCCATCGGCTCTACTTATGTACATATTATGACAGTGTATATATTATGAATAAAGCAATAAACCGGAGCCTCGGCTAAAGCGGGGTATCTGTTCTGTTACATCATGTGTGGTTACATGGAGTCGTTCTGTCTTAAAGTAGCCTCCGGTTTACCCCTTGAGTTTGCTTTCTAAAAAGCTTTATGATATCACTTGGGGGCTTGGTCGTGTCCGAACCAATGCAACACCTTTTGATAGGCGAAAGCCACCAGATCACTTGGGGACATGGTCAAATCTGAACCAGTCACGCTTTTTGATCGGCCTAAGGCCATAGAGTCACTTGGGGGCTTGGTCGAACCCGAACCATTGCCACGCCACTTGATTGGCATAATGCCACGGTTTTAGTTGGGGACCTGGCTGACTCGAACCATGGCTACACCTTATAGGGAGCTTGGTCGTGTCCGACCATGGTAACACCATCTGATCGGCTACGTACAGCGTTATCTTTTGCAAACGGTTTATCATTGCCTTTGCTCCCATGTTTGTCAACTGTTATTTGATTTTTGTTGCGCTTATTAAACCGACAACATTATTAAACCGTTTTCAAAGCTGTCAGTTAATGGAATTCGGTCAATTTTTCTTAATCCGGTGATAATTTCACCAGTTTGATGTTTTTCTGTTAACATCCTATTATTGAGTAACAGGGGGCTTATTCTAACCCGGCACGGTGTACGTGGTAAACCGGCAGTATAAACACATGAGTTGTTCTCTCCTTTGACAGTAATGGTTTATACAACCTCCGCTTCAAGATTGGCTAAGCCAACTTCATGCTCAGCGACGGCAGGTATTTTGTATCACAAAATTTTGATTGTATACCTCCATATTTCATATATGTATGAATGTCACAAACCGACTGGCGGTACAGACCGCTGGGGCGGTTTAAGATTTTGCAACTACAGGCAATTTAAATTGAAGGTTTCGATCATTCAATCAAAGGAGTCCGCACAGTGGCACGCGAAGGCATATTAAAAACAAAAGTGATGGCTATCCTATTACAAGGCATTCAGAGGCCCAAAATTTGGAATGGCGTCATGACAGTAGCTTCGATGCATCAACCGCTTGACGGATTAAGCTTCATTACCGGGTTGGCGTGAAGAAGATGGGTAAATGCGGCGTCGGTTCAACTTCTTCCTCCTCACCACCCAATGGCGGAAGTCATTGGTGGTCGATCAATCCGGGTTAAAGCACGAAGACAGCCTCTTCACTTATAAGCTCAGCCGGATCAACGTCGAGGCATAAGTGTGCTTACGGGTTGGTGGAACAAGGTTACGCACTTCGGAATAACAGCTTCAACCCGTCTGTTGTTTGCATCAGAGAAGGAGCGGTGAACCGTCGGGTTGGCCTCTCACGCCGATTGACTCGCCATAGGACGCATCTCCCTTGTTACTGTTTGAGAGCATCATTATCAAATGCTTCGCCATTTTCTTGAAACCGGGAAGCCTTTGGCTATGTCAGCCGGATCAAGATCAGCTATCCATGCTTTGGCGCGAGTTAGAGCCAATAAGGTGCCAGCCCGGGCAGCGGATCGTTTCAATTCTTCTAGCTGTGCCGGTATCATGGATAGCCGGTCCAGTGTATCCTTGATCAAGGACGGAGCTGTGTTATCATAAGAGGTGGCGCAAATAACTTCATTTGGGTGCGGTATACAGCTGCTCAATTAGCGTATACGCTGACCTTGAGTTTCTTCCGCATGTCGAGCCGGATGAGCAATGCGCTTACCTATACCGGTTTAAGAAAGTTCAGGTTAAGCCGGCGGAAATGTCAAAACGGAATATTAATCATAACCTTGGTGAAACATTTCTTACCAAATATTGCAGAAGTCATGGCGTTAATTTGGTGATTTAATCCGGTGAGCTCTTCCATCACCGGTTTAAGAGCTGCTTCAGCATCCTCCGCCCGTTTTAGCAACCCAGCTTTCTCAGTATCCCAGTTGGCCTGCTCAGATTTAAAGCACTCCTTAAGCTGCTCCATAGTAGTCAAGGCGGTTTTCAGCTCATCCTTGGCCTTGGAGGCTTCTGCTTGTTGAGATTTCAGATTGACATGAAGGTCATTGATTTGTGAGGTTTGTTGGCGTATCTCACTCTGTGACAAAAAGGGAGCACGTTAGTAGTTTCATCACAAAGTCCCAAGCTCAATACAGGTATTCAACTTAGCACTTGGGGGCTAATGGCTATTTGCTCGAACATGTTCTGCTACGGCGATACAAGTTCTGATCCGGTTTAACTATACTAAGTTGAACCGCCCTTGGGGGCTACATCAATGAAGTCTGAAAAGTTTGAGTTTTATATTAAGTCCCGGTTTAACTAAGCTAAGTTGAACCGGCCCTTGGGGGCTACTACGCAATGAAGGTACAAGAGAGGCATAACTCCTTACCTCATAGCGCTCCTTCATAAGATTTACCAGACCGGCTTCGAAATCACGACTTGTGTAGAGCCGGTTCAGGAAGCCGGAGTGAAGATCTTGGGCAGAGAGATTGTCATAAGCTGACAGATCAGTTTTTTCCTTCCCTTTACTCATGGCAGTAAACTCTTCCTTGGCGCTGTGTTTTGATAGAGCAACCGGATTGCCAGGGGTGGTATATGCGGTGCCCGTCACTACGACATTGTCATCTTTGGTCGGGCTGGCCGGATTGGCATTTTTTCCTAGGCTTGGTGCTTTCATACCCGGGCTTGGCGGATCAGCAGCCGAATCTCGTTGTTCTGCTGCAGGACTCGGTGGAGCAGGATGTGACGTCTCAACTTGGACATCCGGTTCAACCTCTGGTGGGTTAGCATTGTCATCTTGATTAACCCCAGCAGAGTTGTTTTTAGCAACTTCGAGATTTTCACCATGATGCTCTGGAGTCTTCTCCGGATCAACATCCACAGTAGGGTCGAGGGTCTTCGCCTTCTTACTTAGGCTAGCCTTGGTGCTACAACATCAAGGGTTAGAATATGATAAACCGACAAATGCAAAAAACAAATGGAGTAATATGCTTACCCAAAGACAACTTTGAGAGGAGGCGGTGAGTGGTTGATGAACCGCCAGACGAGTTGGAAGAAGCACGATAATTCGGGTCGACGGATTGAGAGGACATCGGAAGAAACCTTTCAAAGGATAACGCTTTTCGGAGAACAAGTCACCTCACGGGCGACGTTTAGGGTTGGTGTGTCGGCTAAACCGGACGGCGTAATTTGTTGACCGCTATGCCGGGTCGTACGGGCGTTCTTGATTTGCTGTGTCTTCAAAGAAAGTTTTGGATTCAAATGAGCACGAGAGTGAGATTGTTTCACTTTCCGGACTGTGCGGCGAATTCTTTTAACCGGTACAAGATCAGAATCGGAAGAAAGAAGGATTACCTCAACAGGATCTGCATGGCTGGCCTCAGCGTCATCCTGGGAATTGTAACTGTCAATAAGATGAATGACAAAAAGGAACAAAGTAAGTCAAGCTCTACCTCAAAGATTCGATTCTTCATCCTCCGTGATTCGGAAGACTCGGCGGTTTTCCTCTTGCCAGCTTTCTTGGTGGTCTTGGTCTTTACACGAGGAACCCGGGCGGTTTAGATTCGTTTCAAAAGGAGCTGTTAGCACGAGAATTAATAAGGGATTAATACAATCAATAGGGAATCAAAATCAGTAGAGCAATGAGTGGAGCCTTCTGCGGGCGGTTTGTTGGAGACGCAGAACGGGCCAACCGGTTTTAGCCGCACGCTGAGATCGGTTCATCGAGCATTTTCTTCCTTTGTCTCGGCAACTTCAAGCTCGATTATTGATAGCTCATGATGTCGTTGAGGGTCTTTGACGTTACCAATGTATTCAAGCATCAATCCGGGGCGGCGGCTTAATGGCAAGATGCCCCAAGAAACCCAACAGCGGACAAGGTCAATACCAGTTAAGCCATTGGCCATTAGAGCCGGAGCTTGATAATTTGGGGTGCAAAGTTCTTCCGTTCTCTGGCGGTCAAGCGTGAAGGCAATGGGTGATTATTGCTAAGCGGTGAGGGCGATAACCCGGCAAGGGATTTTCTCCGTTAGGAAGCAGTATTCGACAATAGAACCAGGTTTGATTCCAATCTTCGGATGGCTATGATGTTTGGCGTGAGGAAAGTCCACTTCTTTCCTTTTTGGATTGAAACGCC
Organism: Aegilops bicornis; assembly: GCA_021605145.1. Classification (NCBI taxonomy): domain Eukaryota; kingdom Viridiplantae; phylum Streptophyta; class Magnoliopsida; order Poales; family Poaceae; genus Aegilops; species Aegilops bicornis. The sequence continues at coordinate 305,118,009 of CM038675.1, forward strand.
ACCAAGTTACGTGTTAGGACCGTCCAAAAACTCTCAGACGGCGGTTCAAATGAAAGATATCTCGGAATAACTCCACAGTTGGTTCTTCTTGAAGATAGACTTCGCAGAAGACTTGAAAGTTGCATATATTGGACACGAGTTCGGACCAATATCTTGTGGATGGAGTTGGAAGCTTGCGAGGACATCCGGAAATTTTTGATCCGGCGAGCTGAATCCCCATCTAAGTGTTGCATAAATACAATCACTTCTCCCTCTTGAGGTTCAGGAGGGCATTCAGAATCCGGAACACGCCAATGAAGGACACTTTTGGATGCTAAAGCGCCAGTGGTGACATATCCATTGATTTGTGTCTCATTGATCTTGGACGGAACCCAATTGCAGGCAGAGAATTGTTTGGCCATTCCGGAAGAAAAACTGTGAAAGGAAAAGTAAAGGCCGGTTTACAGTTAACGGTTTTATGCATATTATTCGGTGTTAAATCGGCAGATTGCCATTCAATTTCAGTTGCCGGTTTAAGTGAGGACTAATGAGGTATGGCGGATTAGCTATCAAGAATTAAACCGCCCTTAGGAAGAAGGGACAAAGCTGAAAAATCTGCTAAGTGTTGACAGAAACAGGTTTCACACATCGATGGAATTAATTTGGATCTACCAAAGATTCAGTAAGAAAAATTTTCTGCGATCTATAAAGGCTTTAAATAAGGGCAGAGAAGTTCGTGCGTTCTATCAAGGGATTCTAAACAAAAAGGAAGATCTACTAAGTGCTAAACTGAATGCGGAGCAACTACCGCACAAGATATATGCTACAGTTGAACTAAAGAAGCTATGGCAGAGCGAATACGAAGAAACTAGGGATGAACACCTATGAACGCCGATGAGAACAGGAGCCCTAAGATACAGATCTAGGGGTATGAGGAAGAATCTTACCGGATGCGCAGGATCTCGGAGGGACACCGAGGATCTCTGGTACAACCAGGTTGATGCAGCGTTCGAAGGTCGAAGGCGACGACAGAGCTTCAGAGCTGGGGCGTCGCGAGGAAGAAGAAGTACGGAAGGGGAAGAAGAGAAAGGGCCCTCAGGTCTATTTATAATAAGGCAGAGAGTAATTGACAGGCGCGAGAATCGAGGAGCTGAAAGCGGCAGATGGCGCAGCGGTCGCCTCGATTTCCGGGATAATATTAAATGAAGGGAATCTTGTTATTTCGTTTTTTATTTTTATAGAGATGACGTCAAGATGATCTGTTGCCGTGTCCAGAGGATGACGTCATGGCGGTTTAACAAGATGGCGGTTTACGAGAAATGAAGGCAGACATTCAGAGTTCTTTCTAAAGTGTTGAAGATTGACATGAACAGGTTCAAATCAATCTGGGGCCTAATGTTGGGGAGGTAACTACTGAGTGTAAACCGCCCAGGAGGGGCCGGTTCACCCTCAGCTATATTGAAGCCCACGAAGACTCAGAAGATGGCGCGTTACTATGAAACTTAAAGGCCCGGAGCCCAAAGGTGGATTAGGGCCCATAATGGTAAAACCGCCATAGACATGTAACTTGTGTTGTAAGAAAAAGGAAGGAGAGACCGAGCGAACACTTATGCAAGTCGGCCTCGGGACTCAGTAGACCAGCCAAAGGCGTCAACCCATGTATATAAGGGGCGACCGGCGGCGGTTTAAGGACAGACAACAACAACTCGAGGCCTAGGCGGGCTGTTTGCTCCTAGTCATCGAGACCACATCAATCCCATCACAAACTAGGCGTAGGCTTTTACCTTCATCGAAGGGCGAACTAGTATAACTCTCGTGTCTTTGTGTCCGCTTTAACCCCTCTAAGTTAACCCGTAGCGATGGCTCCGCGACTAAGTCCTTTCATGAGGACATCTGCCGTGACAAAACCACGACAGGTAGTAAAGGTAAATTCTCTCTATAGATATGATAAAGCTGAAATCCCTCCTACTAAGTTTGTTAGCCAATGTTTGGATGAGTTTGATAATTTTATGGTTAAGCAAGAAGACTTTAATGCTTATTTTGGTAGACAATTGAAACAAAATGCTTATATGATTGAACACTTGAGTGATTATATGTCTAGAGTTAAAGGTGAACTTAAACTCATTAGTAAACATGCTTCTATGGTTACCACTCAAGTAGAACAAGTACTTAAGGCTCAGAATGATTTGCTCAATGAATTGAATAGTAAGAATAATGACTTTGCTGTTAGATTGGCTACTAGAACCGGTAAAATGACTCAGTAACCTTTGTATCCTGAAGGCCACCCTGAGAGAATTGAACAAGATTCTTAGAGAAATAATGTAGATGCACCTAGTCCTTCTGAAAAGAAGAAAAAGAAAAATGATAGGACTTTGCATGCTTCTAGTGAACCTATTGCCGAACCACACGAGAATCCAAATGATATTTCTATCTACGATCTTTGAAACACAATCGGTAATGAACATGAACCTAGTGATAATGTTAATGATGATGTTCATGATGATGCTCAACCTAGCGATGATAATGATGTAGAAATTGAACCTGCTGTTGATCTTGATAACCCACAATCAAAGAATCAACGTTATGATAAGAGAGACTTTGTTGATAGGAAACATGGTAAAGAAAGAGAACCATGGGTTGAAACCCATGCCTTTTCCTCCCAAACCATCCAAGAAAAAGGATGATGAGGATTTTGAGCGCTTTGCTAAAATGATTAGACCTATCTTTTTGCGTATGCGATTAACTGATATGCTCAAAATGAATCCTTATGCTAAGTTCATGAAATAAATTGTTACAAATAAAAGAAAGATACCGGAAGCTGAAATTTCCACCATGCTTGCTAATTATACTTTTAAGGGTGGAATACCAAAGAAACTTGGAGATCCAGGAGTACCCACTATACCATGCTCCATTAAAAGAAATAATGTTAAAACTGCTTTATGTGATCTTGGAGCCGGTGTTAGTGTTATGCCTCTCTCTTTATATCGTAGACTTGATTTGAATAAGTTGACACCTACTGAAATATCTTTGCAAATGGCTGATAAATCAACTGCTATACCTGTTGGCATTTGGGAGGATGTGCCTGTTGTGGTTGCAGACGTTACTATTTTAACGGACTTTGTTATTCTTGATATTCCCGAGGACGATAGTATGTCTATTATTCTTGGAAGACCCTTTTTGAATACTGCAGGGGCTGTTATTGATTGTAACAAAGGCAATGCCACTTTTCATGTTAATGGTAATGAGCATACGGTACACTTTCCGAGGAAACAACCTCAAGTCCATAGTATCAATTCTATTGGAAAATTCCATCTATTATTATTGGAGGTTTTGAATTTCCTCTTCCTACTGTCAAGAAGAAATATGATATTCTTATTATTGGGGATGTGCATATCCCCGTTGAGGTAACATAGTGTAATTCGAAATTTCTCCGGTTCCATGTTATTCGAAATGAGTTTATTAACAAGACTTGATCAACCTTGTTAGTGGATTCCTTTCGATGAGCATGAGATGGATGAAGTTAGAAGGCACAACCTTCTGTACCCTCTCTCTACTTTCTGTTATTTAGTTGAAATAAAGTAAAAATAGTATTTTTCTGTCTGTTTTCTGAATTATCCGTGCAATATAAAAATATCCCGAAAATAAAAGTTCTCCAAATGTTCCGAAATTGAAATATGATTTTTTCAGGAATATTTGAGAATATCTCGCACTGAGAACATATCAGGGGGAGCTGGCACCTGGCCACGAGGGTCCAGGGCGCGCCCACCCCCCTGGGCGTGCCCCCTGCCTCGTGGGCCCATGGTGGCTCCCCTCCACTTATTCCTGCACCCACACACTTCTTCCTCCTCCCAAAATAATCACGATCCAGCTCAAGCACGAGTTCTAGCTCATTTTGCTGCGATTTCGATCTCCTTGCTCAATGCACCTCTCACAAAACTGCTTTCGGGGATTGTTCCTTGGTATGTGACTCCCCCATTGGTCCAATTAGTTTTTGTTCTAGTGCTTTATTCATTGCAAATTTGTGTTGCCTAGGTGACCATGTTCTTGAGCTTGCATGTCAAATTTATATGGTTCCAAGTAGTTGTAATGCATGAGATAGTCTCTAGGCACTTGTGGGAGTAGTTGCTATCAATTTTGTTGAGCTTGGTTCACTTTTATTTAAAGTTACTAAAAATCTCAGAAATTTTCATAAAATGATGAAGAGATTTTTGAGGGGCTCATCGAGCCGAAGCTAGAAGGAAAAGCAAAGTGAAGAAGCAGAGAGGCCCAAATATAATCTGCCTCGCACCGCGGAAGTTCGATCGTGTGAATGGCCTTGTGAAGATTTCTTGAGAGTAGCCGGGATTTATGATGATTTTTATGAGTTGGCTGAGAATGCAGGCCTCACCAACTTACTCCGCGACCAACGCGAACAGTATCTCTTACTCACCAATACTTTTATGCAAAACTTCTACTATTATCCTAAGGAATCACCTCCTTCAGTAGAGTTTCATTTATATGATGTGGTTAAGAAGATGTCACTGTATGAATTTAGCAGGGTTTGTAAAATACCTTTCAAGGGTAGCTTAGAGGAACCACATCGTAGAGATGTGGATGGGTTTATTGATACTATTACTGTAGGGGAAACTAGGAAGGTTTCCGATGCAAGAATCACTAGCATACATTTTCATGTTTTATGCTACTTTGCAATATTTGCTAGTCGTTGCTTAATTGGTCATGAAACTGTGGAAACCTTAGTGTTCCTGATATTATTATTTTGTTCCATGCTTTATTCCGTGATGATTCTGTTAGTATGGGCGCTATTATTGCCAAATGGTTAAGTCTGAACCATACAAAGGGCCCCATCTTGGGAGGCATCTTCGCATCACGCCTCGCTGCATACTATAACATACCTATTAGGCACTATGAAAAAGAAGAAAAATTGCTGCCTACTGTTTATCTAGACTATAAGAGTATGGTAGCGCATGATTTTATTGTTAAGAATAGGGAAAGGGCGCTTAAATACAAACTGTTATTTGATAAAAATCACCCTAAGACTATTACCTTGCCTGCTCCTTCCTTGTTTGATTTATCTGCAGGCCAGTATCTTGTCCCCCTGGCGACCATCCAAGCCTACTGGAACCCTACATCAGCTACAGAGCCAGAGCCGGAACCACAATTTGATCCTCCACGACAGTCTAATTACCAGTGGGATCCGGAGGCGATTGCAACCAGCGGCAATTCGAGGCTTCTTTCAGTACGACCCCAACTATAACTATGGATATCTGCCAGGCCAGCGTGGCAATAGACCAACTTAGGCCAAAATCCTAAGCTTGGGGGAGTACGTATTTCTCACTGACATTACATTCATGTTCACACACTCATTGCTAGTTGTCGGTGCTCATACTTTTTCACTGTAATATCCATGCTAGTTATTTTGTTTTTCTTGCTTTCTTCTTGTGTGTTTGATAAACCTTAAGAAAAATAAAAAAAATAGTTATATCTTCATGCTGTAGTAGTAATAATTAAAAGAAAACCCAAAAAGATTTCCTGTTCTTCTTTTGCTTGTTGGGAGCTTTCCCGTGTAAATAGTTTTTTTTCTTTTCTTTTCTTTGGGGATCGATAGGAGAAGACCATGATGAAAACATTGAAGTGTCTCTTATATGCATTATTGTTGATTTAACCAAGAGCCCATATTGCCTTGTCTTCTCCTGTTTATTGAGTGCTCGCAGATTCCAGCTTAGTGCAATGCACGTGCACTATTATTATTATTCACATCGTTCGGTCGTGAAAGTGAAAGGCAATTATGACGATATATGATGGATTGATTGAGATGAGAAAAGCTGGTATGAACTCGACCTCTCTTTCTTTTTGTAAATATGATTAGTTCATCGTTCCTGGTTCAGCCTATTATGAATAAACATGTTTGCAATGACAATTAGAGATTATAGTTGCTTATGCCATGCTTAATTAGCTAGGAGCTTATAATGGTTTACCTTGCGTGCCAACATGCTATTAAAATGGTTGCGATGTGGTATAGTAGGGTGGTATCCTCCTTTGAATGATTCGAGTGACTTGACTTGGCACATGTTCACACATGTAGTTGAAACAAATCAACATAGCCTTCACAATATTTATGTTCATGGTGGATTATGTCCTACTCATGCTTGCACTCAATGTTCATTAATTTTAATGCATGTTCATGACTGTTGTAGCTCTCTAGTTGGTCGCTTCCCAGTCTTTTGCTAGCCTTCACTTGTACTAAGCGGGAATACTTCTTGTGCATCCAATTCCGTAAACCCCAAAGTTATGCCATATGAGTCCACTATACCTTCCTATATGTGGTATCTACCTGCCGTTCCAAGTAAATTTGTATGTGCCAAACTCTAAGGCTTCAAATGAAATTTTGTTTTGTATGCTCGAATAGCTCATGTATCAACTAGGGCTGTCCATATCTTCCATGTTAGGCAGGTTATTCTCAAGAGGAGTGGACTCCGCTCCTCACTCACGAGAAAATGGCTGGTCACCGGGATGCCCAGTCCCATGCTTTATGCAAATCAAATCAAAATAATTGCAAATAAAACTCCCCCGGCACTGTTGTTAGTTGGAGGCACTCATTGTTTTGAGCAAGCCATGGATTGATGCTTGTTGGTGGAGGGGGAGTATAAAATTTACCGTTCTATTTGGGAACCGCCTATAATGTGTGTAGCATGGAAGATATCGCCATCTCTCGGTTGTTATGTTGACAATGAATGTATGCCGCTCAAAATATTATTTATCTCTGCTTTAAAATCGAGCTCTGGCACCTCTACAAATCCCTGCTTCCCTCTGTGAAGGGCCTATCTATTTACTTTTATGTTGAGTCATCACCCTCTTATTAAAAAGCACCAGCTGGATAGCACCGCTGTCATTTGCATCCATTACTATTAATTTATACTAGTTGACCCGTTGCGCCAAATGGCGCAGAGACCTGCTGAAGACATGTTGTCGATGAAAATAGTTGCATGCTGCAAGAACCTTCAACTAAAGCCATGTTCGCGATGAAAATAGTTTCCTTTACTAAGGACAGGCCATGTATATATAGTTGGTTTAGTTGTGTTCTGCTAAATCCATACGCGCCTTTAAAAAAACATGGTTTAATTTGCAGAGCCTCACGTGTTTCAAGTATGAATAAGAACTACGAACTCTTTTTGTGCGATTCAAACACATTTCCAGAGAGAGAGAGAGAGAGAGAGAGAGAGAGAGAGAGAGAGAGAGAGAGAAGCATACCCCTCTCTCATTATGATTATTATCAAAAGGTATTAAATTTGAAATAGACAATTTCATTTACTTGAAGCACTTGAAGAAAGAGAACTTAGACATACTTTTACGCAATGCTTATTTAACCTGTGAAGGACTACCAATGCGTGAAGGACAAAAATATTCCACCGTCTTTGAATGATGAACTAAACTAAATAAGAAATATATACAGTAAATTCATTCAAAGTAGAAAAGGGATACAGGGTGTTATCTTAGTAAAAGAAATTACATCATTACAAGAGCAAAGGGAAGAAAACCAAACATGAAATTGAGATTAATACATCTAGGAGGAGGTCGTATACATCACTATGATCATTTTACGGCCTGGGGAGCAAAGGATCCATGGTTTTTATATGCCTTCAACTCCTTGCGAAGACCCTGCAGCCATCACAATCATTCATGGCACAAAGAGGAAACAAACACCTCAACAAGATTCGTGAGGAAGTGCCCAAGGAAAGAAAAAGAACGTTAGGTCTGAACTGTAAGAACATGCTCATAAATATGAATTGTCAAGGGCAAGATGAAATGCGAGAACAAGCAATCGATGAGTAATGATATACTGAAAATTTCCTTTCTTTGTTGTTGTTAGCCCTTGTTTTTCGAATATATATCGGAGGCACTCAGGTTGTACTCATATCTACAACCCAATCTCGTAGCTCTTTTCTCTTTACAACCCATGCATGATTGAACAAATGGAGATTGCTATATGGTGGACTACCTACAGAATACTAACTTTACAAAATCCCTCGCATCCTCTCAATTTCTGATCCTATGGAATTCATTGTCATTAGGCACCTTTTGACCATTATATCCAGAATCGAACGGTTTGGGGTATGCGAGAGGGTTTCAGAATCTCCTGAGAAGCACCAAATGCTTTATTTCTCTCCGGTTTTCATCATGACCATCAAATCCTGATCATGCAGTCAACAATGCCATGCCTTTGGTGCCTTTGTTGCACAAAGGCAGGATATGCATCCCTCGGTTATGTATGCTAACGCCTAGATCATATTCCATCTTGTTGGCACATGCAATCAGGCATTGGGAAGGTGTATATGGAATCATTAGGTTTCTGAATGCGATGCCCTTATGTCACTATGGTGTAGTATTTCCGGCATGTGGTGCTTGAATCGACTCCATCTGCAGTTCAAAGAAACAATTTGAGTTTCATATACCACTATATCCATTTACACGTTAAGCAAAGATGGGCAAACATTTAGAGCATGTATGTGAAGGTCAACTCGGAGATGTATTTCAATTTCTTAACATGGCTAATGCGTTCAAAAGTAGGCAATAGCTACAGTCTTGGATGGTGAAGGAATAACAAGGGCAGCGAATCGCTTCAAATAGTTTGATTTGGTGAAAGATTCCAGCATATACTCAAAACTGAAACTGATTCGTGTGAGTTGTAATACTTTGTTGACGATATAATGGCAGCTCAAACTGACTGATATTTGGGTCGTCAAAAGACAATGCAAGAGTGTCCTTGGTTTGTAAAGAGGGAACATCTGGCGAAGGGGACCCATGTATTTTGCAGCATTGTATATTTTACCGGAGGCAACGTAGAGGAAGGTTGTATTGTCAAACCCCATGCCTCGCAAAGATCATACCAACCTGCTCAAATTCAGTCGGTTAACATATTAGCTCTAGTGAGTATATTTACATATTTGAAAGCTTCTAAATTTGTTACGAATGCTACTAAAGAGACGAAACTGATGGAACTGAACTTAAAGGTTATTATTATTGACCTGAAGCATCACAAACTAAGCAACAAACATCAATTCTAGTATAACGAAAATGTCAAAGACCGGTGAAAATTGATGCTTCTAGTGACATACATTAGTAGTGAATGTAAAGATATAAGTTGATTAGTATATACCATTTGAATGCTAAGAAACAGAAATTAAATATATAAAACCGTGTGGCTATAAATGGTCACGGAGGTAAAGCCCGATGAGAAATTATAGACTGGCTCAAATATAAATGGAAGCCACCACAAACTCAATCTTGTAGCAGGATGCGAAACATGGCCACGAATCATGTACCAATTATGCTAAAGAAATGTGAAAAGAAGTTTCTTGTGTGTAAAAGCTTCGCTTCTTTATTTCGAAGTTCCTAGAGCTTGGTACACACAGGTTGCTCATACTCTTGATTTTCCGAATCGATGTGAAAACTGTCTCATACCAAGGGAAATTACAAAGTAAAGTTTCTAAGCAAGGGGGGCTGTAAACTAATGATCTTTCTTTGGAAGACAGAATTGGGTATGTTCTTTTTACTCGGAGTTTTTTGGCACTCGCACCGTCAATTCTCGATGATAATGACTTAGTGCCATTCTAAGTTTGGTTATGAATGATAACATCTTTTGGCCTTAATTTTTAATTCTTTGTAAGAAATACTTGGATATATAGTCCACCAGAAAACACATGAACTCAAGCAAGCATGCAATCTTCTTGATTGTTCCGATGACACTCAACCAATACGTGATGTATTTTTGACTCGTGCTGAATGCACAGATTTCGGATCTTGGTGGTCTTTGTTGTGTATAAACAAACGTAAATGAAGCCATCTGTCATCACTTTATGAACATCAACAACTAAAGCATAAAATAAACCATGCATGCATGCAGGATTCATCAACGCCCTCCTCGCTGGACTGCTAGTGAAATATTTGTCCTCGCCAGTTATCTCGTGATGTATTAAAGAGAACCAATGTACATACATATAGTTGATCTTGCAGAAACCAGTGCACTATTGAATTCAGCGAATCAGTTATGGTAAAAGGAAAAAGAAACATTGAATTTGTAACATAGACGCGCATCATCAGGCACACTCCCACATCAATTGATGATTGGCACAGCCAAGGTTAAAGATATGTAGACTATAGGGATTAAGTTAACATAGTTGTCATGTTGGTGGGTACATTATTGTGTCCATCATTTAAAGAATTGTCCGCCTATGTGGGGCACACATAAATTCAAACATGATTTTTATCTCTCGAGGGATAAGGTACAATTTCATATTAGTGTTTACAGCAAGTAAAGATTATGGGTATCTACTTTTCCTATTTCACAAAGATACTGACATCACCACAATGGTGACGAAGTGAACAAACCTTGGCAATGTAAGCAAAAAAACAAACTTTTGCAAGAAAAGAAAATTTTCTAATCGATTGAAGTGTGACCCTATTTCTACAAAGAAGGTGTAATCTGTAAGCATCACCAAAGGAAACATCAGACAAACAAAAAAAATGAAAGGCCACGATAGGAAGTAAAAAAATTGAATTCAATTATGCGGAATATATGTTTATACACCCAGCCTAGAATCTGATAATACAGTTTGCAGCCATAAATTCAATAAACGGAAGGAAAAACATAAGATTTGGTACATCCTTGACAAACTATTCATGTGTGCCATCTTGGCCAAAAACATAGGAAATCATGATCCTCGAAATGACAACTTTCGAAGTCCTAAAGCTCGCTAAGATGATTAATAAGCATAGAGCCAGAGTCAAGGCACAAAGAAATATCTGCAACGTAAAGCATGTCATCGTTTATTTCTACACCAAAGTATACTACTGCCGTAGTACTGCGCTGTCTAATTACTAAGTGAAGAAATCATTGAAGCATGAATCACACAAACCAAACAATACTAAGCAAGGGATAATTAAGGTCTAAATGCAGGCACATACCTGCTTATAGAAGTGTCTCTTACAAAGCACTCTATTTCATAACTTGATTACAGATCTAAGCTTCCATGCATGCACCTAAGAACCAGACATGGCACCAATGAGCATTGATATATTAGCAAATATATTCCTTAAATTCAGAGGTGATAAAAAAAGAACACCCATTCAGTCACCATTTCTACAATGGTTTGGGAATTAGCAAGTGTGGAAGTTCTATTTACGTAAAGACTCTTGATCAAATGCATTTCTCCCGAGAAAGATAAAATTGGTACCATCAAGAGTTCAAGACCATTGAGCACTGAGAATATCATGAAAACACCTTTATACTATGGAAATAAGCACCTTCTCCCTTAATACATGGTTATATTTGTTCTTCTTCTCCTGTGTCAGGCGTAAATCATTTAATCATAACCTTTATAGTATGGAATATTAATAATCGGGCTCAACATCCGATGTAGTCAGACTAAATAAGGTACCATTAGTTTTCCCATGAAAAAAGGCAAGCCAAATTAGATTTTTGAAATAAAAAAGGCAAAACCTGCAGCAAGCATGTTAAATGCATCATCTTGTGGTCCTTTATCATCGAGATAATACCCATATGCATATGTGCATTGCAGCACTTGTATGCATTCTATGATCTGTCGTAGTGAAGGATGATAGGGTAGGCGTGTCATAAAGGAAGGCTATATTAAAAGCATAGAACCAATTTATGGGCATCATAAGATATTTAGCCTATGACCAAGCTTCAGGTATGAACTTTAGTTCAGTCTCTGGTATTCCAAGGATATCACTTAACTTCGTAAGCTAAATGAGAACAAATAGCCAATCGGCAGCGCCGCTGAATTATGAGCCTCAATTAGGCAGCGCCGCTGAACTCTACACTGTGTGATCCTGCCTCATTTAATAATATTAATTGTATAAGCATGCTGGAAAGAAGCTAGCAAATTATCTGTTTATCATTCCTCTAATCCTTGAGGCATTTAGGCAGTCAGGCAAAATTTGGAACTGAATACTGCATGTAGCAATTTAATATTGTACCTATGGAGAGAAGCTAAGAGCCAATGTAACAAAACACACGATAGATTTACAAAGTACTACAGATCACCTGAAAGTTTGCCAAATAACAAGCACACCAAATTGTAAGCAGAGCTGGTAATTCCTCTGTCAAACTAACAGAACACGAGAGGAATAAGCCATTGCCCAGCAAATTTACCTCGAGGGATAGAATAGAACAACTCCTGCAAAGGTAAAAAAAGATAAAACAAGAACAGAGTCGGTCATGAGCAGAGAGCATGCAAAGGAATAGATAGACCCGACATGGAAGAGACCTTCACACAAAAGAAATAACTCACCCACGTACATTTGCTTCCCAAACACAAACAACAGAGCATGCAATTGAATTCGGCCACCATGAAGCCTCGCTTTCTCTCCGTGCTCTCCCCTCCCCCGATCCCCTTCTTCCCTCCCGTCGCTCTCTCAGTTTTTGATCTGGAGCGGGAGGGACCGATGGAGCGATCCAGTGGCGGCGGCGGTGGCGGCGGCGCCGGCATGGGCCTGACGCAACCACACAGCAGTTAGACAGGGGAGGAAGAGAGGTTGCGAGGTGGATCTGGTGGTGGTGATGCCGGGGCTTGAGGCGGAGAGGCGCTAGTCGCTGGGCCTCGCCGCCGGCCTCCTTTTTATATCCCTTCTTTCTCTCCCTCGTTGTCCTCGTCGCCACTCTTCGCCCTTTGCCTCTGGTCGGCGCCGTGGTGGGGATCCGGGAAGGAGGAGGGCGGAAGGAGGAATGGTGCAATTTGTGAGAAGGAGCGGGTGGCTGTGGATGCGATTCTTGGGGATCGAGGGAAACATGGGTTAGGGTTTGGGTGGCGGTGGCACGGACCGAGAGGAGGAGGAGGAGGTAGGAGGAGGGAGGGGGACGACACGGCGGAGGAGGATGAGGCGGCCGAGGCGGCGGGGAGAAGAGGGCGGCGACATGGGAGAGGATGGAGGGAGGAGGGAGGAGGGACGAAAGGTGGCGGCTAGGGTTTTGACGCAGCAAGTGAGCGGATTGGCAAATTCCCTTGGGGACACGAACAAAGTTTATCCGGCCAACAAGCGTGCGAGACGAGTCCACCAGGCATTGGCCAACGGAGGTGAAAATCAAGTTTGACTGTTCTGAAGATCTAACGGCTTAGACGTGTTTGAGAGCCAGATCTGACGGCCCACGAAGGCCCAATCGGGGGAGCCTTCTGGAGGGAGTTGGCTAGCTTCTGTTTTGTTTTAAACTAATGGACCCGTTGGCCAAATGGCGCAGAGGCACGCTAAATCCATGTGCGCGATGGAAAAAATATCCATGGTTTAATCCTCTCTAATAGGTAGCATGTTGGATTGTTCTCTATAATGAGATGTATATACACATTTTAATTCGATAGCACAAAATACTTGCTACCATGTCCGCAGAGACCCACTTGAAATCATGTTCGCATTGAAACATTTGCATTTTTCAATGACTTTGTGTTTGAGAAAAATATATGTTGGCTTTTAAAAAGATATGTACCTTTAAAATCATGATTGCTTTCAAAATATTTTCATTAGTTAGGAGCTTTAGGTTTGAGCAAACATGTATGATTGGAGCTTTACCCCTTCTGTATACAAATAATGAAGGAGCATCAAACATTGAATAGCAGATGAACAATAGTTCAAAGCGTCTCCACAATAGCAATAGCTATCGTTTGACATTTGTTTTATAACTATCAAGCATGCCTAATACATCATTCAATTGAATCCGCGTAACTATATATGGTAAGGGGCACCACCACATAGATTAAACAAAAAAGAGGGATTAATCAATAGTTCAACACTAAAGCATCGACCACTTGCATAGGATCCAATGGCAATGTGTAAGTCTCTAAGTTGTACATATCCTCAAGACTTGGAGTGCTCCATGGTCAGCAATGCATCGTTATACGCACAGCTTCACTACAACCGATACATGCACCTCAAACAACATGCTGGTGTTTTTACCTGATAAATAGGCAGTGATTCAAATTTATTTGCCAGGTGCAGATTGTACTAGCAACTTGTATAAAAAATGCAATGTTTCATTATGATCACCATCCGACTATTTTTACAAAAAAAAAACTGAATCTAGAAAACAAATGTTGTTCTCCGCTGTAATACCTGAATGAGCTAGTTAATAAATTTAATCTGAATTTGACATCAGAAGCATTAGATTTTGTGAGCTTCTCTATGAAATTATATTGTCATGCCTTGTATACAACAGAGAAATATCACATGGATTTCATAGAGAACTAAAGAAACAAAATTCATGTATTAGTAATTTCATAGAGAAGTATCTAATCTGAACAATCCAATTAGATATACAAGCAGCTATATGTACAACAGAGAAGTAGAGGCATGGCAGTATAATAAACAATATCGATTTCTTGGGTTGTACATTGTAGGTTACCATCCTAAGTTAACTTGGCAACAACCTAGATTGCAAGCTATGTCGTGCACTGGTGGGAGACACGTAGGTGACCTGCAAGCCAAGATGATGGGAGGGGGGCAGTTAGAGAGAGAGACACGACGACGACTTGCAAGCATGTGAATTATAGTCCAGTAAATATCACATGGCATTGGGAGGAAAACAAAAATTAAGGCGCTGACAATTAGTAGAACCCAATACCCAGATATTGTATTAGGTGTGACGCTAAAGTTAGTCCAAGAATCTCTCTGTCAGAACATCCACAACATTTCACCTCTAAAGTTCACCTCTACTTTACTAAATAATGTTTTGCCAAAATGTCATAAACCTTTTAAGCACAACACTCCTTTTATATACAGAGCAATGTGAACAGAATCTAATCTTAGTGAAGTAAAAGTTAATCTCCATGCTAATAAAAAGAGTCAATCAGACAGCATAGAAGAGCATATTGCCACCGTAAGACATTTCCCGTTGTGGTCATAGCAAGAGGAATCGAACACCATATAAAGAATCTCATTTTGAGTATATCAAAATCCTGTAGCTTGGAAAGCGAAAACAACGCAAGACACATGAGACTTGCAGGACGTATATTTCACAAAGAACACAGCTGAACCTTAGTGTGCAAAGATCGTAGGGTTCGAAAACTCGTCAATCCATGAACAGGTTACAGTATAAACAAAATTAATCCTGTCGTTATGACCTACTAAACCCAACCTCACAAAATGATCCATTTCAATACGGAACATTTGATGTGTCGTTAATTGTCAGTTGTTAAAAAAGTTGGAATAGAATCATGGCGCAAACATAGCTTGTATTGTCGTTTACAGAACGAAGGAAATTCAAACAATATTTTAACATTAATTGTCTTCCATCCTAATGATATCCTCATACAGCACTACATATCTAACCTTGAGCTTTTTGAAACATACCATACAAATATGTTAGATAGATGCAAATGCTTCTATACTCCTTGTTAATTTGTTGCAATGTAAATTTGTAAGATATACATGCAATTTCAGCTAGAAATACACTGACAAATTGCCAGCGAAATCATTATGGGAAATCAAGAAAGCCGTGGCCTGCAACACCACCCACGGTGCCTCCTGTGCGACCAGGAACCGGAGACGATTGGACACCTGATGCTTGCGTGCCCATTCACCAGGCAGACTTGGCACGAGGTCCTTTCTTGGCTACGCCTACCGGCACCAGCGCCCGACCACGGCGGCTCGCTCATGGATTGGTGGCTGCGCGCTAAGGAATTCACACCGCCAGCGCTTCGCAAGGCCCTCAAATCTGTGGCGCTATTGGTGCCGTGGATGGTTTGGAAGCATAGGAACGCGTGTGTTTTCGACCATGTGAGGCCTTCGCTGAATGAGCTTGTAGACAGGATTAAAGACGAGACCCGATGTTGGGCAAAGGTCGGAGCACAAGGGCTCAGGGTTGCTTTGCCACCATCCTGGGATGTCCACTAGGCCCTCTTGGCTGTGTAAAACTACCTCCTAGGAGGATGTAAATTCCCCTTTCTTTCCAATGCAATGAAACGCAAAAGCCATTTGCGTTTTCTCGAAAAAGAAATTACATGAAGCCACTATACAGGTCCTCTTGAGCTAATCAAGAGGAGGTCCATTCTCTTTGCATTTGTTACTACGTCGATCTGTTACTACATCCAGTATCTTTGACATAAGGACTAAGATAAATCAGGGTATAGAGGAAAAAATACGCATATACATGTGATTTTCTCAACGTCACATGAGAGACGGCAATTGGAACCATATGAACAAGTAAGGCTCAGAACTGGAATAGGTAAAAACAAACGTACCACACAAAATTGTGATGCACTGATAGCGAGTTGTTCCTATAAAAAATAGGATGATATTCTCAATGCAAAGGTTAACTTGGAATATAATGCATCCAATCAGCAAAACTGTATCATATTTGCACTTTGTCAGCATTCATTTTTTATGGTTAAAATGAAGTACCTCTGGAAGATCTTAAGTCCATCTGCTGGCCATTAGCGTGTTGTTTTGTCCCTATAAAAAAATAAGATGATATTCTCAATGCAAAGGTCAACTTGGAATATAATGTATCCAATCAGCAAAGCTATATCCAATTTGCACTTTGTCAGCAGTCTTCAAGAGGCAACTGTTACATGGATGCACTTTACATAATTCAAACAAGCTACTGTTTCTACTTGCTAATACAAAAAATTTAAAGAAATTGAAGGTGGGAAGAGAGCAAGTTGAAGAAATTTTAATCCTGTGGATGAAACCGAATAGTTAGAGAGACCTACCAAGGCATTCCCCAGTAAAGAACTTTGTTGCTCACATTCATATCATCTCTATCCTGAGTAGTCTACAAAAGTGTAGGCTCAGATGCAGTTAGAAGAAAACGATTATAAGTATTTCCAAACCAGAAAGCCGATGTAATATCTTGTAACAAAAATATATCAAAACCACGCCCGATTTAACCTTCATGATATTTTTATCAAGCTATCAAAGGTACAACAACAAATAAGTACTCCCTCCGTTCCAAAATTATTGTCATGGTTTTAGCTCAAGTAGAAATCACTAAAACACAATTGGTAGATCAAATTTTTAAATGGTGAACCAACCACCAATCATATTTGTATTTTCCCATTTTTATGCTCTGTAGCATACATATATGTTCATAAACTGAATAAAGTTAATTACAGGGTCGGTCATCTAATGGTATCCTTATTAGCTTAAATATTCAGTGTTATGCTGAAGACCTAACACTACTTAGTAAAGGTTAATTACAGAAGTAGGAAACAACAGTAAGAACAATGGGGCTGAGATCCATAAAAATAATCCCTCACAAGAACAAGATCATGTAAATGAAGTGGCGACCAGACTGGGTTGGACTTGAAGAAAATTTACGCAGCTCAGCAACAGCAAAGCCGCAAATATGATCTGACATATGTCACATAAGGGTGCTGGAAAATCCAACCGATGGTGGAGTTTTTCTGTAGGTAAACAGCAGCAGTAGGCCAGAACCTGCTATGAGAAATTCAGTACTAGTCAGATACAATACCCAAAAGTTTCTATCATTTATTAATGCACACTGAAAAACAGACATCAGATGATCATATAAATGCACAATAGAGGATCTAGAAACCTGAATAGCAGGGCAAACCCATACGACTCTGCCATCATACCGAAGACAGGCCAGCCAATAAGGACAAGGAAAAGTACGACCCCGAAAGCAATAGAACCCTGCACATTCAGGTGATCTTGTTAATTAGCTCATAACTGAACTGGAATTGAACAATTTGGATACATGACTAATTCTTAGGCCTGCATTGTTACATGTATATGACCTTGCGATTCTTGGGCTTTGTGAAGAACTGTATGGTTGACTTCAGCCCAATGGCCAGTGAAAACACCAGAGGCGAAGATAATCTGACATGAAATACATGATAATTAGGAAGGAATAGCTTAGAGCGAAGTATAAGTAAGCACAACCCGATCTCTGTTGAAAAATGTGAAACAATTTTAGCAGGAGTTCAGAGATGCAAGTGCATTGTACAAGACAAGCCTCACTTAGTTAAACTAAACATCCAACATGCATACTTAGAAACTATTAGATCGTTTCTCCTAGTTAGAAATAGTTTAAGCGAGTTTAGATGTAACTTTAGCAACTATTAGATAGTCCTTCCTGATTATATCTTCCTGGAAATCTCTACAACAACCAGTGACCAAACAGTAAAACACCGAATAGTGCTAAGCATGAACAGATGTACACTAATTATACGAAGTGTACAACCAGTGACCAAACAGTAAAACACCGAATAGTGCTAAGCATGAACAGATGTACACTATAATTATACGAAGTGCGGTTCTGTGAATAATATATAGAGGAAGCAATTCTTATTCCATCCAGCCCTTCATCCGGCGCAGCAAGATGGATCCATATCCATAATTGGCGTTGTATGAACTGCAGTTTTCTTCATTAAATCTAGACTGAGAATTGGTCAAATTTGCTTCCGTGTACAACAGAGAGATAGATCAGGGGAAGAGAGAGAGAGCGCACGGAAAGGAGCGAGGAAGTACCTGCGCTTGGAGGGGAGGCTGGCCTCGCCAGCGTCTAGCCTTGGGGGTGAGGAGGAACACGTGAACGACGGCGGCCTCGACAAAAGAACGGCGATGGTGACAGATCTGACGGCCTCGGGCTGCCATTGTCAACACCTACCTCGCCATCCTCATTGGGCGGGGAAGCATCTACCCGCGGCGCTGCTCGTGTAGGCACGACCTGGGGCGACTGGATTTTGGGCATGAAGCTCCTGTCCATCCCCTTCCCCGTCGTTCCTCTACCTCCCTTCCTCCTCTCCGCTGTTCATCCCCTTCCCCGTCGTTCTACCTCCCTTCCTCCTCTCTGCTACCCTGTATCTGCCTGGGTCGGGCCGAGACGAGATAGGGAGGAGCCCAACGGCGTCCGACGCAGGAGGATGCGAGAGGAAAGAGATGGAGGGGTGCGGCAGCTATGGCGGGTGACAAGCGAGGAAGGAAGGAAGGAGAGGGGTGTGGGAGGCGGCTGTGGGGACTGGGGGAAAAGAACGCACTGTGCAAGAGACAAACGATTCGACATCGTCGCACGTCCGGTTGTCTCCGTCTTTCCTCCACCACCACGCGTAGCAACCGGACATATTGACTTTCATCAACGATCCAATTCACCCACGAAGGACCAGGCGAACCTCACCCAAGAAGGGCCACAAGTCATTCAAACGTGAAAAACAAGCACTGGTCAAACTTATTACCACGCAGTCAACCGATCCAATGGTCAGTAGAGAAAGTCAAAGGACATCCGACGACCACGAGCGATGCGCACGGGAGGAGCTCCGTGGAGGAGGATCGGCTAGCATCTTTATAGGTTAGAATTAGGTATGACTGGATCTCTTTTACCAAAAATTACAATGTTTAGTCAGTCCTTAATCTTTAAAGGTGCTCTCCATTTATGTTTTGCGGTCTCGGAAAGGGCTAGCGAGATACCATCTTGTTATATCATATTAGGATTGTTTTGAGAAAGTGTTGTCATCCGAGATTTATTATTATTGCTCGCTAGTTGATTATGCCATTGATATGGGTAAACATGAGACCTAAGAGTTATTGTGAGTATGGTTAGTTCATAATCTTTTGTTGAAAACTTGAATGCTGGCTTTACATATTTACAACGACAAGAGCAAACAGAGTTTGTAAAAGTTTTTGTTTATCACTTTCAGGTTATCAACTGAATTGCTTGAGGACAAGCAAAGGTTTAAGCTTGGGGGAGTTGATACGTCTCCGTCGTATCTACTTTTCGAAACACTTTGCCTTGTTTTGGACTCTAACTTGCATGATTTGAATGGAACTAACTCAGACCGACGATGTTTTCATTGAGAATTGCCATGGTGTTATTTATGTGCGTAAACAAAAGTTCTCGGAATGACCTAAAACTCCACGGAGATTATTTTGGAAATAATAAAAATCTTGGCAAAAGAATCAAGGCCGGGGGCCCACACCTGAGGCACGAGGGTGGGGTGCGCCCTACACAGGCGCCCTACGCCTCGTGGGCCCCCTGGAGCTACACCGACCTCAACTCCAACTCCATATATTCGTGTTCGGGAAGAAAAAAATCAGAGAGAAGGATTCGTCGCGTTTTACGATACGGAGCCGCCGCCGAGCCTTAAACTCTCTCGGGAGGGCTGATCTGGAGTCCGTTCGGGGCTCCGGAGAGGGGAATCCGTCGCCATCGTCATCATCAACCATCCTCCATCACCAATTTCATGATGCTCACCGCCGTGCATGAGTAATTCCATCGTAGGCTTGCTGGATGGTGATGGGTTGGATGAGATTTATCATGTAATCGAGTTAGTTTTGTTAGGGTTTGATCCCTAGTATCCACTATGTTCTGAGATTGATATTGCTATGACTTTGCTATGCTTAATGCTTGTCACTAGGGTCAAAGTGCCATGATTTCAGATCTGAACCTATTATGTTTTCATGAATATATGTGAGTTCTTGATCCTATCTTGCAAGTCATTAGTCACCTACTATGTGTTATGATCCGCAACCCCAAGTGACAATAATCGAGACCACTCCGGTGATGACCGTAGTTTGAGGAGTTCATGTATTCACTATGTGTTAATGCTTTGATGCGGTACTCTATTAAAAGGAGGCATTAATATCCCTTAGTTTCGCTAGGACCTCATCACGGGAGGGTAGGACAAAAGATGTCATGCAAGTTCTTTTCCATAAGCACGTATGACTATATTCAAATACAAGCCTACATTACATTGATGAATTGGAGCTAGTTCTGTGCCACCCTATGTTATGATTGTTACATGATGAACCGCATCCGGCATAATTCTCCATCACCGATCCAATGCCTACGAGCTTTTCACATATTGTTCTTCGCTTATTTACTTTTCCGTTGCTACTGCTACAATCACTACAAAACCCAAAAAAATTACTATGCTACCGTTACCGTTACTTCCATATTACTTTGCTATTAAACACTTTGCTGCAGATACTAAGTTATCCAGGTGTGGTTGAATTGACAACTCAACTGCTAATACTTGAGAATATTCTTTGGCTCCCCTTGTGTCGAATCAATAAATTTGGGTTGAATACTCTACCCTTGAAAACTGTTGCGATCCCCTATACTTGTGGGTTATCAAGACTATTCTTTTGGAACAAAAGAGACCCCCAAAGCTTCGTGGAAGGAACAGAAGGCGAAGGAGTAGGGCATAAGACACCGAGGCGTGCCAGGGGGCCCACGCGCGTCCCGGTGGGTTGTGCTCACCTCGAGGCCCATCTTCGCGTGAAACCGACGCCAAAAAATCCTATAAATAGAGAAACCATCAGAAATAACCCTAGATCGGAAGTTCCGCCGCCGCAAGCCTGTGTAGCTATGAAAAACCAATCTAGACCCCATTCCGGCACTCTGCCGGAGGGGGAAATCATCACCGATGGCCATCTTCATCATCCCGGCAGCCACCATGATGAGGAGGGAGTAGTCCACCCTCGGGGCTGAGGGTTTGTAGGAGTAGCTATGTGTTTAATCTATCTCTCTCTCTCTCTCTCTCTCGTGTTCTTGAGATGTCACGATCTTGATGTATTGCGGGCTTTGTTAATATAGTCGGATCATATGGTGTCTTCCCCTCTCTATCTTGTTGTGAATTGAGTTTTCCCTTTGAGGTTTCGTTTTATCGGATTGAATACTTTTATGGATTTGAGAGCACTTGATGTATGTATTGCTATAAATACCCTTGGTGACAATGGGGTATAATAGTGATTCACTTGATATGTGTTTTGGCACTCAACTCGCGGATTCCTGAGGTGGCATTGGGGTAATCTATGCATAGGGGTTGATGCATGTTCTCGTCTTTGTTTCTCCGGTAAAAATCTTGGGGCACTCTTTGAGGTTCTTTGTGTTGGATTGAGTAATATGAATTTGAAAGTGTTTGATGTGTATTGTATAATTAACTCATGGATACTTGTGGTGAGATTGGAGTATCTAGGTGACATTAGAGTTGGTTGATGAGCATCATATGGTGTTATTTTAGTAGGAACTCTTGGATAGATCGAATGGAAAGAATAACTTTGCGTTATTTTAGTACGAACTCTTGAATAGATCAAACGGAAAGAATAAATTTAAGGTGGTTTCGTAACCTACAAACAATTTCTTCTATGTTCTCCACTAGATAAGAACTTTGGAGTGATTCTTAATCACACGTTGAGGGATGGTTATATGATCCAATTATATTAGCATTGTTGAGAGATTGCACTAGCGAAAGTATGAACCCTAGGCCTCATTTTGAAGCATTGCAATACCGTTTGTGCTCCGTTTTATCAATTGTTACCTTGCTGTTTTTTTATTGTTCTTACTACAAAAACCAATTTCTACTATCCATATTACACTTGTATCACCATCTCTTCACCAAACTAGTGCACCTATACAAATTACCATTGTATTTTGTGTGTGGGGGACACAAGAGACTCTTTGTTATTTGCTTGCAGGGTTGTTTGAGAGAGACCATCTTCATCCTACACCTCCAACGGATTGATAAATCTAAGGTCATCCACTTGAGGGAAAATTGCTACTGTCCTACAAAACTCTGTGCTTGGAGGCCCAACACGAGTCTACAAGAATAAAGTTGCATAGTAGACATCAAGCTCTTTTCTGGCGCCATTGCCGGGGAGGCTAGGTAAGCAGCACTCACATCCCGTCAACGAAGCTCTTTTCTGGCGCCGTTGCCGGGGAGGTGAGTGCATGAAGGTATATCTTTAGATCTTGCAATTAAATCTTTTAGTTTCTTGTTTTATCACTAGTTTGGTTTATAAAAATAAAACTACAAAAAAATGGACCATGAGAGATCCCCAAAACTACATGTGCTTCACTAGTTTAGTTTCTTTCTTTGTTTTATCAAAATAATATAAGTGAAGCATGAGAGATCAATTATTTCTATAAAATAAAACCACCTTCGTGCTCTAAAAAGATATAAGCGAAGCACTAGAGCAAAATTATCCAACTCAAATGATTTAAGTGAAGCACATAGAGTATTCTAATGAATTATGATTCATGTGTGTCTCTCTCAAAAGGTGTGTACAACAAGGATGATTGTGGTAAACTAAAAAGCAAAGACTCAAATCATACAAGACGCTCCAAGCAAAACACATATCATGTGGTGAATAAAAATATAGCTCCAAGTAAAGTTACCGATGGACAAAGAAAAAAGAGGGGATGCCCCAGAAGGCATCCCCAAGCTTAGGCTTTTTGGTTGTCCTTGCATTTTACCTTGGGGTGCCTTGGGCATGCCCAAGCTTAGGCTCTTGCCGCTCCTTGTTCCATAATCCATCTAATCTTTACCCAAAACTTGAAAACTTCACAACACAAAACTTAACAGAAAATCTCGTGAGCTCCGTTACACTACTACAAAAAGGGCTATAGATGGAATGGCCACTAATGGCGCACCTGTCATGTGGTGCGCCATTACTATATTCTAATGGCGCACCATGTCTCGGTATGCCATTAGTAATATATTACTAATTGCGCACCTGGTGTGTGGTGCGCCATTAGTAGTTTTGAAAAAAAACATAAAAAAAATTTATTACTAATGGCGCACCATGTCCACCGTGCGCCATTAGTAGTTGACATAGTAATGGCGCACCACATCCGCCGTGCGCCATTAGTAGTTTTGAAAAAGAAGTAAAAAAAATAAAAAAAATATTTGTTACTAATGGCGCACCATGTCTCGGTGCGCCATTACTAGTTTTAACTAGTAATGGCGCACCACATCCGCCGTGCGCCATTAGTAGTTTTGAAAAAAAAGTAAAAAAACATAAAAAATATTTGTTACTAATGGCGTACCACATCCGCCGTGCGCCATTAGTAGTTTTGAAAGAAACGTAAAAAATATATTTGTTACTAATGGCGCACCATGTCTCCATGCGCCATTACTAGTTTTAACTAGTAATGGCGCACCACATCCGCTGTGCGCCATTACTAACTTGCCCCAACACCGAATGCACCCCCCCTGTGGATCGCCTTTTCAGTTTAAAAAAAATAAAAGAAAATGATGGAAATGTCAAAAGAATAAAAGAAAATAAGTTTCCCATGTGATATGTGGTCTAGTTGGTGGGAAAATTTACAAATATGAATTTCGACTTTATTTGCAAAATCTCTCTGGAAATTTGTAAAATGGGCATAACTTTTGCATACGAACTCGGATGAAAAAGTTTTTTTATATGAAAATCATCTACTCGAAAAGTTACATCCAAATTTAATGGGGGAACCCCATTAAACATTTTCAAAATCCCCAAAAACCTAACAGAAAAAAAGTTATGGGGCTTTCAAGATCTAGAGGCAAAAAAATTCAAAAAATTTCAAACTTACTAGTGGCACACCGTGGATGTGGTGCGCCACTAGTAACAAAAAAAAATTGGTTTTGAATTTTTTTTCAAAAAATGATACGTAATATGACCGGGAAGTTTGAAATATTTTTCAAAATTTCATCATAGTCATGAACATGAACAAAGTCCTAGACATCAACAAGGTATAATAGGATTGATATGCTAGATATATCAACAAGTGACTGTGAAGTGAGTTGTTGCTGGTGTTGGATAGAACTCTGAAGTTAAGCGTGCTTGGGCTGGAGTAGTGTGAGGATGGGTAACCTTTCGGGAAGTTTGACCATAGAGTGCGATTTGACCTGAGATTAAGCATATTCACCCGAGATTAAGCCATGGTGAACTGGGATTAAGAAAAAAAATTGAAAAAAAAATTCTAAATTTTTTTTCGAAAAAATATTGTTACTAATGGCGCACTTCTATGTGGTGCGCGCACCGTGGGCTATTCCAATGGCGCACCAGCGGTGCGCCATTAGTATACGAGATACTAATGGCGCACCACAGGTGCGCCATTAGTAAAAAATACTAGTGGCGTGGTACTAATGGCGCACCGGTAGTGCGCCATTAGTAGGCAAAACCGGTACGCCATTAGTAGGCCTTTTTCTAGATATATCAACAAGTGCCTGTGAAGTGAGTTGTTGCTGGTGTTGGATAGAACTCTGAAGTTAAGCGTGCTTGGGCTGGAGTAGTGTGAGGATGGGTAACCTTTCGGGAAGTTTGACCATAGAGTGCGATTTGACCTGAGATTAAGCCATGGTGAACTGGGATTAAGAAAAAAAATTGAAAAAAAAATTCTGAAATTTTTTTCGAAAAAATATTGTTACTAATGGCGCACTTCTATGTGGTGCGCCATTAGTATACCAGATACTAATGGCGCACCGTGGGCTATTCTAATGGCGCACCAGCGGTGCGCCATTAGCGCCATTAGTAAAAAATACTAGTGGCGTGGTACTAATGGCGCACCGGTAGTGCGCCATTAGTAGGCAAAACCGGTACGCCATTAGTAGGCCTTTTTCTAGTAGTGTTAGCGAAAGAAAACAAAACACCACTTCAAGGTACTGTAATGAACTCATTCTTTATTTATATTGGTGTTAAACCTACTTTATTCCAACTTCTATATGGTTTATACACTCCATTACTAGCCATAGATTCATCAAAATAAGCAAACAACACACGAAAAATAGAATCTGTCAAAAACAGAACAGTCTGTAGTAACCTGTATCAAACGCATACTTCTGGAACTCCAAAAATTCTAAAATAAATTTCTGGACGTGGGGAATTTATCTATTAATCATCTGAAAAAAGAATCAACTAAATAGCACTCTCCAGTAAAAAGTTGTAGCTAATCTCGTGAGCGCTAAAATTTCTTTTTTTTACAGCAAGATCACAAAGACTTTCCCCAAGTCTTCCCAAAGGTTTTACTTGGCACAAACACTAATTAAAACATAAAACCACATCTAAACAGAACCTAGATGGATTATTTATTGAATAAAAGAAAGTAAAAATATTGGGTTATCTCCCAACAAGCGCTTTTCTTTAAAGCCTTTTAGCTAGGCATTGATAATTTTAATGACGCTCACATGAAAGACAAGAATTGAAGCGCAAAGAGAGCATCATAAAATACGTGACAAACACATCTAAGTCTAACATACTTCCTATGCATAGGCATATTATAAGCAAACAAATTTGCAATGCAAGCAAAAACTAGTATATGCAAGGAATAAGAAAGTGACGATAGCAATCTCAACATGAAGAGAGGTAATTTAGTAACAAGAAAACTTCTACAACCATATTTTCCTCTCTCATAATAATTACATGTAAGATCATATTCAAATTCAAAAATATTGCTATCACATAACATATTCTCTAGATGATCCATATGCATGCAAAGTTGACACTCTTCCAAAATAGTGGGAATAACATAAACTAAAGTCATGACCTCTCCAACCCACTTTTATCAAGAACTTCATAAGATTGACCAAAATCCAAATATGTGGGATCTAAAGTTGACACTCTTCCAAACCCACTTTCAATACTATTGCAAACATTACTATCAATCTCATATTCATCATGGGGCTTAAATAAATTTTCAAGATCATAAGAAGAATCACCCCAATCATGATCATTGCAACAAATAGTAGACATAGCAAAACTAGCATCCCCGAGCTTAGGTTTTGCATATTATTTACATCAAGAGAATTTATAGTAAAATCATTGCAATCATGCTTTTTATTCGAGCTATCGTGAATCTCTTCATAAATTTCTTCATCACAATTTTCAGAATCACGAATTTCAAGCAAAATCTCATAAAGATAATCTAGTGCACTCAAATCACTAGAAATTGGTTCATCATAATTGGATCTCTTAAAAAGATCGGCAAGCGGATGATGATCCATAGATCTTAGGTTCTCTGTTTAGCAATAAATACACAACTATTCCAACCAAACGAGCAAACGAGCCAAGTAAGACATCAAAGCAAACGAAAAGACGAACAGAAGAAGGGCGAATAAAACGGCAAAGGTGAAGTGGGGGAGAGGAAAACGAGAGGCAAATGGCAAATAATGTAATGCGAGGGATAAGATTTTGTGATGGGTACTTGGTATGTGTTGACTTGTGCGTAGACTCCCCGGCAACGGCGCTGGAAATGGCTCGTTGTCGGGAGATCAAATCTTGACTTGTCTTGGTGTAAGCCCCCCCGGCAACGGCGCCAGAAATCCTTCTTGCTACCTCTTGAGCATGTGTTGGTTTTCCATTGAAGAGGAAAGGGTGATGCAGCAAAGTAGCGTAAGTATTTACCTCGGTTTTTGAGAACCAAGGTATCAATCCAGTAGGAGGCCACACGCAAGTCCCTCGTACCTACACAAACAAATAAGAACCTTGCAACCAATGCCATAAAGGGGTTGTCAATCCCTTCACGACCACTTGCAAAAGTGAGATCTGATAGAGATGATAAGATAATATTTTTGGTATTTTATGATGAAGATTAAAAGTAAAGAAAGCAAAATAAATAGTGACAAAAATGGCTAGTTGACGGGAGACTAATATGATGGAAAATAGACCCGGGGCCATAGGTTTCACTAGTGGCTTCTCTCAAGATAGCATAAGTATTACGGTGGGTGAACAAATTACTGTAGAGCAATTGATAGAAAAGTGCATACTTATGAGAGTAACTAGGCATGATCATGTATATAGGCATCATGTCCGTGAAAAGTAGACCGACTCCTGCCTGCATCTACTACTATTACTCCACACATCGACCGCTGTCCAGCATGCATCTAGAGTATTAAGTTCATAAGAACAGAGTAACGCATTAAGTGAGATGACATGATGTAGAGGGATAAACTTAAGCTATATGATGTAAACCCCATCTTTTTATCCTCGATGGCAACAATACAATACGTGGCGTTTCCCCTACTGTCACTGGGATCGAGCAACACAAGATTGAACCCAAAGCTAAGCACTTCTCCCATTGCAAGAAAGATCAATCTAGTAGGTCAAACCAAACTGATAATTCAAAGAGACTTGCAAAGATAACCAATCATACATAAAAGAATTCAGAGAAGATTCAAATATTGTTCATAGATAATCTTGATCATAAACCCAAAATTCATCGGATCTCGACAAACACACCGCAAAAAGAGTTACATCTAATAGATCTCCAAGAAGATTGAGGAGAAATTTGTATTGAGATCAAAAGAGAGAGAAGAAGCCATCTAGCTAATAACTATGGACCCGAAGGTCTATGGTAAACTACTCACACATCATCGGCGAGGCTATGGTGTTGATGTAGAAGCCCTCCGTGATCGATTCCCCCTCCGGCGGAGCGCCGGAAAAGGCCGCAAGATGGGATCTCACGGGTATAGAAGGTTGCGGTGGTGGAAATAGGGTTTCGTGGTGCTCCTGGATGGTTTCGGGGTACTTAGGTATATATAGGAGGAAGAAGTAGGTCGGTGGAGCCACGAGGGGCCCACGAGGGTGGAGGGCGCCCAGGGGGTAGGCGCGCCCCCCTGCCTCGTGGCCTCCTCGTTCGTTTCTTGACTTCCACTCCAAGTCCTCCGGATCACGTTTGTTCCAAAAAATCACGCTCCCGAAGGTTTCATTCCGTTTGGACTGCGTTTGGTATTCCTTTTTTGCGAAACACTGAAATAGGCAAAAAAGAAATTTGCACTGGGCCTTGGGTTAGTAGGTTAGTCCCAAAAATAATAGAAAAGTGTATAATAAAGCCCATTAAACATCCAAAACAGAATATATAATAGCATGGAACAATAAAAAATTATAGATACGTTGGAGACGTATCAGTTAGTATCGGTTGATCCTAAGTTTTTGCTTCTTCACATGATGTGTTCTATTCTTGGAATGTCATTATTTTCTTTGCTTGCCATTTTAATAAAATACTTAGATCTGGAAGTTTTTAAATAAGAGAGAGTCCTTAGATAGCTACCTATTTACTTAACTACTCACTTGATATTCACTTATATCTTTTTGGAGTAATTTGTCTTATGCTCTAGTGCTTCACTTATATCTTTTTGCGCATGATGTGCTTTAATATTTTAGAAGAAATTCTCTCATGCTTCAATTATATGTTTTTGAGAGATGAAAATATTTATGATCATGTTCTTCACTTAAATTTGTTTGAGCTTATCAAAAGCAACATATAAAAACTTTCATGAAGATCATTGGACAAAATAAAATTTATTCCTTCTAATAGTTTGCGATATGATGATAGTAATATGTGAGTAATGTTGGTGAGTAATTATGCTTTAGTAAGAATATTGGTGTTAAGGTTTGTGTTTCCCTATGCAAGCACGAAAGTCAGTAGGTTATGCAATGAAATTACATCCTACTTGTGGTCCATTATTCGGTGTTAGTTATGCTTAATGCTCGCTTATGTGATTTTTCTTTCTTGGTTGGTTGCTTCTCAATATTTTTGCTAGCATCCACTTGTACTAAGCAGAAATACTACTTGTGCATCCAAAATCCTTAAATTCAGTTTTGCCATATGAGTCCACCATACCTACCTATATGCGGTATTTCAATGCCGTTCTAAGCAAATTTATATGTGCCATCTCTAACTTTCAAAATAATTTCCTTTTTGTGTGCTCGTACCGCTCATGAAAAAGTAGGGGGCCGCCGATATTTTTCCATGCTAGATGTGTTATTCTCAAGATGAGTGTTTATTCACTTGTCATTGCACGAGAGTACGACAAAGGTATTAGGGATGCCCAGTCCTGAAATGAAAAAAAATGAATTTACTTTGTGTTGTCAAATAATAAATTCCTTGGAAAGTGTTGGTATGGACGACACCCGTGGATTCGGTTAGCCGTGGAATGTGAAAGTATGGTGGAAAAAGGAATAAACTTTATTTTCTATTTGGGAACCGCCTATGATATATCTAGCATGGAAAGTATTGGGAACTACTCGATTGTTTTCGTTGACAGGAAAAGCATGACACCCAAAATGTTTTTATCTCTCTTTTTCGCTTTGAGCTCTGGCACCTCTACAAATCCCTAGTTCCCTCTGCGAAGGGCCTATCTATTTAATTTATGCAATTTTTTTATTTGAGTCTCCATCTTCTCTTATAAAGCACCAACTAAGGGGCACTATGATCGTACTTGAGCATTGGATGTAGCTAATATGCGAGTGTGCTTCATGAATGGATCAATGATTGAGCATGGTGGGCTAGGGATAACTTTCTTTAGTGTTGATATTTTGAAAGACATGGTTTCTTATTGATATGCTTGAGTATTGAAATCTTCATGTCAAAACTAGACTATTGCTTTGAACCAGATAAAAGTCCAAATTTCCATACTACAAAAGAAAAGAATATGTGATAAATATGATAGGTAGCTTTCCACAACAAATATTCCATTTCCACTTGCTACTTTATCATGATAAGTTTGATGAGAAAGAGTTGCTATTATGATGCTAGGAAAAGTGATTGAAATTATCATTGATCAAACTTGTGCACTTTGCTAGCATTCACACTTCATAAATTATTTCATTTATCATTTACCTACTCGAGGATGAGTAGGAATTAAGCTTGGAGATGCTGATACGTCTACAACGTATCTATAATTTGTGAAGTATTCATGCCATGTTTACAAAAATTTGATATGGTTTTGCTATGATTTGCATGGAACTAACCCGGACTGACGCTGTTTTCAGCAGAACTTGGTGTTGTTTTTTGTGCAGAAATGAAAGTTCTCCAAATGAGCTGAAACTTTTTGACGATTTTTTTGGAACAAAAGAGACCCCCGAAGCTTCGTGGAAGGACCAGAAGGTGAAGGAGTAGGGCACAAGACACCGGGTGTGACTGGTGGGCCCGGCTTGCATCGGTGGGTTGTGCTCACCTCGAGGCCCATCTTAGCGTGGAACCAACGCCAAAAAATCCTATAAATAGAGAAACCACCAGAAATAACCCTAGATCAGAAGTTCTGTCGCTGCAAGCCTCTGTAGCCATAAAAAACCCATCTAGACCCCTTTCCGGCACTCCGCTGGAGGGGGAAATCATCACCGGTGGTCATCTTCATCATCCCGGTGGGCACCATGATGAGGAGGGAGTAGTCCACCCTCGGGGCGGAGGGCTTGTACCAGTAGCCATGTGTTTAATCTCTCTCTCCCTCTCGTGTTCTTGGGATGTCACGATCTTGATATATCGCGGGCTTTGTTAATATAGTCGGACCATATGGTGTTTTCCCCTCTCTATCTTCTAATGAGTTGAGTTTTCCCTTTAAGATTTCGTTTTATCGGATTGAATACTTTTATGGGTTTGAGAGCACTTGATGTATGTCTTGCTATGAATACCCGTGGTGACAATGGGGTATCATATTGATTCACTTGATATGTGTTTTGGCACTCAACTCGCGGATTCCCGAGGTGACATTAGGGTAATCTATGCATAGGGGTTGATGGACATTCTCGTCTTTGTTTCTCTAGTAAAAATGTTGGGGGACTCTTTGAGGTTCTTTGTGTTGGATTGACTATTATGAATCTAATGGATACTTGTGGTGACATTGGAGTATCTAGGTGACATTAGAGTTGGTTGATGCATATCATATGGTGTTATTTTAATATGAACTCTTGGATAGATCGAACGAAAAGAATAACTTTGCATTATTTTAGTATGAACTCTTGAATAGTTCGAACGGAAAGAATAAATTTAAGGTGGTTTCATACCCTACAAACAATTTCTTCTTATGTTCTCTGCTAGATAAGAACTTTGGAGTAATTCTTCATCACATGTTGAGGGATGGTTATATGATCCAATTATATTAGCATTGTTGAGAGATTGCACTAGCGAAAGTACGAACCCTAGGCCTCACTTTCAAGCATTGCAATACCATTTGTGCTCCGTTTTATCAATTGCTACCTTGCTATTTTTTATTGTTCTTACTACAAAACCCAATTTCTACTATCCATATTACACTTGTATCACCATCTCTTCGCCGAACTAGTGCACCTATACAAATTACCATTGTATTTGGTGTGTTGGGGACACAAGAGACTCTTTGTTATTTGGTTGGAGGGTTGTTTGAGAGAGACCATCTTCATCCTACACCTCCCACGGATTGATAAACCTTAGGTCATCCACTTGAGGGAAAATTTCTACTGTCCTACAAAACTCCGCGCTTGGAGGCCCAACACGAGTCTACAAGAATAAAGTTGCATAGTAGACATCATATATATATAATATGAAAGTTAATTCGATGATGCATGTAATGATATTGTGAATATTGATATTTTTCCCTATAATCTTAGTCAAACTTTACTACGTTTGACTTCAGACAAATCTTATATGCAGACTAAAAAGAAATAGAAGGAGTACTAATTTAGCGCCATAAATGTACTACTTTTTCCTATAAAGTTGGTCAAAGTTTTAAGGTTTTGACTTAAGGAAAAAGCTAGATATACACTTATTCGTGGACGTAGGGAGTAATTCTTTTTTAAAGTATGTTGTTTCGAGTTCTGGACCTAGTAATACTGTTAATGAGGCTAATGTACATTTTTTTATCTATCCTAGTTCAGTGGGGATGACTTGCTTCAAAATTAGAGGATAATATACGTTGATAGGAAATTGCTAGCATCTAGGTTAACTACTAGTGAAATCTTTAATATTTTTGATCTCGTTGACAATTGTAGGGGCACATTTAAACCAATACAAATGTAACTATATTTTAATAAATTTTGCTAAAGCACATCTAGACGTGCCCTAGGTATTGCACACCTAAATTATGTGACATTGATTATTTTTATGCAGAGATTTGTGTGGGTATTTTCCTTTCCTTTTTATATTTGATTGCACTTACATGTGCAATAACTAAGTGTGACGCCCCCGATTCAATGTACACTAATCATGCACGCAAATGTGTACGATCAAGATCAGGGACTCACAGGAAGATATCACAACACAACTCTAAAACATAAATAAGTCATACAAGCATCATAGTACAAGCCAGGGGCCTCGAGGGCTCGAATACAAGTGCCCGATCATAGACGAAGTCATGAAGCAACAATATCTCGAGTACGGACATATGTTAAACAAGTTTGCCTTAAGAAGGCTAGCACAAACCGGGATCTGAGATCGAAGAGGCGCAGGCCTCCTGCTCGGGATCCTCCTAACTACTCCTCGCCGTTGTCGGCGGGCTGCACGTAGTAGTAGGCACCTCCAAGTAGTAGTCATCGCCGATCGACGGTGGCGTCGCTCTGGGCTCGAATCTGGTCGCACAATCGAGATAGAGATAGGGAAAAGGGGAACAAGGCAACCATGAGTACTCATCCAAAGTACTGCAAGCAAGGAGCTACACT
Organism: Aegilops bicornis; assembly: GCA_021605145.1. Lineage (NCBI taxonomy): Eukaryota > Viridiplantae > Streptophyta > Magnoliopsida > Poales > Poaceae > Aegilops > Aegilops bicornis. The sequence continues at coordinate 305,151,126 of CM038675.1, forward strand.
ACATATGCATGGGTATATGTGTAAAGGGCCATATCGGTGGATCAATCGCAGAATGCCGTAATAAGAGGGGGATAGCTAATCCTGTCGAAGACTACACTTCTAACAGCCTCCGTCTTGCAGCATGTAGAAGAGAGTAGACTAAAGTCCTCCAAGTAGCATCGCATAGCATAAACCTACCCGCGATCCCCTTCGTCAGCCTGTTAGAGAGTGATCACCGGGTTGTATCCGCACTTGGAAGGGTGTGTTTTATTAAGTATCCGGTTCTAGTTGTCATAAGGTCAAGGTACAACTCCAAGTCGCCCTGTTATCAAGATCACGGCTATTCGAATAGATTAACTTCCCTGCAGGGTGCACCACATTACCCGACACGCTCGATCCCATTTGGCCGGACACACTTTCCTGGGTCATGCCCGGCCGCGGAAGATCAACACGTCGCAGCCCCACCTAGGCACAACAGAGAGGTCAGCACGCCGGTCTAACCCTAAGCGCACAGGGGTTTGGGCCCATGCCCTTAGCACACCTGCACCTTGCGTACGCGGCCGGAAGCAGACCTAGCCTAGCAGGCGTTCCAGTCCAATCCGGCGCGCGCTCGATCGGCCAGCGTCACGAAGTGCCGGTGATACCACGACGCCGGTTGCCCATATCTTGTCCCACGTGGCGGTTAGTGCGTATAAGGTCAACGACCCAACTCGCATCAAATACCAAGATCTCGTTAAGCGTGTTAAGTATCCGCGAACGCCCGAGCAGGGCCAGGCCCACCTCTCTCCTAGGTGGTCTCAACCTGCCTGTCGCTTCTGCCACAATGTGATCGGGGCGTCGGGGAACCCGGGCCCACCTCTACCGGGATGGAGCCACCGTCCTTTCAAATTTCATCTCCAACAACAGTATCACGGTGTAATGTAATAGTGTAAAGTATATAGTATATGCCCGTGATCACCTCCGAAGTGATCACAGCCTCAAAGAGTATAGCATGGCACGGACAAGAATGTAGGGCCACCGATGGAACACTAGCATCCTATACTAAGAAGTAGGATAGCGGTAACGGTAACAACAATGAGTAGCAAGGACAAAGCTATGCAGAAGATAGGATTAATCGAAAGCAAAGAATATGCTACACTACTCTAATGCAAGCAATATAGAGAAGAATAGGCGATATCCGGTGATCAAGGGGGGGGCTTGCCCGGGTTGCTCGGCAAGAGAGAGGGTCGCCAACTCCGTAGTCGAATCACAGCAGCAGCACGGGTCTCGTAGTCTATCGGAGAGAAGAGGGGGAAGAAACAATGAATACCATGCAAATAGATGCATATCGATGCATGACATGACAAGTAACGATGCTAGGCGTGCCCTAACGCGGTATGAGGTGATACCGGTGAAGGGGGGAAACATCCGGGAAAGTATCCCCGGTGTTTTACGTTTTCAGACAGGTGATCCGGAGGGGGAAAGTTGAGTGTTCGATATGTTAGGGATGTGTGGCGGACGAACGGGCTGCGTATCCGGATTAAATCTCGCGTTACGAGCAACTTTCATGTTGAAAATAATTTAATTCGTTTCTAAAGATTTTATTAATTTCTGGAATTTAATTAATTATTTAAATTAATTCAAAAAAATGGATTAATGACATCAGCATGAGGTCATCTTGTCGACGCCGATCAACAGAGTTGATCGTCAACTGACGTGTGGGTCACTGCATGCCATAGGCTAAGACTAACTAATCAGGTTTAGTTAGTCTAACTAAATGATTAGGTTAATCTAAACAAGATTAATTAAGTTAATTAATTAAGTAATTAGTTAATTAATTAATTCAATTATTATTAATTTTATTTTATATATTATTTTTATTTTTTTTGTAAACGTTCTGGGGCGGGGCCCCACATGTCTGTGGCCCCAAGGGGCCAATCGGGTGCCGCTAGCGGGCGGGCGCTTGACGCCGAAGTGGGCGCACGCCTGTGTGGCGACCGGCAAGGCGCGAGCGGGGGGCCACGGCGAGGCCATGGCGAGCGGGCGCCGTGGTCGGTGGAGAGGCGCCCACGGCAGGAGCGCTGGGCAAGGCAACGATGGCCGGACGGGCGTGCGCCGGGCAGGAGCGCTGGCGAAAAAAGGCTACTGCAGGGAGGCCATGGTGCGGGCGCCAGTGCATGCAAGTGGGTGGCATGGGCACCAGGCCGCGGAGGAAGGCTACGGGGCGAGGGTCGGGCAGAGCTGTGGGAGCACGCGGGCGAGCGAGTCCCGTCGAGGACGACTCCCGCGCGGGGTCAGAGAGGGAGATGGGGGGTGGCGCTCACGGAGGGATGTAGGGTCCAGGGCAGCGGTGCTCGTGGTGGAGGACGTGGACGACGGGGGAGAGGAAGCAGGCCGGTGGTGAGGTCCCGGCGAGGTGTGGGGCTCCGGGCGGCGACAATGGCCGGCGACGGCGGGGCTGAGGAGGAAGCCCAAAGACGGCGGCGTTGTTGGGGAGGTGTCTGGCGCCAGTGGTCGAGCTGCCCGGCTCGGGCGTTCAAGGGGAGGAGGACGAGGAGGCGACCCCGGTGTGGTAGACGTGGGGCGCGGGGGTTGCCTGCCCCCGATCCAGATCGGGACCGCGCGGTGGGGGCGCGAGGAGAGAGGGGGGGACCGGGCGAGTGGGGGAGGGAACCGCTAGGGTTTGCGGTTGCGAGGGGATAAGGGAGTGAGTGGGGGGCAAGTGGGCATTTGAGGCCTGGCTAGCCGATGGCCAGTGGGCGAGGCCCAAATGAGGGGGCTTTTATTTTTCTTTTGTTTTTATTCTTTTCTGTTTTATTTTAATTGCACTTTATTTTTGGTTTAGTAAAATATGAAAATAGCCCCAAAAATAGTGTGTCAAAATAATCCATTGTTCTAAGAAGTTTTACCTCATAATAAAAATAGTTTAGTATTTGGTAAAAATATATTAGGAGTAGAACTAATTGTTTTGATGTTGTTTTAATCACTTTAGGGTATTTAAATTTTTTATAAATATGTTGTTACTCCACAAATAATATCCATGATTTATTTGTCACATTAAGAACATTTTAGTTCTGACTTTTGAAAACTTTAATTGTTTGACTTTATTTTAAGTTTTAATTTCGAATCAATGTTGAACTAACCCGAGATTAACAACAGTAATCGAGGTGACGTGTCATCATTAGCAGATGGTTACTGTAGCTTAATTATCCGGGCGTCACAATTCTCCTCCACTACAAGAAATCTCGTCCCGAGATTTAAGAGGGAAGTAAAGGGGGAAGGTTCGGGTTACGAAATTCTAGGGAGTGTTCTTGGTCTTGGTTGTTCTCCTCGAAAAGGTCGATTCATAGCATTGATGTCTTCACTCCTAAGCCTCAATGCATCATGATGAAATTGTCGTCCTTCCTTCGTGATCTTCACGACTTATGAAAGGATAAGGGGGGGGACTCTATAAGGCCGGATTCTAACAAACTTGATCATCGGACGGTTAACTCAGGGGGAGAAGCATAAGTATCTCTCGAATTGAAACTTAAGAAGTTATCGAGAGCAAATTAAGAAGATACCATGAGAAGTTTCAAACAGATAGGCAATCATTCAATGTCTGAAACAACATGCGAAACGGTTCCAGAGCAACGAGATTGAGTATTGCGTCTGTTACCAAAATAGATCACTTGGGACATTGGCCCGTGAGTTACATAAGAAGTCAAGCGCGAGGAATAAATTTGGAAACCCGAGGTGTACAGGAGAGTCAGGTTTCGATCCTGTGGAACTGTGGGTTATGGGCCCACCATGTGGGGTTTTTTTGGGAGTAGTGACATCTTGCACGGTCATGATAGCAAGGCATGTCAGGGAGTACCATGTCAGCTATGTCGGCAACAACGTTGGTACCAAGGGCGAGGGACGAAGAGAACGATCTTCCTGCTCGTTGCAACGAGGCAGACCAATAGGCGAAGTTCTCGTCCATCGGTGGTTACCGGAATGTCATCAACAAAAGTAACGAGGTCTTTACCGATGTAATTGTACACCGAGGGGTTTACATAAGCAGGGAATTAATATTGCTTAGACCATAATTGTCACCAGAAAGGTTAAACCAAATAATGGAAAGGAAAAATATGATTATCAGATATTCCAGGGGTATATCCTTCCCAATGATAAGCAGGGGAGGATATCCATGACAGGATATAATGTAGAAAACCTTTTAGGTAGGGGAGAGAAATTTCGTGACATTACCCATACAACGGTGTTTGGATAATTGATAAAGAAACATTTAGCATTGGGCTTTAAATGTTCTTGTTGAAAATCGGAGTATCTGAGACATGCTTCGAGATAGCATTGACATGGTCTTCAAGCAAAGGTCGGGCTTGGATATACAAGGGATTCATCATCATTAACCCAAGGAGAGGATGAGGGGGTGGCTGATGGAATCAGCGGCAATTTATCGAGATTAACAAAGATGGATTTCCACAATTATGTGAACAAGGAGATAACATTTGTCAGATCAAATGGTATAATGGCGTATGCTCGAGGAAAACATACACATTTAATCATTGGTTGAAAGGTGCACCCGAATATGGGCTGGGTTGCACGACCAATGTTGGAATGGTGATTCAATAATCAATAATCTAAGAATGAACGGCCGACCATTAACTTCAAAGCGAGAGGGCTGCTAGAAGGGCAGAATCCAAACAGCACCGCTCACTTGTGGGTACCCCGGTTGGAATCAACACGAGGACCAAGAAAGAATGGTGATGGTGAGAAGTATCATTATAGCAAGAATTCTGAAGAGGTGGAGCAATCCTCACAACATTCCTAACATCAAAGAAGGTAATACTCCACGGTAGAATCATAACATAAGTTGGATAGCAAGGAACTCAAGGTATAACACGAAACACGAACAAGTTTGTGTTGGAGGGAAGGCAATAAGTGGCCGATGATAACACAACTCATCGAGGGCAAGGATGGTATTTCTCTTCATGAATCCGGTTGATATCCCGGAAGAGCTCATAAGGTTGATGATGATCACGACACCTTTGTAGAGAGATTTCATGAAGATGTAATCAATCGTGACGACATCAAGTCAAAGGAATGATGAAGCAAGAGGTTATTGGAACCATAGCCACGACACAAACTCGAACTCAAGCTTGTTGTTTAAGGTGAAAGGGTATGACGAGGAAAATCGACGTAAGCTTAGCTATCGTCGCAAATTGGTGCTCCGAGAATAAGGACCAGGTAGCACGGTTAGAATCATCACGACAATGATATAGTCAAACAGGCTAGGAATGGCGTGATCGGGTACAAACTCGTACTTATAGAAGCTTACTGAAGAGTTGTTGAACCGTGAAAAGCGGACTCGGTTCAGTTATTGGTGTCTTTGAGTGTTTAAAAACTCAGAGCCCGTGAAAAATTGGAATCAATGGGAATGTAGCACTTGATGAAGAACTCATAAGAAGTTACGCAGTTCCATGATAATCTCGAGATACCAGGGGGGTAATACTCGATGACAGCTCAAAGTAGAGGTTGGACTGGGGTATTGCTCTACAGAAGACAAGTGCTTAAACTTGCATGAGAAATGGTATTTAAAAGAGAACATGGTCGGAACCACGATTGTAAAGGCGGATCCCGTATATAAGATGAACTTATACCAAAGGGATAATTAATTTAAGAGAAGCTTTAATGATAAGATCTACATCGTGTCCATGGGCATGAACACAAGTTCAAGGTCGACTCCCACTTCTCCAATGCATAACCTTTCATTCACTTCTCACTTTCGAGGAGGTTGTAGTGTTGAAATTTTATCTAGCAAAATACGAGGAGTGTATGACTCGTGAAAACTTTCTAGTTCACACATATTAAGGAAAGCATAGGTTCTAGCCATCGGGGCTTCTTAGAACATATACCACGAACTTCAGGAGTAATTAACACAAGCTCAAAGTAGAGCATGGTTGACAAAGCAAAGGATGCAATTTACCAAAGGCGGTATATATCCTAGGAAAGGCTCAAGGTTATTGAATATGAAGGATATTGTCGGATAAAATCCAACAAAAAGGATCTGGGGTGAGTATCCGCACACAACCAGAGGAAGAAGCAAGGCAAAGACATTGGATTATAGAAACAAATGAATAACTTAGAGCTCAATTGCTAAGGAATTATGATTTACAAAGCGAAGGATCCGAAGCAGACGCTCTGATCAAGGATGGATAAGTTCAATGGACTTAGGGGCACAATCGACGACAATTTAATTGGCGAGAACCAGCTCATGATTAAAACGATGTCCGATGGGAAGGATGAATTCTAGGATCTGTTTGAGGATTGCGAGCATTCGCAACAAATCGAATCAACGGACTCAAAATGACAATGCCAATGGATGTCAACAAGATTACTAGACTTATGGGATTAACCATAATGCATGCAATCAAGAATTTCAAGAGCAATAGGATGCTCAGGATTTTCGGAAGATCAAATGATATTTCTAGGATTTGTGACATACATGAATCAACTGGGGATGAGTGGATACTCGGTAAGTGCAAGAAATTATCCGTAGGGGTATTCAGGTGGTAAGGAACTGCAAGGCAGTAGGCATAAGTATTCTAAGAACAACAACGAGTATTTCAGGGCATCTTGTAATAAAAGGAGTAACTGGGAACTAAGTAAGAACGGTGTATGAATTTATTCATAGGGATATTTCGGTGGTAGTGAATTGCAAAAGCAATGGGCAGTCCCGAAAGAGTATCGGAAAGTAACTTTGAAATCTTCATGTGTAGTCGGCGATCATCTGGACTGAAGGGGCTCTCCGGGAGAAAGCGTTTTCGAGAACCTAAAGTTAGATTTTCGAAAATCATTTAACCCGATTAGAAGAGAGATCAGAATCCCAGAGTATAGACGAGGAATAAAAGATCCTAATACCACCCAATGGCGACGTGGGCCCGTAAGACACACAGCCATGTTAGTAAAAGTTTTTGCAACGTCTAGACTCGACTTCGGCCAAGGAGTTGGGAAGGGGGATTCCTACAGCGCTTGGCTCGATACCAACTTGTGACGCCCCGATTCAATCGCATACACTAATCATGCACGCAAATGTGTACGATCAAGATCGAGGACTCACGGGAAGATATCACAACACAACTCTAAAACATAAATAAGTCATACAAGCATCATAATACAAGCCGGGGGCCTCGTGGGCTCGAATACAAGTGCTCGATCATAGACGAAGTCAGTGAAGCAACAATATCTGAGTCTGGACATATGTTAAACTAGTTTTCCTTAAGAAGGCTAGCACAAACTGGGATATGATCGAAGAGGCGCAGGCCTCCTGCACAGGATCCTCCTAACTACTCACAGTGGTCGCCGTGGTATGCGTAGTAGTAGGCACCTCGGTGTAGTAGTCGTCCATCGACGGTGGCGTCACAGCTCCTGGCCTCCAGGCATCCAGTCGCATGACAATCGGATAGAGATAGGGGAAAAGAGGGAACAAGGCAACCATGAGTACTCATCCAAAGTACTGCAAGCAAGGAGCTACACTACATATGCATGGGTATATGTGTAAAGGGCCATATCGGTGGACTGAATCGCGTAATGCCGAATAAGAGGGGGATAGCTAATCCTGTCGAAGACTATGCTTCTGGCAGCCTCCGTCTTGCAGCATGTAGAAGAGAGTAGACTGAAGTCCTCCAAGTAGCATCGCATAGACTCCGTAGTCGAACTGGCAAGAGAGAGGGGTCATCAACTCCGTAGTCGAACTGGGCAGCAGCAGCGTCGGTCTCGTAGTCTACCGGAGAGAAGAGGGGGAAGAAACAATGAATACCATGCAAACAAATCCATATCGATGCATGACATGACAAGTAACGATGCTAGGCGTGCCCTAACGCGGTATGAGGTGATACCGGTGAAGGGGGGAACATCCGGGAAAGTATCCCCAGTGTTTCGCGTTTTCGGACAGGTGATCTGGAGGGGGAAAGTTGAGTGTTCGATATGTTAGGGATGTGTGGTCGTGACGAGCCGTGTGTATCCGGATTCGCCTCGCTGCTCGAGCAACTTTCATGTTGAAAATAATTTAATTCGAGTTACGGATTAAAAGTTATGATTTTCTAAAGATTTTATTAATTTCTGGAATTTAATTAATTATTTAAATTAATTCGAAAAAATGGATTAATGACATCAGCATGAGGTTATGCTGACGTCGTGATCAATGAAGTTGATCGGTCAACTGACGTGTGGGTCACGCATGCCATAGGCTAAGACTAACTAATCAGGTTTAGTTAGTCTAACTAAATGATTAGGTTAATCTAAACAAGATTAATTAAGTTAATTAATTAATTAATTCAATTATTATTAATTTTATTTTATATATTATTTTTCTTTTTTTTGTAAACGTTCTGGGGCGGGGCCCCACATGTCTATGACCCCAAAGGGCGCCGCTAAGCGGGCGGGCCAGACGCCTCGGCGAAAGCGCACGCCTGTGTGGGCGGACCGGCAAGGCGCCGGAGTGGGGGGCGGTACTGGCGAGGCCATGGCCGAGCGGGCGCTGCCGTGGCCGGTGGAGAGGCGCCTGCCGAGGAGCGCTGGCAAGCGGCGATGGCGGACGGGCGTGGGCGCTGCGAGTGCTCTGGCGAAAAAGGCTAAGGCGGAGGCCACGGTGCGGCGAAGGCATCGGGGTGTGGGCACCAGTGCCATGGAGGAAGGCTACGGGCGAGGGTCGGGCAGAAATGTGGGAGCACGCGGGCGAAGGAAGTCCGTGCCGAGGACGACTCCATGGGGTCGAGAGGGAGATGGGGTGGCGCTCACGGAGGGATGTAGGGTCCAGGCGGTGGTGCTCGTGGTGGAGGACGTGGGCGGCAGCGGAGAGGAAGCATGCCGGTGGTGAGGTCCCGGCGAGGTGTGGGGCTCGGGCGGCGATGGCCGGGCGACAGCGGGGTGAGGAGGAAGCCAACCTGGGCGGCGTCGTTCGAGGAGGTCTTGGCGGGGGTCAGCGGACTCCCGGGCTCGAAGCGTTCCGTGGGAGGAGGACGAGGAGGCGGCACCCGTGAGGTAGAAGCAAGGCGACGGGGTTGCCTGCCCCCGATCCAAATCGGGGCCGAGAGGAGGGGGCGCGAGGAGAGAGTGGGGGATCGGGCGAGTGGGGGAGGGAACCGCTAGGGTTTGCGGTTGCGAGGGATAAGGGAGTGAGTGGGGGCCAAGTGGGCGGTGGTATTGCTGCTGGCCGGTGGGCCGAGGCCAATGAGGGGGGGCTTTTATTTTTCTTTTGTTGTTGTTTTTATTCTTTTTTGTTTATTTTAATTGCACTTTATTTTTTGTTTAGTAAAATATGAAAATAGCCCCAAAAATAGTGTGTCAAAATAATCCACTATTGTAAGAAGTTTTGCCTCAGAATAAAAATAGTTTAGTATTTTGTAAAAATATATTAGGAGTAGAACTAATTGTTTTGATGTTGTTTTAATCACTTTAGGGTATTTAAATTTTTTATAAAGATATTGTTACTCCACCAATAATATCCATGATTTATTTGTCACATTAAGAACATTTTAGTTTTGACTTTTGAAAACTTTAATTGTTTGACTTTATTTTAAGTTTGAATTTCGAATCAATTTTGAACTAACACGAGATTAGCAACAGTAATCGAGGTGACGTGGCATCATTAGCAGATGGTTACTGTAGCTTAATTATCCGTGCGTCACACTAAGGCATATATATATATATATATATATATATATATATATATATATATATATATATATATGCCCTTGACAAAACCTATTTTAACGGTGTTGAAGGGATACATTATTATGATATTACGGTACTTATTTTTCTGCGGTGAGCACTTTTGTTAAGTCAACCTGGTTCGCATATAGCCCATTTACAGCCCGGTAACTCATAGCTTGTTATGGCCTATCCTAATTGGGCCTAGTAGCGTTATCTGGGCCGTCCAATATGACTCCATCCCGTTGTAACTTCTGCCCCATGTATGGCCCATGACGTCTTTTGGCCCATACGAGGTCCTTTGTAACTCTTGGCCCTTTAAAGGCCCATGGTGAAACTGGCCCATAATGAACAGTGTAACGCTTTACACCCATTAACGGCCCATTATTCCGTTGGGCCGTTTCCAGCCTGTGCTATCTTTCGGCCTTCTAAGGGCCCATTTATTCTTGGCCTCATTTCCGACATTGATTTACTTACGGCCCGTTCACATGTGTATTACGCTTGTGGGCCAAATTTAGCTTGCATGATTAGATCGGCCCGTTTGTGGCCCATTAACCAATTGGGCTGGTTTCATAGCGTCATCAAATACGTCCCATTAACAACCCATGATGCATGTCGATAGAATTAAGCCCGTTATCCATTTCGGCCTATTAACGACACGTTATGGTCGGGCCATAAACACACGATTTCCACTCTAGCCCGTTTACGGCCCATTTTGCGGACCGTCATTGGTCCACGAATAATACAACCCGTATAAGGCCCATTGAATGTACAACCCGTCGAGGGCCCATGGATTCTACGGCCCGTAGGAGGCCCATGGTCACTACAGCGGTAGCAGGACCATGGTTACAATGATCCATATGTTGCCCATGGTTATTGTGGCCTAGTTATAAAAAATAGGTTATTGTGGCCACTAGAAAAACGCGGAAAAAGAACTTCAGTGACTACAAGCAAATAACTAAACAAGACAATAAGGAAATTGTCAGAGTAATGGGCCACGGGTAGGAAAACCCGAGGCCCAGAGCCTTTCAAGACATCGCGGCTGACTGCGCCCCTCAAGACGCCAAGATGAAGAGCCGCCTTCTGGAGGCCGGCTGAAGGAACAGCCGACTGCCCGCTTGCGGCCGAGTCCAGGAGGCGAGGTCGAGACGGGCCGACTCCCACCTGGCGGCTTTCAGAGAAGCCGGCCACGGGGAGTCGGCCCACGGCACCAACAAGGCCCATGCCCTCATCAAGGGGGATGGGACAGGGAGTGGCAACAGTGAAGCCCACTCCCTCCCCTTTCCAGGGGATGGCTTGGCCACAGTGCGCTGTACCAACGGAGATCTCCGTCCGGCGCGGCACTGTTGCCATGCCATCCCTGACATCAGCACCAGTGGGCGGAGTCCTGCACCCACGACGGCCTGTCAGTATGGTCCAGTGGTAATGGGCCCTACCAGTCAGCGAGAGCCCAGAAGGCGGCAAGAGCACTACCAGTCGGACTAATGGAAGCCGGCCCCCAGGAGTTGGCCTGCCCCTCCCACTGGTCCCACGCGCCATTAACCAGACGAGACGGGAAGTGGCTACAGTAATCGCCCGCCAGCGGGCGAGGCTGTACGACCCCCATGACCAAGCTGCGTCATTAGAAGCACGGCTACTGATGGATCAGCAATCGCAAGACCCATGGCGAATGCGGCTGTCGGCTCCGTCTTGGATCGACTGTTATGGCCCACCATCCGGCGGGCCCCAACAGTCGGCGAAGAAGTCGGCGAAGCGAAGAGATCGACTACCGGGCCTGCGCCTGATCGGTTTACCATTGTACTGGGGTAGGCCTATATAAACCCCCCAGGGCACCCATGCAAAGGGTTCCAACCCAGTAGAACTAGACCAGATGATATAGGAAGGAGAGACCTAGCCTTGCCTTCTCCTACCTCCAGCATACAACTCAAGGAGCAACCTTGTACTCACTTTGCCTTAGTGATCATGCGGAGACCCCGCAGAGCAGGACTAGGGGTGTTATCTCCTAGGAGAGCCCCGAACCTGGGTAAAGTACGCCGACGTTCATGTGTACGCCTCATCCCGCTTCCGGGCACCAGCGACGTTCTACTCGCTCCTACAATGATAAGGCATCCTTTGGCATATGTCGCACCCAACCCCCGACATTTGGCGCCCACCATGGGGCGAGGTGCACCGTCGTCCGGAGACCTGTTTTGGACGGGAACCCTTTTCCTCCCTGGCAAGCGCAGCCAGCCCGGCACGCCAGACGGAGTCTGCGCCGACGCGCTGCATGGCGCGGAAATCGTCTTCGCCGCCGCCACTCGCCGATCTTGTTGGCGAGGTTCGCCTCGACGCAGCCCGCATCCGACGGGCATGTGCAGTCGAGAGCCTCCTTGCAGGCCTCCTTGATCAACTCCACGTCACCAGTGAGCCACCGTGGACACGAGTCTGTAGGCTCCACCGACCCGATGCTGGTCGACTCCGACACCGTGTCGCTTGACGCGTTCCCCACCAACGTGGTGGTCTATGACGAGTTGCTCCCTCGCGCGGAGAGCGTTGGAAGCACCGTCACGGAGGTGCTTGTCATCGGTCATGGCGAGCACTCCGGCGGAGGAGCTCATGACCCGCTCGACGCGGCGCTGCAAGACCTGGTAGCGCCCATTCCTGAAGACGCCGATGCCGAGACGCTGGAGGTGCGCCGCCTTCAGCTAGTTGAAGGCGCCAAGAAGCTGGCCAGCATGAGACACCTATCAGAGGCCTATCAGCGCGAGATGGACCCGTCTTGTGGCGGCACCGCTCGATTGGGCATAGCCGCTTTGGTACGGGTCGGCGAAGTGGCGTTGCCATCGCCAACCTGTTCGGGGCGAATCGCCCCGTTTACGCCACGCCTGCGGAGAACATCCGAGCCGCCCAGGCGGCGGCGGATGAGCTGGACAAATTTGAGGGTGAAGAACGTCGCTTGATGATGGAGCACGTCCAGCGACTCCTTGACGCGGCTGTGAAGTAGAACGAGGCCGGCTGCCGCACTGATGTGCCGCATCGGCAGAATGATGACCTGCCTCCCCACCGAGACCAAGGCACGACATCTCGGACGCCGACTGGTGGCGTCCGCGGAAGAAAAGACAAGGAGCCTGCTGCCAGTCGCAGTCGGACTCGCATCACCATACACTACAAAAAAAGACACATCCGTGACATTTTGGGCCGAACAATTTTTTTTTTCTGTCATACATATGACACTTCTATGACGATAATTGTGACAAAACCCGGTATCATCATAGATGTGGTGGGCTCCTACTTCTATGACAAAAAATCATGACAGAAAATGGGCTTTTCATCTTGGGCGGGCCGGAGACGCAGCTGCATGACATTCTTTGGGCCGTCCATGACGGAAAAACCGTGGTAGAAGCGAGGGGGAGGAAAATTTCGGGGAGTTGCCAGCTACGGTGGGAGGTCAGGGGCCGAGCGCTGCGTTTCTCGTACACGACGCTGTGGCGTGTGTGGCGGCGTTAGCTCTACGAACCCGAAGCGAGGCGTTGGGCTCTAATCGAACCCGGCGATTGCTTGCCGACTACGCGTTAATGAAACCGAGTGATCGATCGATGGCTGTTAACTGAACCTGATCGAGCGATTCCTTCGCTACTGCTGCTAACCGAAGCCGGTCGATGGGATGAATAGTGAGTGTTGCGGGGGGGGGGGGGGGTGGATGAACAGTGAGCGGTGGCGTTGCCTCTGGATGAACAGGACCCCGTGGTGTGGTGGATGGCTGGATGAACAGTAGACGGTGGAGGGGTGCCCGTGGAGGGGTGGATGAATAGGACCCCGTGGTGTGGAGGGCTGGATGAACAGTAGATGGTGGAGGGGTGCCCGTGGAGGGGTGGTTGAACAGGACCCCGTGGTGTGGAGGGCTGGATGAACAGTAGATAGTGGAGGGGTGGTTGAACAGTAGCCGGTGGAGTAGCGCGCGGTGGAGGCTGGATGAAAAGGAGCCCGTGGTGGTTGGAGGAGGTCGACGGTGGATGAACAGTAGCTTGTGGAGGCTGGAGGGGGTCAACGGTGGAGATGAACAGTATCCCGTGGAGTCCCGTTTTGCGGTACGCCACACCTCTCCCGATGAACAGGACCCCCGTTTCGACCGTAGCGCTCCAACACAAGTCTGTTTCCTCCGTTTTGCGGTACGCCACACCCCTCCCGATCAACAGGACCCCCGTTTCGACCATAGGAGGTCCGTTTCCTCCGTTTTGCGGTACGCCACAGCCCTCCCGATCAACAGGACCCCCGTTTCGACCGTAGGAGGTTCGTCTCCTCCATTTTGCTGTACGCCAGACCCCTGCCGATGAACAGGATCCCGCTTCGAACGTGGCCGGTCGAACACAAGGCTGTTTCCTCCGTTGTGCGGTACGCCAGGCCTCGTTTCCATCGCCTGTTCCGTCCAAGCCCTCCCGATGAACACGACCACGCATTCTGTTGCCTCCCCATGAACACGACGACGATGATGTTTCTCCGTTCCGACCCAGCCATGTACACGAGCCCTCGCCGTACGTATGCGCGAGTAGGCGTTCGAGACCCCGCCCGTATGTACACATACGTGGCCATATTTTATTTCTTGCACCCTGGCCGCTGTACGTACGTGTACATGCTACATGCCGCCTCTACTACGACACGTGCACGCCTCTACATTGACCAGTATATATGTACGTACACGTTCGCGACCAGAATGACAACACTACGTACGCTTCGACCAGGTGGGTCTCGACTGTCAGGTACTTCCTTGCCTTCGAAGATGTAGCTAGTGGGTCCCAGCAGTCAGGGGGGCGGAATATGGTGGCCCGTCCAGTGGGTCCCCGCTTTCAGGTGGAGGAATAATTATTTTGCACGTAATAAGGAGGCACTTCCTTGTTGCAGCCGTGGACCCGGTATCGACCTCTCCACGTCTGATCCACGTCCGATGGAAGCCGTTCCTTGACCATGTTGACCACGCTACCGAGAGCACCAGGGCGGTGGACGACGGCGAGGCCTAGGAAGGGGACGACGCGGAGCCGGGAAGACGCGGTGGATGCCCACGCGAGGAGTCTGAGGAGCAACCTTGGTTACATTGCGGTGTGAGGCTGCCGTTGCCACAGAATAACAGGGGTGTGGGTGAGTAGAGGGATGGCCTGGCCAGCGGTGGGAGTAGTAGGGGGCGGTGAGGCCTCCGTCGCATCGCAGCCGGCCACGGGAGGCAGGAGCACGAGGCACGACCGACGCTGGTTTGGGCGGCTGGAGCAAGAAGGCCAGAGGTTGAAGAAGCACTACGCCCGTTGGATGGACATCGTACGGTCACTGGATCTAGAATTGTTCATATTGACTAAGTTGACAAAGCTCTCCGTCCCCGTCAACTTTGTTGGCCCACAAGTCATCCTCCCACTATGGTGGGTCCCAGCTAGCAGGGGGTATTCATTTTTTGTGCGTAATAAGGAGGCACTTCCTTGTGTGTGAAGATATAGCTGGTGGGTCCGACATGTCAGCTGGGGAACGTTTTTTCGTGAAATACAGAGGCCCTTCCGGTGGGTCCCAGCTATCAGGTGGAGGAATCATTATTTTGCGCGTACATTCCATGGCCGATGGATGTCGTTCGTTGACCAAGTTGACCAGGCCGCGCCGAGAGCACCATGTCGGTGGACGAGGGCGAGGCCTAGGAACGGAACGACACAGAGCCGGGGAAGACTCAGCAATGGTTGCCCACACGATGGGGAGTACGAGGGTTTACTAGCCCGGCTGCCGTCACCGGAAAATAACAGGAGGTGTGGGTGAGTAGAGGAATGGCCTGGCCAGCAATGAAGTAGGGTGGGGCGGTGCAGCCTATGCGGCAGCACAACCGGCCACGGGAGGCGGGAGCAGGCAGTCCCACCGGAGCTGGTTTGGGCGGCTGAAGCAAGAAGATCAGATATTGAATAAGCAGCACGGCCGTTGGATTAACATCCAACGGTCACTGCTGCTAGAATCGTTTGTGGACTTGGGTTCGAGTCCCAGGAACTCTCAATTTTGTCCTCCTTCCTTCCTCGCAAAAAAGGGAAAGAAAATCAAAGACTTGGGAAGGCATACAGAACAAGCTAGTGTACCAGTAAAGAGACGCTGCCGAGTTTTAGAAAAAGGAAATACGTGCTCCTATAGCTGGTTCGAATCCAAACCTAGACTATGACTATATATGGTGCTATGCTACTCTGCAAGTAATGAAACTGACATATCCAACGTTCGCTTCTCCTCTTCTCTACTTACTCGCCTAGCATCGAAGCTACGGGCGACAAAAGATGTCCGCTGGCTACTCGTCCACCTGCTCTTCAGTAGGCAACAACCAGATATGCCCCAAGTCACAACCCGTACCATCGCCCGTGGGTCTCATCACACCCTCGCCGGCACGCGCACCGCAGCTGATTGCTCATCGCAACCCGCTGCCGTTGGTGTGGTGCCACTGCTGCAAATCACATAGAGTCATCCGTCGCGTCTCAACCACAATTCGCAACCCTGGCCGAGTATTCTACAAATGCCCGAATCATGGGGTAATAATATGTTTAAGTGTTGTTCTGCTGCTTTCAGTTGCTGATTTTTTTAATAGTTTGGTTGATGATCTACCAATTTGATTCGTGCGAGAAAAGGAAGATTCATGTGATTTGTATTTACGGGAAGTTCTTGATGTGGGGGAATGCAACTACGCTGATTATTTGGTTAGCCGAGGAATCCCAATACCAGCAGGTTGGGGTGTTGGACAAGTAATCGAAGGAACGGCAGAAGAGGAAGATGCGAGCGAAGGTTAAAGATGCAGTTCCTCGATCATGGCCAAGCAACAATTCTTTGAAACGGCCTTGACAACAATGAGGAGATGAAAGAGCTTGTGAAGATAATGGGCAAAATCGATGTGCTCAGAGGATGATTGTCTCTTTATTTGAAGTGTATGTAGCACTCGTGATGTATTCAAATTAGCTACGACATGAGCACTTTCTTTGAAACTAGTAATGAATGAAACACATGTAGCGAAATTTGGGCGTAGTGTTATGAACATCTAATGATTTCTATTAATGTAAATCATGGGTATCCCTTTGCTCATATAAATAAATAAATAGCAGAGGCCCTGTCGGGTCAGGTTTGTTCTCATTCGAAGACGTCGAGCAAATTGCAGTCCAACAGCAAACTATGTCATCAAATTCAAGTTTGACAACCAAATATGAGTACCACTAAACAACAATGTCATCATGTTTTAGTTGTCATACAATCACCAAACACAAATCAGCATACATAACAAGTGATGTTCTCACGAAAATACTAAACAACATGTTCATCAGGTTTCAGTTGTCATAGCAAACACAATTTCACATAGTAAAAAACGTCTTCTGACAGTCAAATACGACAAAAGCAATATAATCATCATCCGTAGCAGCAGTGTCAACATCTTCGCCATGTGTATCAGTCTGAATAGTAATTCCCCACGGTGTCATCTTCTTCTTCGTCCTCGAACGTTGGCTTCTTCTTGATCAACTCTTGTATGTCCACAACACGACAGTCAATCTTTTCGCCGGCGTCATTGACGTGATGGTTCTCAAAGATATTAGGAACATCTGTGTTATCTTGTACATCAGGAACAGTGTAAACATCATCTTGTTGTGCAACTTCATTAAACGAATTCCTCTGCTCAAACCTTTGCAATACTCTCCAGTCATCGCTACGTGCAAATGTGTCTTCCAAGCAAAAAATATGTGTTTCTTGATTTGCCAAAATAAAATGCTCGTTGGTCTAGTACGCCGCCTTGACATTGATGGATTTGAAATAATCATCAGCTCTGGGTTTTGCGATCCTGGAAAACAGGTTATACCAACGACAAAGACAATGTAACCACACAATCAAGATCCTCAAAACTGGAGATATACTGCAACTGAACAATGTTTGTTATGTTAGCATACATTTCAGTTGTCTCTTTATCATACGTATCCGTGCTCATGATGGCACTGTTTTGTGTCTTCCTGCCTTTGTCTCGTGCAAGGGTGTTGTAGCGCACATCTCCAACAACGCAAGATTCATAATGTCTTACCCGAGTATCAGGACCCATTGCTAGTGAGTAAAGGGCATCATCAACTGCACCTGCCCATCCTCCGCATCTTCTTAACCTATGGTTAGAAAATGAACAAGTCGATCATCTTATGTAGTCAATATATTAAAAAGCGGCGATTGCACTTCAAAAGCTTACATGGTTCTTGAACCATTTCACAAATCTTGCCATAACCAGTTTGTCAATGTTTCTTGGATTTTGCGGCAGTAACTCCTCTTTGTAGATGCTGCACAACATAGTGATTGCGTCAAACATCTAAATATATAAGAATGTGCTGCAAGTTTAGTAGATTACGATGTATAAGTACTTGATATAAGGTAGTATCTCAGGACAGTTATTCAACAAATACCAAACCATTTTTTCCAAATCTTTAGGTTTGTCCTCTTGTCGACTCTTCCCCGTGAACTTTCGAGCAGAATAATCGAAAACATTGAGCCCGAGATTGTCTTCACCCACCTCTTTGCTAAGCTGATCAAATTGTTTCAACGTATTTTGAGCAGAATGTAAACGCTCAGAGTAGCAATGTAGGCCTACGCAATGGAACCCTCGGGTCTAGCTCGTTCCTAACATAGCCCTTGAAAGTGCCTAGCCGCCTTTCAATAGGGTACATCCACCATACTGTCTTTGGACCTCTAAGTAGTGCCTCATCGGGTAGATGAACAGCCAAATGCACCATCACATCAAAGAAGGCCGGAGGATATATCTTCTCAAGGTCGCATAGGATAGTTGGTATCTTGTCTCTAAGACGCTCCAAAGCATCTATCACGATATTCCTACCGCAGAAGTTCCCCAAGAATTGTCCCAACTCGCAAGAATCGCTCAGTATAAGTCCAGGCGGCCCAATCCTCTAAGGATAACAGGTAAAACCCTTTGAAGTAGGACGTGGCAGGTCATGAGTTTTCAACCCTTGTACCTTGTTTCCATCTGACCGACTCTCCTTTCAGGGTTGGAAGCAAATCCATGTGGGAATCTCACACGTGTGAGGACCTCATGAAATTCTTTTCTTTTTACCTTGTCCAAGACGCATATACCAGCTGGTGCCATATCCCGTGGGTTACCTTCATCTTGCACCTGCAAATCCTGTCTGGTACCCAGGTGTGTCAAATCAATCCTAGATTTTAAGGTATCTTTCGTCTTGCCTTCAATATTAAGAAGTGTGCCGATAATGCAGTCACATATATTTTTCTCGATGTGCATCACGTCAAGATTATGCCGCAGATCCAAATCTTTCCAATACTCCAAGTCCCACAAAGTGGACCTGCGGGTAAACAATAATGACTCTTCTGCCCTGCCACGCTTCCTTTTCCCGCTACCATTATCAGGATGGTTTCCTGGTGTAGTATACCTGACCTTCTCTAATTCCACTTCAACTCATCGGCGGTGAGCCTCTTTGGCGCATCACGGTTTTCATGCTTTGCATTGAACACATGTCTTTGGTATTTTCTAGGAAGCGGCTTGTCCTTGGCAAGGAAACGGTGGTGTCCAATGTAACAGATCTTGCTAAGCATTCCGTATGACAGCGGATTCCTGTCACAGTGAACACATGCATTGTAACCATGTTTCGTTCGCCCTGACATAGTGCCCAAAGCCGGATAATCATGGATGCACCAAATTATAACAACATGCAGAAAGAAATCAGCTGGTGGGCTGCTATATAGGTCTCGAGTGAGAGCACCCTTCCATAGATGTTGAAGTTCCTCCACAAGAGGCTCCATGAACAAATCAAAATCCTTTCTAGGACTTTTTGGACCTAGGATGAGCAAGGCCATCATGTAGTTTGATTCTTTGGTGCAGACATTTGGAGGCATGTTGTAAGGGATAACAAGCACTGGCCACATGCTATATGTGGTGCTCTGGTGGCCAAATGGGTTAAATCCATCTAAAGCTAAGCCAAGTCTAATGTTTCTCGGCCAGCAGCAAACTCTTTGTGTTTATCAGCAGCAAACTCTGTTAGACATACAAATTAGTTCTTCTACTAGATATTACAGGAAAAACATATATGCTTTTTTATGAAGTCCAGAAAAAAAATACCTAGATCGATGTCTAAAGCTATGGCAAGATATTTGGACGAGCAGATCTAAGTAACGAAATATATGTAAAGATAATTCAGCAAACATATTCGAGTGCCAAATTATGGCAGGCTGTTTCAGCAGTCAATGAGGCCGAGCACACAACCATCGAACTATCGAAGGCCATCGCAGCAACAAAGATCGAGTATAAAACGGTGTAGAGCTATTTCACCTAACAGATTGGCTACTAGACCATGGCAATCTACGTCACAATAAATATATGGTAGGATATTTTAGCAACTAATCGGCCTTGGAAGGCCATCTCAGCTAAGCAGATTGAGTGCGTAAGCAGGCAAGGAAGCTTCTTAAGCAGAGCATATTGACGATGAAACTACTTCGCAAACAGTGAGATTAACAACATCTATCGGCTAACATTCAGCCGCCACAATCGACATGAACGGGCCTCAATCTAGAATGCGTACCATGGGAGAAGTCGACCGTCGTATGCGTCTCCACCTAACGCGTTGCTGATGGCGGCGCCGACCGTCGTGGCGCCCACAAGAACGTAGCTAGAGGTGGTGGTGCGGCTAGAGGACGACATACCACGAGAGCGCATCGTGGGAGCGAGAGGATCGCGAACCATGGCGCCGACGTAGCGGTGCGGCGGGGTGGGCGGCTTGGGCGGAGCGAATGGAATGGTGGGGGACAGGGGTGCGGGGGGTTTGGGGAATATTATTAGCTAGTTGGCCGAAGGGCGATTGAATCGGATTTGGGGGTAATTTTTGGGTGTGGGGAGGATTTTAGCGGTGGGCGGGGAGTTTGGCGATGGTCGGTTTCTCCAAGTGCAGTCCCACGTGTCGCTGAAGAGGCAAGTCAAGCGCTGCTCCATTTGCGTGAGCCGTGTGCAGGACCGAACGCGTGTGGGGTGCAATGCGACATGACGAAGTCTTGTGAGTGTACCGCATTTTTTCCTTTTAAACTAGGTGCTTCGCCCCCTAAAAAAAATATGTTGCTTCGCGCGATCCATCGATACTACTACTAGTAATCCGGTAATCCCGACTAAAATGGCGCGGCCGAGTCTTTTCCCGCGCGATATCCTGGGAGGTTGGCTTAGTTGGGTTTTTTAGGACGAGTAATGCTACACCTACGTAATCCCGGCCACGTAATTAACGTAATGTGAACGTGTGAGCTGTTGATTGTACATTGGGGGGAGGGAGGGGCCCACCACCATGAAAATCAGGGGAGGAGAGAGAGAGGCAATTTATGTTAACCCTTTCGTAGGTTCCCGTAGATGTACAAAGATGTGTCCGATCCTGCAATATAGGCCGTCCGAACTATATCTAACGGATAGGAAGGAAACTATGACAATTTACCTGCACTCCTCTCCACATTTGCAGATAAGGCTTTCCCTCGTTCATCCTTTTCTCCCACAAGATCTTGATCTTCCGTGCAACGCTCAGGCATCTTGCTAGTACTCCTACAATATGTATATTATTGTGAAAGTTCATATACACCGGCCGAGATTAATGCAAACACGGCAGATTTTCATTACATTTCGAACTTTATAGGACAAAAAAATAAAAGAAACCCGACCCTAAACCTATTCTACGGCGGCGACCGACGTCCTCCATCTGTGATCTCCATGTACGGGGGCGGGGTTCAAGACCCGTGAAGTGAAGGTGCGGTCTCCGGTGAGGAAAAGTAGAACACGGGAGACGGACCAGCCAGTTGGCACACCATGCCCTGCCGCCTTCCATGCCCTACTCATCCTCGGAGGAGTCCCCGACCTCGGCGGTGCCGGACGTTGGATGGCGGCAAGTAGGACGCGTGGCTGACGGTGCTCCCATCGTCGGCCGCCAGCGTGGCCACCGCTGGTGGGGCGACTTCAGCGAGGGCGGCGACCTCGAGCTCCATCCCCGAAGACAAGCTCTCCCGCAGAGCGTTCGCTATGCGGTCATGGCGGATGTGGTTCCAGGTAGGAGGACAATGCGCTATGGTGTGGAGGTTAGCTGGGCGTTGCCGCTTTAAGTAGCGCATTCCGGTGAGGCCAAGCGTCCGGGTGCGTCATTAAGTCGCCGGAGTTCTTCCTCGGGCACCGAGCCTCTTAATGACAACATACGAACGGACGACATGAATGCGAGCAGCTGGCGCCGGCTGGGAACGCACCGCGCGACGGCGTGAGGGACGAGGGTTTTGGTGTGCCAGGGTAGTCAGCTACGGTCGTGGCAACATTGGAGATGCCCTTTGCTCACATGCGATCCCCGCATGTCATTGAAAAAACAAGATGACCCGGCATGGTCTCAGGTCCATAGGATGCAGTTGGCCGCGCTACACCACTCCGTGGACACGTCGCGGCGCCCCGTGCATCCTCGACGAGCCGGGTGTTGGGGTGTGTTTGGATTGTGGCCAAAGTGCACCTTGCCAAAATTTTGGTCATGACCAAAAGATTGGTCTTTGTTTGGATGGTTGCCATTTTTTTGGCATGCCAATGAACTCTAGCCAACTCTAGTTCATTTTTCTTGCCAATGTCAGCAAAATCATGGGCAACCAATACCTCAACCAAAATTTTGGTCATGACCCAAAGATTGGTCTTTGTTTGGATGGTTGCCATTTCTTTGGCATGCCAATTAACTCTAGCCAACTCAAGTTCATTTTTCTTGCCAATGTCGGCCAAATCATGGGCAACCAATACCTCAACCAAAATTTTGGCTACCCAATGCTTTGATGGGGCAACCTTGGGCACAAACCAAACATACCGTTGGTCGTGCCACAACACTAACGCCACCCTCGGCAAACTGAAACCGACCGTGTCTAGCGACGATATGAGCGTGTCGCTCACCGCGGTCGCCGTGTCCAGAGGCGGTGCTGGAGCTGTGCCCCGTTGTTGGCCCCAACGACCCACGTGAACGGCTGTCGGTGGCGAGGAGGTCGTGGGCCAGCTCCTCCATTGGACTAGACTGCGCTACGTCGTCCCGAAGGGTGTGCCCCACATGTCTGTTTCCCTGTTTTCCCAGCCATATTCGAGCGTCGATTGCTCGCGTTGCATTAGGCCTTTCACTATGTAGGCCAAGCGAGACAAATTATTGTTTATTTGAGCCGTTCAAGTATAATCATTTGGCGTTTGCTTATTTCTCATTCCTCTCCAACCCTATTCTCCATCGATCATGTCGCCCTCCAGTCGAGTCCATCCTCCCGCATGCCTCATTTGAACATTCCGCCGAGTATCATTCTCATGTACCCACCCTAGTCCTCTTTCAATAGATCTCCGGACCCCGAGATGAAATCGAGAGGGAACGAGTGGGGGCACGTGATACTTAAGGCGGATTCAAAATTTTGAACCGGTGATCATAGCATCCGCAAATCATATATAAAGGGTATTCAATGTTCGTTTCGTTTTTGAACGTACAATATACTCCCTCCTATCCTTTCTACTCCCTCCTTCCATCTATATTGTGCCTAATGCATTTTTCAAGACCGCCTTTGACTATTGACAAGATTAATAGTACATGACATGTATAATGCGAAAATTATATCATTGGAAGCTCCTTTCACATACGAATTTGATGGTATGCTTTGTTTAAGTTGCATGTCATATATTATTGCTCTACCTTTTGGTCAAAGTTAGCCTGAAAACGCATTAGGCCCTATCTGATGGAAGGAGGGAGAAGTTTACATATAAGTTTTATGTGTAGTCAAAGTATATCTACTTTGATGAAAAAGGTATCAACATTCAACAACGCCAATCAATATTGTTAGATTCATACGTACTTCTAGATTTGTACTCGAGATGGTTTCCAATTTGACTACTGACAAGATTAATAGTACATGAGATGTATAATGTGAAAATTATATCATTGCAAACTCCTCTCACATACGAATTTGACCGTATGCTTTGTGTAAGTTGCATGTCATATATTATTACTCTAACATTTGGTCAAAGTTAGCCTCGAAAAACGCATTAGACCCTGTATGCTTTGTGTAAGTTGCATGTCATATATTATTAGTCTAACATTTGTTTAAGTTGCATGTCATATATTATTACTCTAACATTTGGTCAAAGTAGTATAGTGGAAGTGGATCCTCTGACGTAGGTATCCCTGCCTTACCCTCCCTTTCGGTCACTTCTTGGCGGACCCCATGCTTGCTAGGCCCCGCATGTCGCTTACTCAATGGGTTCGCCACGCTGGGATTCTCATCCGTAGTATACTCCCTCTGTTTTTATTTACTCCGCATAAAACAGAGGGAGTGGTGGTATAATAAATGATGCGGGCGGGGGAGGGGAGGGACGTCGGTTTGCTCTCAACTGCAGTCCCACAAGCGAGTGAAAACGCAAGACGAAGCGCGTTCCATTCGGTGAGAGACGTGGAGGGTCCAGCGTGCCGGGCTGCAACGCAAACGCGACAAGAGCGATGTATAGTCAAAACCGATTGACCGGTCGTCACCGGAACCACTATTCACACCAGAACCTTCGCCGCCGCTCACGCCAGCCACCGCCCTAAAACCACACCAAATCTCCAGCCCATTCCCCCACCTTTCGATCCCCTAGCCCGCATCAAGCATCCCCTAGTTCACGGAAAGCCATGGTGCGCCGCAAGATCACTTACTACAAGATGTCGACGCCGAGCGCCGCACGTAAATCGCGGCGGCGATCGGGCGCCACGCACTGCTCCCAAGCTCGCTGGCGGCGGGCCAATCCCCGAGTTCTCTGGAGCCAAGCTACGAGGACGAGGAAGCCGATCCAATGTTCATGGCGGAGGTCACGACGCAGAAGGCCCCCGATGGGTATGAGACGATGGGCGTCGACTTCGTGCCGGCGTCCGAGTCCCGCATGGTGCAGGCGGACCAGCGGTTCAACATGGCGATTCTAAAGGAGGACCGGGAGGCAGAGGCTCAACTCGACGCGGAGCGCGCATGCCGCTGCCATCGAGGCTCTCCTGCAGGCGGAACCGGATGTCGTGGATGTGAATCGGGCGGCGGAGGCTCAACTTGAGGCGGAGCGCGCGGATGCCGCTGCCATCAAGGCCCTCCTGTAGGCGGAACCGGACGTCCTGGACTTGAACCGGGCGGCAGAGGCTCGACTCGACACAGAGCACGTGGATGCCGCTCTCATCAATGCCCTCCTGCAGGCGGAACCAGACGTCCTGGACTTGAACGGGGTGGCAGAGGCTCGACTCGACGCGGAGCGCGCGGATGCCGCTGCCATCGAGGCCCTCCTGCAGGAGGAACCGGACGTCCTCGACTTGAACCGGGCTATGCTCTCGTCCGTGCAGAGCGCCCGCACGCTTCGCTTGAACGAGTAGCTGGAGGCCGAGGACAACCACGGTGCGGAGACACACGTCGGCAGCGACGGTTGGTTCGCGCCGGCAGCCAAAGACGACGAGGCCATCTCTTTCCGCGAGTAGTGATAGTTTTTCTTTTTTTGAGGGGAGGGGAATGATAGTTTTTCTTTATGTTGTTGTTTTCATGGATCTTTTGCTGTGTAAAAACATATATTTGTTATGCAAGTCGCCTGACTTGGGTCAGTCTACCATTTCAGGCGGTTGGATGAATATCCTACGTCTCCTAACCCTTCTTTCCTTCTTCCTCACCTCTTCTTCTTCCCCAATAGACCACCGCACGGGCCGTACGGATACTCCCCAACATGCGGTTGAATAAACATACTCTATGAACGAAAATTATGTGTCAGCGATAGGATGGCTGAGTTTGGTGTGTTCACATGCGACAACACGTGTCAGTGAGGGTGCGTTCCCTTGGTTGGGTTTGTGGCATGCAGGAGCAACTGTGTGAGGGTGCGGTGCGACCGCGGCGTGCAGGAGCGACTGTGTGAGGGTGCGGTGCGATCGCGATAGCCGTGCACAAGTGTACCTCCTTCTCATTTTGAAAACGTTAGGCAAGCTTGGCAAAAATGTGTGGCAAAGTTTGGCAATTCAAGGCCTAGACCCAAACAGGATAAGTACGTATGTACTAGGAGTACTAGTGTTAAAAAAGAAAGGCTGGGTTTTCCTTCGCGGGATTTAATCGATACAAATCCTCGTTTCACGTGTCAATTAATGCGTATTTTCTTCTCCAAAGACCAAAGAGCTAACCATCTCACTCCTCATCGCTTGATTAATGCAGCGCCATGCAAACCAACCTTCTCACTTCCGCATGCATGCAAGGGATATTAATGTCCTGGGTTGCTAACCCCATCAATTTTGCCTCGATTAGTGTTAGTGGCCCTTTCCAAATTGTAATTTTGATATACTGGCCTTCTGTACAAAAAAAATGGAGGTAGTAACTATATTTGACTTCCTTCCCCATTGCGGTGACGTCGACCATATTTTTTTTGTGGTGGTTTGGTGAAGTGCGTTCGACGGAGAACACCATTGAGACCACAGTAAGTCGTTCGCAAGTGCCGCCTGCAAGTCGAGACAACCACCTTATTTGCATCCAGGAAGTCCTTTACTAGTACTACTAGGAGTAACTAATGCGGTGAGATGGCTTCTCGAAGAAGACGATGGAGAAGCGGAGTCAGCGAAGAGTGAAATGATGGTTGCTTCGTCCGTGCTTTTTTGTGATTTGACGCCTCACTGCTTTGTGATTTGTGATAGAAGGGACAGGGGAGTAGACTCTGTGCTCTATACTATACTACATGCGTCCAAGCATGGGAGAAAGAGGAGAGACGTTGCATTTTTCTATTCCTTCAATCAATCAATCAGGGAGCTTTTTTTAGCTTTGGCAACACCGTCCACAATGGTTCCCACGATGCCAAAAGCTATTTTCACATTTGGCTACACATTGTGGATGCCCTTAACCGTACCACTTGGTTTTGCTCCTGTGTGCTATCTATACAAATCTCAATTATATTGATCTAAAAAATTGTAGAATCGAGATTAGTACAAAGGAGGTGATTTTGACGCGCGGATGGCGGGGGAGGTTTCTTATTTGAGCAATGCTACATCCACGTAATGGTTTACGTAAAGTTACGAACTGATGTGATGTGGGACTATTTGATTGGATTAAAGGAGAGGATTAGGCCCACCCCACATGAAAATCAGGGGGGCATATATAGATTAGATGGAAAGTATACGTAGCAGCTACGTAGCCCTTTGTAAGCCTAGGATTAGGCTTCTTATTTCGGAGGACGTTGTCTGGCGGTTTTGCTAACATGCGGTCCCACGTATCGATTGCTTTACCAAGCCGATCCGCGTCCCACATGAGGCGTAACAACGTCGGAAGCAACACGTGGTTAAGTTGAAGAAGATGAGGGAGAAGCGGATTCAGCAACGAGTGAAAATGATGGTTGCTTCGTCCCTCCAACTTAACTGCGGGAAGGTGCAGCTTTGTGATTTGACGCCTCATTGCTCATTACTACACCGGCGCCATGACTGAGGTGCTTCACCCCGGCTGCTCTGCTTGTGATACGGTATGGCACGTGGACCTGGTAGCTTGATGTCCCACATGTCGGCGAAAGGGACTAGAAGATTTATGAAAGCGAGCGCTCCACTCTTACGACAAAGGAGTAGACGACGCGACGGCCCAGTGCACTGTCACTTGTACTGTATAGTACTAGTATAGTTTTGCTGTTTCACATGATCCATCGATACAAACCCGATTAAACAGGAAAGGGCGGATTTTTCCCTTGATGAGATGATACTAGCCATAGATTTCAAAGGCAATTTTAATGTATGCAAACTGAATAATTATAAGTAACAATATGATATCTAGTAAAACTAAAAACACATATGATTTATTGTGTTAGAGTGTAGTAGTAGTCTTTGTATTGCATAGTTGTTAGATGTAACATGCGAGAACATGTAGAGCTGTAGTTTTGGAGGGCCTACGAGAGAAAAGCGTAACACGGTCACCGAACTTGAGAATAAGCTGATTACGGTCACTATATACGTTTTGGCGGTGATTATCTGATCACTTGCTCACAGCTCAGCATCGGATTGCACTCTATTGACCGGCCAAATAGTCTGCGTGGCGCCATGTTGACTAGTTAAATTGACCACGTTCATTGTGGGTCCCACCTGTTAGTTCGCATAGGCAAAAGGTCAGATAAACACAAATTTACGCAGGCGCGACAAGGCTCCAACACGTGCACGGGAATCACCTGGTTGTGTATGTGTCTGTCAGGGCCTGATGTTGCGCATACACGTGTAGGTTGAGTACTTGAGCATGAGAGTGTGTGTTGGTCGTGTGGTGTACTGGTGTGTGCATGCATGCGTGCGTGTGTGCGTGTGAGTGTTGCGTGCGCGTGCGTGTGAGTGTTGCGTATGCGTGCGTGGCTGCGTGTGTACGCGTGTGAGTGTTGTGTGCATGCGTGGGTGCATGTGTTTGTGTGAGTGTTGCGTGGATGCAGTTCGTGTGCATGCGTGCGTGTGTGTATAATCACCACACCAGCTCCTCGTGTGTTAAAACAGATGGCTCAACATACCAATACAAGGCCACCTTGTCCGCTGTGCTTCATGGTCATGACTTCGAACCACCGTCCAAATATTTTTTTGTCGTTTGTTTTCATTCTTACTAGCAAGATGCCCGTGCGTTGCACGTAACATCAAGATGCATTTATATGACTTGTTTATCTTGTGAGAGAAAAGGATGGACGAGGGAAGGCCTTATTTGCAAATGTGGAGAGGTGTGTGGGTACCTTTTTGCAAAATTGCCATAGTTTCTTTCCTATCCGTTAGATATAAATCGGACGGCCTATATTGCAGGATGGCAGGCACACCATCATCACCAACTCATTTTTATAAGAGTGTATTTTATGTATTTTATAAGAGTGTAGATGTAGAGTAGATACAAGTCGACGGTGGAGCACGATGGTAGTGAGATAATGTGATGCAACACTAGAGGTGCCACGTGGAAGCGTTTAATCGGTCAACTAGTCATGTCATGAGCAAATATCTGAGTTGTACGGTGAGCCGTGACGCATAATAACCACTAAGCATAAATGGTGACCGTAAATGAGTGGATTCTAAAGTCCGATTAATACGTATCGTGCTTTTCGCTTCAAATACAATGGTCATCATTGCATATATCGCGAGAGAAAGATGAAACATGCGTGAATTTTACGGGGGCTTACTTTTAGAGGACACGGAGATAGTTTTGTGTGCATACGTGAAAGGGCGTCAGGGGGTATGCGATGGAGAGAGAGATGCTCTTCGCTTCTCTTTATTATGACTAACTTTGTATATAGTATAAAAATATACAAATTCACAGTCTTGGAATAAATATCATTGTGGGCACCATGCAATGCAAATTAGCGTTAGTACTCCTCCATATAACTTTGTAATGTTGTATATATGTAGAAACTCTAAAATATTTTTTGGCCACACTTTATTCAAAAGGAATGTTGTATGCAAAATAAACGTGAAGAGAGGGCTTTTTAGATCAATGGGGTACATGATGTAACATGTGTGAATGTGTAGTTGATGCATTTGGCGGGGCCTAGAGAGGTATGTGTGTGTACGTATTCGAGGGAGGCATGGATAGAGGGGCCGACAGGGGGGGGGGGGGGGGGGGGGAGAGATAGCACGAGAAATGAGAGTGGTCTAGAGAGAGAGAGAGAGCCGAATATGACGTCACCATAAGAGATTCCATTCCCTTGAGTGTGTATATGCAAGGAGGGAGGGAATAGAGGCACCAGGAGAAATTTTCTGTGTGTGTGGTGTTTGTGTTGGTATGTGTGGGTGTGAGAAGATAATGAGACGTGGGGGCAGAGGGTGTGTCACCGGGTGAGGTCCGGTGGGTCGAGGTGAGGCCCTTTGTTCTGTTCCGTCCTGCGCCACATTGGTCGGCCCATGACGCATTTAGGAAGACCCATGGATGACTAGTCGTACAAGACAAAGATAGCAGAATTGTGAAGGACTCTGTGTCCACTAACAAAGCGGGCTAGGATTTGTAACCCTAGGTTCTCGGACTAAGGTAACCCCTTTATCTATGATATTACTATTCATCCAGCCTAACTTTAAGGGGCATCCTACAGAATGCTCTGCTAGAATCATACTCGCCGATTAGGAAGAGAGGTGTGAGACAATGCGTGAGAGACAAAGCGTAAAGATAATGTGCGTACATGAGACACGTAGGCAGGTCCATGTATATAGAAAGGGTCGATGAGGATTGTGCATGTGTATGTTTGCGAGAGGAAGAGTGCTTGTGATAAAGGTTAGTGAAAATAGTTGTAAATGGTTATGGGAGGGAGGGAGGGTTATATCTAGAGCATGTGTGCGAGAAAGACACCTCTGGAGAGAGTGTGTGAGCATGTGTGAGAGACCACCGATGGAGACTGAAACTACACGTAAAAGACTGCTCTACACATTGATTAAAGATATAAATTGTATCCAAATATTAGGATGGGATCATGATATTTGCAATTCGCGTAAGGACCGGTCATTGATCCATCAGACATCTAGATTCTATCGAATTTGAGCATGTCTATGTTATTATTCGACACAATTGATCCACATAGTTAGTATTTTGAACTCCAGACAATGCATCGCTTTAGCAATCGAATATAAGCGTGAGTATAGTTCATGTTGTGTGTGTAAAGCACATTATACATACGAAAGTTACACAATGGACATTATAAATAGCTACTACCTATGAACTAGCATACATTTGAATTCAACTTAAGGTGGTTTAAAAAATCGAATTCAACATGAAGTCCATTCAATTATTTGAATTTGATATCATGGCATTTGTAAACCATACCTAAATTATGGGGGCACCAATCTTTGCTCTGATTTTGTACATAATAGCATATGTAGTCGTGTACAAAATAGATTCAAATTTAGCTCTTCCATTCCAAAATAATCGTAGTTATAGGATTTTCAAGTGTCAAAATTCCAAAAAAAGCGGATAATTTAATGAGGTTTTCAAACATACAAGGTCAAATATAACGTTGTATATTTAGGTCAATCCTCATAGTTTAAGAGTACTCTAAACGTGAATGCTTGTGTTTCAAAATTTCGAACGAAGCGCCAAAAGAGCCTCTACTTGCCTGAAACCGCGTGAGACAAATGTTTGGTAGTACAAGGAAATTACTTTTCTAATAACTCCGACCCATGAAACCTACCGGCCCGACGTCGAAAGTTCTAAACCGGGGTAGGTTTGTAGCTTCATCTAGACGCCACACAACCGCATCCGAAAAACATTCATACACAATGGCCGCCCTAAGCACACATGCTTGTGACGAAATCGCCTCCCGCCCACTATTTGGGATATCTGGGATTACCATCCTACCCCGACCCATGATGGGTCCGAAATTTAATAGGGGGCAAAGTTTGTACTTTCCCCAAATTTCAAACAAGCGCGTCCCATCTTCTGTTCAAAAAGCCAAAAACAAGCGCGTCCCAGGCGAAACATGGTTCCCCCCACCCGTCCGATTCCCCATTACGTACTCGTGGGCACCAAAACTACCTCTCCACCCGGCCCTTGAAACCCCGGCGTCCTCCGTCCCGCCACCCCATCCCACCCATCAACCGCCCTCCTCCATCACGCCGGAGCTGATACCCCGACGTCGTCGTCCACCGCAACCTCAACCACAACGCCCTCCACGGCTAGTAGTTGAAGCCGAGGCCGAGCCGTCCGTACCCGAGCCAGTTCAACCACGCCGTCATGCGCCTCACCGCTGCCGCTCCAACTTCGCCACCCTCCACCGTGACTGGAGCTGTTCACCTACGCCGTCCTTCGCCGCCTCGGATCTGCTTCCCCTCACCGTGACATCTGGCCCACGGCAACCATGATCAACAATTTGGCCATGGGTTCGTCCAAGCTCGCACCCTCCGTAACATCGGTTTCCCTAAGAAAAAGAAGGAAATCAGCTCGACTTTTGGAGGTGACCACACCAGCAACCGAAAAAGGTACTCCTCTTCCCTTATTCGTGCAAATCTTACGTCTCTGCTTGCACGGTATTCATCCCACAAAAGACACTACTTGACCGCTTCTTCTTGATACTAGATGTTCCCAGTAACTCGCGATGCACAAGGTTTCTCCTCATATACTATTTCACCTTAGCTAGAGGTCCGTCGCCCCCAGGAATTTCAATTTCTGGCCAGTTGATTCCCAATTAACGGAAGCATTCACCGGCGATCAGGTGCTAGTATGCCTATTACGCCGGGAAGCAGCGCCTTTGGTGTTTATCTTAGGGCGCAGCGGCCTAGAGCTCTGGCGCCTCGATCTGGAGGTCGGCCGGGATTAAAGGGATGGCCTGGGGCGCCGCCAAGCACTGACGGTGGTGTGAGGTCGATGGAGGGCGAGCGGCGGAGGCAGGGTCTGGGCCGGTGGTCGCCGGGCGGTTCGAGAAAGATCGCACAAAGGATGGCGGGAGGTAGACGAAGGCCATCTGCTCGTTCCTTATAGATCAGACGGTTCATTAAAAAAAATCGACTGACCTATTTATTTTCAGCCGACTGTTATCTTAGATATGACCACATGTGGTGGTGTGCTGGAGGAGTACCTGCATTTCCTGTGCTCATATATTACAAAATGATACGGAGTAGAACCTAATTTTGTTTGCCATGCAATGTTGTAGAGCTATCATATGTCTCCTGTCATTTATTTTTCAGCCACCTGCTATCTGCTAGTTTTACAGTGCACTAGTACTGCACACACTTCACCCTTACTCTCACTGTTGTGTTTTTATGCAAGGGTATTTCAGACTCTGCTGCCATGAGAGAAGCCAAAAAGAAAAGAGATAAGTCGCTCCAGCTTGTGTGCGGCTAGGCACGACACGTTTCAATGCTTTAAAGGGTGCAGTGTCAGCAGATGGAGACGGGGAATGTAGCTCTGGAGTTGATGACCTCGCTTGCAATGAACCACCATCCAGGTGCTTGCTTTAACTTCGCGATGTCATATGTGGTTGCATGTTCCATATGGTGTCTAGCTTGTATTCGAAGGCCGAAGTCGATAAGATAAGGAAAGATATTTTTTTACATGAACCACCATCCCGTGAGCACCGGAAGACAAATAGCTAGTCGTAGGCCTTGGCCGAGCCAAAGGACAAGCCCATCAAAGATAGGAATCACACGGAAGCCAACTAAAAAGCTGCGATGGTGGCGAAGCAGCCCGCCTCCCACCGTGCTCTCGGGTCCTAGATGATCATGCTCACCACTCCAGTAGGATGTCTAGCTTGTATTGCTTCCAATTTGGTTAAATTGCATCTGTTTAGCTTACACATTATACCTTTGAATATGACATGCCTTTACGCTTTTTGGTACATACTAGTACATACGTGTATTAACCATGTTCTTACATCAAACTAATGTTCTTGTGTATCCCTCATCAATCACTTATGACGAGGCAGGCGGCAAGGGGACTACTCCTCATTTAAAGAATGCAAGGTGTCGGCCTCCCGACATGATTCTCAAGAAATGTAAATGCTACATGAAGATAGTGAACGTAGCTCTGTAGTTGATTCTGACATTTCCCCTACACTAGCATCGCAGTGCTTGCTCTAACTTGGCAGCGTGATATGTGGTTGCATGTTGCATATGGTGTCTAGATTGCAATTCTTCCAATCTGGTTAAACTGTATGTGCTAGTCTCGCTTAGCTTATACATTATACCAAGTAATGTGACATGCCTTCTGTATTTAGTACATAGTACATCTGTCTATTAAACATGTCCTTACATAAAACTATTGTTTTTTGTATCCCGCATCAATCAACATGATGAGACACCTTTAGTATATGCACGGTCACGATATTAGTTGCATCTTTCATATGATTTATAGCATCATTGCTTCTAATTTGTTGAAATTCCATTTATGATGGGATGCTTTTAACTTGGCGAGTCATTTTGGTTGCATCTTTCATGTGGTGTCTAGCTTGCATTGCTTCTTATTTGCTGGAATTGTTTCTGCTTAGTTTACACTAACAGTTGTGAACATGCCATGTCGTCCTATTTTTCGTACATATTCCATCCACGGTATCATGTGTTTGCCTTACATCAAAGTAGTGATTGTCAAGATCATGCATGAATGAGTTACGAAGAGAGAATTTATTGCTTTTTCTTGTTGGTTTTACTTGACAATTCAAAATCAATAAAAGCGGAAGGAAGTTAGCAAGGCAGCGGATAAAGGTGCTCCTTCGAACGGAGGGCCTCTACAGCTTTCTACTCCTCCACACCCCCCAGATGATTTCCAAGACAACACATTCATAGACACTCAACAAAGCTGTGTTTATGATGAGCATGTTTCCCCTAGTACAGCATCACCGGTGCTCCCTCTAACTTGGCACTATTATATGTGGTTGCATGTTATGTGTGATGTCTAGCTTGTATTGCTTCTAATTTTGTTGAATTCCATCTGCTTACTTTACACATTATACTTGAATAAGACACGTGTCCTGTTTCTAGAACATACAATATCTGTCTATCACACCATGTTCTTACATCAAATTACTACTGTTGTGTAACCTGCAACAATCACTTATCATAAGACACGTTTGACTTTGGAGTGTGATATAGGTTACATCTCACATTCTTTTCTAGCTTGTACTAATTTGTTGAAATGGCACTTATGACGAGACAGTTTTAACTTGGTAGAGTGATATTCGTTGCATCTTTCATATGGTGTTTAGCTTTCATTGCTTCTAATTTGTTGAAATGCCTTCTCCTTAGTTTACACATCATAAGCTGTGAATATGCAATATTGGGAATATGCAATGACACTAATGACGAGAGACCTCTAACATGGTAGTGTGATGTTGTTTGCATCTTGCATACGATTTATTTCTTGTACTGCTTCACATTTGTTTAAACGCCATTTATGATGAGACACTGTTAACTTGGCAGAGCGATATTTGTAGCAGCTTTCATATGGTGTCTACCTTCCATTGCATTGCTTCTAATTTGGTGAAATGTCTTCTTCTAAGTTTACACATCATAGTTCTGGTTATCTCTTCCGTCCTGTTTTTCATACATATTACATACTCCTATCATGTGGTTGTCTAACATCAAAGTTCAGTTCGTCTGCATCACACATTAATTTGTTCTGAAGAACTAAATTGTTATTCGTTTTTCTTGTTGGCTTGACTTAACATGGCACAGAGAAAGAGGAAGAAACACAGAATGGCAGGGAATGAGAAGCGGATGAATCCTGCAGATTCTGCCGGCAATGCTTGATGGTGCAATAGAAGGTCAAAGTCCAATGAAAAATTCTACAAACCACGGCATCCCATGCTACACGAGTTGCAAAAAGACAAACAGAAACAAATAGCTACCACCAAACAAGCGAGACATCAGTAGTTCTTGCAACACCTACCACAGTACTACAATTTGCACGACGTACTTTCGTCGTCAATAACCGAGCTAGCAAAGACGTTCCCAAGCTCCCTTGCCACCGACACTACTTCCCAAGCACTCTTGACACAAGGCGAGTTGGCAATATCGATGAACCTTGTGAGCTTCAACAGCAAGAAGGTAGTTGCTTTGGAGTCAAATTCTGATTGCATGCTTCTTTATATGTAGTCTCACGGTTTGATGTACACTAACACTTCCTTATGTTTGTTGTTGGACTAGCACCTAGGCGCAAGAGGAAACAAACATCGGTATAATGCTCGATAGGTTAACTAAATCTAGAGGAGGAAGAATGGAGATCCGTTTTGAGGCAGGTTTAAAAAGGCCACGTGATGCTGCTGAGTCAGCCAAGTTAGTATCAGAGGCAGCGGTTGCTGTTAGGTGTCATGTACGTATCCTCCCAACATGGATTCAGTACAGGAATAACAAAGACGAAACCCAGTTCAACATCTTCCTCGACCATTTATCTGTAAGTATGGTTATGCATGGAAACTAGTAATATCGTCTTGCTCTGTCCAATACTTTCTAGGTTGCTGATAATGAGACTCCCATAATTTTTAACAAATGAGGTTCAAGTTGGATAGCCAAGATGATGCAACCAGACAAGCTTGTGCCCATGTTTTCAAGCTGCTCTGCGACAATATCGGTATAACTTGAGGAAAACTCACTTTGAAGGCAAGGCTAACAGTGAACTTGCCCAAACATCTCCAGTGGAAAATATATCTGATGAAGACTAGAGAGGCCTTGTTAAACACTGGTCTGATCCGAATTATCAGGTACATTATATATATGTCATTAGATCACATGTTGAAGTCCTATTTACGCATGTGCCACACAAATCTATCTTCTTGTAGGTGAACTGTTCAAAGCACAAGGCCAACCATACGAAAGTGAAATT
The DNA here is from genome assembly GCA_021605145.1 of Aegilops bicornis. Taxonomy (NCBI): domain Eukaryota; kingdom Viridiplantae; phylum Streptophyta; class Magnoliopsida; order Poales; family Poaceae; genus Aegilops; species Aegilops bicornis. The sequence goes on from CM038675.1 coordinate 305,187,018, forward strand.
CCAACAGACGACAGGATCTCGTAGCTATATTGCACACTGCGAGGCTCTTGTAATTAGCTACTGTTTCACTCTTTTCGCTGTACCATATTATCAGATCTATATTGACTTTTTCCAAATGTAGAGGAAAGCCCGCAAGGACCAAAAAGTACCTGAACCAAATGCTGTGGAAATCTTCAAGGACTGTCACACCAGCAAGAAGAAGGGCATGAGGTGCGAGACGGTGGAAGGTGTTCGAACCTCAACGGTCTGCCGGAACCTGAAATCCGATATTTGGCGCGCCAGGTAGGGGTGCGCCGGAATCTGCCTTTCGTCGCCTCGTTCTTCCCCGACCACCGCAACCATGTACGGCCTTTCGTCCGGGCCGCGCCCGGCAGCCGAAAGGCGCCCTCGCCTCCCATGTCGCCATATAGCTCTCCGTCGTGGCGCCCTCGTCGTTCCCGTCGCCGTCAACGCCGCCACCGCCCGGCGGGGAACGGCAGCAAGCATCATCTCAAAGACTATTCCATGAGGCGGGGCGGCCGCCGCCACGCCTTCGCTCACCCTCGCTGGTTCTTTGTCACGGCGCGCTTAGGCTGCCATGGAGGCCCGAGCTGCACTCATCGCGGCAAACGAGCTCCTGCGCTACCACCCCGTCGACGACGTCTACGAAGAATGGCTCGACTGAGTCACCGAGCTCATCCGCGCTGCAGGAGGCGCTCCCGCACCGTCCGTCTCGCTGCACCGCACCCCGCCCCGTGCGGGCGATGAAGCTCCCGGGGCGCCTCAGCCGCCTCCTCCTCAAGAAGGCGACTGCCCCCAAGGTGCGCGGCCTGGCGGAACCCGCTCCGCCAGCGCCCGGCGCTGCAAGAGCAGAGCTGCCAAGAAGTTCCTCGCCCACAAGAAGCTGCCCGGCGCTCCCGCTCCGGCATGTCAGACCTTTGCGCTGCCCCCACCATGAGCAGGAGGCCCGCAAGACCAAGCTCTCTGTCCCGAGGCCCCCAGCGGCCATGGCGGGCTGCCGCGCCTTCACCCCTCGAAGGCTGCAGCGTCGCGTGGCTCCGCCAAGTTCAAGCCAGACCTGCCTCGCCACTGACGGCACAGTGACCCTACGGAATTCCTCCAGGCTCTCTGAGCTTGGCATTGAGGCTTCAAGCGGGATGAAAAGGTCATGGCGAACTGGTTTCCCATGGCGCTCAGGACGGAGCCCGCACTGGCTCTGAATCCGGCCCCAGTGCACGATCTCTTCTGGCCGAGATGCGCACCCGCTTCATCGCCAACTTCCAGGGTACTCGCGACCGGCCACCCGCCGTAAGCGACATGTGCCGAATCAAGCAGCAGCCAGGGGAAACCCTGCAAAAGTACATCCAGTGCTTCAACAACGCACGCCTCAAGATCCCGAGGGTAACAGAGGAGGCCATCATCTCTGCCTTCTCCGACGGCGTGCGCAACGTCAAGATGAAGGAGGAGCTGGCGATGCATGAAGATCTGTGCACCTCCCTGGAGCTGTTCAACTTGGCGACCAAGTGCGCCAGGCTGAGGAGGGCGCCTCTCCTCCTCGAGCTGCTCGCCGCAGATCCCAAGAAAAAGAAGTCCAAAGCTAAGGACGTGAAGCGCAAGGGGGCTGCCGTACTCGTGGCCGAACGAGACACCAAGCGAGGCAGAGATCAGCCCGAGTCCTCCAAGGGCAGCGGGCTGTGTGTACCACGACCTCCACACCCACAACACCAATGAATGTCAAGAGATCCGGGTCAAGGCGCTTGAAGGAAGGGTCGGCAGACGCCCAAAGCGCATAGCGACCGGGCTACTGGGCCGAGGAGGAGGAAGGAATGCAGGATCTTTGGGAAGACCAGCCCGCGCCAAGGGTGGCGCGACCAACCTCGCGAGGACCGTTATAAGACCCGCATGAGGGAGGCCGAGGGATCAACCTTGGGAGGATCGTCCGCAGGGAACGGCATGCCTCCCTCCACTTTGCCGCCGCCAAGGAGAATTGAAGACCGTCATCGACGAGGGGGTGGGGGCTTCCGGGAACTGCGGCGATCGCTGCATCCCGGGCGAGAGCTCAAGCCTGACCTTTTCAGCGCATCTTCAAGCAGTTCACCAGCGAAGTGAATGCAGTCCTCCCCAAGCTCGAGGCCTTGGCGCCCTCTCGGGTGGTCGGCATGCGCCATCATGTTGATTCGGCGGATCGGCTCAAGTCTTGGCAGCCCACGGCCGGAGTTCTCCCGATGCTTTGTTCCCCAATCATCGGCAATGTGCTGGTCACCAAGACCCTCATCGACGGGCGGGCAGGACTCAACATCTGTCCGTGGAAACATTCAACAATCTTCAAGTGCCTTACTGATCGGCTTCAGCCAACCAAGCCTTTCTCCGGAGTCACCGACGGCTCCACGGTCCCGATCGGGCAGGTCCGCCTTCCTGTCACCTTCGGGGCTCGCGACAACTACCGCACCGAGCTCATCGACTTCGACGCCGCCCATGTTCACCTCCCGTACAACGCCATCCTCGGGTACCCGGCGCTGGCCAAATTCATGGCCGTAACCCACCACGGCTACAACGTCCTCAAGATGCCAGGAAGCGGCGGGGTCATCACGGTGCCCTGTGAAGAGAGAGACGATGTGCTCCCTCGAGCGAGCCTTTCAGCCGCATCACTAGAAGACCAGACCACAGCGGCAGGAGGCCTCCCGAGGCCGCACCCAAGAAGAAGAAGACTTGACCGCCCGGCTCCTCAAGAGGCAGGCCCCTCAGGCCCGCGCCCGGGGGAGCCTCCTTCCATCGCATAGGAAGCGCGCGGCGCCCTCCTCGAGCCGGGCTCGGGCCTCTCCTGGAGGCCGCCGACCTCGCCAAGGTCACGAGGGAGGCGCTTGGGCACCACATGGAGGCGTGCTCAAGCACGCTTTCCATAGCAAGGTGAACAAGGCAAGGAGGGCTGAACCCTCGGGGAGTTCGTCGGCAAGGCCATTCAGGAGCTACAAGAGTCAAGGGTCATGAGGAGGGGCAGCGCCGCCGCCTGGCTGTGGCCCCCATCCAGCAAGGATGGTGTGCAGCGTCTGCATCGACATACCAGGCTCAACCGATCCGGCGTCTCAAGAGCGCCTCGGCCCTCGCGAGTGGGACGCTACAGGGTCCGCCCCACGCCTACGTGCATGCCTTATGGCCTGCCAAACGCGGCAGCTGCGCACCAGCGTCTCATGAGGGCCATCCTGGAGGCTCAAGAGGTCAGGCACGCCGCAGCCCTGGCGGAGATGGAGATGGCCCCCGAGGAGCCGCCGGCGCCTCCGGATCCTCCCGAGGCCCCGGGCCTGGGGGCTCGTGAGGATCGGCTCCCGTAGCCCACCGAGTCTGCTACACCAACACCCCTTCGTCCTCAACATCACCAAGTGACATCTTTAAGTTTTATTTCCGGCTGGGAGCGCCTTGAGTGGTCAGATTATTCCTGTGCAGCGTGGGTCCGTCCCTCGCGGCATGTATCCCTTTATTTCATGTCATTAGCCTATCCTGTTGGGGCGCCCTCGGCTGCATCAGCCCCAAGCCGCTCGGGCCTATCCCAATGACATGTATCCTTCTTACGAATCTCTTAGGATTATGCTCTCGCTCCACCATGCTTGTTATTCGGTGCCTTTTCCTGGGTGACGGAATCTTGCACGTTAAAGGGGGGGTGCCTGAGCATCGCGACTCAGGGCTCCTACCGGCTCTCCGGCCCCCACCCTCTGGTCTTGTCCATGGCATCGCGACCTGGCTTGCCAGCGATGGCAGAGACCAGCCCGAGAGCCGGGACCCGAGGATGTAGAGTTTCTGCATCTACCCCAGCTTATGCGTTAAAGGGGTGCTGAGCATCGCGACTCAGGGCTCCTACTGCCTCTCAGGCCCTCACCCTCTGGTCTTGTCCATGGCATCGCGACTTGGCTTGCCAAATAAGGCTGAGACCAGCCCGAGAGCCGGGACCAAGACGAGAGCACCGCATCTGGCCAAATTTGCAGGAACACACTTGAAGATAAGGCCTGCAGCCAGGCGCAACCCGCTTTGAGGTAGGGCCCGTGAGTCTGTCTTTGGCTCACGGGTGCCCCAACACACCTCGCGAGGCCTCTCGCGCCTCTCCCAAGCAACTAACGGCAGGACTAACGACCGCCACGGCGAGCTCTTGTTCCTTTTGTGGTGAACCTGCAGGGTCCCTCCAAGGAGCACGAGACGACCTCGCCACGCAATCTCTCGCCGGCCTAAGCACGGACCTAGCGCCACACCAGGAAGCATTGTCCTGACCCTCGAGATAAGTCACCCCCCCGGACACACTAGTTATCGCAACACCATCCCCACACTCAATGCAACCCCGTGTTAGCAACGTCGCTCTCCGTTCTCACCGAATGATGGCTGCTTGAGCTCCAAGGGGGACCCCCTGAGCATCGCGATTCAGGCTCTTCTGGGACCTCGGGCCGCTCACCTCCCAGCCTTGACCACGGCATCGGGACTGGCATACCAAATGACGGCTGAAGCCGCCTTTGGGCCCAGGACACGCCGGCCAAGAGCATCAAGCCCTCACGAGGTCCGGAAAGGAAGAAACTAAGCTAAGACGGAATAAGCATCTGTGCTGCTTCACAATAAGGATCATATTGACAAACGAAGCTACAAACATCTTACAAGCCCCCCGCTGGGTACATTCTTGGCTCCTCGCAGAACAAAAGATGCGAATCCTAAGGAGTCCTACCTCAGGGGACCACCGCTGGCAGATGCCGCCATCATCATGTGGGTCTGCACAGCGCCCGGCCCCCATCCAGATCAGGGGTGGCGGCGACTGGCCCGCCCTATTCCGGAGCGGGCGCAGAGCTCGGGGCTCGTAGCTGTCGTCGCTCGTCTCCGGCGTCGCGAAGAGCTCGGCGGAGTCGCTGGATCCTCCGGCGCCTTCGTCGCCTGAGGAGCTGCCAAGGGAGTGGTTGGTCGGCCTTTGTCTCACCGCAGCAGGACCTCGACCACCTCTCCCGGGGCAGCACTCCCGCAGACGACGAAGCACCATCGTACTCCAGGTGGATCGTGAGGGCGCCCCTCGTCCTGCAGACCCGGGCGACCTCACCCCAGCCTCGAGTCATGAAGACCTCGCCCGGGGCAACTACTGGCGACCTCTGCCTGTCGCGAGGGTGCCGTGAAGCCGGGCGTGCAGAACCAGAAGTCCCAGGGGTTCTTCACGGACGACGGAGAGGCGAAGAAAGAAGGAAGACGAATCTAAGACTTAGGAGGCGTGGCGACGTGAAGAACGAACTCCCGGCAGGAGCCCTCGGCGTGGACTCCAGGGGGGAAGACGCACACCTTCGTGACCCGCCCGCGTCATCGGCGGCGCCGCTCGTGGCGCCCGGCGTCGCCTCCTTCAGAGCCACCAATTTGCGCGTACAAGGGAAGAGGGAACCCTGGTGGCGGCTGCTCGCACCAGGGCATGGGCGCCTCCTGGCGAGCTCTCTTGTCCTGACACCAGAGGGCAAGCCGCTTCTTCGGGGGGAGCAGGTCAGGATCCTCTTGAGGAGCCTTTCCCTTCTCTTCCGTGGAGACCGGCGGATCGGAGCCATGGCAACAGTATTTAAACGAGGAGGAGGAGAAGTAGAATGATAGATCGGAAGGGCGCTGGCCGTCCGTACTTATAGCCGGGCGAAGGCCAACTGTCGGCCTCCACGATCACCGTAATCATGACCGACTACGCATGCAGGGACTTGTCGAATCCAGGTGGTTACCGAGGCATCGTGGGGAAGCAAGGCACGCGTCCAATCAACCGCCACGTCACCCAAGGCCGCGAGCTGTTAGGGGCCATGACGCCGCAGACTTGCCCTTTCGCCTCTCTGCTCGGCCAAGTTCGGGCGCGCCATGGGCCCGGGGGCTACTGTCGGCGTTCTGGGAACGGGGGTCCCCAGACTTGCCTGCCTGCAGCCTGCGGCGTGGCTCAAAGGAGGCCCAACATGGCCATCTTCATCAACGCAAGCTCAAGACCCTCGCGAGGGGCCAAGCCTCGCGGGGCGGACGACAAGGAGCTTCCTCAGGCACGACCTCGTCAGGCTGGCTCATGAGGAGGCGGAGAGTTCAAGGCAGGGGTACCTCGCGAGGTGTCCATGACGCAAGCCATGACGACCAAGGGCGCCCGGTGGCGCCAGCCCGCCAGTGATGTCCTACTTTCCTCTTTGGTGCAAATGGAGCAAGCGCAGCGAGAGCATCAAGCAAAGGCATCCGCTTCGGTGCAACAAGACCAAGACCAGCCCCAACGGTGGAAGGAGTCATCGTGGAGCCCAAGCAGGCGTCATCACCAGAGCCTTTAGCAGGCGAGGACCAACTTTAGTCAGGATAAGTGTACCCGCTGTTCCCCTTCAAAATAGCCAATTGTTGGCACCCTTCCCGCTCAATGTTTGGGAAGAGGCCCAGGGCCTTCGCCTATAAATAGGAGTAGCCACACTCAGAGCTAGGGGCATCAAAAGAAGAGGGAGAGAATGGGTTAGAGATCGGAATCCCCATCAAGAAGCCAGTAGTTAGAGCGACCGAACACCACCTAGCAGTTCATCGCACCCGCCAAGAACAGACCCTCCCGAGGCTGTTCTTCCTTGTATTGTTCCTCATCAGCCCAAGAGGCAATCCACCACACGACACACTGGAGTAGGGTATTACACCACAATGGTGGCCTGAACCAGTATAAATCCCGTGTCTCTTGTGTTGTTTCGTTTAGTAGTTTAGGTCCCAGCGATTCGGCGAGGTGCGAGACGGTGGAAGGTTGGATCTCCACGCGCACCCCAGTGTTCGAACCTCAAGGGTCTGCCGGAACCCGAAATCCGACAAACTATAACCGCAATGTCAGCACTTGCTGCAGTGGGTCAGTACCTGTCCACTACCAGTACGAAAAGCACATTCCTGCGTAATACTGGGTTGGTTGTTAAGGCAATTTCGTCCAAACTGCCTCATGATCAAGATATGCAAGCTCAAATCAATGTTGTGTCTGCGCTCCAGACACAAGTCTATTCCCTAACAGAGACCCTTTGTGAAACAAGGAGAAACATTGCTCAATGTCGTCAAGATATGCATGGTTTTGAAACCAGACTATCAGACATTCGCTATGTTGTTCAGGAGCCTAGGGGAAATGAAGGCGAGGGTTATGGTGCTCCATCGGACAATACAACATGAAAACGTAACAGCCAGGTCAAATGAACTGAGCTTCTGAACTTCTGGTGGTGGATTTATCTGCTAGACTGTTCTGTTTTATGCCAACCTTCCTTTTGTTATATAGTTGTAATTTGTATTGGTGCGATACAAAATTTATTCTTAACGTGCAGCCACCGCCTGAAGAAAACAACAAGCCATTTTTGTATAGTGTAGGGTGTTCCCTATATTTGCACTGGTGGCGATCTTTGATGCCGAGTGGATGTAATCTGCGCAATCGCCTTAATAGCCTAAGCGTTAGTTTCGACCTTATTTATTTCCTAGTCTTCTTTTTCCCTGGTTTGCTAGTGGCCGCAACTACCATGGGCCATATATGGGCCGTAGGATCCATGGGTCTCCTACGGGCCGTCGATAAATGGGCCTGTAATCGGTGGGCCTCGGGTCGTCGGATAAATGTGTCTACGTGGGCCATAATCGGGCGTAATTGGTATCGGCCCAGCACGGTAACAGGCCGTTAACAGGCCGTAGGATAGCAAAGGCTTAATTCTGTCACAGGCATAACGGGTCGTTAATGGGCCAGGATAGAGGACGGGCTGGAAACGGCGCAATGGGTTAACATGCCAGAAACGGGCCGACTCTTGCCATGGGCCGAATTTGGCCCATTAGGGTAACAGGCCAGTAACAGGCCAACTCTTGCCATGGGCCAAATTTGGCCCATTAGTGGAACATGCCAGTAACGGGCCGACTCTTGCCATGGGTCGAATTTGGCCCATTAGGGGAACAGGACAGTAACGGGTCGGAAGTAATCGAGGGCCGAAAAGGAGCCCAAGAATGAATGGTCCGTCAATAGGCCGAAAGCTAACACGGGCTGGAAAAGGCCCATGTAAATCACGGGCCGTTAACGGGTATAAAGAAAATTACTGTTCATTATGGGCTAGACTCACCATGGGCCTGTAACGGGCCGAAAGATACGAAGGCCTCATATGGTCTGAAAGACGTCGTGGGCCATACATGGGCCGAAAATGAAATGGGCTGGTATTATATTCGACGGACCACATGACGTTGTTGGGCCGATTTCCTTTAGGGCCTAACGGGCCATGAGTTAACGGGCCATAAAATGGGCTATTTGCAAAGAGACCGTTAACAGGCTTTTCATGGGCCAGCCTGTTAACTTTTGACCAAGTCAAACGGGCTAGCTTTGTAAGCTAAATGGGCCACTGTTGGGCCGTGCCACGTGTCAACATATCATAGGCGCCTATCTGACCCACTGATGAGCTGACACGTGTTTCGTCCGGCCAATAAGAATTTTACACGTGGATATTCTCATTGGTCGGGGCTGTTAACGGGTTATCGGATCCAAAACCCGACCCGATAGCTTAACGACGTTCCATTATGGTGGATGCCACGAGTCGGTCACCCTTGACGAAAGCACTTCTGTGACGCGCGATTTATCGTCATGGAAGTGGACACTTCCGTGATGATAATTTTGGTAATGTCATGGAACACTTCTACGACACCACAGGTATGACTATCTTGATTCTGTCATAAATTTGTCATGGATGTACATGCATGACAAAAAAAGCGACCTACTGTGACAGACACGTATCATCACGGAAGTGTATTTTTTTTGTAGTGATAGAGCGCGACCAAGAAGGCCGCCCAAGAGCAGCGGAACGACGGGAAGACTGTCTGCCTCCTCCCCCTTGCAGGGAAAGGTGAGTCTCCCTGCCGCCTGTTGATCACCCGACACTCGGCGACCGCCTTGGCCGCCGAGAGGGAGTCAGAGAGAATAACGCCCGCCACCGGATCGACCGTCTCCTCCGATCCCTGGTGCTTGAAGAAGAAGATGAGTTGGGTCCGCCGTGTTTCGGCCCCTGCATTCGAGACGAGCCCTTCCCCAAAGGGTTCACGCTCCCAAGAGATACACCCAAGTACACCGGCTCCGTGAAGCCGGAAGACTGGCTGGTCGACTACTCCACCGCCGTCAGTATAGCGAACAGCAACAAGCGTGTTGCCGTGAAGTACGTTCCGCTCATGCTCCAGGGCACAGCCCGGACATGGCTAAACAGCTTGAAGCCCCGCAGCATCAACAGTTGGGTCGACTTCATCGACGCCTTCGTCCGCAACTTCACCAGCACGTACAAGCGGCCTCCCAAACCTCGCCAGCTTTCCTTGTGCGTGCAAGGCCCCAAAGAGTCAACTCGCGACTACCTCACGCGCTGGGCCGAGCTCCGTAACTCCTGCGAGGGCGTGCACGAGGTGCAGGCCATTGAGTACTTCACCGCCGGGTGCCGAGAAGGCACCCTCCTCAAGCACAAGCTTCTCTGCGATGAGGCAGAGACCCTCGACGAGCTGCTGATCATAGCGGACAAATACGCCACGGCCGACTCCTCTATGAAGGCGGAGATTCAAGTCAGTGCGACTGGCAAAGTGGCTCCGCAGGCTCCTCGAACCCCGGCTGGAGACGCCAGTCGGCGTCAACAGCAGAACGACCATAAGGGCAAAGCCCCACAGCCGGCTTCCACCAGCCGGCAGGTAGCAACAAGATGAAGATCGGCCCGGAAGGGCAGCCTCGACCAAAGCGTCGGAAGGCGGCAAGCCCAACTGGTTGTCGGCTTTCTCATACGAGCAGACTCTGGATGGTCCCTGCAAGTTCCATAGTGGTGCGAAGCCGTCCAACCACACCACCCGAAAGTGCCACTGGCTCACCAGGATCGCCAAGGGAGACGGCCTCTTGCCTCCCCCGCCTGCTGGGCAGCCGCCTCCTCCTCCGCCCCAGCAGCCGGCGGTCAGACCAGTCGGCGCGATACAAGACGAGTACCCAGAAGAGCATGGAGCCTACATGGTGTTCACCAGCGTAGCCGATGATCGACGCAGCAGGCGGTTGCAGCAGCAAGAAGTGAATGCAGTAGCATCAGAAACACTAGAGTTCATGCATTGGTCCGAGAAGCCCATCAGCTGGAGCAGAGCCGACCACCCAGAGGTGATGCCCAATCCCGGCTCCTATGCCTTGGTTTTGGATGCCACCTTCACCACAGATAGGCGAGCTTCTCGTTTCTCCCGAGTCCTGATAGACGGCGGTAGCAGCATCAACATCATGTACAAGGATACCATGGAGAATTTAGGAATCAGACAGAGGCAGCTTCAGTCTAGCCAGACAATATTCCATGGCATAGTTCCTGGCCTTTCCTGCTCACCAATCGGCAAGATCCTGATAGACGTCCTCTTCGGAGACAAAAATCATTTCTGCCTAGAGTCAGTTTGGTTTAAGGTGGTGGACCTTGAGAGCCCATACCATGCATTACTTGGCCGGCCTGCCCTGGCCAAGTTCATGGTTGTCCCCCACTATGCCTACCTCAAGATGAAGATGCCGAGTTCCAAGGGGATTCTGACCATTGCCGGAGACTACATGAAGTCGTCCGCCTACGCAGCTGAGAGCAGTCGGCTGGCCGAGTCCCTTGTGATCGCAGCTGAGAAGCGGCTCCTTGACCGGGTTGTGGCGATGGCAAGCAAGCAGCCAGGGATGTCGCCCGACCCCAAGGAGTCAGAACCTGAGGGCTCGTTCAAGCCGGCCAAAGAAAAAAAGAAGATACCCTTGGACCAGGAGCACCCGGAGAGGTACACTATCGTAGGTGCAAACCTCGACAGCAAATAGGAAGGCGAGCTCGTCGATTTCCTCCGTGAGAATCGGGATATCTTCGCATGGTCTCCCAAAGACATGCTAGGTGTCCCGACGGATCTTGCCGAGCACAAATTACATGTCCGATTTGATGCCAAGCCAGTCAGGCAACCCTTGCGCCGCCTGTCAGAGGAGAAGAGAAGAGTTGTTGGAGAAGAGATAGCCCGGCTGCTGGCAGCCGGCTTCATCATGGAGGTGTTCTTTCCAGAGTGGCTAGCCAACCCAGTCCTAGTGCTGAAGAAGAACAAGCAGTGGCGAATGTGTATTGACTACACTAGCCTCAAAAAAGCATGCCCCAAGGACCCGTTCGCTTTGCCAAGGATCGACCAAGTGATAGACTCCACAGCCGGATGCGAGCTGTTGAGTTTCTTAGATGCATATTCAGGATATCACCAGATCAAGTTGAACCCGACCGACAGACTGAAGACCGCCTTCATCACACCATTTGGAGCCTTCTGCTACTTGACCATGAAGAGGAATGCCGGCGCCACCTTTCAACATTGCATGCAAAAATGCCTCCTCAAGCAACTTGGCGGAAACTCCCACGTTTACATGGACGATGTGGTGGTGAAGACGGAGAAGCGTGGAATGCTGCTGTAAGACCTCAAGGAGACCTTTGAGAACTTGCGCCGATTTCAAATCAAGCTCAACCCAGAGAAATGCGTCTTCGGAGTACCAGCCGGCCAGCTCCTTGGCTTCCTGGTCTCTGAACGCGGCATAGAGTGCAACCCTGTGAAGATCAAGGCCATTGAGAGAATGGAAGTGCCCACCCGACTGCTGGATGTGCAGAAGTTCACTGGCTGTTTGGTGTCCATCAGCCGCTTCATCAGTCGGCTGGGAGAGAAGGCTCTTCCCCTGTACCAACTCATGGAGAAAACCACTTTTTTGAGTGGAACGACAAGGCGGACGAAGCTTTTCTCCAACTGAAGAAGATGTTGACTACTCCACCTGTCGTGGCGGCTCCGACTCCTAAGGAGCCCATGCTCCTCTACATCGCCGCCACCAGCCGAGTAGTCAGCATAGTCATCGTGGTAGAGTGCAAGGGGGAAGGCAAGGCACTAGCGGTCCAGAGACCGGTATATTATTTGAGTGAAGTATTGTCGACCTGCAAGCAAAACTACCCCCACTACCAGAAGATGTGCTACGGCGTGCACTTTGCCGCCAAGAAATTGAAGCCTTACTTTCAAGAGCACCCAATCACTATGGTCTGTACAGCTCCACTGGCCGAGATCATCGGGAGCCGAGACGCTTCGGGCCGAGTGGCCAAATGGGCCATAGATTTGGCCCCCTACACCATCTTCTACCAGCCTCGCACCGCCATCAAGTCACAAGCACTGGCCGACTTCCTCCTCGACTGGGCCGAGACCCAGTATCTGTCGCCAGCGCCCGACTCCACCCATTAGCGAAAGCATTTTGACGGCTCCAAGATGCGCACCGGCTTGGGAGCCGACATCGTCCTGACCTCTCCCGAAGGCGACAAGCTCAAGTACGTGTTGCAAATCCCTTTTGCTGCCTCCAACAACGTCGCCGAATACGAGGCACTCATTCACGGGCTCCGGCTTGCCAAAGAACTCGGCATTCGCCGGATCCTATGCTATGGTGACTCCGACTTGGTGGTCCAGCAGCCGTCCGGTGACTGGGACGCCAAAGACGCAAACATGGCGAGCTACCGCTTCCTCGTGCAGCAACTCAGTGGATATTTTGTAGGGTGCGAGTTTCTCCATGTGCCAAGCAACGACAACGGGCAAGCAGATGCCTTGGCACGAATTGGCTCTTCCCGTCAAGCAATACCATCCGGTGTCGCCCTTCAACGCCTCCTCATGCCGTCTGTCAAGCCATTGGCAGAGTCAGACTCCATCTTCGTGCCGGCTCCTCCCAAAGCAGTCGGATCCGACTCGAGAGCCCCAGCAGACGGCACAAATATTCTGGCAGGCGGCGCGGGGGTCGCGACAGTTGCACCTGGCCCGGGGACTTCAGAACCCGGCCCGGGGACTGCAGCGGTCAGCCCGGAGAATTCATTACTTGACCCGTGGACTGCACCAATCGGCCCGGGGACTTCATCGACACAGGAAGCGGCTGCCGACTCCAACCTGCCGCCTCCCGGCCCAGCCACCCTCGTCCAAGTCGCAGTCCTGACAGTTGCAGAAATTGCAGCACCTTCATGGGCCCAGCCCATCCTCAAATTCCTGGTGAGCAAAGAGCTGCCAGCTGATGAGATCCTGTCTCAGCAAGTGCAACGCCGGGCAGCAGCCTACACCATAGTCAACAAAGAGCTTGTAAGGCGCAGTGTCACCGGCGTCTACCAACGCTGCGTGGAGCCGGAGCAAGGCCAAGCAATTCTCAAGGACATCCATCAAGGCGAGTGTGGCCACCACGCGACTTCAAGAGCACTCGTCGCCAAAGCCTTCTGCCATGTTTTCTTCTGGCCGACTGCTCTTGAAGACGCCAAGGACTTGGTCCAAAAATGCAAAGGGTGCCAGAAGTTCCGCTCCAAGCCACATCAGCCGGCTTTTGCACTCAAGACTATTCCCATTGCCTGGCCCATTACTGTTTGGGGCCTGGACATGGTGGGACCATTCAAAACGGCACGAGGCGACTTGACTCACTTGCTTGTTGCAGTGGACAAGTTCACCAAGTGGATAGAAGCAAAACCAATCAAGAAGTTGAATGGTCCGACTGCTGTGACTTTCATCTCCGACATCACAATTCGATACGGTATTCCACACAGCATCATCACCGACAACGACACAAACTTTGCCAAAGGTGCCTTGGCCCGTTTCTGCGCGACGCAGGGCATCCGACTGGACTTAGCGTCCGTTGCCCATCCGTAGTCAAACAGCCAGGTAGAGTGCGCAAACGGCCTCATCCTGTCCGGCATCAAGCCTCGACTGGTCGAGCCTTCCGGAGCGTTCGCCGCTGCTGGCTTGACGAGTTGCCGACCGTCCCTTCCGAGCCTGCGCACAACTCCAAACAAGTCAACTGGCTTCACACCCTTCTTCCTCGTTTACGGTGCCGAAGCCGTCATCCCAACGGACATAGAGTTCGACTCCCCACGAGTCACCATGTACACCAAGGAGGAAGCAGAAGAAGCACGTCAAGACAGTGTCGATCTGCTGGAAGAGGGTCGGCTGTTGGCACTTAGCCGGTCCAGCATCTACCAGTAGAGCCTGCGCCGATACTACAACCGGAAGGTCAAGCCGAGATCTTTCCAAGAAGGAGACCTTGTGCTCCGGATGATCCAAATAACAACCGGCCAAAGACAAGCTCTCAAAGACCTTGGGAAGGCCCTTTCATCATCAGCAAAGTGTTGGGCAACGACTCCTACTACCTGACCGACGCTCAGAAGCCCTGAGCATGCAAGAGGGACGACTCTGGCAAAGAGACGGAGCGGCCATGGAATGCAAACCTCCTCCGAAGATTTTACAGTTAATACAGTATGTACCACGCTACCTTTTGTATTAAAGTACAAAGACTTCGGCCCCCCCGAGAAGAGCTCGGGGACTGCCCTCTTTTGTCTATATGATAAGAATTATGCCTACGAGTATGTTATCCTTTGTTATGACGCTTGGCACCGGGTTCGACTAGTCGGCCCGGGGACTTGCCGTCTTGTACTATGAAATCCTTTCTGCAGCCGGACAAGTAGTGTGTGGCACTTAAGCCGTCTCCCGTCAGAAGCCGCAGCTCGTAGAGCGACTGTTTGGTGGGAAGGAGTAAGGTAGAATGGGTGTCCACATGAAAAATGGCTATGGACTCAAAGCGTGTACATAGTTTAAGCCGGCTTCCAGCCTTTTACAACCGACTCTTGAGCAGCCGGCTCGCCGTTTTTTACTCAACTTGCTAAAAAACTCTAATGGCTAAGTACTTGCCTTTCCAAAGTAGCTAAGTACTTGACCCAGCAGCAGTCCGCAGAGCGGCTGTCCGGCTGGCAAGACGGCAACCAAGGGAAGGCGGCAAAGGAAAAGGCCAAAAGAGCAATGAGCAAGAAGAGATAGAACTCGGAGAAATATTTACATAGAAAAGTCCCTTGGCTGAATCTTCAAACAGAAGTTTAAGATACACCCTGCGGGTGGAATTGTGCAAATTAACAAGTTCATCGAGACTATTAAGCAGATAAAAACAAAGATAAAGTGGCAGCCTAGGAAGCAGCAGAAGGGTTCGGAGGATCGGAGGAGTCGGCGGTGCCAGTTGTTGGGGCGGTCGGCTGGTCGGTCTCTGCTTGATCCCCTCCGTCGGTAGCTGGCTCGGTCGGGCGCGGCTCGTTGCTAGAGGCACGGTCGAGCTGAGGCTGGCCGTGCGCTCTGTCTTCTGGCGCCTCCCCTTCGCCTCCCTCCTCCGCCTCGCCTTCCTCCTCGCCACTGGAGCCGATCACCTCCGCCGAGTCCTCGCCGTCGTCTGGATTCATCCCGAACCACTCCGGCAGCGCCTCATCGCTGTTCTCAGCCCGATCTGGGACGAAGATGCTGGTGTCGGTGTATTCGGCGATTGACGCCGCGCGCTTGACGAGATCGTCTTCCACAACTGCCAACTCCGCTTGAGCTTCTAGCCAGAACGTGGCTAGCTGGGCTAGACTCAGCCCAGGGTACCACCCCTTGACTAACTCTAAGGCCCAAAGACGCTCCGGCACCAAGCATCAAGAGCCCTTCCAGCCTCATATGCCACCATTCTCCAGCCACCGGCAGTCTGACCGGGGTGCGCGGATGCTGCATATCTAGCCATAGGGCGGCAATCGCCTGGGCGTCGACACGCTGAAGCCGGCGTAGCATCCGGTGAGCCGGCCGAAGGCGGGCCTCGATGCTCAGGATCTGCTCGTCAAGAGTTCGGGAGGCGTCAGTGATACGTCTCCAACGTATCTATAATTTTTTATTGCTCCATGCTACTTTATCTATTGTTTTGGACTATAATGGGTTTTATTGTCCACTTTTATATTATTTTTGGGACTAACCTATTAACCGGAGGCCCAGCCCAGAATTGCTGTTTTTTTTTCCTATTTCAGTGTTTCGAAGAAACGGAATATCAAACGGAGTCCAAACGGAATGAAACCTTCGGGAACGTGATTTTCTCACGAACGTGATCCAGAGACTTGGACCCTACTCAAGGAGTGCGAGGCGTTCACGAGGGTGGGGCGTGCCCCTCCCCGGCGCGCCCGCCTCGTGGGCCCCGACGCTCCACCGACGCATTCTTCCTCCTATATATACCTACGCATTTCAACAGATCGGGGACGGAGCCAAAAACCTAATTCCACCGCCAGAATTTCCCTGTATCCACGAGATCCCATCTTGGGGCCTGTTCAAGCTCACGGAGGGGGCATCCACCACGGAGGGCTTCTACATCAACACCATAGCCCCTCCGATGAAGTGCGAGTAGTTTACTTCAGACCTTCGGGTCCATAGCTAGTAGCTAGATGGCTTCTTCTCTCTTTTTGGATCTCAATACAATGTTCTCCCCCTCTGTCATGGAGATCTATTTGATTTAATCTTCTTTTTGCGGTGTGTTTGTTGAGACCGATGAATTGTGGGTTTATGATCCAGCTTATCTATGGAAAATATTTAATTCTTCTCTGAATTCTTTTATGTATGATTAAGTTATCTTTGCAAGTCTCTTCGAATTATCCATTTGGTTTGGCCAACTAGATTGGCAGTTCTTGCAACGAGAGAAGTGCTTAGCTTTGGGTTCAATCTTGCGGTGACCTTACCAAGTGATGTAAAGGGTTGCAAGGCACGATTGTATCGTTGCCATCGAGGATAACAAGATGGGGTATTTATCATATTGCATGAATTTATTCCTCTACATCATGTCATCTTGCTTAAGGCGTTACTCTGTTTTAACTTAATACTCTAGATGCATGCTGGATAGCGGTCGATGAGTGGAGTAATAGTAGTAGAATCTTGAGAATCGTTTCGGGTCTACTTGTCATGGACGTGATGCCTATATGCATGATCATTGCCTGGATAACCTCATAACTATGCTCAATTCTATCAATTGCTCAACAGTAATTTGTTCACCCACCATAGAATACTTATGCTCTTGAGAGAAGCCACTAGTGAAACCTATGGCCCCCGGGTCTATTCTCATCATATCAATCTCCATCACTTTATTTACTTGCTTTGCTTTTACTTTTTACTTTGCATCTTTATAACAAAAATACCAAAAATATTATCTCTATCAGATCTCACTCTCGAAAGTGACCGTGAAGGGATTGACAACCCCTAAGCGTTGGTTGCAGTAGCTATCGCTTTGTGCGGCACGAGGGACTTGCGCGTGGTCTCCTACTGGATTGATACCTTGGTTCTCAAAAACTGAGGGAAATACTTAAGCTACTGCGCTGCATCATCCTCTCCTCTTCGGGGAAATCCAACGCAAGCTCGAGACTTAGTAGTCAGCTGCGATCTTTGCGCCGTCCACCCTCTGCTCTTCGCGATCAGCTTCGATGGCTTGGTTGGCAGCGTTCGAGTGGCCAGGTAAGAAGTCTACCAAGACAGAAGAACGAAGAACAAGATTAAAGACAAGAAGTCGACTCGACCAGCAGTCGGCAGCTTAGAAAAGGAAAATGAGGGGAAGCTCACCGTCGACGAGATCTTTGATCTCATGGAAGCCGGAGGCCAGCATCGCCTCCTTGTCGGTCCAGGAGGAGCGCTCGGTCGCGAATTCGGCAAGGAGGGCGGTCTCCTTATCCTCCGCCTCTTTCTCAGTCTTTTTGAGCAGCTCCTTCTGCTCCGCCAGCTGCGTGATCAACAGATCGCGCTCCGCGGCCAGCTTGTTGCACTCCTCCTCCTTGGCGTGCAACGCGGTGTTGGCCTCGCCCAGCTGCTGCTGTAGGGTGGCGTTGGCCTCTGCAGAAGAAGAAGAAAAAAGGCGTCAGTCGTCAACAAGGAAGAAAGGTCGCCAGGGAGATCCGCTGGCCGCTTTCGGTGATCGGCCCGAATCTCGAGGACTATAGATGCTTTGGTGTGCCAGCGCCCCATGAAAAAAGGAATCATCAATGTAAAGAAGAATAGTCGTCGGGAGATCCGCCCGACCGCCTTTCAGCCACTTCAATCTCGGGACTACAGCCGGCGGGTGCGCCAGCGCGCCCCCACAACGAAGGAAGAGGACTCACTCCGGCTTTCCGACAAGTCGGCTGTCCGCTTGGCCAGTTCCTGGACGTTGGCACTGAAGGCGGTCACGCGAAGATTGTGGTAGTCCTGTGACAAAATTTCAGACAAGTGTTATTTCTTGGAACTCGCCGATTGGAGTTCCGAGCCACCTGCTCAGCAGCCGGCCCGAAACTCGGGGACTACACCCAGTGGGTGCACTGGCGCGCCCCCACGAAGAAGAACAAGAAACAAAAACAAAGAAGGAGGAAACGCACCCGGATGGCTGCTCGTGACGCCAGATGCGCCTTGGTGCACTCCTTGATGGCATCACCCTCGGCTTGGATCTTGGCTTGGACGTCCAGAAGTGCCCGGTTCAACGGGCATGTCCCGCCTCCCCGCACCCACCCCAGTGGGCGCGGCGCTCGTCGCCTCGGCGTCCGGGATCGTGGAGCTTGCGGTGCCGGTTTCCAAAGGGTGCGGCGCCGAAGCCGCCTTCACAAGACGGCGACGCGTCGGCGTGCCGACCTGGAGAATCACGCCCGCCACCACCTCGTCTTCAGTCGGCGGCACCGATGGGTCTGCCGGCTGCTCGCCTTGCGCGCTTCCAGACGGCGGCGGTGGCGGCACAATCACATCTGGCATGGAAGCGTCGCCGCCGTCCTTCTCCATGACAGGGTTCTCACCGTCGGCTTCCCTAGTTCGCCCCTAAACTCCGGAGGCGGTGGCGTGGAGTTCAGTGGAGTGACAAAAACCGCCGACTGGCGGTACGCGGCTTCTTCAGCCTGCTTCTTCGCCTCGACAGCGGCCTCGGCCTCCGCCAGTTTCTTCTGGGTGGCGGCCTCCGCCTTCTCTAGGAGGGCGGCCGCCTGCTCTTCGCGCGCTTCTCGTGCATTCCGCTCTATCGCCTCCCGGAGGTCGACGGCCGGATCGACCCACCGAGTGGTGGTGGAGGTCTCCGCCGACCCCACGATGGAGGT
Source organism: Aegilops bicornis (assembly GCA_021605145.1). Lineage (NCBI taxonomy): Eukaryota > Viridiplantae > Streptophyta > Magnoliopsida > Poales > Poaceae > Aegilops > Aegilops bicornis. The sequence goes on from CM038675.1 coordinate 305,205,842, forward strand.
GGCTGCGACCTTATCAAGAGAGAGGGGAGTCCTAGACCAAGGAAAAACAAGCAAAAACTCAGACAAGATCAATAGAAGAAAAAATTCAGGCGAAAGGAAGGAGCACTTACGCGGAGACCAGCGGCGGCTTCTTCACCTCCTTGCGGAAGCGGTTGGCCTTTGCGGCCGCCTCGTCCCGCTTGGTCGCCGTGGCCGAGCCCTTGGGTTTCTTCGGCCGGCCGCCGAACATGCTCGGCGCGCCCTGCGCTTCTTTGCGCCGCCTTGAGCGTCCGACGCGGCAGAAGAGCTCGCGCCGGGCTGGTCGACTCCTGGCTGGTCGTGCGGGGCGACCTCCTCGTCATTGCTAGGCCAGTCCTCGAGATTGGCCCCAAGTCTTGGGCCACCCACTTCGCCGCCTCCTCCCTCGGCATCGTCTTCCAAGGCCACCGCCCCCAAATCGGGGTCGCTGACATCGCTCTCCGCCCGGTCGGCGAGGAATTCGCGGGCCGGCCCCGCGGTGCCGACTGCTGGATGGAGGGGGGTGTTCTGACCAAAGCCGACTGGTCAGATCGGACAAGATGGACTCGACGATGAGAAGTCAAGAAAGTTAAAAGAGAAAAATAAACAACTCACCATGGGCGGAGGGTTGGCACGTGAATACGGCTCCTTGCCAAGCTGCCGCTCCTCCAAGAGCTTGCAGTCCGCAAGGTAGTTTACCATATAGGCTACCTCCTCGTGAGGCATGTCCTTGGTACACATCCGACTCGGGTCCCGATGCCCGCTCATCTGGCAAATCATGTGGGGGCGACTTGGAGTGGGAGCACTCGGCACGCCACGAAGGTGGCCAGCAAATCCGGCCCGGTCAGGCCCTCCGATCGTCAAGACTGAGTCGCTGCGGACGGTGCATGCTGCCTCGCGTCGGCGCTGCCCGGCCCGATATTTACCCGGTTGGGCTGCCTCACTTTGTCAGGCCGCCACGTAGGCCGGCAGATTGACCCAGTCACCCTCCGCGAAGACGCTCTTCATGTATAAGTACGATCTCTGCCACATCTTCACCGACTTTATCAACTTGATGGGGGGGAAACTGGTTGTCAGCCCCTGACCTCCGCACGGCGATGAATGCGCCACACTAAGCCGGCACGCCTGCGGCTTGGGTGCCGAGCATGGAGTAGAAGAACTCCCCCCAGAGCTCGATGGTGGGGAGAACGCCGAGGAAGCCTTCGCACAAGGCATCGAAGGCGGACAGCAGCACCACCATGTTGTGGGTGAGGTGGTGCGGCTGGAGGCCGTAGAATTCGAGGAAAGCGCGGAAGAAGCTGCTCGCCGGCAGGCCAAGGCCGCACAGGCAGTGCGAGCGAAAGATGACCCGCTCGCCCTCCTGCGGCGCCGGCAAGATTTCCCCCCTCAGCGCAAGGCGGACCCGCATAAAGTCCTTGACAAGCAGCCGCCATGTCTTGCGGAGGAACTCGATGTGATCATCGTGGACCTCCGAACCGTCCCAGGTGCCGGAGTGCACCGCGGGGGGCACGGTGGCGGAAGAAGAGCTCATCGGGAACGGATCACCACGGCGCTTGGCGTAGCTTGGGGCGCGGCGGCGTGAGGAAGAAGAAGAAGAAGAAACAGTGAGGAGGAGGGGCGCGTGTGCTCTGCCACTCCCCCTCCTCCCCTTACTTATAGACTTGTGGGCTGCGAAGCCGAGGGGGCGGTCGTGGCGATTTACTGGGCCCACTACCCCACACCCCCCACATTTATCACGCAAAGTTACTGCGCGCAGTAACTCCGCGGGAACCTCAACCATCCACCACGGCCGTAGCGGATCTGCTCGCGCGCCAAGGCGCGGTAGTGGCGGGCCCCGCCTGTAGGCCTGTCCCGTCGCGTGTGTGGGCGGGCAGACTGGCCCGGCTGCTTGTTGCCACGTGACAGTCCCGAAACGGGCAGCGGCCTAGAAGCTTAGCTAGCACGCCACTTGGATCCCGCCGAGGCATTCGAAAAATTTGGACAAGTCAAGTTGGGCGAGTCCGACTCCTACCAGTCGGCCCGGCGGAAGCCGGACGAGGTTTCACCTCAAGCACTCGGAGAGAGAAACTGCTGAGGCTCCTCGGATGATCACCCTCGGCGCCTCACCAGCTTCGGGGACTACTGTCGGAGTAATGGGCCACGGGCAGGCAAACCCGAGGCCCAGAGCCTTTCAAGACATCGGGCCTGACTGCGCCCCTCAAGACACCAAGATGAAGAGCCGCCTTCTGGAGGCCGGCTGAAGGAATAGCCGACTGCCCACTTGCGGCCGAGTCCAGGAGGCGAGAATGAGATAAAGCCGATTTCACCGGCGGCTTCCAGAGAAGCCGCCACGGGAGTCGGCCCACGGCACCAAAGAAGGCCCATGCCCTCATCAAGGGGTGGGACAGGAGTGGCAACAAGTGAAGCCCACTCCCTCCTTTCTGTGGGATGGCTTGGCCACAGCATACTGCATCAACGGAGATCTCCGTCCGTGAGGCATTGCTGCCATGCCATCCCCGACATCAACATCGATGGCATGAGTCCTGCACCCACGACGGCCCGTCAAGATGGTCCAAAGGGTAATGGGCCCTACCAACAATGAGAGCCTGTATAGGCGAGAGCACTACCAGTCAAACCTAATGGAAGCCGACCCCCAGGAGTCGGCCTGCCCCTCCCACGGGTCCCACGCGCCATTAACCAGACGAGACGGGAAGTGGCTACAGTAATCGTCCGCCAGGCGGCGGGGCTGTAGCCACGACCCCATGACCAATCCTACGTCATTAGAAGCACGACTACAGTGATCAGCAGCCGGGCAAGACCTGCATAAGCGACGTGCATCGCTTGGCCGTGTCGGATCCAGATCGGGATTGTCAAGCGGGCCCACCAACCGGCGGGCCCCAACAGTCGGCGGAGAAGTCGGCAGGCGAAGAGACTGACGGCTGGGCCCTGCGCCCAGTCAGTTTACCATTGTACCCCTGGGGGGTAGGCCTATATAAACCCCCCAGGGCACCCATGCAAAGGGTTCCAACCCATTAGAACTAGACCAGATGATATAGGAAGGAGAGAGCTAGCCTTGCCTTTTCCTACCTCCAACATACAGCTCAAGGAGCAACCTTGTACTCACTTTGCCTTAGTGATCGTGCGGAGACCCCGCAGAGCAGGACTAGGGGTGTTATCTCCTAGGAGAGCCCCGAACTTGGGTAAAGTACGCCGGTGTTCGTGTCTACGCCTCATCCCGCTTCCGGGCACCAGCGACATTCTACTCGCTCCACCATGATAAGCCATCCTTTGGCATATGTCGCACCCAACCCCCGACAGAAATAAATAAGCGAGCAATTAACACTAGGCTATTACGGCTATTACACATATTACATCCACTGGGCATCAAAGTTCGCCACCAGTGCAAATATAGGGACAAAGCAGCATATCACATACACTCGTTGTCAAAGTTGGCGACCAGTGCAAATAAACGCCGCAGCAAAACAAGTCCAGAACTGAAACCACTTCAGAAGGGCTCAAGAAACAATATCCTGGGTACCCAAAGATGTCGGAAAGATGCTTAGCAAGCTTATTAACTTTCTCTTGTTTGGCGCTTAAATCCTCCAAAGATTTGTCGTTGCACGAAAGTACGATCTCAATTCTGCAGGACTTCCTCACTCCTTCGCTCTTCGCGGTCGCAAAGACATCTGATCGATGTCTTTCAACTTGAAGTTGAGACTCAAGAAGACGTACTGATTCAGGTAGTGAGTTCGAAGAGCTTGTGCCAGCAGTAGTGGCCAGTAACTCCAACACTATATCAAGACAGGACTTTTGGGTTGTCTCACTGTCATCATGATAATTTTTATCAGCTTTCTTGGAGACCAACAGGGATGTCTCACAATCTTGAACCTTATCTGTATTACTTCCTTTACCATTGCATAATGGGGTACTCTTCTCCAATATTTTGTCCGCATTCTAAAAGAGAAACAAACAGACACATCACAGGTTTACCTTGTTGTATATGAAACTCATTTTGGTAAATCAGTTCAAAGAGTAACGTGATGTGATAACATCATGAAACAAACATATATCTATGTACAATGGTCACTATATGGTCTATGTCATTCTAGGTTTTGTTGCCAAATCAAGATGGAGACACAGTTCAAATAATATATGTTTAATACAAAGCAGCATAGACATAATATAAGTGTGGGAAACTACAGAGCAATAACAACACTTGTAATGTGCATGACATGAGAACATAATTGTTTATTCAATTGAAACTGAAATCAACATAGAGCAAGTTACAACAGCAAACCAGTTAAAGAAATAGGTTTAAAACATACCTGTTGCACCATTGGAGTTTCAATTCCATCCTTCAAATTTGAAAATAGTTGGTATGAGTAAATACAGTGATGCAAGAGCAAAGGAGTACGAACCATAGCTACAGAACCTGACCTGAGAACAATTCTTCTTCTGCTTTAAGCGTTGAGTTGGGGTTCAGAGTGGTGGTCCTCGTGCTTTGGGCACTGCAGTTGCCTTACTAACTTCTCGTGTTTGGGTGCTCTATGGTGGAGACGGTGCTGCGTCAACTGGAACTGGGTTACTATCTGCTGGGGTTGGGGTTAGAAGGTGTGTAGCTGGTTCTGTGTCCAACTGGGTAGGGGTACAATCTGCGAGAGTCTAGGTTATGTGTGGTGGGGCTGGTTCTTGGGCAAGTACAATTGTGGTTCTATCTGCATCGACTGGTAGCACTATATTTTCTGAAGACCGTGTTGTTACTCCCTTAGATACTGCCATCACCATCTCCAATTCAAAATGGCTGATAAACAAGAAAAGTAAGTGAATGTACAGACATTGTATGATAGACAGGTGCAATGGATAGTGGGGAATAAAAGAGGGCATGGAATAATTCACATTTATGTTGTCTAACCAAACATGGTAGCATGACACAATTTCACATATATGATGGCTAACTAAACAGGATAGCATGACATAATTTCACATATATGATGGCTAACTAAACAAGATGGAAAGACATAAATCAAAATATGATGACTATGTGAACATGATGACATGATATAACTATATAATGTGTTTATTAAATAGGTTGGCATGCCGTAATTCACATACATGCCGCCTATGGAAACATGATAGCATGATATAATTCACGGATAGAATGACATAATTCAAAATATAATGGTTGTAAGCACTAAACATGATGAGATGATATAACTATATGATGTCTTTAATAAATGTGTTGGCATGCCATAATTCAGATAGATGTTATCTATGTAAACATGATGGCATGATATAATTTAAATATATGATTTATATACTAAGCAAGTAAGCATATGGCAATCACATATATGATGTAAAAACTAAGCAATGCAAGACAACATATGCATGATATGAGTAATATAACCCTGCCAAGTTTGAGCATAGACCTCAGCGGGGAAATAGGACTAGTCATCTGTTTCTGAATCATCCTCTGAGGAGCTATCTCTAACAACAAGATGTCTAGTTCAGTAGGTAGCACTGTTTGCTCTGAAGAACTTGTTTTCACTCTAGATACTTCCATCACCACTTCAAATGGTTGATGCACATGAAGAGTAGTTGAATATACAAACATTGTCGACAAATGGAATACGTAATACAAAAAAAGGATAGCATGATATAATTCACATATATGATGATTGGCTAAACAACATGGCATTGCATAATTCACATATAATGCCTTGCAACAAGATAGCATTGCATAATTCACATATATAATCTCTTGCAACAAGATGGCATTGCATAATTCACATATATGGTAATTAGACACTAAACAGGTGGCATTCACACAAAGCATGTCTAAACTAAGCAAATGACATAGCAATGCAAGACACCATACGCACGATATGAGCAACATAACCCTGCCAAGTTAGAGCATACACCTAGGGGGGGGGATAGGACTGGTCATCTGTCTCTGAATCCTTCTCTGGGGAGCTATTCGTAACCAACGAGATATGCGCTTCGTCAGATAGCAGAGTCTGCTCTGAACACCTTGTTTTCACTCCAGAATTTTCCATCACCGTGTCAAATGGCTGATGCACACGAAGAGTAGTTGAACGTACTAACATTGTTAACAAATGTAATACGTAATAAAAAAAGGATGACATGATATAATTCACATATAAGATGACTGGCAAAGCAGGATGGCATTGCAAAATTCACATATATGATGCCTGGCTAAACAAGATGTCGTTGCATAATTCACATATACGATAAAGAAATTAAACAGATGGCATTCACACAAAGCATGTCTAAAATAAGCAGATGACATATTTGATGTATAAAGTAAGCAATGCAAGGCACCATATGGATGATATGACCAACATCAGCATGCCAAGTTAGAGCGAAGACCTCAGGGGGTAAATAAGAGTGGTCTTCTCCTTCTGAATCCCCCTAAATGCTTATCTTCCTCTTGATTACAATCTGAAATGGGTGGAGGGGGGCTGCCTTTGCGCCCACCATGGAGCGTCGTCTGCATGAATTATTTTTGCCACGCAAGGCTCATCTATTTTGCTCTACATGTTCAGTTGCATTGTGTACAATAACTGACATGCATAGGAATAAAACATAGTAAGATTATGTAAGGAGTGCATGCAGAAACCCAGAGTGATGGTAGCAACATGTGGATAGACTCAAAACCAATTATAGCAGGCAGTTAATGGCTTGAGTTAAAAAAATACAGATAATGGCTTATTTACTATTTGTTTCCCACCAAACATGAACTCATAGTAGGCACCACAGATTACCTAGATAGTAGACTAATACTATTGATTGCGGCCCCGATATGTACCCCACAACCATTTAAAAACTCAAGTTTGAGCATTAGTTTGGAGCTGAATCAGAGTCTAATCGGTGAACAGGACAATAAAATAGCATGTAATATTAAGCGATGCATAACGTAAGCAGACACGAAAGAGTGCGACCTCCCTTGCGGACCCGTGTAGTCTTCGAGGTCATCTGCTCAGTTGATGATGGTATGCAGTTGTCGTGGTTGCTAGCGGCGGGGAAGAAGATCTGAGGCGGCAAAAGACAGTCTGGAGGGCGGATCCCTGCTGTGGTGGACCCTTTTGTTGTTGGAGCAGCTGAGCTGGGGTGGACGACGGTGCAACAACAGCGAGACAAACCACACAAGGTTTTCTTTCACAACGATCTTTAAGAGAAGTAATTCTGTAAGGGCTCGTTTGAATTGGACGATTCTAACAACACAAGGATAGGAAATACACAGTAATAGGATTGAATGCATGTGCAGAGAATTTAAAATCACAGGATTTCTGTCAATCTGGGTGTTTGGTTCACAGGAATTGGAAGGTCACATGAATGCAAAGAAGATGGTCAAATTAAGTCAAACCACAAGAAAATGTACAGTTGTAATGCTGTTATGATACTATCACTTGTCTTGTTCTTCATGAATAGGAATTTGAAATTGCAGGCCAAGTGGATATTAAAATTCCTACGGTTTTTCTTTGAAAGAGACACTAAAGGAACAAATCCTACAGTTTTCCTTTGCTCCATTCCTTTGAACCAAAATGCATTAATAGTAGTACCATAGGAAACTTCCCAATTCATATGTTTTTCCTTCACTTTTCCTTTCAACAATTGGCAATTCTAGTAGGCAGGCTTCAACAGGCAAAAGCCTACACTAAAAATGTTTTTGTGCCACTTGTACTACTTTGAGCCCAGGCCACCGCCCTACTAACTCAAGTCCCAAGCCCATCTACACATGCATAGCTCAAACACGCAGAAATAAATAATGATGGCTTTTGAGAGAGTCCATCACGGATAGCTAAGTTGCCTGGTACCTCACTGCTTGTCATATAGTAGGAGAAACTAATCGTATTTCACGTTACTACGTGTGCTCAGTGGACAATATATATGACATGTAGAGTAAAAAAGCGACGCAACAAGTGTACAACCTATTTGGCGAAGCCATGGCGATCTCAGCATGATTGGGTTGGTCGGTGAGGATGCTCCGGTTGATGTGGCTATCGCAGGAGGGGAAGTAGATTTTAGGCGTCTGGAGATGGAGCCGAGGGTACTGCTCCACTGTGATGGAGGGTTTCGTTGTTGGAGCAGCTCCAATGAGTTGTACGACGGCGTGGTTGAAGCAGGACAAGAGAGACAATGTTAACCTGAGTGGAATTCTAATAGCATCTCCAATAGATGATGTAAAATACATAACCACAAAGTGCCAGACGTAAAATACATCAGCCGCTCATCTCTGAACTTAACTGGCAAAACTGATTTAACTTTCAAAATTGAATTTTACTGTCGAAACTGAATTTTGCCGTCGAAACTGAATTTTACTATCGAAACTGAACGCACTGCACTACAAAAAAAGACACATCCATGACATTTTGGGCCGAATGATTTTTTTTTTCTGTCATGCTTATGACACTTCTATGACAATAATTGTGACAAACCCGGTATCATCATAGATGTGGTGGCTCCTACTTCTATGAAAAAAATCATGAAAAAATGGGCTTTTCGTCCTGGGCGGGCCGGAGACGCAGCTGCATGACATTCTTTGCGCCGTCCATGATGGAAAAACCCATGGTAGAAGCGAGGGCGAGGAAAATATCGGGGAGTTCCCGGTTACGGTCGGTGGTCAGGGCCGAGCGATGCGCGTTTCTCTCGTACACGTATGCGCGTGGGTGCGAGGCGTTGGTATCTAATTGAAACCGAGCGAGGAGCTCTCCTACTGAACCCGAGCGATTGGACTGCAGGCTATGCATTACTGAACCCGAGCGATGAATCGATCCCTGGCCGTTAACTGAACCTGATCGAGCAATTCCTTCGCTACTGCTGCTAACTGAAGCCGATTGAACCTGCTGCCTCTTGATGAATAGTGAGCGTTGTTGGGGGGGGGGGTGGATGAATAGTTCCTGGTGGGGATTGGATGAACAGGACCCCGTGGTAGTAGAGGCCGTTGCCTCTGGATGAACAGGACCCCGATCGAGCCGGTTGGGGTGGATGAATAGGACCCCGTGGAAGGATGGATGAACAGGACCCCGTGGAGGGCTGGTTGAATAGTAGCCGGTGGAAGGCTGGATGAACAGTAGCCCATGGAAGGGTGGTTGAACAGAACCCCATGGAGAGGGCTGGTTCAACAATAGCCGATGGAGGAGCGGTGGAGGCTGGATGAACAGGAGCCCGTGGATGAATAGTAGTTGGTGGAGGCAGGAGGGAGATGCCGTGGATGAACAGTCATAGGTGGAGGCTGGAGGAGGTCGATGGTGGAGATGAACGATAGCCCGTGGAGTCCCGTTTCGCGGTACGCCACACACCTCCTAATGAACAGGACCCCCGTTTTGACCATAGCGCTCTAACACAAGTCTGTTTCCTCCGTTTTGTGGTACGCCACACCCCTCCCGATCAACAACACCCTGTTTGGACCGTAGGAGCTTGAACACAAGTCCGTTTCCTCTGTTTTGCGGTACGCTAGACCCTTCCCGATGATCAGGACCCCGTTTTGATCATACGTGGTCGAACACAAGGCCGTTTTCCTCCGTTTTGCGGTACGCTAGACCCCGTTCCCGCTGTTCCGTCCAAGCCAGTTGGCTCCCATTGAACATGACCCATTCCGACCCAGTCTGTTGCCTCCCGATGAATAGGACGCGTTCCGACCCAGTCACTTGGCTCCCGGTGAACATGACCCATTCTGTTGCCAGTTAGCTGAAGATGAACAGCCCTTGCCGTCCATATGCGTGAGTACGCGTTTTGATACCCCGCTCGTATGTATGTACGTGGCTGTATTTTTTGGCGTGTGGTTGTATGTACGTGTACACGGTGTAGATGGGACAGCCTGAACTGCTACATGGGGGGCTCTACTATGACATGTGCCGATACTTACTCGGCCACGGTTCGTTGTTGCAGAGTGACCGATCGACCAGTATGTACGTACACATTCATGACAATACAGACAACGGTATGTACGCTTCGACCGGGTGGGTCCCAGCTGTCAGGGAGGATAAGGACACACTTCCTTGCATGTGAAGATATAGCTGCTGGTTCCCAGCTGTCAGGGGGGAATCACTTTTTTTGCCCGTAATAAGGAGGCACTTCCTTGTGTGCGAAGATGTAGCTGGTGGGTCCCAGCTGTCAGGGGGAGAAAACATTAGTTTTCAGGGTAAAAAGGATGCATGCGTCCATGGGCGTGCGGCCCCCTTGCCGACCTCTTCACGACAAATATCTTCCGATGACTCTCGTTTATTGACCATGTTGACCATACCGTGCCGAGCGCACCAAGGCCGATGGACGACGGCAAGGCCCCTGACTGGAACGACCCGGAGACGGGGAAGACGCAACAGTGGAGTCACAGATGGAGACGAGTGGGAAACTTGACTGGTTCGGGTGCGCGGTAGCACTGCCGCCCACGGGAGACAGGAGCAAGAACAGAGGTTGAAGAAGGAGCACGGCTGTTGGATTAACATCCAACGGTCCAGCTGCTAGAATCATTTGTTGATTAAGTTGACAAAGCCCTGCGTACACGTCAGCTTAGTAGGCCCACAACTCAGCCACCAAATCTGCGGGGTCCCAGCTATCATCGAGAGGAATAGTTCTTTTTGCATAACAAGGAGGCACTTCCTTTCGTGCGAAGATACAGTCGGTGGGTCCCAGCCGTCAGGGGGAGGAAACATATTTCAGCTTAATAAGGAGGAACTTTCCATGCATGTGACCATGGACCTCGTGGGTCCCAGCCGTCAGGCTCTCCATGTACAGTCCTCTTCCGATGACTCTCGTTTGTTGATCACGCCGCACCGAGCGTAGCGAGGCGGTGGACGACGGCGAGGCCTTGGACGGGAATGACCCGGAGATGGTAAGACGCGGTAGTGGAGTCACAGACTGAGAGGAGTACAATGGTTATAACTGGTTCTGGTGTGGCGTGAGGCTGCAGTCGGTGGAGAATAACAGGGGGTGTGGAGGGGTGGAGGGATAGCATGGCCGGCGGTGGGGTAGCGCTTCGCAGCGATGTGTGCTAAGCAGAGCCGCTAGCCACCGAAGGCCGGAGCAGGCGGTCCCGGCGACGCTAGAGGAGGAAGACGAGAGATTGAAGGTGCATGCCGGCCATTGGATATAAATCCAATGGCTATGGATGTCATAATCATTTGTTGACCAAGTTGACAACGCCTTGCATAGGCTTCGACCTATTGGCCAGCAAAAATGTGGCATATATTTAACCTATGTTTTCAAGAATTTACAGTCCATTTGCTGGACTAGGTGAACAAATAATTCCGCGTCAATGCGGCCCATTTGCACTTCTTGAAATACACGAATTAGTTGGGCTTGTTCTATATATAATGTTAGGTTAGAAGGAGCAATTAATATCAAAAAATAAACTTGAGCGGCACATTTTAAATATAAAATTAACAAATTAGCGAGTTATTGCTCAAAACAAAAATGGGCGCGTTATTATTACATTGGTCATTAAAATGTTCGCAAGCTTTTGCACACAATCACCAGGATTTTCCTTGCCTGTGATTGAACAACAACCAGGATTTTCTTTGCCAACTTCTGTTAAATATTTACTTTTACAAGTTAATAAGACGTGGGATGTTTTTATAATGTATATACAAGTCTCTATTAAATATATGATAATAGTAATAATATAAACATATATAATGTGGTTAGAAGGGAAAACATAAATTGGACACAACATTATTATTCTTATATATAGATAAATAGAACAGAGATCTGCGTTTTATTAAAAAAATACATTGGGTTGCCGATCTTTAAGAAAAAGTAAAACCTACGCTGGGAGGCCCATAGGCCGGTACGTACATGATGGACCTCAAAAAAATAAGTTAAAACCACTGTCTCGGTATGTCGTGGGCTACGCATGTTAAAAAACAAAACCTAGGCCTAGCTGATACTTGTTTGCCCTCAGGAAAAAAATGAAACCAGTTAGATCCCCGATACCCCATTCCCACAAAAAAAAGATCCCCGATACCCCTGAAAAAAAGCTCCCTAATGACAGTCATCGTTGGAAATTTATTTTGTTTATTGACTATATAAGGTTGACAAACCTGTGGGCCCCAACATCAGTATACCATTAGGAGGAGCTTTTTTCCAATGGGGCACTTGCTTGCGTATGGCTTGGACCTGGTGGGTCCCCACTGTCAGTGTCTCAGCGTACAGTCCTCTCCGGACTCCTCTCGTTTGTTGAGCATGTTGACAACGGCATACGGCGGCGCCACGACGAGCGCACATGGACGGGAAAGAACCATAGCCGGGGAAGACACCTTCATTCTTTCAAACATGCCGCACTAGTCCGGTGGCTGCAGCCCTCTCACCCAAAAGCTGTACTACCCGGGTTCGATTCCAACCGGTGCAGTTGAAAAATATCTAACACTTGCCAAAATTTCGTCCCTAGTTTACCCAGTTTTTCGCACACTCAACATTGTCTTCCCATTTTGAAAATAGCATATCTTTTTGACTTTGCATCATATGAAGATGTGCTATACATGAATGCTGATCAACATGATGTGAACTTGTTATTAGTTCCATTTTTTACCATGAATAAAATTTCCAACATTCTGTTATCCATGTTCGAAAAGTGCCTGTTGATTTAAATGCTCTGCCTCTGAAACATGCAGTTTCTTATTTGAAAATCACTTGGACAAGCATCCATCACCGGTGTTGGATTCGATGTCGCGCTTCTTCAATCCCCCGGCAGGCGCGAGGGGGAAATAAACTTCCGTCAGACGTGGTTGGGGAATGGAGCGAACTGGATTAAAGAGGTGGCCTGCGGCGCGACTGAAGAATCACATCAGACGTGATTTTTTTCAGTGGATGGCTCTCGATGGAATTTTTTACTTGCCTCTGCACCATACAACTTGTATTTTTAGCCCCCAGTCCGTGGTGCACCAGCAGCCCATTTGCTGGGCAGGCCAACCTACAGAAAGCAGCATTCGATTTTGCATCAAGCCCCCAAAACAACACAGTATTATGTTTGTTTTGAGGCCGAAAACATTGCAGCAGGGGTTGAGCGGGGGAGGGGGAAGACAGAGCAAAAAGATTAAAAAGAGCTGATGCGCCGTTGCTACCCTAACAAGCAGGTGCAATTCTTCTCGGGAAGAAGGTGTACCGTTGACACCCACATGTCACAAATCCCAGAGTAGACATACTATAAAGTTCACACACAAGTACAACAGAAAAGGTAAACTTTCGTATCAAACTCAGGTTCATAGGACACGTTCATATTCATAGCCAACATTCACAATCAACAACTCAAAATATTCATATATACACAAGTTCAGCATGTCTATGCATCCAAATGATTGATAGATCACAAGACAATATTCATAAGTAATTCACAAAAAGATTCAGATGTACACATGTTCGGTATGTTTTTGCATCCAAATGATTGAGATCACAACCAATATCATCCATGGACAACTTTAATTACCTAGGGTACAGACTGGTAAATGGTGTTCAATCGGAGGTACTTCTTGCTAAAATTAATGCTTGTACGAGTAAACTTTCGAGTACATAAGAGGCAGCACAAACAATCTGAACTTTGCTTGTAGGTTTATCCTCGAGATAGTGGCCTCGATGCCAAGGGAGGTTTGAGAAACTTGGCCACTACTTTCATAAAACTAGTTTACTGGCTCATCTTGGTCCTGTAGCTCGCCAAAATTCTACATTGCACACAAGAAAGGAGGTGGTTGATAAAATGAACCACCCAAATTTTTTGTGTAGTTCAACTGAAATGGGGCATCCCTGTCGTGCAGAGTGATTAAGTGCCAGATAAATATATATGTCAACCAACTTGTCTGAAATATTTAGACTCCATGCCATATAGTTCGCTACCATATGTGCCGATAACCAAAAGGCACAAGTTGGGACCAAAGACTGGACTCGTTTTTCTGGGCTATACGCCAAGCAATATTTTTGGCGTTCACTCTCCTAATACTTGGAGTTTGACAACTGTTTGACGCCGGTTGATACTCGAATGAATATAGGCACTTCTTATTATCAACATCGATGCTTGTCTGAGTGAAATTTGGAGTATATAACAGCAGCATAAGTATCTATTCATCTGATCTTTTTGTGCAGTTCTACTGAAATCGCCCAATGTAATGATTTGCCTGCGAGTTCAGGCTCCAAGTTACTCCTTTATGGAATCGGCAAATAGTAGCACAATATCAAATTACCAATACATATGACAAGCACAATAATCAGGATAAAGACCGGTACCAACCAGTGTGAGGTAGCATATCAATTACTATTTCCTTTGACCGAAAGCAGAGATAAGCAAAGCGACTGACAGGAAAGGAAGGAAGCAAGCTGAGATAAGCGACTGACAGGAAAGGAAGGAAGCAAGCCGAGATAAGGGACTGATAGGAAAGGAAACAAGCAGTCGAGGCAATGAAGCAGCCAAAGTTTTTGTGCAGTTCCACCAAAATTGAGCATCCCTGTTGGCACATATATTGATAGAGTGAGATTACTGTAATAGTGGAACTAGTTGATGAAACATACACTAACAAATAGAAGCACCCTCATTATCTTAATGGGTAAAGTTAGCAACATAATAGTCTTACTTCAAGAGAGGTATTCGTTTATTTAATCAGTGCCAATTAGCTCAACACTCAAAGCATTGCCATGTATCATAGGTTGCAAAACTTTAACGTGCAAAGATAAAGGAGTTTCTCATGACAAAGAGCAACACAAAGAGTACGATACAAATAGAGATGACAACAAACTAATATGGATGAAGGCCTTAGGCCGATACCAACCTGAGCAAAAAAGCTTATTCATGTAGTCCTAGAAGAGATGATAAAGCACTCACTGGAATCACTCAATAGTATATATTTTTGTGCACTTCAAATGTATGGTTGAAAACACTCTTGTTTAGCAGTGGTGAAATTATATCGAAAGATTACCAAGAACTTCCAGCAGAGTTAAAGCACTGGCCGGGATACAGTTCATTGTATTGTCTTGTGTAGTTCCACTAAAATGTACGATGATTGGCACAACATGATCCTTGTTTGCACAAGTAGGAACAAGGTGAAACCTTCATTAGCTTAGTGAGAAAGGATAGAAAGACATTAGCATATTACTTTGACAGTAGCATCAAATTCATGATGGACAATATGCAAAACATTGCCTCATTGAACCAATGTCAATAAATTGACATGAAAAACAATAGCACTATTATGTCATGACACTACAAAGATTCCCTCCCTGCTCCACCACATGTTTCACCTCCACAGACACACATATACACGTACATGATTCAACATAGGGTGCTACTAAAGATTTGTTTAACTCCAACATGAAAATTAGGCAGCAATAAATCAGTGCTACTTAAGTACTCCTAATTAATTAAGTGACCTTGTAGGAGAGACAGTAGAAGTGGAAGGGCTCCCTAGAGGATCGTCTCACATGTAAGGTATACATTGCCGGAGCCCTTTAATGGCCTCAACTGAGGCCTCGGCTTCAGGAAGATCACCTTGGCACTCTTGATCGTGTATAGCTGGGTCACACATGCATCCAGAATCCAGTTAATTTGTATGATGTGTCATCAACCCAAGTACTACTCTGCTGCATTTCTCTATCTATATCTACTCTACTCTACTCTACTCTTATAAAAAATAGAGTTGTGATGATGTTGTGCCTGCCATCCTGCAATATAGGCCATCCAATTTATATCTGACGGATAGGAAGGAAACTATGGCAATTCTGCAAAAAGGTACCCACACCCCTCTCCACATTTGCAAATAAGGCCTTCCCTCGTTCATCCTTTTCTCTCACAAGATAAACTACTCATACAAATGCATCTTGATGTTATGTGCAACGCACGGGCATCTTGCTAGTCTTCCAAGTAAATTAAGACTAGTAGCAACATAACAATACAATACCACTAGCAAGATGTCAAGATAACATAGGATGGTACCATCGTGTGATCCTCTTCATTTCTTCCTTATTCTTCTTATTCTTCTTCTTCTTCTTCTTCTTCCTCTTCATTCTCTGTTTCTCTTTCTCCTCACCAGTTGGTGAAACCAAGTACATGATTGGCCTTCTATTTCAGAATTGGTTTTGTCAGTGGGGGAGTACAAGTGTACTAGTAAACAATAGCATTATTTTCTCATGGCAGTTGCAAAATAGAGATGAACACATGCATTAAATATCATTCTTACCTAAAGGAAGGTTATGGTGCCAATATGGATGATGAAGATTGGAACACAGATCTCCCTTTGTGCAGCTCCACCGAAATGAACCAACAGTTCCATTCTGACATTCCAGTTAAACAACACAAAAGTCACTTCTTTTAAGAAGTGTTTTGTGTAGTGCACCAAAAGGTCGCAATAGCAACGAGGTGAAATGGATATCCCTGTTTGCACAAAAAGCTATAGAGGAAACAATCAGAGTCTCAAACAATTACTGGCAAAAACAATTGGCTAAACTTGTCATGGCTTATAACAGTGTCATGGCTTCATTTTCCCAGGGGCATTAGACTAAGAATAGCTAAATATTTGGTGTAAGGGCATGGGACAGTGGGTGCACCAGTAGTCCAGAACCATGTACCTAAACTGGGGCATAAAGTGGTGATTCAGAGTTTGTTGCCCCAAGAAACAAACATCCAAGAAACATATCCGGGTTGGTCCCATTTTTGTTCACTCTAGCCACCTACTCCTATGCGTGGATAGCAAATCTAGTCCTGGTCATACCACTGTGTACAACGTTTCCCCTATATTTCCCTTTTCGACCAAGAGACCGATTGGATGGCCAGTCTGTACTACTTTCACCCCCTTTCCTTCCTGTTTGTACTAAATCTGATGTACATACTAAATTTCCCCCCTTTATTTCTTGTTTGAACCAAGTACAAGATTTGACTCCATGAGGTAGCTTTACCTCTAACAATAGAAAGAAAGGTGACGTTGGACCATCCGATCAAGAGGGGTTAAGAGGTAGAAAATGATGCACATGCAACGACGTAGCAAGCTCTGGAAGTAGAGCTAGGCCGGTTTCAAAGGAAGATATACCTGAAGGTCGTCGGGTTGTGGATAGGTGGGCGGCGGTAGGCCGTCAGCCCACACTAGGGCAACGACGAAGGGATCGGAGGACCTCCCGCGCCGGTGCTCGGCCAGAGATAATGGTGCGGCCGGCAATGGGTCTCCTCGCTCGCTGTCGATGACGTCCTAAACGCTGCCGCTCCTCCCCTTCACCGGCGGAGGGGGATACGTCCGGATCTGTAACCACCGGCGAGGATAGAAAGACAGTGTTACCACCGCTATCTTGTTTAGATCTAGAGAGGATGAGAGTATGTGAATAGAGCAACCCTAGCAATCAAGCGCAGAGGCTTCGGCCTATATATATACGTATAGTGGGGTAGTTTTCTTTTTTCACTCCATCAAAACAATCATTTAAAATTGTGTACGTGCCAGGTCGCCATTTTTGTGGAGTTGTTGATTGTTTTTTGAGATAGCTACCAACTTATTCCAAGTGGTGTTACGGTGTGCCAGGTCGCACTTTGTATCGTTCAAGTCTGGTACTAGACGCTCCATTAAATGAAAAACTACCGCCTTGTAAAATTTGTGAACAAGCCCACGGCTAAAATTATCGAAAACGTGGGCTGCCCCAACATGCTTTATTATTTATACTTTCTATGTGGGAGTATCATCAAAACAGAATGTGAGAGTACAATATTTATTGGGCCCCTTTGTAATTTGTGCTAAATTTTGACCAAAGATTTAACTGACAAAATGTTAGTGCATGTTAACGAAAATTATATCTTTTGATTCATATTTGAACATAGTTTTCAATGATGTAACTTTTTGTGACATGCATGAACATTTGGTCGGTTAAATTTATAGTCAAAATTTGGCACATATTATCATAGGGGCCAATAAACTAGGACGGAGCTCCTCGTCTGTCGTCCAAACTACTAATGTATGACTAGCCGCCCTATCTACATGCGGGACATCAAAGCATCCTGGCCCGCGTGCCATCCACCAAATCACGGTGAGGTGCTACAGTCGAGACTCACCGGTCACCCCGGTGTGGCTGTCATGACCCGTCATATCATAAAACCCACACCTTTACCAGCAGTGGTAAAGTGGCCTCGAAGTTGGACTGGACGAAGCAACCATCATTTCACTGGAACGCTCGTTGAAGCCCTTTCTCCCCTTTCTTGAAGAAAACCACACTCCAGGCTCCTCACTTCTGCCATTTTTCTTCTATACCGATGAAGGAAAGGTGGGCCAATCAGTGATGATACTATATTTTCATTCCAAGAATCTTCTTTTTGCGAAGCACCGACCGATTCTCACAGCCTATTGTTTTCCCGTTTTCACTGCGTTTGTGGTTTCCTTTCGATTGCTTTTTGTTTGTTAGTTTATTGATGGATCCTGGAGCACTAGACAAAGAGTTGCTGGCGGACAACCCACTTGAGACAAATATCTCCAGGAAGCGAGCACCGACCAACGAGTTGGCCATGTTGGCAGGCCAACCCATGGAGACGAAGAACTCCAAGAAACAAGCATTGGCTAAAGAGTTGACGACGTTGGCGGACGAAGTCCTCAAAGAAAGCTAGAAGAACAGCAAGGGCCCCACCGCGCCTACCCGAGAAACTCTAATGGCCACCTATGAGAGGCTCAAGGCCGAGTTTCAGGAGATAGTCGCCGTTGAGAAGTAGTATTTCCCTGGCAAGGCGATGGCCCCCATCGAGGAGATGGCCCCCGGAGGGAATGGATCCCCCAGTGAGTTGCACAAGGTAAAAAATAATGGCTTACCATAGTTGTGGTTTTTTATTATTTGCAATGTGCTTGCTAATATGTTAGGGTTGTGCAGGTGCCGGTGGACGTCCTTGATGATTCCTATGTCGCAGTCCATCCTGTGGGCAACACTCCAGAGATCATTTTTTATGTCGCGGTCCGTCCTGTGGAGATCGCCCCGGAGATCGTTTCCGATGATGATGTCCGTCCTGTGGACATCGCCGCAGAGATTGATTCGATGTCGCAGTCCGTCCTATGGACATCGCCCCAGAGATCGATTCCCATGCCGCTGTCCATCCTGTGGTCATTGCCCGAGAGATCGATGACAAGAAATAGTTGGTCGCGCTAATCCTTCAAGGTAGTTTGCATTGTGTTTAATTACGAGAATGATGTGTGTTATCAAACCATCTTAGGGCTAGTGCACTGTCTTGTGTGGGCGGTACTTGCTACTTTTGTTTGATAGTGAATCATGCGAACCCTCTTCGAGTTATGAAAACAGATGTATCCTCACCAGCTTTTGGTGTAATACATGGCATGCTTAGATGTAAGTTTGAACTATTTATCATATCAGCAGGGCTTGTTTGATGATTCTTGGTGTTAGTAGGCTAGCTATTGTGCAAGCTATAGTACTTGCAAAACACTCACCGAAGAGAAACGTTGGGGCTGATGAGCTCGTGGTACGCTTATAGGTCTGATCCGTCATCGATCGGCCAATAGCCCAAGCTCCTAAAATTATAGGCTTAGCGATCGATCAGACAATGGTCCACAATTACACATTAGTTCACATCAAACTCAAAGAGTTGATTCACAGATACATTCAAGCCTCATTTGGTTCATATGGTAGGAAAATCGTAGGAATAGGAAAGTCATAGGAAATGAGATGACATGTATCTTAAATCCTATGAGTAG
The DNA here is from genome assembly GCA_021605145.1 of Aegilops bicornis. NCBI lineage: Eukaryota > Viridiplantae > Streptophyta > Magnoliopsida > Poales > Poaceae > Aegilops > Aegilops bicornis. The sequence continues at coordinate 305,225,479 of CM038675.1, forward strand.
GAATAGGAAAGGAGATGCCCTTTGATTCACATCAGAGGATTTTTTCCATTGAGTCTAGGCTAATGTTTATTTTCCTATTAAATGTGGAAGATAGGAATAATTCCTCCATAGGAATATGATTCCATTCCTATAAAGCAAAGGGCTCTACATAAATTTTTCCTATAGAAATCCTATCCTATGAAATTCCCACAAGATTCCTCTAAACCAAAAGAGGCCTCACATTAATAGCCGGCAAAATTGGCACGTACTCGTAACATGCGTGAATGTGCAATTTTTTTGTTGCAAGCATGAATGTGTAGTGACGTCGTACTTTCGGAGTGGCTACAGAGAGTGTGTACGTGTGGTAGAGGGGTTGTGGGATGGAGAGAGATCAAGAGAGAGAGAGAAAGACCCTCTTTCTACTCCTAATCATTAGATTGACAAAGGATATTTTTTGAGAACACAAAATCATGGCAGTACAGAGACGTACTCCCTCTGTTCCAAAACAGATGACTCAACTTTGTACTAACTTCGAAACAGAGGGAGTAAATCCTAGGCGGGCTAGTTTGGCCTTGTGGGTTTCAGTGATATGACGTGCTACAATGTTGTGCAGTCTACGCGTGTGGTAACAGTATTGCGGGTACAGTAAGTTTTCTTGAAGAAGCGAAATTCAACGAAGTCATGATGGTTCCTTCGTCCGACCAACTTACAGTGGGAAAGGTTGGGCCTACGCTACGACCGTGGTGGACCAGGATAATTTTGTGCATGGCAGGTGGACCAGGATGGTTGACGTCCCACATGTCGATGAATGAAAGTATTCTTTCCGATATCGAGGACGAGCAACGAGTATTCATTGTTTATTTTTGATGAAAGCTATTGTCTCCACTATTACAACGGAGGAGTGTGAAACACGGCAGCCCAGTGAACTTGGCATGTGCACAACTCCCTCCTTCCTCGTGTACTGTACCATAGTGTTGACTACAAGGTTGTCTATAAGGTTACAACTTTTTCTCACTTTCTCTCTATCTATTTCCTCTCAAATGTTTTTATATTTCTTTTTTTAGACACAATTTTTTTATACCTCTTATTTTAAATTAGTTTTTTTATACCTAGGAGCACTGTAGAGACGGGCTCTTGCAGAGCCCACTCCTTGACTTTGTCAATGCCTCTCTCTCCTCCACATAAACGGGCTTATAGTCGAGTATTGTACTAGTACTACTTGCTATGAATGCGGCAGTCAAGGCGTCTGAGGGGGAGCGCTGGAGGGGAGGGTTTTCAGTGGGCAGGGGCTGTCGAGCGGGCTTGGAAGCGGTCCAGACTCCCGCATGGCACACCTCACATAATGACCATATTTCTTGGAGTCCATGCGCGGCGGGCGGGCGGGCGATCTCTTCTTACTCCCCTGTCTCTCTCTTCTCAGCCGACGCCCGCCGAGCGATTAGATTTTAGCTATCGACGGTCTATTCAATTACAATCCCACATGTCAGTAAAAATGCAAGACAACGCGTGTCCCCTCTGGTGAGCGGCGTGCGAGCTGGAATCTCGGGGGTGTGAAGCGAACGCGACAGCCGTGCTTTAAGTGTGCCGCATTTTCCTTTTGAACTTGCAAAGTGTTACATTTTTCGTGCAATCGATCAATAGAAATCTAGAACAAAATGACGAGGGCGGGGCTTTCCCGCGCGTTAGGCGGGCTAGTTTGAGTGATATGACGTGCTACAGTGCCGTCCACTTTCTCCATTTTTATGTAAGTAAGCGTCTACACCCTTATAGCATGATAGTTAGGGCATCTCCAGCGCTGACCCACAAATTTAAACCGCATCTGTCCGAGGACACTGATGCTAGAGGATGCCATCCAATGTTGCCCGCATACCTTTCGACAACTATATGAACTAACAAGATGAAATTCATGCAAACAAAGCAAATTTCAAATTAACCGGATGAAATTCATTACATTTCGAAAACTTTTCCTATAAACTGGACAAAATTCATTACATATTTCGCACAAACCATACTAAAACCTACTGTAAACCTAATCTATGATCGCCGGCACACGACCACCATGTCCGGCCATGAGCCCCGAGAACAGACGCTCTGGCTATTGCCTTTGCCTCCTCCTCATCCGCCTCGGCTTTATCCAGATCCGCCTTGATAACCTCCTCCTTCGGAGCACAAGGTTCTGAAGATTCCCGCCTCCACGTCACTGTCAAGCGGCTAATCATCCGCCGACGTTTACCCCACCAAGCTTGGCATCGACTGAGTGGAGGAGCGGTGGCCTTCCTGGGACGGCGGCGGCGCCTGCGCACGCGCGATGACTTTGTGGTCATGGTGGCGGAGGGTGGCCGGGGGGAGTCAGCGATCTTCTTTGTCTGCTCCTGCGACAGTACGTCCAAGAGAGCTTTGGAGCACGCCCGGAGTGGAACCGCCGATGTCCTTCGTCTGCACCTTGCTACCCCTTAAGCACGCGTTTGTTTTCCCTTGAAGAGGAAAGGGTGATGGAGTAAAGCAACATAAGTATTTCCCTCAGTTTTTGAGAACCAAGGTATCAATCTAGTAGGAGACCATGCACGAGTCCCTCGCACCTACACAAACAAATAAATCCTCGCAACCAACACGATAAGGGGCTGTCAATCCCTTCACGGTCACTTACGAGAGTGAGATCTGATAGATATGATAAGATAATATGTTTGGTATTTTTATGATAAAGATGCAAAGTAAAATAAAAGGCAATAAAAATAACTAAGTGTTGGAAGATTAATATGATGAAAGATAGACCCGGGGGCCATAGGTTTCACTAGTGGCTTCTCTCGAGAGTATAAGTATTACGGTGGGTGAACAAATTAGTATTGAGAAATTGATAGAATTGAGCATAGTTATGAGAATATCTAGGTATGATCATGTATATAGGCATCACGTCCAGACAAGTAGACCGACTCCTGCACTGCATCTACTACTATTGTCGGGCGTTCGGGAACGGGGTCCCCAGACTTGCTCGCTCGCTGCCTGCGGGCGTGGCTCGAAGGAGGCCCAACGCGGCCCATCTTCATCAACGCAAGCTCAAGACCCTCGCGAGGGGCCAAGCCTCACGGGGCGGACGACAAGGACCTTCCTCAGGCACGGCCTCGTCAGGCTGGCTCATAAGGAGGCGGAGCGTTCAAGGCCGGGTACCTCGTGAGGTGCCCATGACGTGAGCCATGACGACTGTGGGCGCCGATCGAGCGCCACCGCCAGCAATGTCCTCCTTTCCTCTTTGGTGCAAAGGGAGCAAGCGCAGCGAGAGCATCAAGCAAAGGCATCCGCTTCGCCAAGAATAAGACCAAGACCAGCCCAACGGCTGGAAGGTTGTCATCGTGGAGCCCAAGCGAGCGTCATCACCAGAGCCTTTGGCGGCGAGGACCAACTTTAGTCAGGATAAGTGTACCCGCTGTTCCCCTTCAAAATGGCCAATTGTTGGCGCCCTTCCCGCTCAATATTTGGGAAGAGGCCCAGGGCCTTCGCCTATAAATAGGAGTAGCCACCCCCAAGGCGAGGAGATCCGGACCCTCATCAAGAAGCCAGTAGCTAGAGCCACTGAACACCACCTAGCAGTTCATCACACCCGCCAAGAACATACCCTCGCGAGACTGTTCTCCCTTATATTGTTCCTCATCAGCCCAAGAGGCAATCCACCACACCACACACTGGAGTAGGGTATTACACCACAATGGTGGCCCGAACCAGTATGAATCTCGTGTCTCTTGTGCTGTTCCGTTTAGTAGTTTAGGTCCCAGCGATTCGGCGAGGTGCGAGGCGGTGGAAGGTTGGATCTCCGCGCACCCAGTGTTCGAACCTCAAGGGTCTGCCGGAACCCGAAATCCAACATTTGGCGCGCCAGGTAGGGGTGCGCCGGAATCTGCCTTTCATCGCCTCATTCTTCCCCGATCACCGCAACCATGTTTGACGCCCGTCGGGCCCGCACCGAGCGCCGAGCCGCCCTCGCCTCCCATGTCGCCCAGACAGCTCCCGTCGGCGGACGCCCTCGTCGTTCCCCGTCACCTGCCGTCAACGCCGCCACCGGCCCGACGGGGAACGAGCAGCAAGCATCGTGCCAGCACCCGTCCATGAGGCGGGACGGCCGCACCGCCACGCCTTCGCTCACTCCCGCTGGTTCTTTGTCACGCGCGCCCCGCACGGCCATGGAGGCTCGAGCTGCACTCATTGCGGCAAACGAGCTCTGCGCTACCGCCCGTCGACGATGTTCTGAAGAATGGCTCGACCGAAGTCGCCGAAGCTCGTCCGCGCTGCGCAGAGGCGCCGCGACCGTCTGGCCTTGCTGCACCGCACCCGCTGCTGGCGATGAAGCTCCCGGGCGCCTCAACCGCCTCCTCCTCAAGAAGGCGCCTCGCCCCAAGGCGCGCCCTGGCGGAACCCGCCCGCCAGCGCCGGGCGCTGCAAGAGCAGAGCTGTCAAGAAGTTCCTCCCCACAAGAAGCTGCCCGAGCGCTCCCGGCCCGCAAGACGTCAGGACCTTGCGCTGCCCCCCAAGGGCGCAGGGAGGCCCGCAAGACCAAGCTCTCGTCGTCCCGAGGGCCCCCAGCTGCCTGGGCGGGCTGCCGACCTTCACCCCGAGCTGTGCAGCGTCGCGTGGCCCGCCAAGTTCAAGCCAGACCTGCCTCCTCGCCACGACGGCACAACCGACCCTAAGGAGTTCCTCCAAATTTCACGAGCTGGGCATCGAGGCTGCCAACGGGATGAAAAGGTCATGGTGAACTGGTTTCCCATGGCGCTCAAGGACGGAGCCCGCACTGGCTCCTGGACCGGCCCTGTGCACGATCTCTTCCTGGGCCGAGATGCGCACCTCTTCATCGCCAACTTCCGTGGTACTCGCGACCGGCCACCCGCCGTGAGCGACATGCGCCGAATCAAGCAGCAGCTGTGGAAACCCCGCAAAAGTACATCCAGCGCTTCAACAACGCACGCTGAAGATCCCTGTGGTAGCGGAGGAGGCCATCTTCTCTGCCTTCTCCGACGGCGGCGCGACGTCAAGATGAAGGAGGAGCTGGCGATGCATGAAGATCTGTGCACCTCCACGAGTTGTTTAACTTGGCGACCAAGTGCGCCAGGCTGAGGAGGCTCCTCTCCTCCTCGAGCTGCCCGCCGCAGATCCCAAGAAAAGAAGTCCAAGGCCAAGGACGTGAAGCGCAAGGGGCTGCCGTACTCGCGGTGAACTAGACACCAAGCGAGGCAGAGATCAGCCCGAGTCCTCCAAGGGCAGCCAGTCTTGGGTGTACCACGACCTCCACACCCACAACACCAATGAATGCCAAGAGCCTGGGCCATGCTTGAAGGAAGGGTCGGCAGACGCCTGAAAGGCAGCGACCGGCTACGGCCGAGGAGGAGGAAGGAATGCAGGACGCTGGGAAGACCACGGCCCGCGCCAAGGGTGGCGCGACCAACCTCGCAAGGACCGTTGGCAAGACCCACCTCGCGAGGGAGGCTGGAGGGATCAGCCTCGCGAGGATCGTCCGCAGGGGAACGCAGGCCTCCCTCCACTGTCGCCGCCGCCAAGGAGAATTGAAGACCGTCATCGGGGCCGAGGGGGGGGCCTTCCAGAACCGCGGCGATCGTCAGCATCCCGGGCGGAGCTCAAGCCCAGCTTCTCGGCGCATCTTCAAGCGATTCGCCCGCTGAAGTGAATGCAGTCCTCCCCAAGATCGAGGCCACGCGCCCTCTCGTGGTCGGCATGCGCCATCACGTTCAGCTCGCGGATCAGCTCAAGTGCGCGGCCACAGCCCGAGTTCTCCGATGCTTTGTTCCCCAATCATCAAGAACGTGCTGGTCTCAAGACCCTCATCGACGGCGGGCAGGCTCAACGTCTGTCCGTGGAAACATTCAACAATCTTCAAGTGCCTTACTGATCACTTCAGCCAACCAAGCCTTTCTCCGAGTCACCGACGGCTCCACGGTCCCGATCGGGCAGGCCCGCCTTCCTGTCACCTTCGGGCTCGCGACAACTACCGCACCGAGCTCATCGACTTCGACGTCGCCCACATTCGCCGTCAGATAACGCCATCCTCGGGTACCCGGCGCTGGCCAAATTCATGGCCGTAACCCACCACGGCTACAACATCCTCAAGATGCCAGGAAGCGGCGGGGTCATCACGGTGCCCTGTGAAGAGAGAGACGCAGTGTGCTCCCTGGAGCGAGCCTTTCAGGCCGCATCGCTAGAAGACCCAGACCACAGCAGCAGGAGGCCTCCCGAGGCCGCATCCAAGAAGAAGAAGACATCGACCGACCCGGCTCCTCAAGAGGCAGGCCCCTCAGGCCAGCGCCAGGCCAGGGGAGCCTCCTTCCATCGCATAGGAAAGCGCGCCCGACGCCCTCCTCAGGCCGGGCTCGGGGGCTCTCCCCTGGAGGGCCGCCGACCTCGCCAAGGTCACGAGGGAGGCGCTTGGGCACCACATGGAGGCGTGCTTCGAAGCACGTTTCCCGCAAGGAGCATGGCAAGGAGGGCCGAACCCTCGGGAGTTCGTCGGCAAGGCCATTCAGAGCTACAGGAGTCAAGGGTCATGAGGGGCAGCCGCCGCCGCTCATTGTGGCCCCCATCCAGCGAGGATGGTGTCTGGCAGCGTCTGCATCGACATACCAGGGCTCAACCGAGCCGCTGCCTCAAGAGCGCCTCGGCCCTCGCGAGTGGGACGTTGTGAGGGTCCGCCCAGCTACGTCGCATGCCTTATGGCTCGCCAAACGCGGCACGCGCACCAGCATCTCATGAGGGCCATCCTGGAGGCTCAAGAGGTCAGGCACGCCGCAGCCCTGGTGGAGATGGAGATGGCCCGCAAGGAGCCGCCAGCGCCTTCGGATCCTCCCGAGGCCCCTGGGCCTGGGGGCTCGTGAGGATCGGCTCCCGCAGCCCACCGAGTCTGCTGCGCCAACACCACCTCGTCCCCAACATCCCCAGGTGACATCTTTAAGTTTCATTTCAGTGTGAGCGCCTTTCAGGCCGCATTATTCCTGTGCTGCGTGGGTCCGTCCTGCGGCATGTATCCCTTTCATTTCATGTCATTAGCCTATCCTGTTGGGGGCGCCTGGCTGCATCATCATCCCCAAGCCGCTCGGACCCGTCCCAGCAGCATGTATCCTTCCTACGTTTTCCTTAGGATTATGCTCTCGCTCCACCATGCTTGTTATTTGGTGCCTTTTCCTGGGTGACGGAATCTTGCGCGTTAAAGGGGGTGTGCCTGAGCATCGCGACTCAGGGCTCCTACCGGCTCTCTGGCCCTCACCCTCTGGTCTTGTCCATGGCATCGCGACCTGGCTTGCCAGCGACGGCTGAGACCAGCCCGAGAGCCGGGACCCGAGGACGAGAGTTCGTCATCTAACCTCAGCTTGCTGCGCTGGTGTGAAGCTCATTCTTTTGGAAAAGGCCGGTGCTTGTGAAGAAGGCGAATGCTGTGAAGCTCATTCTTTTGGAAAAGGCCCAAGACTGTGAAGAAGGCGGACGCTGTGAAGCTCATTCTTTTGGAAAAGGCCCATCTGTAAAGAAGGCGAATGCTGTGAAGCTCATCTTTCGAGAAAGGCCCAGAGCTCTGTGAAGAAGGCGAACGCCGTGGAAGCTGTCGCTGCTCGAAAGGGCCGGAGCCCGTGAGGAGGGCTAACGCCCGTGAAGCTTCGCTTCCCGGAAGAAAGGCCCGAGCCTGTGAAGAGGGCCAACGCCTGTGAGGCTCGCCGCCCGTGACACTCTCACGTAATAATGAGTTGGGGCTGTACACGCCTCGGAGTCTCAGGAGTGCCGGCCTCAGGCCCTGGGGCTCCCTCCCACGCCCAATGGTAGCACTTAGCTCCGCGCTGGTGAGAAGACGTCGAAGACTAGACTAGGTGCCGGACGCGGCTTTTTCATTTGCTTTCTGCAGTTGACTAGTTATTTCCATTTGGAGTTTTTATCGAAACTATCGCCCTCTTTTGGTCCGTGGTTCTCCGATCTTTTTCGCTCTCCTGCCTCGATTTCTCTTGCGTGGGGACACGCGAGGCAGAAGCCTCGGGAGCCCTCGCGAGCATTCCTGCCCCTATCGCTCAAGTTTTCACGGCCCTGGTCCACAGCTGGAGTACCCCTCCTGACCATGCCTCACGAGCAGCACAACGCGAACACGGGGCCTGGATCGGTCGCCCTTGCCGCACGGTGAGTTCACTTCCGACCGGGCGACGGCGGAAGGGAACGATGTCGAGGATAACAAAAGCAGTACAATAATTAACGGCGTTAACCTAAACGCGCCCCCACGGGGCCACACATTGTTGCCTTCTTGCGCAGGAGAAAAGAATGGAAAAGGACAGACTGGAAGGGCGCGTGCCGTTCCGTACTTATAGCCGGCGAAGGCCAACCGTCGGCCTGCACAATCACCGGTAATCATGACTGACTCTGCATGCAGGGACTTGTCGAATCCGGGTGGTTACCGAGTCATCATGGGGAAGCGATGCGACGCTGCGTCAATCAACCGCCACGCGTCGCCTAAGGCCACAGGCTGTTAGGGCCTGGCAACGCTTCAGACTTGCCCTTTCGCCTCTGCTCGGCCAAGTTCAGCGCGCCCGTGGCCCGGGGCTCTTGTCGGCGTTCGGGAACGGGGTCCCTAGACTTGCTCGCTGCGGCCTGCGGCGTGGCTCGAAGGAGGCCCAGCGCGGCCCATCTTCATCAACGCAAGCTCAAGACCCTCGTGAGGGGCCAAGCCTCGCGGGGCGGACGACAAGGAGCTTCCTCAGGCATGGCCTCGTCAGGCTGGCTCATAAGGAGGCGGAGAGTTCAAGGCAGGGTACCTCGCGAGGTGCCCATGACGTAAGCCATGACGACCGAGGGCGCGGTCGAGGCGCCAACCCGCAGTGATGTCCTCCTTTCCTCTTTGGTGCAAAGGGAGCAAGCGCAGCGTAGAGCATCAAGCAAAGGCATCCGCTTCGTGCAACAAGACCAAGACCAGCCCAACGGTGGAAGGGAGTCATCGTGGAGCCCAAGCAAAGGGCCATCACCAGAGCCTTTGGCGGCGAGGACCAACTTTAGTCAGGATAAGTGTACCCGCTGTTCCCCTTCAAAATGGCCAATTGTTGGCGCCCTTCCCGCTCAATATTTGGGAAGAGGCCCAGGGCCTTCACCTATAAATAGGAGTAGCCACCCCCAAGGCGAGGAGATCCGGACCCTCATCAAGAAGCCAGTAGCTAGAGCCACTGAACACCACCTAGCAGTTCATCACACCCGCCAAGAACAGACCCTCGCGAGGCTGTTCTCCCTTGTATTGTTCCTCATCAGCCCAAGAGGCAATCCACCACACCACACATTGGAGTAGGGTATTACACCACAATGGTGGCCCGAACCAGTATAAATCTCGTGTCTCTTGTGCTGTTCCGTTTAGTAGTTTAGGTCCCAGTGATTCGGCGAGGTGCGAGAAGGTGGAAGGTTGGATCTCCGCGCGCACCCCAGTGTTCAAACCTCAAGGGTCTGCCGGAACCCGAAATCCGACAACTATTACTCCACATATCGACCGCTATCCAGCATGCATCTAGAGTATTAAGTTCATAGGAACAGAGTAATGCTTTAAGTAAGATGACATAATGTAGAGGGATAAACTCATGCAATATGATATAAACACCATCTTGTTATCCTCGATGGCAACAATACAATGCATGCCTTGCTGCCCCTCTCATCCTTTGGGAAAGGACACCGCAAGATTGAACCCAAAGCTAAGCACTTCTCCCATTGCAAGAAAGATCAATCTAGTAGGCAAAACCAAACTAATAATTCGAAGAGACTTGCAAAGATAACCAATCATACATAAAAGAATTCAGAGAAGATTCAAATATTGTTCATAGATAAACCTGATCATAAACCCACAATTCATCGGTCTCAACAAACACACTGCAAAAGAAGATTACATCGAATAGATCTCCACAAGAGAGGGGTGAACATTGTATTGAGATCCAAAAAGAGAGAAGAAGCCATCTAGCTAATAACTATGGACCCGAAGGTCTGAGGTAAACTACTCACACATCATCGGAGAGACTATGGTGTTGATATAGAAGCCCTCCGTGATTGATGCCCCCTCCAGCGGAGCTCCAGAAAAGGCCCCAAGATGTGATCTCACGGGTACAGAAGGTTGCGGCGGTGGAATTAGGTTTTTGGCTCAGATCCGGTAGTTTGGGGGCACGAGGTATATATAGGAGGAAGAAGTACGTCGATTGGAGCAACATGGGGCCCATGAGGGTGGAGGCGCGCTGGGCGCCTCACCTACTCGTGCCCTCCTGGTTGATGTCTTGACGTAGGGTCCAAGTCCTTTGGATCACGTTCATTCCAAAAATCACGTTCCCGAAGGTTTCATTCCGTTTGGACTCCGTTTGATATTCTTTTTCTGCGAAACTCTGAAATAGGCAAAAAAATAGCAATTCTGGGCTGGGCCTTCGGTTAATTGGCCAGTCCCAAAAATAATATAGAAGTGTATAATAAATCCCATTAAACATCCAAAACAGAATATAATATAGCATGGAACAATAAAAAATTATAGATACTTTGGAGACGTATCACTCCTGCGACAGTACGTCTAAGAGAGCTTTGGAGCGCCAAGAGGCCATGGTTGGAGTGGTGCCGATAGAAGGAAGGGACCGGAGAAGAATGACTGTGGGTATTTAGCTATGGCTGGGAGATGGGGCTAAGTTAATATACCGGGTGAATGGCAATGAGCCGCGGCAGACGGATGGACGGCTGGCGCCGTAGTACTTTCGTCGGCAGCCACGTGTCATTAATGTGGGTGGCGGACGGATGGATGGCCGTGGTGTCGTTAACGCGGAGCAGTCGCTTGCACCGGGATGCCGCGCGGGTGGCGCTCTCTCGGCCTTCACGCTGCTGCAATGCCAGTGCCAGTGAGAGGTCGCGTCGGGCGTGAATGTGGATGATGCTTCAATGACTTAACTGCAGGTGCATGTGTGTCACTGACATGTGGGACCAATAGGCATCTAGCCCACATGTCAGTGACCCAACTGCACCTGCAATTACGTCATTGAAGCTCAGTCCCGTGAATGCGGCATTGACGTTCTGGAGAGACGGTGGCCGTTTCAGGCGGGAAGCGCGCGCTAGCGATGGAAGGGGTTTCAGTAGGCCAGGGCAGTCAGACGCTGGCGTGGTGGTAAAATGTGAACTCATGGATGACGAGCCTTTGAAGCGTATGCGGCACGTATAGACAACCAGGTGTCCATGCAACCGCTCTTGTCGCCAGCTAGCCTTCGATGACCACCATTAGAAACCACACAACCATGCATAACTTACAAATAATGGACGAATCGATCAAACACACACTTGTGTGCAATGGCACTATGATCAGTCTCTCACGATACATATATAGGTACCATAGTACCCTCTCTAGCTAGGTTGTTTAATAGATTGTCATTGTGATGGATGATATACATGAGCAAGGCCCCGAGTCACGTCGTTGCGTCATGTGCAGAGCCATGGCTAATGTAGAGCAGCTTGGCGCCCAAGCACGAGTATGACGTTGGTGTTGAGCCAGGTGAATACATGCTCGATGTTCGCGGAGGCCGCCAGCAAACGTCTAAACAGTAATGTCAGGCACCGTCGGGGCGTGCAGGTGACGGGCTCGAAGTTTGCATTGCACCATGAGCAGAACTTTGATTGAGAGGGCGACGTGCATGCATTAGCATGGTTTGAGAGCGTGAGCGTGAGTGTCTGCACGCGTACATGCTACTTGCGTCTATGGACGGTGTGCGCTAATGTGTGCATCATGTATAATATAAAAAATTGGTTTGTTCATTTAACGCAAAGTATTTCATTTTCATTTGGTTGGCGAGTGTGTGTTGCAGCGACGAGTCCGTGGTTTGATTCCTCACATACAAATAATTTTGGTTTTTATTTCTTTCTCCACTGACAGGTAGGCCCGCATAGATAGGTAGTAGATACAAAACACGAGCTGATGAGGCGCATGCGGACTGTTTGACTGGTCAACCTGACAAATACAGAGCTATACGCTGAGCAAGTGACCGTATAATCACCATATCTCGTATACAATGATCAAAGTGAGCTATCAAGACAAGTTCGATGACCGCCAATGCATTTTACTCGGTAATAAATGACCAGAATTCAAGGGGAATCCAAATTTCCTTCGTCTTCTGTGCTTGAGCTCTTGACAAACCAATGTAGTATACAGTTGTTCGGCCACTCCACTCTTGGGTTCTATGGTAGGGTTTGTCGACTGCAAATTAATTTTCCTATGCGTAGAACAACCAAGAACATGCTACGGGAATGGATCACAGATCGTTACCACTATACGCGCAGTGTCGTGCAGTGGAAGAAGAGTTGGGGCAGCGCGTCCTCGTGGTTCGTCTCCTCCTCTTCCTATCTCCCTCGTACATCCAGTCATCAGATCCCATGTACAAGTTCATCGGAGCGGCGCAGGTGCACCGCCTCTAACGGTTCCATGCGTGCAGGAGGAACACCATGCGGCGGACTGCTAGGTCCGATCACACAATCGGTGGCGAGTGGAGGTGGCTATTCGAAACATATGCAAACCCTAGTGACAACACCAAAGCAATCAACCAATGAGTGTGCCGCACCTCCACTTTATATAGGCGTCCGTCGCGGGCTCAACACTTGGGCCTCGTACGGACCCTAAAGCCCAAAATCTGTTCGGCCGGGATTGGAGTCCGAGTAGGATCACATCTGACTCATGGAGTCCAATCCAGCCTCACAGGTTCCTTCCCTTAAGTGCGCGACCCCTTAGGTTCAAGTTAGCTTGGTCGCAGGTCGGATCACCTCCGATCTGGTCGGCTGGTAGCGGCCTCTAGCAAGGCGTTCCAACCACCAAGTAGACAATGAAGCTGGTTAGGCAAACCTGTACATCACACTTCCATTCCTTTTGCCACACGACATATGTTGTTGTGCTCAAGGCGTGTCTGTCATCCTTGTGCTAGCTCGACCTCTTTCTCGTTCCAGTGATGCCGACCACAAACCGGATTATCTCATAATCCTTGTTGCATGGCCATGCTTATCCTGATCGGATCACACGAGGGGCCCAGAGTATATCTCTCCTGATCGGAGGGGCAAATCCCATCTTGCTCGACCATGTCTTGCAACCTGGGTTTGGACGAGCCGGAAGCCTACCTTTGTAACTACCCAATCACAGAGTAGCGTTTGGTCGGCCCAAAGCAGGTCTATCACCATCCCGAGTACATGCACCAGCTCAGGTCTTAGGACATAGAACGTATGTTGTACTAGAGACTCACATATGACATATCGCCGCGTCTCATAGTTGGGTCTGTCTGACTCGGACCTTATCTTGACTCGGATCCGACTATGCCGAATCCAACCAGATCCTTCTGAGTCCATATTATCCGGTTAGCATCCAATGCTCCATGGCTTGTGAGACCAAGCCATCGACCGTGGCATATGATAGTCTAGTCGGTTGCGCGTCCACACAGCCCTTTCGACTAGGGACCTTTTAGGACAGTCATCATACAATGCATAGTCCCACAAACAAGTCATGTACTTGCTGATACACATCATTGATATTGTCCAAGGACTATCTTTATTCATAAACACATAGGAAACACCATCATACATGATTGCCTCTAGGGCATATCTCCAACATCCACCCCAAAGCTCTCACCAAGCGTCGTTCATGCCACCGCGCCGCACACTAACCGGTAAGGAAGCAATGGCATCTCACCGTGCCGAGTTCTTCGCTGCCCACGACCACACACAAAATGGTAGGGAAGCGATGGCATCCCGCCGTGCCGAGTTCATCACCGCTCGCGACCTCACACCTACGTGGGCGAACTTTGAAGCTGCCAAGGCCGAATGGGCGGTAGAGCAAGAGGCGGCCAAAGCCGCACAAAGGGAGCAGAAAAGGCAGAAAGCACTCAAGAAAAGAGAGGCCCGCCGCCGCAAGAAAGAAGAGGAGGCACGCGCTCCTGCGGAGAGCTCGGTGGAGATCCAAGTACGGTGGGGTGTCGCCGACAAAGCCGAGAAGGAGAACAATGACGTCTGGCCAGCATGTGAGAAGTAGTAGTACTAGTAGTTAGTGTGTGTGTCTGTGTCGCCCGTACGTTTATTTAACTAATTACGAGCATGTCTAGTACTAGTTACTATTGTAGTTTTTAGAGCAAATTATCAGTACATTAGCCTAGACTCAATGGAAAAATTCCTATCCTATGCATCAAATGGCATCTCTTTCTCTATAGGAATTGAGATGCATGTCATATCACTTCCTATGATTTTCATATTCCTATCCTATGAACCAAAGGAGGCCTCTACTGGAGTATTGTACCATCAGTAGCTAGCGATCGCAAGTATGAGTAGTTTTCTTCAAGAAGCAGAATTCAACGAAGTCATGATGATTCCTTCGTCCGAGCAACTTCATAGTGGGAAACGTTGGGCCTATGATTTGACGGCTCATTAGTCATTATTACTGCGGCGCGACCACCAGGGTGACTCTCCCTTGGAGTTATGCATGCATGGCAAGTGGACCAGGATGGTCGATGTCCCACATGTCAGCGAACGGAAGTATTCTTTCCGATATCGAGGAGCAAGGAAACCACGTGGTATAGTATCACTGCCGATTTATATATATTTTTTATTTTTAATGAAAGCTAGTGTTTCAACTCTTACGACGAAGGAGTGCCAAACACGGCACATGCTGGATGTCCCACACGTCAGCGAAAGGAGCGGGACATGAACAACGTGGTAGAGCGTCTCCACTTCTTCCACTTCTAGGTCAGAGACCACACGTAGTAGTACTAGTGGTATGAATGATACAAAGTGCGACCCGGAGAGAAACACACATCTAGTTGGAAGGTCTCGGACCATACATGTAAACCAATATAAAACCTAATATGTGCCTCCAGTTAATATAGTAGCAGAGTACTTAGGCATGTACATCATAACATCACCGTGCATTTCACGTACACCATTTAGTGTAGTAAGAGACAAATGCCTGTATGCCACGCATATTCATACTATTTGTGCCTTTCTACTTTACTTACTGCCCTACATTACTCAGGTTCGTATGTCCACTCCTAGGTACATGTCCGTCTCGTAGTTCCAGACCCACGTGTTCATCATAGATGGAACTATCCATAACGGTGGGCAACGGGAGTCCATACCACCGCAGCTTCTTAGTGTGGCTCCCCACGATGGAGACTCATCCAAACTATGGCCAGCCTCGACGCGGAGCAGTCGCGTGCACCGGGAAGCGGCGCTCTCTCGGCCGTCGTGTTGCTTCAAAGCCGGAGCCAGTGAGAGGTCGCCTCTGCTCTGGCCCGACATTAATTCGGCACTGACGCTCCAGGGTGATGCTGACCGTTTCACACGGGAAGTGCGTGCCGGCAAGGGAGGGGGTATGGGTCGGTCAGGGCGGTCAGACGCGGGCGTGGTGGTGGTATTGATTTTGAACCGTTTCAGGTGTAGTACCGGTAGTTTGCAAAACTACTCTAAGAAATTGTGGTAAAAAATGTTACTTGCAATGCATTCTTGTGTGACCAATATAAATGACCAATAAAAAACTAGTACATGCATGCAACGATTTAATGGACATTGTAATCTCAACATGTGATGAGGAGCTCTAAATTTGAATTTGAAACTTATTAAACAAAAAAATTCAAAACAAATAAACTGGAAGAGAGGGAGTATACCGTAGGATGTGTCCCATATGAAACAAGTCCCCTGGTTTGTCACCGCCAAGATGCGGTTAGAAAGGAGCATAGCGTCTTCGTACCCGTATGGCAACAAATCGGCCGTAGACAACATCGTCCACCTTTGACCTCCATGTACAGGGTTCGTGAAATAAATCGCGAAGTCGAACACCGTGATGAGAGTGTAATTTTGGTTGGCAGACGACCTTATCAGGGCTTCCGAGATTGCTATCTTCTTCAACCTCACCGTGGTTCCATCGTACCAATTCAGGCGATGGCCCGTTGCATGGCTGATCCCAATGTTGGACAAAGGTTCTACGGGAATGGTGTCACCGTTGTAAATGTTGTTCAAATTGATGTTGGTACCCTCCCGTACTGGCACCAAGCCTAACATGTGAAATAGTGGGCAGCGCGGGAATTAGGAAATGGACACAGAAGTAGTCTTTAGAATTCATTTACAATGTGATCAAACTCATCACTTACCTGTTCATCAGACAAAATCCGAGTGCCCCTCAACGTCGGCATCTCAAGGGGCGTCAACATGCCACTACGGCCACTCCGTGCTGGAGAGAGCCCCAAGGAAACATCCTCGTGGGTTGCACGTAACATCAAGATGCATTTGTATGAGTAGTTTATCTTGTGAGAGAAAAGGATAAACGAGGGAAGGCCTTATTTGCAAATGTGGAGAGGGGTGTGGGTATCTTTTTGCAAAATTGCCATAGTTTTCTTCCTATTCATCAGATATAAATCAGACGGCCTATATTGCAGGATCGCAGGCACACCATCATCACCAACTCTGTTTTTTATAAGAGTAGTAGTAGAATAGTACTAGAAGAGAGATAGAGATAGATTATTATTATAAGAGTAGAGATTAGGGAGCTGGCGGGTGGTTCGTTGTACGACACGTTCACGTCCATACACTAGCTCGGAATTAAAGCACGCACGACATTTACAGCGACTGCGATTAGTTGTTTTCCGGGCGCATGGACCAACGCGGACTAGCGTACCTGGTCGCCCTTTTTCCAGCACGCCTTCAACAAAATGCGTGGGTGACATGCGTGCATGCAAATCTTCGTGACCAAACTGCGAAGCGGAGCGGTGAGCTTCGAACTGCTGACTTGCATGTTGCAGCCATGTCATCCACATGCAATCTAAAGGTCAATTCATACTCCGCTGGACTATACTGTACAACTATGCATTGTTTGGCATGAATGTTCCCTGGAGCTCGTGCTGCAACTGGCATACTCCATAGCCCACTTCCCTTCTCCTTCCTCTTCCACCGCCCGCGCACCTCCGTGGGAAGCGACCGATCAACCCTTATATAGGAGTGCTAGCACAAAAAGATGCATGCATGACCACTAAAATTTCCTTTCACTTATATCTTTGAAATAAATGTGGCGTGAAACTGAAAGCCCTTTAAGTCTGAGTATAATGGAAACCATCATCCTCCTCCGGATCCGCATCGCCTGCATCGTCGTCCTCCTGTTCCGGCTCCGTGTCGTCATTCTCCTCCCCCGGCTTCGCGTGCTGCTTCGCCTCCAACGCCTCCTCGTCCGGCTCCGGCTAGTCCGGACTCCGGAGGCAGGGCGTCCGTGATCCGTACTACGCACCGTCTCCAGATTAAAGCGCCGCTCCAGCGGGAGTATGGCGTATGTCGTTCCTTCGGCCGGGCCATGGCTATCGGGCAACGACGACCAGAGAAGAGGCGGCGGGAGGGGAACAAGTGCAGCTATTGTTTCAGTTCGCCATCCGGCTTAAATAAATGCGCACCATCACGTGTACCCGCGGGTGCACAAATTGTAACATACGATCTGCTTAAGGGGCGTCACGTAACTGGTATGTGTGTGAGATTCTGAGAGACAGACTGGGTGTGTGCGACTCTACTCTTCGAACATGTACTCAACCTTTTGCATCGGGATATAAGTATAATGTTATTACACTAGCTAGTGATTTACGTGGCCATGTTAACGTGGTTGTGTAAAAAATGTCGCCTCGCTCGTGATTTGCATTATATAATTATGAGAAGTTTGCTAACTACTAAAGTAAAGTGGAATCTGTCCATGTTATACATGTAAATTAAGGTGATTGTTTATCATACGGGTAAGGTTGGACGAAGGGTGGTAGGAACAAATTCTTCTCCTAGAGCATGTGTGTGTGAGATGGAATCTTAGTGTGTGTGTGTGTGTGTGTGTGTGTGTGTTTGGGTGGGTGCGTGCATGCGTGTGTGCGCGCATGTGTGTGTGAAGCGGAGTCTTTGGTGGCGAAAGTAATTTAAGTGTGTGTGGCTTCATCGTAGAGAGGTGATGTGTATGGCAGAGGCGACCAACAAGGGGGTGCAAGAGAGAAAAGGCCTATAGAGAGGGAAGAGAAGGCGTGTGCGCATGAGAGGAGTCGACATCGAGAGAACGTGTTTGTTCGAGAGACACCGAGGAGGACTACTATATATCGATGGTTCATGTAGGCGGGAATTAAATGAAGGGGCAGTCTTATTGGTTTCGGGGATCTAGGGGAAGAGTGAGATAGGGGGTAGCTAGAAGGAGATTGTTAAGTGTGAGTGGGTGTTTTACCCATCCAGGCGGGAGTTATGTGCACACAAGAAGAGAACGATTCGATGTGGGGTCAGGGCTGAGGGTAATTAACTACATATGGAGACATAGGAGACCTTGAACATGCATGTGCAAGAGGTATACATGTATACGTGGGATGTGTGTGTGCGTGCGTGCATGATCAAGATAAAAGAAAGAAGACATAAGTCATAAGATCAATGACATGGAAGAGACGGATCGATATGACAATATGCCTGCATGTGAGAGTGGTGGGAAGAAGGCCCGATAATCGAGCATGTGTTTTTGTCTTTAAGAGATAGTGGCGTGGGCTGGAGAATGCATCTATGGCGAGCAGAGGGAGCGAGACACAACGATTGTGCAAAAGAGATCAACATATAGATGCATGTATGGAGAGATAGATATAGTGTGCGCGATAGGAAGGAAGAGTGCGTGCGAGAGAGAAATGTTGACGGAGAGACTACAGATAGATAGAGAGATAGAGATGCTAGCTAGAGGGACATCGGGTAGTTTGAGTGTTGGAGATGACCGCCGAGTGGTTCAGCGGGTGAAGTTATGTGTGTGTGAGAGAAAGATAAAAAGAGGGCGCATGATTGCATGTAGAGAGAAATATATATAGTGTGCGTGATAGGAAGAAAGAGTGAGGGCGAGAAACAAGGTTGATGGAGAAATAGATAAATAGAAAGAAAAGATGCTAGCTAGTGTGTGTGTTATAGATAAGAGTCGAGTGGATAAGAAGGCTGAGTTATGTGTGTGGGTGTGAGAGAGATAGAGAGAGGGTGCATGTGAGTCACATACAAACAAATGTCAGAGAGAAATGAGATCCCGAGAGACAGAGTTTTGTGTTTGCAATAGAGAAATATATTTCACAACGAGAGTGATAGCTAGAGAGACATATCAAGGAACGCGAGATATCTCTAGGGAGAGAGGGTGTGTGTGAGCGACATACAAGAGAGTGGTGGAGAGATATGAGACCCTGGGAGACAGAGTTTGTGTTTGTGTCTCGAGAAAGAGATATTTAAGAGGAAGAGTCATAGCTTCTCATACCTAAGGAGCGCAAGACATCTTTGTGTGAGAGGGGGTGTCACTACAAAAAAATACACTTCCATGATGATACGTGTTTGTCACAGTAGGTCACGTTTTCTGTCATGCATGTACATCCATGATGATTTTAAGACAGAATCAAGATAGTCATACCTGTGCTGTTGTAGAAGTGTTCCATGACATTACCAAAATTATCATCACGGAAGTGTCCACTTCCATGATGATAAATCGCACGTCACAGAAGTGCTTTCATCAAGGGTGACCGACACGTGGCATCCACCGTAACGGAACGCTGTTAAGCTATCGGGTCCGGTTTTGGATCCGATAACCCGTTAACAGCCCCGACCAATGGGGATTTTCCACGTGTAAAATCATCATTGGCTGGAGGAAACACGTGTCGGCTCACCATTGGGACAGATGTCATCCCCTCATTGGACCCAAAGCGCATATGATACGTCAACACGTGGCACGAGCTAACAGAGGCCCATTCCTATGAAAAGGCCTGCCTGTTTGACTTGGTCAAAAGGTGGCGCGCCGGCCCATGGCAAGCCTATTAACAGCATGTTCGCATATAGCCCATTTACAACCCGCTAACCCAGGGCACGTTTACGGCCTATCAGAATTAGGCCCAGTAGCGTCATCTGGGCCGTCCAATATAATTCCAGCCCGTTTTAACTTCCGACCCATGTATGGCCCATGACGTATTTCGACCCATATGAGGCCCTTTGTAACTCTCGGCCCATTAATGGACCGTTGTACAACTGGCCCATAATGAACAGTGTATCACTTTATACCCATTAACGGCACATGGTGAAACTAGCCCGTAATGAAGAGTGTATCACTTTATACCCATTAACGGCCTGTTAATCCGTTGGGCTGTTTCCAGCCCATGTTATCTTTCGGCCTTCTCAGGGCCCATTTTTTCTTGGGCTCATTTCCAGCATTCGTTTACTTATGGCCCGTTACTTTCATTTTCTATTTGTGGGCCAAATTCACCCCGTGGTGACAGTCAGCCCGTTTGTGGCCCATTAATACGTTGGGCCGTTTTCATAGCGTCATCAAATACGACTGATTAACGACGCCCGTTCGGCCCATGAACGGACGATTTCAACTCAAGCCCATTTATGACCATAATGTGGTCTCTTACTGGCCCATGTTATCATACGACCCATATAAGGCCCATTGATGATACGGCCTGTAGAAGGCCCATCGTGTCTACGGCCCATATAAGGCCCATTGTTTCTACCCCCCATAGGAGGCCCATGTTAACTAAAGTAAATATGTAGCCCATGGTTATTGTGCCCTAGTTTTAAAAAACAGGTTATTGCGGCCACTAGCAAACCGCGGAAAAAGAACTGCACTGACTACAAGAAAACAAATAAACAAGACAATAAGGAAATAAATTAGCAAGCAACTTACGCTCGGCTATCACGGCCATTACACATATTACATCCACTGGGCATCACAGTTCGCCACCAGTGCAAATATAGGGAACAAAGCAGCATATAAAGGCTGCAACAAAACAAGTCCAGAACTGAAACCACTTCAGAAGAGCTCAAGAAACAATATCCTGGGTACCCATAATGCTGGCAAGATGCTTAGCAAGCTTATTAACTTTCTCTTGTTTGGCGCTTAAATCCTCCAACACTTGCTGTTGCACCAGAAAGTATGCATCTGAATTCTGCAGGGACTTCCTCAGTCCTTCGGCTTCCTGTCGCATAACATCTGATCGATGTTTCTCAACTTGAAGTTGAGACTCAAGAAGCCGAACTAATTCAGGCAGCGAGTTCGAAGAGCTGGTGCCTGCAGTAGTAGCCAGTAACTCAAACACTACATCAAGATAGGACTTTGGGATTGTCTCAGTGTCTTCAATACAATTTTTATCAGCTTTCTTGGAGACCAACAGGGATGTCTCACTACCTTGAACCTTATCTGCATTACTTCCTTTACCATTGCATAATGGGGTACTCTTCTCCAATATTTTATCCTCGTTCTAAAAGAGAAACAAACAAACACATCACAGGTTTACAATGTAGTATATGAAACTCATTTTGGTAAACCAGATCAGTAGTAAGGTGGACAGGATAACAACATGAAACAAACATACATCTATGTAGTATGGTCACTGTATGGTCTATATCATTCTAGTTTATGTTGCCAAATCAAGATAGATACAGTTTGAATCATATCTATTTAAGACAAAGCAGCATAGACAGAATAAAGTGTCAGAAACTACACATCAACAACAACACTTGTAATGTGCATGGCATGAGAACATAACTGTTTATTCAATTGAAACTGAAATCAACATAGAGCAAGTTACAACAGCAAACACGTTAAAGAAACGGGTTTAAAACCTACCTGTTGTGCCATTGGAGTTTCAATTGCATCCTTCAAATTTGAAATTAGTTGGTATGAGTAAATACAGTGATGCAAGAGCAAAGTAGTATGAACCATAGCTACGGAACCTGACATAAGAACAATTCTTCTTCTGCTTTAAGCGTTGACCTGGGGTTCGGAGTGGTGGTCCTCGTGCTCTGGGCACTGCAATTTCCTTACTAACTGCTCGTGTTTGGGTGCTCTGTGGTGGAGACGGTGTTGTGTCAACGGGAACTGGGTTACTATCTGCTGGGGTTGGGGTTAGAAGGGGTGTAGCTGGTTCTCTGTCCAACTGGGTAGGGGTACAATCTGCGAGAGTCTGGGTTATGTGTGGTTGGGCTAGTTCTTGGGCAAGTACAACCGTGGTTCTATCTCCATCGACAGGTAGCACGATCTTTTCTGAAGACCGTGTTTTTACTCCCACAGATACTGCCATCAACCCCTCCAATTGAAATGGCTGATAAACAAGAAAAGTAATTGAATGTATAGACATTGTAAGATAGACAGGTGCAATGGACAGTAGGGAAGAAAACAGGGCATGAAATAATTCACATTTATGTTGTCTAACCAAACAGAATAGCAGGACATAATTTCACATATATGATGGCTAATTAAACAGGATAGCATGACACAATTTCACATGTATGATGGCTAACTAAATAGGATAGAATGACATACTTCAAAATATGATGACTATGTAAATAGGATGACATGATATAACTATACGATGTGTCTATTAAAGTGGTTGGCATGCCATAAATCACAAACATGCCGTCGATGGAAACATGATGGCATGATATAATTCACGGACAAGATGACATAATTCAAAATATGATGACTATGTAAACAGGATGCGATGATATAACTATATTATGTCTTTAGAAAATGGGTTGGAATGCCATAATTCAGATACATGCTGTCTATGTAAACATCATGGCATGATATAATTCAAATATATGAATTATATACTAAGGAAGTGAGAAGAGGGCAGTCGCATATATGATGTGTCAACTAAGTAGATGGCATTCAATATCGTGTATATGATGTAAAAACTAAGCATTGCAATAGAACATATGCATGATGTGAGTAATATAACCCTGCCAAGTTTGAGCATACACCTCAGGGGGATAATAGGACTGGTCATCCGCCTTTGAATCCTCCTCTGAAGAGCTATCTGTAACCAGCAAGATATCTGCTTCAGCAGGTAGCATTGTCTGCTCTGAAGACCTTATTTTCACTCCAAATTTCTCCATCACTGTCGGATTTCGGGTTCCGGCAGACCCTTGAGGTTCGAACACTGGGGTGCGCGCGGAGATCCAACCCTCCACCGTCTCGCACCTCGCCGAATCGATGGGACCTAAACTACTAAACGGAACAACACAAGAGACACGGGATTTATACTGGTTCAGGCCACCATTGTGGTGTAATACCCTACTCCAGGGTGTGGTGTGGTGGATTGCCTCTTGGGCTGATGAGGAACAATACAAGGAAGAACAGCCTCGCGAGGGTCTGTTCTTGGCGGGTGTGATGAACTGCTAGGTGGTGTTCAGTGGCTCTAGCTACTCGCTTCTTGATGAGGGTTCGGATCTCCTCCTTTCTTTCTCGCTGCCCCTACCCTGTGGGTGGCTAGTCCTATTTATAGGCGAAGGCCCTGGGCCTCTTCCCAAATATTGAGCGGGAAGGGCGCCAACAATTGGCCATTTTGAAGGGGAACAGCGGGTACACTTATCCTGACTAAAGTTGGTCCTCGCCTGCCAAAGGCTATGGTGATGACGCCTGCTTGGGCTCCACGATGACTCCCTTCCAGCCGTTGGGCTGGTCTTGGTCTTGTTGCACCGAAAAGGATGCCTTTGCTTGATACTCTCGCCTGCGCTTGCTCCCTTTGCACCAGAGGAAAGTAGGACACTGCGGCAGTGGCGCCCGGCCCAGGCGCCCTCGGTTAAATCATGGCTTCGTCACTTGGGCACCTCGCGAGGTACCCTGCCTTGAACTCTCCGCCTCCTTATGAGCCAGCTCGACGAGGCCGTGGCTCGAGGAAGCTCCTTGTCGCCCGCCTCATGAGGCTTGGCCTCGCGAGGGTCTTGAGCTTGCGTTGATGAAGATGGGCCGCGCTGGGCCTCCTTCGAGCCACGCCGCAGGCCGCAGGCAGGCAAGTCTGGGGAACCCCGTTCCCAGAACGCCGACAATCACCAATTCAAATGGCTGATGCACAGGAAGAGCAGTTGAATATACAAACATTGTCAACAAAAGCAATGAGAAATACAAAAAAAAGGAGGGCATGATATAATTCAAATATATGACGATTGGCTAAACAACATGGCCATGCATAATTCACGTATATAATGCCTTGCAACAAGATAGCATTGCATAATTCACATATATAATGTCTTGCAACAAGATGGCATTGCATAATTCACATATATGGTAATTAGACACTAAACAGGTGCCATGCACACAAAGCGTGTCTAGACTAAGAAAATGACATAGCAATGCAAGATACCATATGCACGATATGAGAAACATAACCCTGCTAAGTTAGAGCATGCACCTCGGGGGGGGGGGGGATAGGACTGGTCATCTGTCTCTGAATCCTCCTCTGAGGAGCTATCTGTAACCAGCAAGACATGCACTTCGTCAGATATCATTGTCTGCTCTAAAGACCTTGTTTCCACTCCAGATTTTTCCATGGCCGTGCCGAATGGCTGATGCATAGGAAGAGTAATTGAATATACTAAAATTGTTGACAAATTTCACACGTAATAAAAAATGATGTCATGATATAATTCACATATAAGATGACTAGCTAACCAGGGTGGCATTGCAAAATTCACATATATGATGCCTGGCTTAACAAGATGGCATTGCATGATTCACATATACGGTAAAGAAACTAAACAGATGGCATTGACACAAAGCATGTCGAAACTAAGCAGATGACATCTTTGATGTATACAGTAAGCAATGCAAGGCACCACATGCATGATATTACCAACATCAGCATGCCAAGTTAGAGCAAAGACCTCATGGGGTAAATAGGAGTGGTCTTACATACGAATCCCCCTCAGAATAGTTATCTTCCTCTTAATTACGATCCGAAATGGGTGGAGGGGGGCTGCCTTTGCGCCCACCATGGTGCGACGTCTGCATGAAATTTTATTGCCACGCAAGGCTCGTCTCTTTTGCTCTACATGTTCAGTTCCATTGTGTACAATAACTGGCATGCATAGGAATAAAACATGGTGAGATTATGTAAGGAGTGCATGCACAAATCCAGAGTGATGGTAGCAAACTATGGATAGACCCAAAACCAATGATAGCAGGCAGATAATAGCTTTAGTTAAAAATATAGATAATGGCTCCTTTAATGTTTTTTGCACCCAACATGAAATTTCATAGTAGACACCCGAGATTAACCAGATAGTAGACAGATAGTACTGATTGCTGCCCCAATATGTACCCCACAACCATTTAAAAACTCAAGTTTCAAAGATAAGTTTGGACCTAACTCGATTGTCTAATAGGTGAACACGACGATAAAGTAGCATATCATCATATTAAGTGATGCATAACGTGGCGACACGGAAGAGTGCAACCTCTCTTGCGGACCCGTGTAGTCCCTCAAGGTCATCTGCTTAGTTGATGATGGTAATGCGGTTGTCGTGGCTCTTTGGCGGTGGGGAAGAAGATCCGAGGTGGCGAAGGCGATCTGGAGAGCGGATCCCCTATGGTGAACCCTTACGTCGTTGGAGCGGTGAGCTGGGTGGAACACAAAGATCACCTTGAGCAGGACAAACCACACAAGGTTTTCTTTGACACATATATGTAACAGAAGTAATTATGTAAGGGCTTGTTTGAATTTGAGGGTTCTAACAATGCAGGAATAGGAAATAGACAGGAATAGGATAGGAATGCACGTGCAAAACAGAGAATTTAAAAACACAGGATTTCTGCCAATCCGGGTGTTTGGTTCACAAGAATTGGGATATCACAGGATGCAAAGAAGCAAGGTGAGATTAAGTCTAACCACAAGAAGTGTACAACCTCTTTGGCGAAGCCATGTCAATCTCAGCGTGATTGGGTTGGCCGGTGAGGATGCTCCGGCTGACTTGGCTGTCGGAGGAGGGGAAGAAGATCTTAGGCGTCTGGAGATGGAGCCCGAGGTACTGCTCCGCTGTGATGGAGGGATTCGCCGTTGGAGTAGCTCCGGTGAGTTGTACGACGCCGAGGCTAAAGCAGGACAAGAGAGACAACGTTAACTGATACGTCTCTAACGTATTTATAATTTTTGATTGTTCCATGCTATTATATATTCTGTTTTGGATGTTTAATGGGCTTATTTATACACTATTATATTATTTTTGGGACTAACCTATTAACCGGAGGCCCAGCCCAAATTGCTGTTTTTTTGCCTATTTCAGTGTTTCGAAGGAAAAGGATATCTAACGGAGTCCAAACGGAATGAAACCTTTGGGAACGTGATTTTTGGAACAAACGTGATCCAGAGGACTTGGAGTCTACGTAAAGTAATCAATGAGGAGAGCACGAGGTAGGGGGGGCGCGCCCACCTCCCCCAGGCGCGCCCTCCACCCTCGTGGGGCCCACATTGCTCCACCGATGTACTTCTTCCTCCTATATATATCTCCGTACCCCCAAACCATCAGAGGCATCCACGAAAACCTAGTTCCACAGCCGCAACCTTCTGTACCCGTGAGATCCCATCTTGGGGCCTTTTCCGGCATCCTGTCGGAGGGGGCATTGATCATGGAGGGCTTCTACATCAACACCATAGCCTCTCCGATGATGTGTGAGTAGTTTACCTCGGACCTTCAGGTCCATAGTTATTAGCTAGATGGCTTCTTCTCTCTATTTGGATCTCAATACAAAGTTCTCCTCGATTCTCTTGGAGATCTATTTGATGTAACTCTTCTTTTTGCGGTGTGTTTGTCGAGACCGATGAATTGTGGGTTTATGATCAAGATTATCTATGAACAATATTTGAATCTCCTCTGAATTCTTTTATGTATGATTGGTTATCTTTGCAAGTCTCTTCGATTTATCAGTTTGGTTTGGCCTACTATATTGATCTTTCTTGCAATGGGAGGAGTGCTTAGCTTTGGGTTCAATCTTGCAGTGTCCTTTCCCAAAGGATGTTAGGGTAGCAAGGCACGTATTGTATTGTTGCCATCGAGGATAACAAGATGGGGTTTATATCATATTGCATGAGTTTATCCCTCAAACATCATGTCATCTTACTTAAAGCTTTACTCTGTTCTTTTGAACTTAATACTCTAGATGCATGCTGGATAGCGGTCGATGTGTGGAGTAATAGTAGTAGATGCAGAACCGTTACGGTCTACTTGTCTCGGACGTGATGCCTATATACATGATCATACCTAGATATTCTCATAACTATGATCATTTCTATCAATTGCTCGACAGTAATTTGTTCACCCACCGTAATACTTATGCTATCTTGAGAGGAGCCACTAGTGAAACCTATGGCCCCCGGGTCTATTTTCTATCATATTAATCTTCCAACACTTAGCTATTGCTATTGCCTTTATTTTACTTTGCATTTTTATTTCCCTTTATCATAAAAATACCAAAAATATTATCTTATCATATCTATCAGATCTCACTCTCGTAACTGACCGTGAAGGGATTGACAACCCCTTTATTGCGTTGGTTGCGAGGTTCTTATTTGTTTGTGTAGGTGCGAGGGACTTGTGCGCGGTCTCCTACTGGATTGATACCTTGTTTCTCAAAAACTGAGGGAAATACTTACCCTACTTTGCTGCATCACCCTTTCCTCTTTAAGGGAAAACCAACGTAGTGCTCAAGAAGTAGCATTAACCTGAGTGGAATTCTAATAGCATCTCCAATAGATGACCTAAAATACATAACCACAAAGTGCTAGATGTAAAATACATCAGTCGTTCATCTCTGAACATAACTGCTGAAACTGAATTTAACTGTCGAAACTGAACTTCAATGTCGAAACTAAATTTTGCTGTCAAAAGTAAACGCACTAAAGGTGAGCCTACACGTCAGTCGACTGAATTTTTCATCTCTGGTCAGTCGATTTTGCAGCCGTTGGATACGAAAACAAGGGCATGACGTTCATCTTCAACCTCCACTCCCCTGAGCCGCCAACCACCACCAGCCAAACAGCCACCCCCCGCCGCCCGCGGCCGGTGGTGCGCCGCCCTGCCCGCCCCAAAAACACTCCCCACCGCTGGTCCGCCGCTGCTCCGGCCATCCCTCTCGCCCCCCCCCCCCCCGTGCCATGCTTTTTCTCCGGAGATCCCCACGCCACCGCCCCACCACCACCGGTGATCACCGCCCCCACCCTGAACCCTAAGATAGATAGTGGGGTACCTCTCCGGCGAGCCCCGCTCCCCGCTGTGGCTGGTTCTTCCTTAACTCTGGCGAGCCCCCACCCCTTGAAAATCGACTGACCCAAAAGTCGATTCAGCCGACTGAAGTGTAGCTAAATCGGAGCAGCTTCGCAAGCAAGAGCAAGAGCTAGAGCAGCAGCGCAAGCAAGAGCAAGAGAAAGAGCAGACTAGGCAGGGGACTGAGAGCAAGAGCAGAGCAGCAGCGTGAGCGAGACCTAAAGCAGCAGCAGCTCCTACTGATGTGGACGTCATCCTCGAGGGAGCGACGCCGTGGAGGAAGTGGCCGGCAACACCGCCGTGGACGGAGCCGCGCTGTGTCGGCTTGGGACCAAGCGCCGACAACACCGTGAGATCAAATCAAGAAGAAAATGCGGTGATTAGTGTACAACCTCTTTGGTGGCACCGATTAGGCTGCAGCTTCATCCGAGGAAACGGTGATGATGATGCTCTTCCGGTGGTGCAGGTGAAGACGGCGGTGTGGGAATGGAGGTGGCGCGAAAGACGAGGGGAACATCGAGGAAGCTCCTTGGAGG
Organism: Aegilops bicornis; assembly: GCA_021605145.1. Classification (NCBI taxonomy): domain Eukaryota; kingdom Viridiplantae; phylum Streptophyta; class Magnoliopsida; order Poales; family Poaceae; genus Aegilops; species Aegilops bicornis. The sequence continues at coordinate 305,254,026 of CM038675.1, forward strand.
TGGCGGACGGGGTGGCTGAACCGGCGGGACGACCAGATCGACGACGGATCCTCATCTGGTACGGTGATGAGGGACGTCGAGGTGTTGATGTGGACAACATCATCGAGGAAGAGGCTCCGGCTGGGTGGCGGACGGAGGAGAGTGTGGGGCTTCGCGGGTTTTCCCGGCCTCGGTGTACGAATGGGTGGGAGGATGGGATGGGAGTGGGGAACCATGGCTTAGGGACGCGCTTGTCCGAAATGTGGGGTAAGTTACGAAAGTACCCCCACCGATTTGAGGCGGTTCTTTCGGTTTAGGGGTATCACGGGCATTTCACATGTCGGGATTTCACAGGAGGTGGGAGTTTTCGCGCGCGTTGTAATTTTGGAATAGCAAGGCGCGGGTTGAGACGGAGGGTGTTGTAGGAGCACAACGAGACAAAGATATGTCTTAAATATTTCGGGCTAACAAGGCGCGGGTTGAAATTTTCGGACAAGCCTAACTTGTACTGTACCAAATCAATTCGCACTACAAATATCATTCAAAACTTTGAATTCATGTTATGTTCAATTAAAATATTTCGCTACGTGTATAATGCATGCAACCTACTACTGAAATGAACGTTTTAGTGCATTCCAAACGTATATACTACCACTTCAATATGAACTAAATTTGAATTCGTTTCTCTATTTGAATAAGATCTACAATAATGATTGTTGTGAAGTCAAAGCATTTGAATTTGTTTCTCTATTTTAATAAGATCTACAATCATCACTATTGTCAAGTTAAACCATCGTTTGTGTATTATCTTCATAGCACACCACATGATTAGTCTCGAGTTACATATGAACTATGTGTACTATATGAACTCGAACTCGATTTTTTGAATCCACTTTATGTTTATTTCAAATCATAGTACATTCCAAGCTCTTGCTAGATCTTCATAATCTAAACCATATCTCATATGTATAATGTGTTTATCACATTATGTATGGTGCCCCGCCCCCTACGCCTACAAGTATTTAGATGTGAGTTGCAAACACCACACATTACCACAAATTCGAATAAAATGTGAGAATGTTTGATATATAGTATTGTTTAGATTGTTCGATATTTATTTGTAAGATGAAAACGCGACACATTATCACAAATTCAAATAAAATGTGAGATTGTTCGATGTATAGTATGGTTTAGATTGTTCGACATTTAGCTGTGAGTTGCAAACGCCATGCATTATCACATTATGGTATAACATGTGCAAAACCACAACATGTGTATCACCACTATATTCATGCATGCATATGTTTAAAACACTATGATCTCTTATTCAAATATATGAATCCACTTTCATATCAAATTATGATCTTTGTTAGTCTCTTACACCCACACAATCCTCTAACCTTTGTAGCTACCATTAACTTTCTCTCATGCATGCACACGCCCTCCTCGCCCTCCCCCTCCCTCGGCATTCTATCCATCTCTCACATTCTTTTTTTTTCTTTAGGTCGTTCTCCCACAGTCTCCACAACTCCTTTCTGACACACTCCGATCGATAAACCTCTCCAGCGATGTCTGGCTACAACATACACACGCACCTTCAATCTCCTCCTTTATGTGTCCTTGCCTCATCTCTCTCATACGGTCCCACACACGTGTAAACTCTCGCCCCTCTTTTCATCGATCTCACAACCGCACACTCCTCCCCCTATCTAGCTAGTAGATGGGCCTCTCGCACCACCTCCTAGCTCCATTCTCTCTGTCTATCCGTCTTGCCGGGCCTTATTTTCCTCTAACAAATGGACGTACACCGACCGATCTCCCTCTATACATATAGCTAGCTAGGTCCTTATAACTCGCTTTTCCCCCATGGCGTCGATCGATCTACCTCATTAGTTATGTCTCTACCTTCATCCGAAAAACAACAATTGATATACCGAACTAGTTAGTGGTTTGCTTACCAAACACATGGTTACCCTTCATCATCAATGGATGTGTCCCACAGCATCTATCACGCACAGGCACACACAGAAACACCTCCCCACTCTTATTGATAATATTGCAGTTCCACCCTCAGTTTGTCTAGTAGGCCTCTCCCGCCATCTTCGAGAAGCAACTCCATCACCCATCCAACACTCTACCCCTTCCCTCCCTCTCTCTCTCTCCTCTCTCTCCCTGTCCCATCCTATTTCCCGTCCTTCAGTTATGTATGGATGTCGACCGATCTCCCCCAAGACATAGCTGGGTCTCTCCTTCTCAACACATATACGAGTCGTTCTACCTCTATAGTTAGGCCTCTGCCTACCCCTCCCCCCACCCCCTCCCACACACTCACACCGATACATCGAGCGCTCTAGTCATGTCTCCCTGCTGTCGGATTACGGGTTCCGGCAGACCCTTAAGGTTTGAACTCTGGGGTGCGCGCAGAGATCCAACCCTCCACCGTCTCGTACATCGCTGAATCGCAAGGACCTAGAACTACTCGAAAGAATAGCACAAGAGACACGAGATTTATACTAGTTCGGGCCACCGTTGTGGTGTAATACCCTACTCTAGTTTGTGGTGTGGTGGATTGCCTCTTGGGCTGATGAAGAACAGTACAGGGAAGAACAGCCTCGCGAGGGTCTGTTCTTGGTGGTGATGAACTGCTAGGTGGTGTCCCGTCGCTCTAGCTTGAGGATCGGGTCTCTATCTCTCTCTGGATTCCAAATGCCAGATCCCCCTTCACTATGGTGGCTAGCTCTACTTATATAGACGAAGGCCCTGGGCCTCTTCCCAAATATTGAGCGGGAAGGGCGCCAACAATTGGCCATTTTGAAGGGGAACAACGGGTACACTTATCCTGACTAAAGTTGGTACTCGCCTGCCAAAGTCTCTGGTGATGACGCCGACTTGGGCTCAAAGATGACTCCCTTCCAGCCGTTGGTGCTGGTCTTTGTCTAGTTGCACTGAAACGGATGCCTTTGCATGATGCTCTCGCTGCGCTTGCTCCCTTTGCACCAAAGAGGAAAGGAGGAGGGACTGCCATGGCGGGCGGCCTCGAGGCGCCCTTGGTAAATCATGGCTTGCGTCATGGGCACCTCGCGAGGGACCCCGCCTTGAACTCTCCGCCTCCTCATGAGCCAGCCTCACGAGGCCGTTCCTGAGGAAGCTCCTGGTCGTCCGCCCCGTGAGGCTTGGCCCCTCGCGAGGGTCTTGAGCTTGCGGTGATGAAGATGGGCTGTCCTGGGCCTCCTTTGAGCCACGCTGGGCAGCAGTGAGCAAGTCTGGGGACCCCGTTCCCGTAACGCCTACAGCAGCCCCTGGCCCATAAGCGCGCCTCAACTTGGCCGAGCAGAGAAGCGAAAGGGCAGCAAGTGCTGACGTCATGGGCCCCTAACAGCCTGCGGCCTTGGGCGACGCGTGGGGTTGATTGGACGTGGGCACTGTTCCCCACGCCTCCTTATTTCGTGCCTTGCTAGGCGGACACGCTGCTGTACACATCCGCTTCTCCTCCCCGCTGCTTGCGCTCCTCGTCCTTCCCTCTCTCGAACTCCAGCTTCCATTTTCAATCCAATCCCGAATCTCCCCTTTCGATCGCCATGGCTCTGACGAAGAAGGGAAAGGGAAGAAACCTGTGCCTCGCCGCTCCCGCCGGGCGGCGCCTCCATTGTCGACCCGTCAATCATACTCAATCTAGAGGGCTTGGGCAAGGTCAGTTCGGCTCTGGCTACCTCCTTCAACGAACGCTGGAGGACGACGGCTTGGCCCAAGGCCCCACTTCTCCATCGACAGGATAGTCACCGAGGTCCGTATTTATTTGAAGCCACGAGGCGGGGCTGGTTCCCCTTCTCCGATTTCTTCAATGCCGTGCTTTCCCACTATCGCATCCACATGATGCATCCGGGTCCCGAGTCCATTACTCTCCTCTTGGTCTTCGCCCGTTTGTGAGAGGCAATAATGGGCATCCTTCCTCGGTTGCCTTGCTTTGCGCCACTTCTTCTCTCTCGCGCCTTGTCGACCCCACTCAATGCTCGGCGTGAGTGAGCTTCGTCGCCGATGCCCAAGACAGCGGCCTCGTGGATTGACTTCAGCTTGCCTCCGCCATGGCTGAGTTCCGCGAGAGGTGGCTGTCACGTGGATGTGGGGTGCCCAGCCCCTGCCATCGGAGCCAACCTCGCTGTTGTCCCCAATTCAGCCGGGGCGGAGACAGCTTTCAAGCCCTCGGCTCATCTTCGTCTGGCGCTGCTTGGCGTTCCGAGGTCGCTTGTTGTGACAAATACCAAGGTGGTGAAGGAGTTCCTGATCGCGCATTGCTCCTCTGCAACGCCATTCCCATCGGATGTGGGCCTTGGCCCGGGCTGGTGACCGTATGAGGCTCTGTGAAGAGGACTGACGCCTGAAGTGCTAAGGAAAGTGCTCCTGGTCTGTTGGCGACCCTAACCCCGTGGCATCCGGCATGAAGGGGCCTTGTTGTACCTCTCACGAACAAGGGTGATTTTGTGAACCAGGATGCCTATCTTCGATGAATGGGGGCTGCACCCGCTGGTCTCAGGGCCTCGCGAGAACCCAAAGGTGGTGGTGACAGCCTTTCGATCGGCCAAGGCGGCTCCTCCTCAAGTGGTGGAGCAGGAGGCCTGAACCGCCAGAGGTCAAGGGACCCCGCCGGGTGATAGCGCCAGGCGATGCTCGTGAGGGGCAGCTCACGAGGCTCATGCCGCTACTGAGGGCGGGCAGCCGCCCGCGGCGCCGCAGATGGAGCCCCCAAGGCCCTGCTGCTTCTCTTCTTGAGACGATTAGCAGCGCTGCAGCAGACGCCCCTGACGCAAGCCGACTTGATGCTTCTCCCTCGCCGCAGGCTGATCCCTGCGCTCAAATCTTGGGTTGTTTCCGCGTGAACTTCGAGGCCCTCCGGAAGAGAAGGGAGGCCCTGGGCGATGATTACCCTTGTCGCCTGCTGAAGCGTAGGAAGTACTTCGCCACTGATGAGTAAGCCTTCCCCTTCTCCAGCTCCTGATTCTTCTGCTGCTCGTACTGATCCTTGCCCTGCAGGCCCCTTCCTGCCGAGCTCATGGAGACGGGTGAGGAGCCGTCCTCCCCGGCTTCGCCCCCTCCCAGATCCTCGAGTGCTCCAAGCAGTGGAGCTCTTGTGGTGAGGGCGACCGGGGAGGTGAGCCGTCCCGAGGCGCGTCGTGGCCCTGCGCGCCTCGCAATCCTTCCTCGCGAGCCTTACCGAGGCATAGCTAGCCTGCCGTGGGCTTCTCGCCTGGTCGTGGACGGCGATGGGCTGAGGCGCTTCCTCGCCTCGTGCGGGATAGGCTGGCTCCAGCCGGGCTTGGCGCGGGCCTTGGCCGTCCGCGAGGGTGCCAGCCCCCAGCCCCCTGCCCGGAGGGGGAGTGTTGATTCGCGGCTCCCGGCGCCCGTCTGGGGCGGTCGATGGTGTGGAGGACGTGCGCGAGCGCGCCCGGGAGCGTCGCGCCCTTCGCCAAGGATTTCTTCGAAGGGCGGCCGACGCGGTGAGCCTTCTTGGTGAAGAGCTTGCTGACGAAGACGCGCGCCTTGAGGCCGAGGGCCTGCGCCTGGCCGCAGAGAGGCGCGAGCTGGAGGGTGCTGCCGCCCTTGCGCGTCGCCAGCGCGATCTTGATGATGAAGAGGCCAAGGCGTCATGTTACCGGCCTCTCGGGAGGCCTGTTCTCGGCCGTCGAGGAAGCCCGGCAGCGAACAGCGGCCGAGGCGGCGGAGGAGCGAGCACGGGAACTCCTGGCCCGGTGTCACTTTCGTTGGAGGAGCAAGTGGAGCTGTCTTGAGGCAGCCCTTGCGTCGATGAAGGTGTCCTCCAGTGACTCGGCGGAGCTCGTAAGCGTGAGGCGGCCGACGCTTGAGGTCAGCCGCGAGCCAGCAATCTGGCGCCTGGAGACGAGGGAGCGCTTGGCAACGTGGGCAGAGGATGAGGTTGCATCACGGGAAGCCCGCGTCCTGGAGGAGGTCGGATGCCGAGTGGTGGCGGCGCGCTCGAACCTCGAGCGCGAGTTTGAGGAGCGGTTGGGGTTGATCAAGGCCGAGGCTGAGGGCAGGACTGCTGCCTTGAGGGCCAAACTGGAGGAGGCGACGGGGCGGGCCGATGCTCTTCGGGCCGCCCTCGAGGTGGCGCAGAGAGAGTCCACCACCTCTCAGGCTGAGGCGCTCCTTCTTTGCCAACGGGTGGAGGAGGCCGAGGCCGTCGCGCGCCAGAATGCGGACGAGATGCTTCAACGGCAAATCCTGGAACATGAGCACGGTCCCATGCTCGCCACGCTCCGGGAAAGAGCTAACGCAGCCTTGGATAATATCTACGAGGCTGACGATGGCGCGCGCACGCGATTAACTTCACGCCCGGCAACCTTGATTCTTCATCGACGTGGTGGCGCGCCGGAGGCGCTTGATCGGTCAGGGGCCAACAGGTTGGTGGAGGAGAGGAGCAGCGCTGCTCGGCGCGCCTTCTCTCGTGTCTTCAGCCATCTCCGGGACATGGACCCCACTTCGATTTTGACGCAGTTATCGCCCAGTTCCTCAGCCGTCCGGAGCGACCTCGGCGCGACCGGGTGGAAGACAACGTGGATGCCCTCGTCAAGACGCCTTCGGCAGACGACGATGGCGTGGTCGTGGCCGCCGATGAGGGCGGCGTGGTGAACGGCCCAGACGCCGCCGACGATCACGCAGACAGCGACGGCGAGAGGCCAGCGACGCCAGCAACGGCTCGGGAGGCGCTCCTGAGGATGCATTGGGGTATTTATCCGACTGATCATGTATTGTCCTTGTTCCATTACCCTGCATGAATAGAACTCGGGTTTTGGCCTGATGGAGGTGAGAGCATTTTGGGAGGGGGAGCCCCTCATGTAAGACTTGTGTTCTTTGTATTAGCAGGTGTTACATCGCCCACGCCCGCCGCCAAGTGGTTGGCTAAGCTGACGTGCTAGTTGGATGGTTTACCTTTGTTTCGTCTGAGCCCGAGATAGCCTGTGGGAGGCTGAGGCGATCTGAGTGTCTACTGATCGAATCCGTAGGACCTGCAGTAAAAACCCTCCGGAGAGGACGCGGCGGCGACAGGCTGGGCTGCGCGCAAGCATGGCCTGGCCCGGCTCGCGAGGGGCTCGCGAGGGGAGGCAGCTGAGGCAGAGTTGTAACCGAAACGCGAGAGATTTGCTCAAACGAGACTAAGCACCCCTTCCCGAACAAGCATAAATCTCAAATTCGAATCCAATGTAAATCCAAATGGGGAAAGCGACAACCAAATGGAAGGCAAAAGCGGAAGAAAAAGTGGCCCCGCACCTAGTCTAGTCTTGGACGTCTTCTCACCAGCACGGAGCTAAGTGCTGCCACTGGGCGTGGGAGGGAGCCCCAGGGCCTGAGGCCGGCACCCCTGAGACTCCGGGCGTGTACAGCCCACTCATTATTACGTGAGAGTGTCACGGGCGTGAAGCTTCACAGTGCACTGGGCCTTCTTCACAAAATCGGCCTTGCTTCATATCCCTCAGACGAGGGCCCCGCCTTGCGCCACACTCTAGTGCCACCAACGACGATCGGAAACCAGGACGCGCCGGTGGGGTAGAGCGGTCGCCAGCGGTTCCCCCGACGACCACGGGTCCTCCGCCAGGGGCAGGCCCTGAGGCACCTCCCCAGCAGAGGGCCTACCTTCCGAGAAGCCTTGCTCCGAACGCCGCGGTGGTGATGTCGGATCTGCCCCTCTCCGGCAGCCCCTGCGCCCCTCCCGAGGGGTAGGAGGCTGAGGGAGCGGGCAGCCGCCGTCGTGGCGACCTGTACCTCCTGCGACCTATGGTTAGCGTATGTTTGCTCTTGAGGAAGTAGCGGTACCCGATAATCGCCGCTTCCGGCGTGACCAGTGGGACCGCCTCGAGGCTCTCGGAAGGCGCTGGCTTACAGCGCCTCATCCCCCAGCTTGGGCTGAGGAGCGAGTCTTGTTCTCCCTCATGCGGGTGCCCTTGGTCCATCATGTGGGGCACGTATTCTTCGCCGTCATCCCGAAGGCCACGCCCGTAGTGCTTTGGCGTGCCTTGCTGCTCTGCTTGACACGCCCACCGGGTGGTGTGGCGGCCAGTCCGCGGAGACAGTGAAATTCTGCCGAGTCCTTCTTCTCCGGGCCGGGGCGGGGCAACCCGCCCGCCCGGCCAGCTAGTTTCGCCGGTGTTGGAGTAGCCTTGAGCCAGCGAGGCGGCAAGGTGGAGCCCTCGATGCGGGCAGCCCTCGGCCTCGAGATGGAAGCTGGGTGCGAAGGGTGAGCCCCGAGGCGGCGAAGCTCAGGAGCTCCGCCACTCGCTCCGGAAGACGTCCACGGCCGCTCTCCAAAGAGCTGGATTGCAGCAGCTCTCGGGCCACTGTGAGCGCGGCCCTCGAGTTTGCCTGCTCCCGGCGGGTGTACGGTGATGTGGTCGCGGCGTGATTGGAGGCCCTTGCTGCCGACCGCGCCTGCCGCGGCATGAGAGCCGTCGAAGCTTTGTCCAGCGTAGCCCGGCCCAGCCGCCCTGGCGGACCAGCCTACTGAAGACGCACGGGTCACCTGAGGCTGACTCTGCGTGGGCGGGCCACGCCGCCCAAGGATCTGGGTTGCCCGCTTGGTCGCCGGACATGGTGATGACGATGCGGCGGGACATGAGGTGGCAGAAGGCGGATTCCGGCGCACCCCTACCTGGCGCGCCAAATGCCGGATTACGGGTTCCGGCAGACCCTTAAGGTTCGAACTCTGGGGTGCGCATGGAGATCCAGCCCTCCACCGTCTCGTACCTCGCCGAATCGCAAGGACCTAGAACTACTCGAAAGAACAGCACAAGAGACACGAGATTTATACTAGTTCGGGCCACCGTTGTGGTGTACTACCCTACTCTAGTTTGTGGTGTGGTGGATTGCCTCTTGGGCTGATGAAGAACAGTACAGGGAAGAACAGCCTCGCGAGGGTCTGTTCTTGGTGGGTGTGATGAACTGCTAGGTAGTGTCCTGTCGCTCTAGCTTGAGGATTGGGTCTCTATCTCTCTCTCTGGATTCCAAATGCCGGATCCCCCTTCACTATGGTGGCTAGCTCTACTTATATAGACGAAGGCCCTGGACCTCTTCCCAAATATTGAGCGGGAAGGGCGCCAACAATTGGCCATTTTGAAGGGGAACAGCGGGTACACTTATCCTGACTAAAGTTGGTCCTCGCCGCCAAAGGCTCGGGTGATGACGCCTTTGCTTGGGCTCCACGATGACTCCCTTCCAGCCGTTGGGGCTGGTCTTGGTCTTGTTGCACCGAAACAGATGCCTTTGCTTGATGCTCTCGCATGTGCTTGCTCCCTTTGCACCAAAGAGGAAAGGGAGGGCCTACTTGTGGGCTGGCGCCCGAATGGCGCCCTTGGTCGTCATGGCTTGTGTCATGGGCACCTCGCGAGGTACCCGCCTTGAACTCTCCGCCTCCTCATGAGCCAACCGACGAGGCCGTGCCTAAGGAAGCTCCTCGTCGTCCGCCTCATGAGGCTGGCCCCTCGCGAGGGTCTTGAGCTTGCGTTGATGAAGATGGGATGTCCTGGGCCTCCTTTGAGCCACGCCGCGGGCCGCAGGCAGGCAAGGCTGGGGACCCCCGTTCCCACAACGCCGACACTTGCCACACACAAACTTGACCTATGCCCTCTGACGTTCCGGCAGGTCAGTCGCCCTATATCTTTGACTTGCACACACACACAAATTTCGATGGCTCTCTTCATCGATCTCGCACCCACCCACTTGATCCTCTCTTCGAATCTATCGATATCTATGACCCCTCCCTCTCTTATCGTGGATCACCCGCCCTCTATATATGATATGGATAGGCCTCCATTTCACTGATCGACATTGCATGCAAAATTTTTGTTTGAGATGTCACCGACACATATTCCCACAAATACATTCACGAAATCAAGCCCCCCCCCCCCACAAAACAAAAAACACTCACGAACGCACAAGCCATTTGTTTGTTTGTATCTCCTACACACACCCACGTAGGTGGGGGACATGCACGAAGAGAAGAGGTGCACGCATGGCGCACGTACTCCCATCTCTTTCCCAACCACACCCGCGCGGGTACACGGTGGAGCTCATTTCTGTATGAAAAGGCAGCCCACGTGGTAATTTGACACGTGTACTGGATGTCCACTTGATGGAGGGAGGACCGTCTACCACGGGTGAACAAACAAATTGCGACTTGACGCGTTATTTTAAAAAAATATGCAAACAATGTGGGGCCTACCATTGAGGAAAGGCTCTATACACTGGAATACTTTGATGTGTCCCGTCAACACGCAGAATTAGGAGAAGCTTGCTTAGTACGCCGTCTCCCCCGCCCACGGGCGCGGTGGCTCGCAGGACGAGGAGAAAATTGTACTACTCCCTCTGTTTACTCCTCGTCCCTACTACCTTGGTTAGAGAGATTATCATATTGTTTGGAATATATATGTCCTTTAGTAGATTTCAATATGAACTACTAGTACATACTCCAAACACTAATGTATATAGACGTATTTTAGAGTGTAGATTCACTCATTTTGCTCCGTATGTAGTCCATATTGAGGCCCTGTTTGGTTCATAAGTCCTAGGACTTATTCTAGTCCCAACTAAAAAGTCCCTACTCCTTAAAAAGTCCCTCCCTATTTGTTTTTAGGTCCTAAAAAGTCCCTAGTCCCTCCCTAGAGGTTATTGAATGACCATGTTACCCCTAGTATACAGAAAAATAACAACCAAACAATACCATGGGGCGGTGGGGCAATGGGTGCAGGGAGGAGCATTGTTTGAAAAGTCCCAAAAAAGACTCTCCTTGAGAGTCTTCTTCATTAAGTCCCAAAAATTAGGTTTTAGTCCCTAGTAGTCCCTCATGTTTGGTTAAGAAGTCTCTAAGAGGGACTTTTTCTTGTCCCTACACTAAAAGGTACCTGGAAACAAACACCCCCTGCATAACGTTGAGACACTTATTTTGTAATGAAGGGAGTACATATTTGCTATGATCTTTTGAGGAACCGATATTTGCTATGATCTGTCAATCATTGAGATGCAATAGCATGCATGTTAGTCTCCTTTGTATTTGATGAAATGTTGCAACGGGCAACCTTGGACGCAAGATACATGTAACAGAAGTTGGAAACTTCATAGCATTGTACTATTTTGCTGATAAATTACAGTACGTACTATACTAGTACTTCCTACATTCCTAAATATAAGTCTTTGTAGAGATTTCACCATGAACCACATACGAATGTATGTAGATGCATTTTAAGTGTAGATTCATTCATTTTGTTCCATATGTAGTCCACCTAGTGGAATCTCTACAAATACTTATATTTATGAACGGAGGGAGTAATATGTAAAGAGTTAGGTGTCGCACGGTGTCCAGAAAATATGGTGATAGTGTGAGGTGGGCCATGTAATCACTGAGCCTTCGTGTTTTCACTGCTCTTGCACTCCTCCGCCGTAAGAATGGAGAAAATTGTAATCTAGTAGTACCTCCTTTCGCCGAAAGCGTGGGACATCCAGCAGTCGTACCACCTCAGTATTAATGACCAATGAGCCTTCAAATCACATAGACCCAGCAGTAAGTTGGACGGACGAAGCAACCATCAGTCTTGAATCCGTTCTCCCTTCAACGGAGGCGCCAGTGAGAGGTCGCGTCCGCTCTGCCTGGGCATGAATGCGGCACCGATTCTTTGGAGCGGTGCTGACCGTTTCAGGCGGGAAGCGCGCGTGGGCGATGGAGGGGCTTTGGGTGGGCCAGGCTGGTCAGAGCCAGGCGTGGCATTTGTCACTTTGTCCCTACGGACACACAGAAATGAGAGGATGCACCGACTTTCGCGGCTAAAATCATATACTACACACCATCTCTCTATAGGAGTAGGTCGATCTGTCGCTCTCTCTAACACACACATGCTGTTAAACACACACACACACACACACACACACGCACACACACACGCACACGCACACACAGGTTCATAGAATAGGAAAATCGTATGAAAAGGGTTGCTGTGAAGTGGATACAAATGGAGTACATACAAGAAGAGAAGAGGTGACGAATATTCCATCATACCTTGGTGATGAGTAGTACTCCTCCATCTAGGTGTTAAGTCATCTTAAGGAAATCAGATATTCCCAAAATGTTTAGGCGTCGTCCATTAACCGCAGATCTCAATCCCCTCCTGGCCTTGTTGCTAGCGAGCGTTGTTACTTAGGGAGCGTTTGGATCCTTAGCAAGAACAACTTATAGCATAGCCTGGCAAGGCTTTTGTGGGCCAGCTAGCTTCGGTGGGCTAGAAAAACCTTGCTAGCTCAGGAGAGCCAGATCGTCTCGCTTCCGACGGCAAACTTTGCATAGTAGTAACATAGACTAGTAACATATGCATGTTACTAGTCCAAGTTACTCACCACTATGACCAGCCTTAGCAATGTAACCAAACGCTCCTTACTCTGCCTTGTTATCTCCCCCGAAAACCCAATGCATGGAGCGCAACTACGCGTTGATCAGTCAAGAAATCAAAGTCGGCTTGCATGCGAGTTAATACGTGGCCATGCATGGTAGCTAAAATAGCATCTCTTAGTTGTTTGGATTAATTGTTGCGTTTAGGGACAGAAATCAGGGCTTTGATATGAGGAATGACTGGTCAAGTTTCTCCTTCTCCTCCAATCTTCTTGCACCTTGGTCCCGCTACACCTTCTAACGTGACTTATTACACCTAGACGGAGGGAGTCATACGAGATATGGTGGCACACTGACTTAGGTCGAATACAAGTGCCCAAAAGTGTGTGCATGTTATAATAAGGATTCACTTAAAATAGTACGTGAGCGAACAGAGGGATCAATTGGACAGTGTTCCCGAGCAGTAGTGAGATGTGCTAGGTAAGATACATCACCGGGCGCTTTTAATTTTTCTTATTAATTTGTTTGTTTCACCCTCACTAGTGGGACCCAACGCATTACGTGGAGAGAGAGGTAAGGTGACTAAGGCTGCATTATTTACGCACCACTTTGGATAGTCTTACCACCAAAGCCACATGACACGATTATGATTTAAATCCCAATGACTCCCACACACACAAAAACACGGCATGCTTGTCAAACGAATGCGGGAATGTATAAAAGGTTATTTTCCTCTCGTTGAACATAACGGGAGGGTTGTGTATCTCGTTAGCCTTGTTCGCTCATCAAACTTGAGGTCTCGGGTTCGATAACTACACTTGAGCATAATTCGTGCGGGAGGATTCTTTGGTGGTCAAAATGGATGGATACGGAGCTATACGATCTCGTAGTGACTGTATAATCACCTCATCACGTGTAAGCTGCAGCCTCGGCGCTTGTTTTCTAGGGTTTGCACTCTTCACACTCTCTCCAGTATATATATACATGTTGGAGCCTCAGCGCTTGTAGTTCCTCTCTTCACACTCTCTCACCCTCTCCAGATCTAAACAAGACTTCGTTGGCCTCTCTCTCTTCCCACACTGCTGGTCAAAGAGCCGGCAGGATCCGTCTGCCGGGAAGGGAAGGAGGCTTAACGTTGTCGCCGTCGGCGAGGGAGGGAATCCACTACCGGTGCAGCTGTTCACTTTCACCCAGCAGCGGCGCGGGAGGGCCTCCGACCCGTTCTTCTTCGCCACCGTACATAGGGTGGGTCGAACGGCCTCCGGTCGCCCACCGAACCACACCCCAAGAAACTTAAGGTATAATTTACTTATTCTACATGCATTGCTCTAGTTGCATGTGGGCTTTTTCCGCTTCTGCACTTGAATCTAGGTGTTGGATCAAACAGGAAAGTAGTGGGGAAAGTTGTATATCATGAATCTAGGACGTGGTTCAAAGAGGAAAGGAATGGGGAAAGTAGTGGGAAAAGTTGTATAGCATGAATCTAGCTAGGACATGGTTCAAAAGGAAAGGAAGGGGAAAGTAGTGGGGAAAGTTGTATCGCATGAATCTAAGACGTGGTTCAAAGAGGAAAGGAATGGGGGAAAGTAGTGGGGAAAGTTGTATAGCATAAATCTAGGACGTGGTTCAAAGAGGAAAGGAAGTGGGGAAAGTACTAGTACAGACTGGCTATCCAGCACCTACGTTGGTCGAAAAGGGAAACAATGACAAACGCAGTACGCACATCTATAACAAACTGATCTTTTGTTTTGGGGGACAAGGTCAGAGAGTTTGAGCAGGACTAGATTTGTTGCGCTCACATTGGGAAAGGAGTCTAAAGATAACAAAACTGGGACCAACACAAATATGCTCCTCGGTTGTTTGTTCTTTGTTGCAAAAGACTGTGCATCACCCCCGTGCATTGGTAGATGCACATGGTGTTGAAAGGCCCAACGTCCTGCAAGGCAACTCTTTAGCTGTTGTTAATCTAAGGCCCTGTTTGGTTTAAAACTACCTAGTCCCTACTGCTTGGTTCCGGGGACTAAACATGGACTAGAGGTTATTAAATGACATGCTAAAAGACCATGTTACCCCTAGTAATTAACTAATAGAGACAAGATGCGATGCGTGGCGAGGCCCCATTGGAAAAAAGAATCCCAAAAGACTCTCCACTCGGGGTCTTCTTTCTTTAGTCCCAAATGCCCACTTTTAGTCCCTAAAAGTCTCTCCTGTTTGGTTTATATGGGACTGACACGTAGTGTTTTTAGTCCTCCACCAAAATTTCCCTGTAAACAAACACCCTCTAATAATGCCGCTGGAAAATTGATGCAATGCCACAGTTAAAAGCAAATTACATGTTTAACGAATTTTATTGTTAATATAATCTCTCTATTAATATAAATCAATGCCACCATTTGAGAAATGCTCTTATCTTGCTTTCTTTCCCATTTAGATATGGTAGATGCTTCTTTTGTTGGCTTACATGTCATCCACCATTATTGACCACTAGTTGTTTCCTTTGCACCTCTGTGTAAACATGGTTATCTACTTCACATCATTGCCATTGTGCCCTTTTGTTGCACTGCAACAAACACTTTTGTTTTAAGAGTGTTTTGTGCAGTTCAACCAAAATGTCACACCGACAATGTTGCCTGATTGCTTGATCTTAGTGGAACTGCACAAGAGGAGATCTTACTTCCTCTCTGTGTTGGCAAATTTGGTTTAGATCTTCTTCTTGTGAGTTGTTTGAATTCGCATCATGAGAGGTCAGTCTAGCATTCTTTCACATGATTCTGCAGCGTGCTTTCATATGTTGTGCTACTTATACGTTAATGTTGCTTGATTTTAGTGAACTGAACAAATGGAGACAAGACTTCGAATCTGTATGTGCACCGTAATATCCCATTGAGGTAAGATAAGGATATTTCACAACTGTTGGCCTGTATTTTGCCACTTTCATCAGAAAATTAATGTCATTGTTTAGTGCTATACTTGTGCAACCTAATTGACATGCCAAATCTTACATTGAAGGCGAAGCTTGTGCATTATTGAACCAAGTGATGAAGGGGAATAACAAGCGGAAGAAAAACAAAAATCAACTCCCGGTGCTGTAATGAAGCACTGGAACTGTGATGACACAAGTAATGATATAGTTTTATATCTTAATTTATTGCTATGGCTGGAACGAGCAATTGTTTTGCCACTGATTTGATGCCACTCTAAATGTAATACTTAATTATCTCTACTTGTGAAAACATGGATCTTCTTTGAAGATACCATATATTTTAGTGGAACTGCACAAGAAGATATTGGAAACATTAAACTAATCGAGGAGTATATAGTAAGCATGGCCACCACAGTAGATAGCAACATATGGTTCCGGAGAAGTGCTTCATCTGTATGCTCTACACAATAAGCCTCCTGACAAAGGTTGGTACTCACCCACTGATTTCATCCATATGATTGAGCTTTGTCATCTCTATTGGTGTTGTGCTACTATTTAGATACTGTCATGAAAAAGTGGTATTGTCCTTGAGAAGTGCTTCATCTGTGTTGTTTTAAATATTTCCTTTCCTTTTTTTCCGAGCAAATAGGGATGCTAGCATTTAGTTGTCCTCTTGTCTTTGCCCAACAGGATCATCCTCCCCTAAAGAAGAATATGGAGTACGTGAAGTGACTAGTTCCGACTATGCCAGGCTGAAGAAGCCCTATCTATCTTCTCATCAGAAGGAGTAGTTGAAGGATGGTTACATTACTCCCCACAAGACCAAACTAACTTCAGCTCAGAAGGACTGAAAAATCTCCATTTTCTAGATGTGATGCGTGAGTACAATGTTGTTCTAGGATTCTTTCCGGTGAGTTCCATTTTTCTAAAAGTGTGCTCTACATGGACCATGTAGGTGCCTGTATAAATTGTCAATTCATAGTACAGTTTCCTTTATATTAATCACTTTTTTTGTATTTGTGCAAACAGGGGTGCTCAGCTTGATTTCAATGGGAACTACACGAAATGTTCATGAATACATCGAATCATTCATTTCCACCACAAGAAAGGAGGTGCTGATAAGTTCAAGGCGTTGCAACATATAAGGGCGAAATCATACAAGCTACGCACGAATTTGGTTGATTTTGGTGGAACCGCACAAAAAGAACATTTGGTTTATTTAGCACGAGGTGCCATGTCAATGTCCGAACTGATGGCAAACCCTGCCCATTCCACAATCGTAGGCATTTGATATTTTGGAATGGGACAACCTTGTCAAATTTTGCTCATTGATTTTATCAAGAAGACATGCGTTTGATATTTTCGAACGGGACGCCCTTTGCTGTCAGCAGCGTCGATCCATTTTTTCTTTATTCTTTAGTTGTGAAGTAAATATTGGCTCGGACATGTGTATCATCGAGATGCATAATCATCGATTGTTTTGAATGTTCTCTATGAATTGCCAGGCCTGTGTGTTTGATTGCAATGTACAGGAACGCTAAAAAGCTGCTCAAACTCTTTGTATTCCTTCTGTTCCTTTTTACTTCGCACATTGTGAAATTGCATACTTTTTTCTATAAGATTGGTTAAAGTAGAGATACTTTGACTGCAGACAAAACTTGTATGCAGACTAGAAAGGACCGGAGGGAGTACATGTGAAACTGCTACAAACGAGGTGATCACCCTGGGAATAATGCTAGTACTTATTGTTTTGCATGTTCATCCAATGCCAGTGATACAAGAATTAGAACTAATAGAAATAAATTCATTCATACATGGTCAGATTTCATATAAACATGCCGGATTTCATTACATTTCATACATTATTCAACTAAAAAGGGTGCTACCGGAGGTATAATTAATTAACCGGTTACCTAATTCGTGTCCTGGCTTAGCTTAACGTAAAGCTTTCATCGACTTAACTGCAGGTGCAGTTGAGTAACTGACATGTGGCCAAGATGCCTGTTGGGCCCACGTGTCAGTGAGCCAATTGCATCAGCAGTTAAGTAGAAGCAGCATCCTTCTCCAAAATAGCTCTCCGACTCCACGTCGCCACCAAGAAGCTAACCGGCCGTTAGTGGTCAACCCGCCTAGCTTGGCTTTAACCGGAGGGTAGCAGTGGTGTCCTCATTTCCGGACCCAAGCGGAGGCGACCTATCGTGGTCCTCTTCCTCGTTTTGTGTGTGGTGCGGCCTCGCTGGCAGCGGGGCGGGGCCTCGGTGGAGCCGGCAATGTCCTCTGTCTCGTTGCCGGCGGGCGGCGCCTCGGCGGAGCGGGGTGGGGCCTCAGCGGAGCCGGCGGTGTCCTCTGCCTCGTTGTTGGCGCCGCGGGGCCTCAGCGGAGCAGGGCCTTGTCGATGCCAGCGGAGCAGGGACTCGTCGTGGCCGGCATTGTCCTCTGTCTCGAACTCGGTCTCGCCAAACAGCGCCTCGCCCACTTCATCGCCCTCTTTGTAGGCGGCCGCAGCCTCCGCCACCCGCATGTGGTACCGCCAGCGCTCGATGCGGCCCTCGCAGACAGAGAGGTACGACTCGAGCAGCGCCTCCTGCTCCGCCCACTCCACGGTGATCTGCTCCTCTGCCTGCAGGTACTCCTAGGAGGAGATGGTGGTTGTAGACGGCGTCGGCTTGTGCCTCCCAGAACTGCTCCTCACGCTTCTGCCTCACCGTGTCCATATATTGGGCACGGGCCTCGCCGATGGTCATGGTGCAATGCACCGGCGAGGATGGCGCGGAGGAGGGGGTTGGCGCCGGATCGTCGACTACCATGTTCTCCATTGGGACGTTGTCGTCCTCCGGCGCTTTCCGCCGCCAGCGATTGGCGTAAACGGCTGCCATCTCCTTGTGGTCCATCGTCCGCCTGTCCCGAAGAGCGTTGGAGCGCGAGGAAGCCATGGTGGGCAGTAGTGGTGTGGACAGGAGAAAGGGAACGGATGCGGATGACTGCGGCTATGGCCGGTGCAACAGTTTATATAGCAATGGGGGGCGGCAGAGGGACGGACGTGTGGCGCCGGAGTAGCCGCCTCGGCAACCACGTATCTTTAATGTGGGCGACAGAAGGACGGACGGACGACACTTGTGTCGTTTGAAGGCGAATAATCGCCGCACCGGAAGCGGGCGGTGGCGCCGACCGCTTCGGCGGAAAGAACGCACGGGCGAGGGAGGCGGTCCGGTGGGTCGGGCGGTGAGACTTCGCTTGGCGTGATCGGGTCAGCAGCCGGACATGTTGGTTTCGCCAAACAGCTTCCGCCGAGCTGAGCGACGACAATCGAACGATGGACATAGCTTCCGACCAGGAGCCGGCGCCACTGTCCAAGCCAGTTCATGTCGTGTTCACCGTAGAGCAGGTGCGGCCGCACTTCGACGCCCTAATGGCGGAAGAGCTACCAGCACATGAGGACCTATGCTGCAACCTCTGTCTCCTCAATGAGCACCGGTGAACAAGCGAACGGCAATGCCGTCGCGGACATGTGGCCCTATGATCCTGGCTTCTTGAATGAGCAGCGGGCGCTGTATCAGACCATCCGTAGGGCCCGCGAGGCCCTCTTTGTCGTCCTTCGAGTTGTTGCACTTGCCGTGGCACCGCCGTCTCGCGTTGTCAACATGGTCAACGGACATGAGGATGAGGAGATGACTTTACTTGGAGAGCATGACAGTGGGGGCCCACCAGGGCCATAGCCGCATGTACGCAAGTGCCTCCTTATTAGTATATCAAACTATAATATTTTTTGCTTCCTCCTGGTTTCCTGACATCATGGTCCCACACCATTGTCAACCTATGTAGTCAATAAACAAGAGAATTGCACAAGAAGCGGCCGACAGCTGGGACCAAGCAGCTCGAGCAGTATTTGTGTTTTTGAGGTGTGAGCACTGCAGAGTTTTTCTTGAGCGATGTTTAGCCCAGACATTAATTTTTCTCCTCTGAAAAACAACGAAAACATCACTGCAGGTATTAACTGGGTGGGCTGTGTCCCGTGCCTAGCCCAAAGCGATATCCAACCAGATATTAATTTTTTTCAAGTTGAAAATGTCTAGCCAAGCTATACTTTTTTTAGGAATACCCATGCAAGGTCAAGTTGTTATTCTCCGCACCGCTGGGCTGCAAACATTTCCTAGGAGGGATGCATTAGGCTTCACAAGAAAATGGGCTTTAAGAAAGAATAAATGGGATGTAATTATAAAAATTGGGCAGTAACTATAAAAAATGCACCAAACACGTAATTACTTTATAAAATATTATTTTTGGATATTGAAATTTTTAATTTCATTAATTGTTGCGAGCGCAATGTTTCGTTCGATTTTTATGTAATATAAATTTATATTGAAATTGTATTTAATCTGACTAGAAATTTCGGGATAAAAATATTTCGGATCCCATCAAAATGTGGGAAATTTTATTGAATTCTGTTTTGAACGGTTGGTTGAAATGAGCTGTACTTTTAACAAACTGTAAATGGGCCGTAGTAAATTCCATTAGAATTCAAAAATTGGCTGCACATTTTACAAACCTCAAATGGGCTATAAGTTCTCTGCCACACACTTTTGGCCTTACTAAGTTGACGCGTCCCCTAAAAAAAGAGAGTTGACGCGTATGCAAGGCTTTGTCAACTTATAGTCAACACACGGTTCTAGCAGCAGTGGCCGTTGGATGTCCATCCAACGGATGCTTTGCTTCTTCTTCAATCTCGGATATTCTATCTTTACCCGCCCAAAAAATGATTTCTCCCCCTGACATCTAGGGCGCATCGTTTCGGAAGCTGACCTATGGGCCTACTAAGTTGACGTGTACCAAGGGCTTTGTCAACTTAGTCAATATAAACGATTCTAGCTGCAGTGACCGTACGATGTCCATCCAACGGTCGTCGTGCCTCTTCAACCTCTGGTCTTCTTGCTCCAGCCGCCCAAAGCAGCGCCGGTCATGCCGCCTGTTCCTGCCTCCTATGGCCGGTTGTCTTTGCCGCCGCCTCACCGCCTCTACAATTCCAACTTGGCGGCTGTGGCATCCCTCTACTCACCCACACCCCCGTTATTCTCGTGGGCGATGGCAGCCTCACACCGCAGTCGAACCAGCGAACCCTTGTACTCTTCTCCGCATGGGCATCCACCGCCGCCTTCCCGGCTCCATGTCGCCCCTTCCTAGGCCTCGCCATCGTCCACCGCACCGGTGCTCGGGCGCGGCGTGGTCAATGTGTCAAGGAACAACTTCCATCAAGAGTACTATACGTGGAGAGGTCGACACCGGGTCCATGGCGGTTGCAAGGAAGTGCCTCCTTATTACGCCGCAAAATAACTATTCCTCCACCGATGCCAGTGGACCCACTGGACGGGCCACCTTATTTCACGAAAAAAATGTTTCTCCCCATGACTGCTGGGATCCACCAACAACATCTTCGCACGCAAGGAAGTGCGTTCGGCAAAAAATACAATTACCGATCGCTGGGGACCCAGTAGCTACATCTTCGCACGGAAGGAAGTGCCTGACAGTCGGGACCCACCTGGTCGAAGCATACGTAGCGTTGTCATTCTGGTCGCGAACGTGTATGTGCATACTGGTCGATGTATAGGCGCGCACGTGTCGTAGTAGAGGCGCTGCGACGTAGCATGTGGCAATGCATGTACACCCGCCGTGGTGCAAGGAAAAAAATACGGCCACGTACGTACATACGGGCGGGGTCTCAAACGCCTACTCACGCATACGTACGGACAGGGCTCGTGTACATGGCTGGGTCGGGACGGAGAAACTGCGTCATCGTCGTGTTCATGGGGAGGCAACGGACTGCGTTGTGTTCATCGGGATGCAACGGAACGCGTGGGAGCCAACCGGCTTGGACGGAACAGCCGATGGAAACGAGGCCTTGCGTACCGCAGAATGGAGGAAACGGCCTTGTGTTTGACCGGCCACGTTTGAAACGGGATCCTGTTCATCGGGAGGGGTCTGGCGTACCGCAAAACGGAGGAAACGGACCTCCTACGGTCAAAACAGGGTCCTGTTGATCGGGAGGGGTGTGGCGTACCGCAAAACGGAGGAAACGGACTGGTGTTGGAGCGCTACGGTCGAAACGGGGGTCCTGTTCATCAGGAAGGGTGTGGTGTACCGCAAAAGGGGACTCCACGGGATACTGTTCATCTCCACCGTCGACCCCCTCCAACCTCCACGGACCATCGCTCATCCACCGTCGACCTCCTCCAGCCTTCCACCGCGGCTGTTCATCCACGGGCTCCTCGCTCATCCATCCTCCACCGCGGCGCTACTCCACCGGCCATCGCTCAACCAACCTCTCCATCGCTCATGTTCAACCACCCCCACGGGCTACTATTCATCCAAATAGCTTCCACCGCTTCATCGTTCATCCAGCCCTCACAGGTGGTGGTCCTGCTTCATCCAGCCCTCCACGGGTCCTGTTCATCCAGCACCCCAACCGCTCGATCGATCGGGGTCTGTTTCATCCAAAGGCAACACCACGGCATCATGTTCATCCACCACCGCCGAACTATTCATCCAAACCCCCAAAGAACGCCAATCGCTCATCTAGAGGAAGCATCGATCGGCTTGATTAGCAGCAGAGCGAAGGAATTGCTCGATCGGGTTCAATGACCCATTGATCGATCACCGGTTCAAGAACGCGTAGCTCGCAAAGCAATCGCCGGGTTCGTGAGGGTAACGCCTCGCCAGTTCGATTAGAGCCCAACGCCTCACACCCACGCGCATGCGTGTATGAGAGAAACGCGCAAACCTCCGTGCATCGCTCGGCCTCGACCACCCACCGTATAACCGGGAACACCCCGATATTTTCCTCGCCCATGCTTCTACCATGGTTTTTTCTGTCATGGACGGCCCAAAGAATGTCATGCAGCTGCGTCTCCGGCCCGCCCAGGATGAAAAGCCCATTTTCTGTCATGATTTTTTGTTATATAAGTAGGAGCCCACCACATCTATGATGATACCGGGTTTTGTCACAATTATCGTCATAGAAGTGTTATAAGTATGACAGAATTTTTTTTCCGTTCAACCCAAAATGTCACGGATGAATCTTTTTTTGTAGTGTGTGCGAGTGGCACATAGGGGAATAATAGAGAGAAATCAGACCCCGGGAGACGAAGTTTGTGTTTGTGTGAGAGAAAGAGATTTCACAGGGAGAATCATAGTTAGAGACACATAGCAGGGAGCGAGATATATTTAGAGAGAGATAGAGTGAAGGTCGAGGGAGGGAGTACCACAAGGTGTTATGAAGATAAAAGATCATTGTCGACATACAAGTAGCACGAGAGATACTTGAGAGACGGTGAAGGAGTATAGGTCTAGAGATATATATAAGCATGAGTGATAGCTATATGAGATGAATATCTGGATTAAAGGATTCAAATATTTAAACTAGAGATCACGACACCGACCATATCATAACAAAAATTGGTGCATTAAACATGCATATTCATTTGAATTTGGGGACACGTATAATTTTATATAGTTTATCAATATTAGTGATCCATAAATTCTTTAATTAGAGACAGTGCATGGTTTATATGCAATTAATGTCTAAACGGGATTACACTATATGTTGCATGTGTGAAACACATTATACATGTTTGAGAAGTAAAAAACCACATGAAACACACATTAATTGGAGACAGTTAGCAAGGAATGCATACATTGGATTTGAACATAAAGTGGTTACAAATATTTGAAAATCCAAATTAAGATGGATCCAGCCTTATGAATCTGAGATCATGCCATTTTTAAACCATATTTATGTATAAAGGGTGTTGTGCTTTTGAAAGTATATATAAAAAATGATGTATATAGAATTTTATTCCAATCAAAATTAGATACTGCCCGAACAAATATAGAATACAAACTGGATTCGAATTGAGTTGGAACCGTAAACGTGCCCTCTTTCTCTGCAAAAATTTGAATGAAGCGGGGAAAGTCACAGTAACCGCCCGAAACCAAAATCTGCGAGATGGAAATTACTGCCTATCCCTGACACGCAAAGCCTATCTTCTCGATTTCTATAGGTTTCGATAGTGGTAGGTTTGTAATTTCACTCAAACGTGACATAACCGCCTCTCACCCGGATTCATACATGGTGGGCGCCAAAACACAGTGTCTTCTCGGCCGAAATCGCCTCCCTCCCCGATTCATACATGGTGGGCTCCAAAACAAACTCTCGTCGGCCGAAATCTCCGTCGGCAAATATTTGGTGTATGCAAGATTACCATCCTATCCCCAATCGACTAATATTGCCGTGATGTGGAAATTTTAAACGGGGGCTAAGTTTGTTAATTTCCTCGCATTTGAGACAAGCGCGCCCTGAAGACATGGTTCCCCCTTCCTCTCTCCCTCCATTTCCCCATTCGTACTCCATGGGCGCCAAAACACCCTCTCCACCACAGCCTCCTCCGTCCGCCACCCCATCCACCGCCGTCGTCCTCCACTATGCCGGAGCTGGTACCCCGACGTCGTCGTCCATTACAAGAGATTGACCTGTCTCATCCATGGCTTCGGACCAGGATCCTTACATCCAGTCCTCTCGCTTCATCCCCGCCGTCGTCCACCTTGCGGGTGCTGCTCCTACGACCGTCTTGTCTACCGCGCCGAGATATTTCCCCCGCCGCCACCGTCTAGCCTCCTCTGCTTCCATGCTGCCGACAGCCATCACTATCGCAACACCGTCAAATTCTCAGCAGATGCATACATGGCACCACACCAGAGGTGGTACTCTTTCATATCTGCTCAACTTATTTGTCGCAGCAAGAAAATAGATCGCAACTGCTTTACTATGATTTCTTCTCCATCACTTACTTGTTAGTTGAAAGCAAACATTGGTTGGAAAGTTTCCTTTCTCCGGTTTGCACCTTCAGATCCGCCATGGCATGCTCAACACTATAATCGCAATGCTTATGGTTTTCCCCTTTTATATTCCACACTAGTTAAATGACAGTAGACTAAATTTCAAAATTGGGTCAGTCAATTTTTGAGAGCTCGCCGGAGTTCACCGGTGGGAAGGAAGGGGCTCGCCGGAGGGCTACCCCATTATCTATCTTAGGGTTTTGCGTGGGGACAGTGGTTGTAGGGGGCTGTCGTTGGGCTATGGAGGGGCCTCGCCGGTGGCAAAACTCGATGCGGGTGGGAGTGGGGTTAGCTAGAGGGATGGCCAAGGGCGGCGGAAGATCGGATGTGGTGGGCGGTTCAGGGGAGGGCGGGGGCTGGTGGTTCGGTCGGCGACCCGTGTAGTGGTCTTTAGGGGAAGAATAAGAGGCGAGGAAGAAGAAGGGTTAGGAGACGTAGGATCTTCATCCAACCGCCTGAAATGGTCGACTGACCCAAATGACGAAAAAGTCGCGACTTGCATGTAGACATTCCATATATTCAAGATTACTATTATCGTAGGTACAAGCAGTGCTCCTCAACCCCTCAAGCTAAACAACATGCCACTCATAATTCCAAACTTAGTTGCTCAAATACGAATATGATATGATGCTGACATGTACTAAAATAGAGAATGTTTAATTGGTCAGTTAATGTTTCTACTTTACTTTCAAAAAGCACATGTGCCACATATCGAGGGACAACAGGGAGTTGCGTTCTTTATGCGCTCTGGTTCATCATGTATGGCCAACCAACATTTTATTATCCAAAATCTGCTTGCTCTTCTTTAGCATGCTCCTCTTCTGTTTTTCCTTTGTAAGTACTCTCTTCGTACCTAAATGTAAGTCTTTGTAGAGATTCCTCCATGGACTACATACGGAGCAAAATGAGTGAATCTACACTCGAAAGTATATCTATATACATCCGTATGTCATCTATACTGGAATCTCTAGAAAGATTTGTATTTAGGGATAGAGGGAGTATAATAGTTGTACAGTATGTTCTTTGTAGTGAAGAGGAGCAGGGACATTTGTAGTGTACAGGTCTATTCGGTCTCTTGTCATGGACGCTTTCAACTCTTCGTGTTGGTCTTCATGTCGATTGCCATGGACGCTTTCAACTCTTCATATTCGATCGTATGTGTCGCCTTTGAGTTAGACTGATAGTAACAGTACTGTGCCTTCAGTTGTAGAGAGGCTGGTATGCGAAGCCTTTCTAGTAGTACCGGCAATACTAGCACATATATTCTAGCAAGTTCCACTTTCCTGATTTTACTCCTGATGGTTAGGGTTTCCCCATTATATCTACACTACGATCTCACAGAGGTGCTTTGTGTCCTACTAGCAGCTGTCCACCCTTTAAAGCTAAATAACACACCAATCATACGTCCTAAGGTTCTTCAAATATGAATGTGATATGATACTAACATTAGAATAGACACACATTTAGTTGGTTAGCTAATGCTCCCACTTGAGTTTCAAAATGCATTTGGCCACATGTAGAGAGACATCGTAGAATTGTATTTCTTTGAGCGCTCTAATTCATCATGGGTGGGCAACCAACATTGTATAGAAAGAAGGTGTCGGCGTTCTAGGAATGGGGGTACCCAGACTTGCCTGCCTGCAGCCTGCGGCGTGGCTCAAGGGGTGGCCCAGTACTGCCCATCTTCATCAACACAAGCTCAAGACCTCATGAGGCCAGAGCCTCATGAGGCGGATTTACGTAAAGCTTCCTCGTGCACGACCTCGCCAGGCTCGGCCATGAGGAGGCGGAGAGATCAAGGCGGGGTACCTCACGAGGAGCCCATGATGCAAGCCATGACGACTATAGGGCGCCAAAGTGGCGCCAGCCCACGCAGTGTCCTCATTTCCCCTTTGGTGCAAAGGAGCAAGCGCAAGCCAAGGGTATCAAGCAAAGGCAACCATTTCGGTGCAACAAGACCAGGACCAGCAGAACGACAGGAAGGAGGTCATCATGGAGCCCAAGTCGGTGTCACTGTCAGAGTCTTTGGCAGGCGAGGACCGACTTTAGTCAGGATAAGTGTACTACATGTTCCCCTTCAAAATGGCCAATTGTTGGCGCCCTTCCCGCTCAATATTTGGGAAGAGGCCCGGGGCCTCCCACTATAAATAGAGCTAGCCACCACCAAGGCAGGGGACGGATGGAGAAGGATAGAGAGAGAGAGAGAAAGAGAGGCGAATGAACTCCCCTAACAGGTCATCGCACCAGCTCAAGAACAGTCCCTCGCGAGGCTGTTCTTCCCTTGTATTGTTCATCATCAGCCCCAGAGGCAATCCACCACACCACACACTGGAGTAGGGTATTACACCACAATGGTGGCCCGAACCAGTATAAACCTCGTGTCCCTTGTGTTGTTCTTTGTGTAGTTCAGATCCTTAAGAGGCGACGAGGCATAGGTAGGCAGGGGGTGTGATCTCCGCGTGCACCCCAGAGTTCGAACCTAGAGGGTCTGCCGGAACCCGAAATCCGACATTTGGCTCGCCAGGTAGGGGTGTGCCGGAGCTTTCCCTTCCACCGACCCGCTCTCTGCTAACATCACGATTCGCCTTATGACGAGCGACGCCCGCGGCCCTGGTCGCCACACAAATAAGAGGGCAGGGGCTCGAGCCTTGGCCCGGCCTTGCAAAAGGTGCGGTGGCCGAACAAGTTCAAGTTGGAGATGCCACCGCACTACAACGGCACGACCAATCCGCTGGCCTTCTTGCTGGCGTACGAGAGGGCTGTCCTCGAAGCCGGGGGCGAAGACAGGGTCATGGCTAACTGGTTTCCCATGGCCCTCACCGGCGTCCCGCGCATGTGGCTGCTCCACCTGCCAGCGGCTTCCGTGGCCTCTTGGGGGGAGCTGCGCGGCCTCTTCCTCACTCAGCACGCTGCATCGGTGCCCCCCGGTCGTCGCAGCTCTCCTGGGCGGCTCGCAGGCGCCACCTTCAGGCCACCACATCAAGCCATTCATCCGCCAGATCGGCGATGTTTCCGCGCAGCATGCGGCTCCTCCGGGTCGGTCGACGCCCAAGGCTGACCTGGCCTTCAGCTCGGATGATCACCCCTACAACTCAGCCTGCTCTGGCGCGCTCCCAATGCTGTGCACCCCCACCATCTGCCAGGTGGCCACCAGACTCTCATCGACGGCGCGGCGCAGGCCTGGGCCAGGTTTCTCTCGTTGAAGCCTTCAGCCTCCTCCATGTACCGCCGAGCAGCTTCAAATTTCAAAGGCCCTTCTTAGGCGCCTGAGGCGGTTCCTCACGGCTCCTCGGGCAGATCTGTCTTCCGTGACCTTCGCACCCACGACAACTTCCGCATGGAGCTAATCGACTTTGACATCGCCCCCATCAGCCTCCCATACAATGCCATCCTCGGCTACCCAAAGACTAGCCCGATTCATGGTCGCGACTCACCCAAATAAGTGCAACCTCATGAAGATGCCCGGGAGCAGCAAGGGCGTCCTCACCGTATCCAGAGACACCGGGTGCGTTGCAAGTGCTCAAGCTCGCCTTCAAGATCTGCGGGCGGCGGCGCAGCTCAGACTCAGACGCCTCGAGCCCAAGGGGCTGCACCGCCAAGAAGAAGGAGCTATTCACCCAAGACAAGGCGTAAAACCAAGCAGATAATGGTCGACAAGGACGGATCCACTACGCCACCTTTCACCATAGGCGCCCAACCTCGAGTCCGAAAGAAGAGGAGGCCCCGATCAAGTTCCTACGCCAACAAGAAGGTGTACGCATGGGAGCCCTCGATCACCGGCAAGGGTTCCTGTGGGCGTAATTGAGCACCACCTCAACGCAGGTGCCCCCAACGTGCGCCTGTGAAGCGTAAAGCAGACGATACCCACCGAGAAGCGTGCTTTCATCGCCCAAGAGACCCGCAAGCTAGAGGTGGCAGGGTCATTCGCGAGGTCCGGTACTCCAGCATTGGTTGGCTAACCCGGTTGTCGTGCCAAAGAAAGGGGAAGGAACACATGTGTGTCGACTTCACCAACCTCAATAAAGCTCGCTCGCAGGATCCATTCCCGCCCCACGATCGATCGATCGCCGACTCCACCGCCGAAAAGCGACTGTTATGTTTCCTGGATGCCTTCTCTGGCTATCATCAGATCAAGATGGCGATAGAAGACGTGGAGAAAACGGCTTTCTCGACCCCGTGTGGAGTATACTGCTACACATGCATGCCGTTCGGGCTGCGCAACGAAGGTGCGACCTTTCAGCGACTGATGCACATCGCCTTGGGTCAGCAGCTCGGGAGGAATGCTGAGGCTACGTTGATGACATTGTGGTGAAGTCTCGGGAGGCAAAATCCCTGATACAAGACTTGGAGGAAACCTTCGCGAGCCTCAACGAAGTGGACCTGTGGCTCAACCCGGAGAAGTGTGTGTTTGGAGTCCCCTCGGGCAAGCTCCTGGGCTTCCTCGTGCCCACTGGGGCATCGAGGCCAACCCAGAAAAGGTCAAAGTAGTCGAGGACATGAGCCCGCCGAAGACCCTCAGAGAGATGCAGAAGCACACTGGGCGCGTGACCGCACTAGGACGCTTCATCTCCAAGTTGGGGGAACGAGCGCTGCCCTTCTTCAAGCTGATGAAGAAAAAGGGCCCCTTTGAATGGACTAAAGAGGCCGACAAGGCGTTCCAGGATCTCAAAAGCTACTTAACCAGCCCTCCGGTAATGGTGGCTCCACGCCTCAAGAGTCCTTGTTGCTCTACCTTGCAGCCACCTCTACTCGCCAACGCAGCCTCGGTGGTGGTTAGGGAGGAGCGTTGGGACCAAAGCCGCGGCAGCCTGCCCGGTCGAGGCGGCAGGATCAAAGGGGCCTCACAGAGGCCACTACCATAGCCGAGAAGGATCAGCCGCCGCAGGAAGCGACTGAACAGAAGAGGCCCTCCCCAGTGCCACCAGCCTGGGGCTCCACTGACTCAGGAGGCGCCACGGCCTCCGGAGGATGCTAGCAGCACCAGCACTCCCAACCTCGTCGAACACCCTGTGTACTTTGTCAGCACAGTGTTGCAGGACACGAGGGTGCGGTACCCCATGCTCCAGAAACTCCTCCTCGCACTATTGGTAGCCTCGCGCAAGCTGCTACACTATTTTCAGGGCCATCCCATCAAGGTCGTCTCAGCGTACCCCTTGGAAAGGGTGCTCAGGAGCCCAACTCGACTGGAAGGGTCGCCGAGTGGAACATCGAGCTGCAAGCGTTTCAGCTAGAATTCAGCACAACCAGAGTCATCAAGGGGGCCGCGCTAGCGGACTTTGTGGCTGAATGGGCGAGTCACCGGGCCTCAAGGCTGATGAGGATCGATCCCTCTCCCCGGAAGCGAGGCACCGACGGTTGGGTCATGTACTTCGACGGGCGCTTCTCCTCGACACGGCGCTGGGCTGGCGCAGTACTTATATCTCCCACTCAAGACAAGCTCTACTACGCCAGGCAACTCTGTTTTCCAAAGACGGAGAAAAGGTCTCCAACAACATAGCAGAATCTGAAGGCCTTATAGCAGGCCCGAAAGCCGTAGTCGCCTCGGGGTGAAGCGCCTTACCATCAAGGGTGATTCACAACCTCGCCAACTTCTCCAACAAAGTATATGAGCCGAGGGATGAGCACATGGAAGCCTGCCTCGCTGGAGGTCCGCTGGATGGAGAAGCAGTTTTGGGGACTGGAGTTGCAAGACAGCCTCACGGCACCAATCAAGAGGCCGATGGCATTGCCAAACGGGCATCCAGCGACTACCTCGGGAACTCAAGGCGTCTTCGAGGAGCGGCTCTTCAAGCCCACGGTGACGCCATCATCATTAAGCATGGTGCAGCTCGGAAGAGCTCCCCAGCCACCGCCTCGGGAGCCCTGGCTCATGGCCCGGCCTCAGAGCGCTGCCCGCCTCCCCGGGCGCCGAGCCTCGTGGAGGGGTGCTGGATCACAGAGCTTGAGAGTTACCTGACGCAAGGGACCTTGCCGGAAAAGGAGGAGGAAGCGGAGCGCGTGGTGCGGCAGGCCACGGCGTACTGCATCAGGGATGGAGAGCTCTACCGGAAACGACCTAATGATGTGTCCCTACGATGCATTTCCAGGGAGCAAGGGAGGGAGCTGCTTGCAGACATACACGGTGGAGACTGTGGGTATCATTCGTCATCACAGACCCTCGTTGGCAAGGCGTTCCGCAGCGGGTTCTATTGGCCCACGGCGCTCAATGATGCGGTGGAACTGGTGAAAGCTTAGGCTCGCCAATTCCATGCCAAGCTGCATCCATCACCGCGTGAGGTCCGCAAACTATACCCCTCTCGTGGCCATTCACGCCCGGGGCTGGATATCCTGGGCCCGTTCCCTCGGGCGCAGGGAGGCTATCGCTACCTCTACGTCGCCGTGGACAAGTTCACCAAGTGGGCTGAAGTGGAAGCCGTCCGCACCATCCCCGCAGATTCCGTGGTCAAGTTCATCAAGGGCATCGTGAGCCGGTTCGGGGTGCCGAACCGCATCATCACCGACAACGGTTCGCAGTTCACCAGTAACCTCTTCAAAACATACTGTGCTAACCTTGGGACGCAGGTATGCTACGCTTCGGTAGCACACCCGCGGAGCAACGGTCAGGCCGAGCGGGCCAACGCAGAGGTCCTGAGGGGCCTCAAAACCAGGACCTTCAAGAAGAAGCTGGAAGCCTGCAGCAGGGGCTGGTACGATGAGCTTCAGTCTGTGCTGTGGTCCATCCGCACGACCGCGACCAAGCCGACTGGCGAGACCCCGTTCTTCCTGGTTTATGGAGCTGAAGCGGTCCTCCCTCACAAGGTCAGACGTCCTGCGGGGGATGGACCTCGTGGCCGGGGAGGAGCATCGTCGAGAAGCCTCTACGAAAGCAGCAAGGTATCATCAAGCACCAAGGGCGATACCACTCGCCGCAACATTCGCCCCAGTGACTCTTGGAGGTAGGGGACCTCGTGCTCAGACGGGTTCTCTCCAGGGAGGGATTGCATCAGCTCTCTCCCATGTGGGAGGGCCCGTTCAAGGTTGTTCATGTTTCCAGGCCCGGCTCCGCGCGCTTGGAGACTCAGGAGGGGGTTCCCATCCAGAATGCGTGGAACATCCAAAATCTCCGAAGGTTTTACCCCTGAAAAGGCCCGGTGCCTGTGAAGAAGGCGAATGCCTGTGAAGCTGCTGCGTTTTAGAAAAGGCCCGGTGCTCGTGGAAGAAGGCGTAATGCCCGTGAAGCTGCTATGCGTTTGGAAATGGCCTAGTGCCTGTGAAGAAGGCGAATGCCTGTGAAGCTATTGCGTTTTGGAAAAGGACCGGTGCCTGTGAAGAAGGCGAATGCCTGTGAAGCTGTTGTGTTTTCGAAAAGGCCCGGTGCCTGTGAAGAGGGCGAATGCCTGTGAAGCTGTCGCGTTTTGGAAAAGGCCCGGTGCCTGTGAAGAAGGCGAATGCCTGTGAAGCCGCTGCGTTTTGGAAAAGGCCCGGTGCCTGTGAAGAAGGCAAATGCCTGTGAAGCTCGCCGCCCGTGATACTCTCACGTAATAATGAGTGGGGTTGTACACGCCCCAGAGTCTCCGGAGTGCCGCCCTCGGGCCTCGGGGGCTCCCGCCCACGCCTAGTGGCAGCACTTAGCTCCATGCTGGTGAGAAGACGTCGAAGACTAGATTAGGTGCCGGACGCGGCTTCTTTCATTTGCTTTCTGCAGTTGGCTTGTTCATTCCCATTTGAAGTTTTATTGAAGTTGTTGCCGTCTTTGGCTTGTGACTCTCTGCCTTTTTCGCTCCCCTGTCTCGATTTCTTTCGCGCGAGTCTAGCGAGGGAGCGGCGCGGGCACCCTCGTGAGTGTTTTCTGCCTCTGTCGTCTAAGGCTTCCCAAGCCGGGTCCACTACGGGAGCACCCCTCCCAGTCCGTGCCCCACGGGCGCCATGACGCGAACACAGGGCCTGGTTCGGTCACCTCCGCAAATGAGGCCGGAAGCTACCTCTCCTGATAAACCTTTGCAGGACCAGCAGCGCTCGACGAGGCCTCGGCCTCCGGAAGCGAACACCCCGCAGGCCCACCCCCCCGAGCTAAGTAATTTATCCGCACAGGCGTGTGGCACAAATGCGTAATACAGAAATAGTAGAAACAGTACGACGATTAACAGCAACAGTCCAAGCACGCCCCCGCGGGGCCCTACACTACTGTCTTTTTGCGCAGGAAGGGGGAAGGACAAAATAGGCGCGACTCTCTTGACACCAACTCGCGACGAAGGTTTGTACCGCCTCCGGAGCTCAGGAGGACTTCCTCTCGCGCTTCACCGGGGCGCAACAGCGTGCAGACCCGCTACCTCCCTCCACGCGGGCGCGCCGGCACGGAGGCTGGTCGCGACCACCGCTGGAGGAGCTGCTGTCCGAAGAAGAACCGCCGAAGCTCGACGAGCCCCGAGCGCCGCTGACCACGCGCGCGTTGCCATCTTCATCCCAATCGCCGCAAGGGCTGGGCCCACGGCCAGTTGTCGTCCTTGGGGCAGCACCCGACACGGCGACCGTCTTCCCCGAACACCCTCACGTAGAGGGTGGCATCACCGTCAAACTTGAAGTACAGAGTGCACCGCCGGCTTAGACCACGCGCATGGGCAAACGTTTGCCAGCCGCGGGTCAGGGCCACACTCCCGGCGGCGGAGACCTCCAAATAAGCCTGGGGAGGCCCGGCTGCAAAGAATCGTCCCGAGCCGAGAGGTCGCCTGGGCGCCACCGGAAGTTCACCTAAATGGAAGTGGGGAAGCTGGAGTTGTAGCCGGTCGGCTCCACCGACCACATCGATGAACTCCGGCAGCACCTCTGCCGAGTGGAAGCGCTACCGAGGTCGCGCACATAGCGCCGCTTCGTCAACGGCCAGCGCCCATCGCCACAGAGAGATCGGGCTTCACGGCCGCTGGGAAGCCGCCAGGAGCCACATGGTGCTTGCGAGGACGGCCTTGACCGCGCTTGGCCGGGGGAGAGTCAGGCTCCACCTGGCGGGCCTTTCCCTTCTCCGCGGCCGAGAACCTCTTCGACGGAGCCATGGAGAAGGAGGAGAAGCAAGAAGAGATGGACTGGAAGGGCTCGCGCCGTTCCGTACTTATAGCCGGAGGAGGCCAATCGTCGACCTCCACGGTCGCAGGTAATCATGACCCGTTTCTGCATGTAGGGACTTGTCAAGTCATGCGGTTGCCGAGGCATCACGGGGAAGTGGAGACGCCCACAACCAACCAATCACCACGCGGCGCCCAAGGCCGCAGGCTGTTGGGGCCCGCGGCGCTTCGCACTTGCCCCTTCGCTTCTCTGCTAAGCCAAGTTCAGGCGCGCCTTGGGCCTGGGCTACTGTCGGGCGTTTCGGGAACGGGGTACCCAGACTTGCACTGCCTGCGGCCTGGCGTGGCTCAAGGGGTGGCCCAAGACGGCCCATCTTCATCAACACAAGCTCAAGACCTCGGCGAGGGGCTGGCACACGGGCGGACGACGTAAAGCTTCCTCGTGCAGGGCCTCGTCAGGCTGGCTCGCGAGGAGGCGGAGAGATCAAGGCAGGGTACCTCACGAGGTGCCCATGACACAAGCCATGATTTGACCAAGGGCGCCAGTTGGCGCGAGCCCGCCAAGAAGGTCCTCATTTCCCCTTTGGTGCTAAGGAGGCAAGCGCAGGCCAAGGGTATCAAGCAAAGGCAACCATTTCGTGCAACAAGACCAAGACCAGCAGAACGGCAAGAAGGAGGTCATCGTGGAGCCCAAGCCAAGCGCCACCGTCAGAGTCTTTGGCAGGCGAGGACCGAATTTAGTCAGGATAAGTGTACTAGATGTTCCCCTTCAAAATGGCCAATTGTTGGCGCCCTTCCCGCTCGATATTTGGGAAGAGGCCCAGGGCCTCCCAAGATAAATAGAGCTAGCCACCACCAAGGCATGGGACGGATGGAGAAGGATAGAGAGAGAGAGAGAGAGAGAGAGAGAGAGAGAGAGAGAGAGAGAGAGAGAGAGAGAAAGAGAGGCGACTGAACTCCCGTAGAAGTTCATCGCACCAGCTCAAGAACAGTCCCTCGCGAGGCTGTTCTTCCGTTGTATTGTTCATCATCCGCCCCAGAGGCAATCCACCACACCACACACTGGAGTAGGGTATTACACCACAATGGTGGCCCGAACCAGCATAAACCTCGTGTCCCTTGTGTTGTTCTTTGTGTAGTTCAGATCCTTGCGAGGCGCATTTGAGGCTTAGGTAGGTAGGTGTGATCTCCGCGGCACCCCAGGAGTTCGAACTCAGAGGGTCTCCGAACGCTGAACCGATAGAAGGGGAATCTCAATAATATGCTTCCCATTCTATTCTTTAACATGTTCCTCTTCTGTTCTTCTTTAGTAAGTACAGTATGTTTCTTGTCTGGAAGGGGAGCAGGGACATCTGTAGTCAACAACTCTATTGGGTCGATTCTTCTACATGATTTCGCACTTCGAGTTGGTCTGCCATAATATCCTGGAAATGGTGGGAGCCGTGCAATCTTTGATAGACTAAACTGATAGGAACAACTATGCGCCTTCAGATGAATAGAGCTGGCATGTAGGTGATCGATAGGCTGCATATTAGTAGTGGCAAAACCCTTTATTTTCCAGCCATTTCCGCTTTCCCGATTTATTTATGGTGGTTATGGTGTACCCCTATTATCTACACTACGATCTGCCCACTGGCTCTGCGCTCGCGTTATCATGGTTTGGCAATAAACTTTCTATACGGTATATTATGAACCTATCATCTGCCAACTATCCTTACATCTGGACTTCCCAACAGGGAGCCTATTTTTTGTCTAGTTGTGCCAGATTATATTAATCTACTCACCATATTACAGCACACATGGGCTCTTTCATCAGAATCCAATGATAGCACACAAGGGTTTACAGGGAGCCCCTATTATATTACAATATCATCTGCATTACACAGATAATCTCACTACTATTAATGTTTTCATGCTTTTCAGATACTGTACGTAATCACAATGAATATAAGAATGCGCACATCAGAAGAATATTGCGGAACAGTTCAATGGGTAACAAACTTGGCATCAAGGGATTGAGGTCCATTGTGGATGCAATGAAACCTACATGCTCCCGACCTATAGATTCGTATTCAGAATATGATCCTAATGACTATTCTGAGCTCAAGGAGTCAAAGGCAGATGGCCTATCCTGTTCACCCAATAAGGTGTCTGTTCTAATTTGGCAAGGTTTTATTGGTTGCACATATCTTGCATAAGGTGCCTTGCATTTCTTTTGCTTCATTGCACCGCCATCTGCTTAGTTTACTCATGATATATGTGAAGATGCCATGCCCATCCATTATCAACACCTATTCCATTTGTCGTCATACCATGTTTTTTCATTCAAATGTTGTTCTTGTGTTTCAGACATCCAAAAGAGTTGATGAAATAAAGAAATGTGCTGGAAAATAAATGTGTTCACATTCCAAGGTGCATTAAATTGATGCATGCAAGGATTAAAAGAAACCAACCAGTGCATGTAACCATTCCTACTCATTTAGTGGTCGTCCATGAATATATTGTAATTAATGCAGATTAAATTTTGAGTAATTTTGTAAACTACGAGATGGAGTACTACATTTCTCCGTTCATCATCTGCCTTGGTTGATGAGATTTCAAATTTATGCCCTATTAACCAGAAAGTAGTGAGTAGTTCAAAAATTTGGTCAAACTTTGACAAAATATATATGACGTGGCGTAAAAACTTGGATTGTGGTAGTACTCCCTCCGTCTAGGTGTTAAGCCATCTTACGAAAATCAGATATTCCCAAAATGTTTGGGCATCGTCCATTAACTTCGCATCTCAATCCCCTCCTAGCCTCGTTGCTAGCGAGCCTTACTTACTCTATCTTGATATCTCCCTCGAAAAACCAATGCATGGAGTGCAACTACACGTTGATTAGTCAAGGAATCGAACACGGCTTGCATGCGAGCTAATACGTGGCCCTGCATGGTAGCTAAAACAACATCTCTTAATTGTTGTGATTAATTATTGCGTTTAGAGAGAGAAATCAGGGCTTTGATTGGAGGAAGGACCGGTCAAGTTTCTCCTTCTCCTCCAATCTGCTTGCACCTTGGTCCCGCTGCACCTTCTAACGTGACTTATACACCTAGACGGAGGGAGTAGTATGAGATACAGTGGCACACCGACTTAGGCCGAATACAAGTGCCCAAAATTATTGGAAGAGAGCAAAGTGTACAGACAAAATAATTAAAATTGAATTTCTTATTTTTTTAAAAACGGAAGCAAAAGATTTGCCTCATCCATTAAATAAAAGCATAATAGAGTTTGACAATTTGCAAGAGACCCTACAAATAAACGGCATGGCAATTACTATCAATATGCCCTAGTTTCACACCCGCTGTAACCCAGTACATATGGTGGCACGCTGACTTAGGCCGAATACAAGTGTCCAAAATACTTAAAATTGGAGGATGGTGCAGCCCGCCTTTCCGATATTTTTGACCGTGTGTGGTCAGTTGTTGCTTTACGACATGTGAATGATAGTAAGTGCGACCGGGAGGCATGGAGCGTTAATTTCGAGTTGACTCCTTGGAGCGTTAAATTTTCTTCACGTAGTAGTATTAGCTTTGCCCTACTAGTAGTATTTTTGTTCACTTGTTGTACATTAAATAAAGAGTTCCGTTACGTGCACAATTTAAAATGATTTTTGTGGAGAGGAAAAGAAAACCACTCCAACTATATATGTTGCAGCCTCAACGCTTGTTTTCTAGGGTTTGCTCTCTTCACACACACTCTCTCTCCACTATATATATACACGCTAGAGCCTCGAGCCAGAAGTTGCTCTCTAAACACTCTCTCTCCCTATCCAGATCTAAACAAGACTGCGTTGGCCTCTCCTGTCTTTCTCTCACCTCACTGATGGTCAGAGAGCTGGTAGGATCCCGTCCGTCGGGGAAGGAAAGGAGGCTTAACGCTGTCGCCGTCGGCGAGGGAGGGGATCCACTGCCGGCGCCGTTGTTCTCTTTCACCCAGCAACGGCGCGGGAGGGCCTCCGACCCCTTCTTCCTCGCCGCCATACATAGTGTGGGTAGATCGGCCTCCGGCCGCCCACCGAGCCACACCCCAAGAACCTGAAGGTATAATTTTCTTAATCCACAGGCATTGCTCTAGTTGCACGTGGATTTTTTTCGCTTCTACACTCGAATCTAGGTGTTGGGGGGAAAGTTGTATAGCATGAATCTAGGACGTGGTTCAAAGAGGAAGTGAAGGGGGAAAGTAGTCCATGCTGGCTATCCAACACCTATGTTGGTCGAAAAGGGAAAACAATGAAAAAGTCAGTACACACATCTATAAGGAACTGATCTTTCTATGGGTGGGGGACAAGACTATATAGTTTGAGCAGGGCTAGATTTGCTGCCCTCACATAGGGAAAGGTGTCCAAAGATAACAAAAATGGGACCAACACAAATAAGTTTCTTGGTTGTTTGTTGCAATAGACTGTGCATCACCCCTTTATACATCGGTACATGCACATGGTGCTTGTGCGTCCAATGTCCCATACAACTCTTTAGCCGTTGTTAATCAAATAATGCCGCTAGAAAATTGAAGCAGTGCCATAGTTAAAAGCAAATTACATGTTTAACGAAATTTATTGTTAATATAATCTCTTTGTTAATATGAATCAATGCCACTAATTGAGAAATGCTACTGTCTTGCTTTCTTTCCCATTTAAATAAGTTATATGCTTCTTTTATGGGCTTCTGTTTCATCCATCGTTATTGACCACTAATTGTTTCCCTTGCACCTCTGTGTAAACAGGGTTATCTACCTAAACTCGTTGCTATTGCGACCTTTTGTTGCACTGCACAAAACACTTTTTTAAGAGTGCTTTGTGTAGTTCAACCAAAATGTCACACCGACAATGGTGCTTGATTACTTGATCTTAGTGGAACTGCACAAGAGGAGATCTGACTTCCTATCTATGTTGGCAAATTTGTTTCAGATCTTGTTCTTGTGAGTTGCTTCAATTCTGCGTCATGAGAGGTCAATACTGGCCTTCTTCCACATGATTGTGTAGTGTGCTTTCATATGTATAACTACTTATACAGTGATGTTGCTTGATTTTAGTGAACTGCACAAAAGGAGACCAGACTTCCAATCTGTATGTGCACCGTACTATCCCATTGAGGTAAGATAATGATATTTTGCAACTGTTGGCCTCCATATTGCTACTGTCATCAGAAAAGTAATGTTGTTGTCTAGTTCTATACTTGTGTGCCCTAATTGACATGCCAAATCTTACATTGAAGGCGAAGCTTGTCTTCTATTGCCCCAAGTGATGAAGGGGAAGAACAAGCGGAAGAAGAACAAAAATTAACTCCGGTGTTGTAATGATGCACTGGAACTATGATGACACAAGTAATGATGTATTTTTGCATCTTAATTTATTGCTATGGCTGGAACGAGCAATTTTTTGCCACTGTGATTTGATGCCACTCTTAACATAATATGTAATTATCTCTACTTGTGCAAACAGGGATCTTGTTTGAAGATAACATATATTTTAGTGGAACTGCACAAGAAGATATTGGAAACATTAAACTAATTGAGGAGTTTATAGCAAGCATGGCAACCACAGTAGATAATAATGGATGGTTCCGGACAAGTGCTTCATCTGCATGCTCCACACAATAAGCCTCCTGACAAAGTTTGGTACCGGCCCATAGATTTCACCCATATGATCGAGCTTTGTCATCTCTATTGGTGTTGTGCTACTGTTTAACTACTGTCATGAGAAAGTGGTATTGTTTCGCATGTTAATCTAAGGCTGCTAATAAATTGAGGCACCGGTTTGCCACCGTTATAGCCACTGATAAAATTAAATAATAATACAGTTCAAGTTGAGCTTCTGTGTTTGGTATCAAATCATTTCTTATGAGGATAATGAGGATGCATCTCTTTGTGACTATGCATTTCATCAATTACTCCCATTGTTAATGTAATGGCTGTTTTAAATATTTCCTTTCCTTCTTTTCGAGCAAACAGGGATGCTAGCATTTAGGTTGTTCTCTTGTCTTTGCACAACAGGATCATCCTCCTCTGAAGAAGAATATGCCAGGATATGAAGAAGCTAAGCCCTTCTCTTCTTATCAGAAGGAGCTGTTGAAGTATGGTTACATTACTGCCCAGAAGAACAAACTAACTTCAACTCAGAAGGACTCACAGATCTTCATCTTTGTTGCTGTGATGGCCAATACAATGTTGTTTTAGGATTTTTCTGGTGAGTTCTATTTCCCTAAATGTGTGCTCTGCATGGATCATGTAGGTTGCCTATTTAAACTGTAAATTCATAATACAGTTTGCTTTGTACTAATCAATTTTTTGTATTTATGCAAACAGGGATGCTCAGCTTGATTTCAATGTAATCTGCACAAAATTTTCTCATGGTTCGTGCCCTCCATTATACTTCATCATTCACAATAGATCAAATGTTCTCAAACCATTCATTTCCACCTCCAGCCAGAAAATTAGCTACAAGAAAGGAGGTGCCAATATGTTCAAGGCCTTGCAACATATAAAGGCGAAATCATACAAGCTACGCGCGAAGTTGGTTGATTTTAGTGGAACTGCACAAAAAGAATAGCTGGTTTATTTAGCATAAGGTGACATGTCAATGTCCAAATTGATGGCAAACCCGGCCCATTCCACAATCGTAGGCATTTGGATATTTTGGTATGGGAAAACCTTGTCAAAGTTTGCTTATTGATGTATGCAAAAAGAATTTGATATTTTGGAATGGGAAACCTTGTCAAAGTTTGCTCATTGATGTACGAAAAGAGACATGCATTTGATATTTTGGAATGGACAACCTTCTAAAATTTTGCTCATTGATGTTAGCAACAAGACATGCGTTTGATATTTTGGAATGGGACGCCCTTTGTCGTCAGCAGCATCGATCGATTTTTCTTCATTCTTTAGTTGCGAAGTAAATACTCGCTCTGACATGTGA
Source organism: Aegilops bicornis (assembly GCA_021605145.1). NCBI lineage: Eukaryota > Viridiplantae > Streptophyta > Magnoliopsida > Poales > Poaceae > Aegilops > Aegilops bicornis. Next base: position 305,294,187 of record CM038675.1, read on the forward strand.
ATCGTTGAGATGCATAATCATCACATTTCATACATTCTTCAACTAAAAAGGGGTGCGCTGGAGGTATAATTAATTAACCTAATATATGATCTCCGGTGCCCATCTCCCGTGTACGGCTGAGCCGAATAGAAGCTTCTTCTCCAGCTCAACTCTCTAACTCCACGTCATTGCCAAGAAGCTAATCGGTCGTCAATGTTCAACGCGCCAAGCTTGGCTTCAACCGGAGGGTAGCAGCGGTGGCCTTGCTTGGACCTGAGCGGCGGCAACCTACCATGTTCTACTCTTCCTCGTTTTGTGTGTGGCGCGGCCTATTTGGCAGTAGGGCGGGGCCTCGACGGAGCCGGCGATGTCCTCTTTCTCGTTTCCGGTGGGGCGGCGCCTCGGCGAAGCGAGGGAAATCCTCCCCCTCATTGTCGGTAGGGCGGGGCCTTGGTAGTCGGTGATTTCCTCTGCCTCGTCGTTGGCAGGGCGGGGCCTCAGCGGAGCAGGGCCTCGCGGAAGCCGACAAAGTCCTCCACCTCGGTGCTGGCGGGGCGGGGCCTCGGCGGAGCCGGCATTGTCCTCCTCCTCCTCCTGGTCGGTCTCGCCAAACAGCGCCTTGCTCGCTTCATCGCCCTCTTTGTAGGCGGCTGCAACCTTCGATACCCGCATACGGTACTGCCAGCGCGTGAGGCGGCTCTCGTGGGATGAGCAGTACGACTCGAGCAGTGCCTCCTGCTCCGCCCGCTCCGCGGCGATCTGCTCCTCCGACTACATGTGCTCCTGGAGGACATGGTGGTTGTAGGCGGCGTTGGCCTGCGCCTCCTAGTACTGCTCCTCACGCTTCTGCCTCACCATGTCCATGTATTGGGCACGGGCCTCACTGATGGTCATGGTGCCATGCAACGGCGAGGATGGAGCTGAGGGAGTCCTGGATTAGGGGGTCTCCGGACAGCCGGACTATATCATTTGGCCGGACTGTTGGACTATGAAGATACAAGATTGAAGACTTCGTCCCGTGTCCGGATGGGACTCTCCTTGGCGTGGAAGGCAAGCTTGCCAATACGGATATGTAGATCTCCTTCCTTGTAACCGACTCATGTAACCCTAGCCCCTCCGGTGTCTATATAAACCGGAGGGTTTAGTCTGTAGGACAAGAACAATCATACCATAGGCTAGCTTCTAGGGTTTAGCCTCTATGATCTCGTGGTAGATCAACTCTTGTAATACTCATATCATCAAGATCAATCAAGTAGGAAGTAGGGCATTACCTCCATCGAGAGGGCCCGAACCTGGGTAAACATCGTCTCCCCCGCCTCCTGTTACCATCCGCCTTAGACGCACAGTTCGGGACCCCCTACCCGAGATTGGTGCTTTCATTGAGAGTTCCACTATGCCGTCATCGTAAGGAAGGATGGCTCGTCTCGTTGTCAAGGACAACATCACCTCTGGGGGAGCCCTGGCTGTAGGCCAAACTATCCGACAAGGCGGCTTCGTCATGACCGCCCGTTCGGCCACTGTGCCGACGGTGACTTCTCGGGTCATCAAAAACAGCCTCCACGTCGGCTCGGAACTGGCCGAGCAGATGAATCCAAAGGAGCTCTCTTCTCTAAACGAGATCTTGGATCGCATCACCGCTTTGGGAGTCGCTACGAACTATGATCGAATTGGGCTTAAACCCGACCAAAGGGAGATTAACTCTCCGTCGGTCACCCATCAGATGGCGGTGGTGGAGGAACAATGCGGCAATTCTTCCTCTATCTTGAGGACAAACTATGTCCGGATTACCGAGCTCTCCGAGCCGGATACCCGTTTACGGAGGACACTGCCCAAACCCTGAACCTAGAATCAGGCAGCGGGCCAGACCTATTGGGCAACATCTCGGAGCCCGAACTTCCAAGATCGGAAACTTCTCTGCCCCTGGGACTCAAATCGGGTCAAGATTCGGACTTAAATCCACCCACCCACCCCGATACAAACGATCTTTCCCACATTAGGCAAGAGCCCCAGGAGACAGCACATCACTATTGGGCCAGATTCCTCCTTGTAATGAACAAGGTCAAGGACTGTCACGAGGAAGATGCAATTTCATTCTTTTGCAATAATTGCACGGACAAGGGAATCCTCAACGCCATAAGTCGCCGTGACATAGCACGCTTCGCTGACTTGGCGGCCATAGTACGGAAGTACTGTGCGATGGAAAGCGCCTGGAAAACCCAAACAAAATTTTGGGATAATCCGGCCCTGACACAACTCCCAGTCCGAACAAAAAGGGTGCATTCTCGTAAGTTGCCCGACTTAATTACAAAGAAGCAAAAGCCCACTACAGGGCATGGAACCGTATTGGAGGAATGGCTTAATGGGCCCTGCAAAATTGACAGTACAGCGGATACCATACCAACACACAGCCTTAGAGCATGTTGGGTAATCCGGCAGGTGGCCAAGAGCGGCGAGGATCTCATGATTAAAAACACCGCAGAGCACCATCCCATGGATAACAATACAGTATTAACAGTCTTCGAGACCTTCGCCTCAAATAATAGGCGTAAGCGAGCACTCCGCAGCCTTGCCGAAGTCTGCCACGTGGCAACAATAAATCGATGGAGCGACACGGCTATCACCTTTAATGCCAGTGACGAACCTAAATTCCGAACAGCCCGAGCACCAGCCGCCTTGGTCCTCAGTCCAATTGTGGACGGCTTTCGCCTTACCAAGGTACTCACGGACGGCGGCAGCGGATTAAACCTCATTTATGAGGAGACTCTTCAAAAAATGGAAATAGACAGAAACCGCATTGAGCAAAGCAGCACGACCTTCAGAGGAATCATCCCTAGTCGGGAGACATGTTGCGCCGGGAAAATCACACTAGATGTGGTATTCGGCACTCCGGAGAACTATAGGTCCGAAGAAATTACATTCCAAGTGGCCCCATTCAGTAGCGGATACCACGCCCTTTTAGGGCGGGAGGCATTCACGATCTTCCAAGCCATACCCCATTACGGGTACATGAAGCTTAAAATGGCCAGGCCCAACGGAATCATCACTCTAGCTAGTGATTCGGACATAGCACTCCGCGCCGAAAACAAAACGGCCGCACTGGCCCTCGAGGCATTATCCGAAGCCCTCGCGGCCGAGGAATTAACTGTTATTCGCTCCACAGTGGACAGTGACGATGTGATACTCGACAAAAGATCCAAGTCCACCTCTTTTAAACCAGCGAATGAAATAGTCAAATTCCAAGTCCACCCAACGGACCATACAAAAACAGCATCCATCGGGCACGCTTAAACCCAGCTGAGACGCTGCACTCACGGGAGTTCTGTGCGAGAATTGGGACATATTACTTTGGCATCCTTCAGACATGCCAGGAATCCCACGCAGGCTGGCCGAGCATAGCCTTAATATTCTAAAGGGATTCAAGCCGGTCAAGCAGACTCTTCGGCGTTTCTTTGAACCTAAGCGACAAGCTATGGGAGAGGAGCTAGCCAAGTTACCGGAGGCCGGATTCATTAGAGAAATAAAACATCCGGACTGGCTAGCAAACCTGGTGATGGTACCAAAGAAGGATACATCCTGGCGCCTATGTGTCGATTTCAAGGACCTTAACAAGGCTTGCCCCAAGGATCCCTTCCCCTCCCCCGCATCGATCAAATTATCGACGCTACTGCAGGACACGACTCATTGTGTTTCCTCGATGCATACTCTGGATACCAACAAATTAAGACGGCAGAGTCGACCAAAGCCACAACGGCATTTATCACCCCATACGGCCTCTTCTGTTTCAACACCATGCCTTTCGGGCTTAAGAACGCCGGCGCAACATATCAACGTATGATTGACATGTCTGGAAAAACATATCGGCAAAACAGTGGAGGCATACGTAGACGATGTCGTCGTTAAAACCAAACATGTCGAATCCTTAATAGACGACTTGAGGCTCACGTTCGACAATCTCCAGACATACGACATCAAGCTAAATTCGAAAAAATGTGTTTTCCTCATCGTCTCCAGTAGAGGAATTGAAGCAAATCTAGCTAAAATCCGAGCTCTGTTACAGTTGGCTACCCCAACTGACCTCAAGCAAATCCAGAAGTTAACTGGATGCGTGGCGGCTCTAAGCCGCTTTATCTCCCGATTAGGAGAAAAGGCACTACCCCTTTATCGCCTTCTTCGGCGCACCGAACACTTCGAGTGGACGGACACGGCCACGACCGGATTGGAAGAAATAAAAGCCATCCTGGACACCAACCCAATCTTGGCCGCACCAAATATCGGCGTACCAATGCTGTTATATATAGCGGCAACTCACTTAGTTGTAAGTGCAGTGCTCGTCGTCGAACGAGAGACGGACGGACATAAATTCCCACTTCAAAAGCCGGTATATTATGTATCCACCGTCCTCACTCCATGCAAATCACGGCACCCACATTATCAAAAGATAGCATACGCGGTATTTGTGGCATCCCGGAAATTACGACACTACTTTCAAGAGTGTTCAATTACGGTGGCTTCGGAAGTACCACTCAACGACATAATAAAAAACCGCGATGCTACGGGCCGGATTGCCAAATGGGCTATCGAGCTCCTCCCGTTCGACATAACATATAGACCACGGCGAGCCATTAAGTCGCAAGTACTGGCCGATTTTGTGGCTGAGTGGACAGAAGCCAAACTCCCTAAAGAATACGGTGCGTACTCCAATTGGATCATGCACTTCGACGGCTCTAAAATGCTGGCTGGTCTAGGGGTTGGCATCGTCCTGACGTCCCCCACCGGAGATACAGTCCAATATGTACTCCAAATACTATATACAGACTCCAACAATGCAGAAGAATACGAGGCCCTGTTACATGGTCTCCAGATGGCAGTTTCCATGGGCATTCAACGCCTGGAGGTGCGAGGGGACTCGAACCTCGCAATATCTCAAATAAATGGAGACTTCGACGCCAAAGATCCGAAAATGGCGGCTTATCGCAACGCTGTCCTCAAAATGTCAGCTCGGTTCGAGGGGCTTGAATTCCACCATGTGGCTCGGGAAAACAATCAGGCGGCGGATATCATCGCCCGTATCGGCGCTAAGCGCGACCCTGTCCCACCTAACATCTTCTTGGAAAGGATGTTTAAGCCATCCGTGGTATGGGACGGGGACACCGGTAACAATAGTCCGGACCCGGCCACAACACCAGATACCGAACACTCTGACACGATCGGAGGCTCCGCCACCAAAATAACACCTTCATCCCACGTGATAATGGCCGTCATCACCCCGTGGACAGAACCATTCCTGGCCTACCTAACCAGGCAGGAACTACCCGAGGACCAAAATGAGGCACGCTGCATAGTGCGGCGGTCTAAAGCCTACAAGGTCCACGAGGGAGAGCTTTATAAGAAAAGCACCACCGGAGTCCTTCAAAGGTGCATCTCCGAAGAGGAAGGGTGGAAGCTTCTGGCAGAAATCCATGCTGGACTCGGCGGCCACCACGCTGCAGCCCGGGCCCTTGTAAGCAAGGCCTTCCGTATAGGTTTCTATTGGCCGATGGCCCGAGCAGACGCACAAGACCTTGTTCAATGTTGCGTCGGTTGCCAGCTTTTTGCAAACCAAAGCCATATGCCGCCTACCGCTCTCCAAACAATCCCCATTACTTGGCCTTTGCGGTCTGGGGGCTTGATATGGTCGGACCCCTCAAAGGGGGAAGCCATAAGAAAAATATACTTACTGGTCATGGTGGATAAATTCACCAAATGGATAGAAGCTAAACCTGTTAAGACGGCTGAATCCGGACCAGTGATAGTCTTCATATCCGGGGTTGTACACCGTTATGGCATCCCCCACAGCATCATCACCGATAACGGCTCGAACTTCACAGCCGACGAGGTAAAACTTTGGTGCAGCAACATGGGCATCAAGCTCGATTATGCTACATCTATCACCCACAAACTAACGGGCAAGTCGGCGAGCAAATGGTCTAATCATGAGCGGCATTAAACCCAGATTAGTGCGGTCCTTAAAGGAATCAAACACGCACTGGGTAGAGGAGCTCAACTCCGTACTATGGGGGCTGCGGACCACGCCGAATCGCACTACCGGATACACAACGTTTTTTATGGTGTACGGCGCAGAGGCGGTACTACCCTGCGACATAATTCATGACTCACCTCGAGTGCGCATGTATGAAGAAAAAGAGGCTGAGCTTGATCGGCAGGACAGTTTGGACCCTGGAGGAGGAGCGCGACGTGGCAAAAGCCCGCTCCGTATTCTATCAGCAACAGGCTAGAAGGCACCAAAGCAGAGAAGTGCGGGCCAAAACCTATAACGTTGGCGAACTTGTTCTACGCCTACCGGAGAAGAAAAAGAACAAGCTCAAGCCCAAATGGGAAGGTCCCTTCATTATTGACCAAGTTCTGACCGTCGGAGCATACCGTCTGCGAGATGCATCGGACAATCGATTCAAGCCAAACCCAAGGAACGTAGCCCGACTCCGAAGGTTCTATGCCTAGTGCCGGACTCTATGTTCGTCTCCCTACCTCCGTCAATTTTTTACATACCAATTATCTATCTTTTATCTCTTTCTTTTTGCCTTTTTATTCAAGGCCTTAAAAGGCTCAATTGTGTCTCGACTACACAATCTTGATGCGCTAACCACGCTCATTATACCTGGGGGCTTCTTACACAGAAGCTTGATATAACTATTCTCCGGGCTCTATGCCCCATACATGTGTTATTCTTCCACATATACCTTTTTCGCCATTATATGCATTGATATGACTTAAGTTTTGGCCAAGCTGGGTTGCCTGGCTCTTGTATTTATGCCCTACGTTCCCGTTAATTCGGCTAGGGCATAAGGGGAGCACCTCTGCGATTGTTACTACCGGTTGACCAGATGTGTACCTCGGTAGGGTGAAGCCGAAAGCTAGCGTTCTTAAGGGAATACTCGGTCGGTGAACAAAAGATGACTTCTATTTATTTTTACATGCCCCCAGATGTTTATAGCCTGTGTCTCTTTTCACAGTCCGGACATGCACATTAGGGCATACGTACCCAGGGAAAGGAACCCTTAACGGAACTATTCTCCCTGGAAGATATTTCTTACTATCCATCTAATATAACATAGCTAGTTGGGTACTTGTCTGTTCAAGCACTTATGACCCCTACGCCTGGTTTCCACGCGTACCCCGGTTTTTACATAACTGAGCGGGTATTCGGAAGCACGACGGACTATTGGGTCCAGAGGTTGAAGCGAAAAGGTCCGCCATGACAAATGATTTACAATCCGGCTAGGGACAATATATGTCACTTGAAGTACACAGTCACTTAGACTGACTAAATTCTTCTTCTATACCATCCAACAGGCTGTCTAGCCTACAATCCTGTTGGAATACTTTGTGGCTAATTCTACTTGGTCATACACCAAACTGACGGGGATCTCTTTCCTATCAGGTCCCACAGGTCCGACCTCGGCCATGTGGTTTGGGTCAGCCTTGGTATATCGCGTCTTCACCATGGCCCAGGCTTCCCTTGCACCTTGTCGGCAAGCTGATATCTTCCATAATCAGAAGCGCCGCCGCACTCCCTTGAGCTTCTCTATAAGCTCCCCCATGCCTCCTGGTGGGGAGGCGGACGGCCACAAGGCTTGGGCAATACCCTGCATCACCTGCCGAACTTGTTCGTGCAGTTGTGAGAGCTCTGGAAGAAGATCACCCGCAGACCCAGGCATCTCCTCCGCGGGACGACCTGACAGCATACCTGCAGACATAACTCTGTGAGCCGGCTTCTTCACCGAACTCTTTAAAAGTTCGTTCAAGCACTTACTGAAAATGCCGTGTCGAAGCCGCTTATTCTCCTTTACAGAGTCCGCAAGCTGGGCTCGAACATCTTTCAGTTCCACGCCCAGCTGGATATTGGCGTCTTGGAAAATGGTTTTCTCCTGCCTAACCCGCGTAAGCACACGCTCGCCAGCATTTAGCTGTGGATTAGCACGTTGCGTATCCCCTGGCACGGCCCCCGGATTCACTCTGGAATCATCTGCAACATCTATTGTTAGATTTGCATGCATGCCACATACTACATGGTACCTATCATTCTTTGCAATGGAACATGTGTTACCAGAGGGGGCCTTCTCGAACTCCTTCAATGCGGCAACTGCGGCCCGTAGCTGGGCTTTGCACTCTTCCAGATCTTGAGACAATTGGGTATTCTTCTCTGTAAGAACCTGCACAAATAATGATCCTTAAATCAGTTGTGTCAACTGTTTCAAGTCTCAGGGGCTACTGATATATATATATATATATATATATATATATATATATATATAAAATCAGATTTTCTTACCCGCATATCCTTTACATACTGGCCCGTGGCTCTTGCAAGACCATTTTGAGCGGCACGGATGTATGCGTCTCCTGAGTTGAAGGCATCAAATGCCTCTTGGGAGAAACAAGCGTCGCAAGAAGACGGCCGGCGGCCTTTGTGATTCATGGCGCTCTCCACTTCGGAATTTGTAGTGGATAATCTATCCGCATCCTCTGTAGGAGGAGCATCCGGCGTTTGCCCTGTGTTAGCTTCCGCCTCTACGTCCGGCCCTGGAGCCTGACTAGTGGAGGCGTGATCGGTGACCTCTTCGGATATAGTCCGGCGAGCGTTTTTCCTACTAGGAAACGTGGGCGTTATTATACTCTCAAAAGACGACTACCATGGAGCGGGGTTCTCTATCATACCTCTGCGACGGCGTCTCAGTCCTGACCGCCTTCCTTTTAAGCCTACCCGGCTTCGGTGCCCCTTGTTGGCGAGTCACTGCGGGTTCGGCATGGCGCCCTAAGAGCCTTCCTTGTAAAGCACCGCATGTGTGTGGTAGGTGAAGTGCGGAAAAAGGGATCCTTCTTGGAAGTTAGGACTCCGGCTTTACTTACATGCGATGCAGGGAGTAGCCCAGGATAGTCGGCTATGATGGCCACCATGGCATCATCGCAGCTCAATTGATAGAATTTCCTGTCGATCAGCTCCACAAATATGTCTGGATCCTCTTTGAGTCCAGGATCGAGGGCCCGGTCAGGGTCCTCCGGTTGTGGAGGCGGGCTGTTGACCTCCCTTACAACTTTTCATAGTTCCTGCCATAAAACGGCAAGGTAAGTACTTATGATGAAGAATGCGGGAAGGCTGGGAGTAAAAAGTGACAGCTCACCCAGCTTCGAGAGTTGTACATGGAGAATCCGTCCCGTGGCTTAATGCGGAGGAACTCCTCTTCCTCTCCCTTGTACAAATCGGACAAAATTCTTGCTAGAGCAGCAACTGAGTCCGGTCCCTTACACCCGCAGCGGGTGGTGTCATCTTCCCCGTTAAAGTGCCACATGGGGTGTCCTCGATATTGAAGTGGTTGTACCCCCCGCATTATACATATTGACATAACTTCGATTATTGTCAGCCCTGATTGAGCCAGCACTTTTATCCGGCCCATCAGGTAAAGGACTTCTCCATTATCTTCCTCCTGAGGGCTCCGAGGGCACCAGCTGCGACGTTTCTTCAGGGGAGCGTTGTCGAACTTAGGGAGGCCCATCCGAATAGGGTCCGGAAGGGGGACGTCCTCCATATAAAACCACTCCGAAGGCCAGTCCTCGGATGTCTTCTTGAGTACGGACAGGTATCCGGTCCGGCGATGCGCCATATTTCGGCTCCGCCCACATGATCTGATGACCCCTCACGTATGCGAGTGCGAGGCAGAATAGCCTCTTCCATAGCTCGAAATGAGCTTCAAGAACCCGTAAACAGCTCGCAAAGGGCGACATAGCCAGCAATATGTAATATGGAGGCGGAGTGAAATTATGCATTTGGAGGCCATAGAACTCGAGAGCCAGCGGAGGAATGGATGAATTGGAAATCCAAGCCCTCTTAATAAGTAAGGGGCCGAGGCATACCCGCTCCCCCATGGATAGGCTGGGAAAGATCTCCGCTTGCTCCCCGCCGTTATAGGTGGCGAGCCCGGCTCGAACGGGGACCATATACGCTGGAGGGAGAAACCCCTGGGTCTGTAACTCTACTAATTGGCTGTGGGGGACAGAACGGTTCTTCCAATTGCCGGTCTTAGGGCTACGGGAGCGAGAGGAGGAGCTGCGACGACCGGCCATGTTGGAATGGATTTCTTCCGGGCACGCTCCGATGGATACTCGCTGTGGGAGGATGGTGTGATCTGGATCTGAGAATCCCCGTCTCTTTAATAGACGATTTACCCACATGGCTAGGGTGGCAATTGTAAAAATGCCCCGACTTCTCGCATTCGCTCGACGCGTGGAGGATATCCATTATTAGGCGCAGAAGCCAAGGAGTGCAACATTTATGGGAAGCCGGACACTACTCAAACAAGTATACAGGATTTGGAGAAGAACCCGCCTTGCAATGCTGAAGACAATCTGCGCGCCGGACTCATCGTCATTGAAGCCTGGTTCGGGGGCTACTGAGGGAGTCCTGGATTAGGGGGTCTCCGGACAGCCGGAATATATCCTTTGGCCGGACTGTTGGACTATGAAGATACAAGATTGAAGACTTCGTCCCGTGTTCAGATGGGACTCTCCTTGGCGTGGAAGGCAAGCTTGGCAATACGGATATGTAGATCTCCTACCTTGTAACCGACTACTGTAACCCTAGCCCCTCCAGTGTCTATACAAACCGGAGGGTTTAGTCCGTAGGACAAGAACAATCATACCATAGGCTAGCTTCTAGGGTTTAGCCTCTACGATCTCGTGGTAGATCAACTCTTGTAATACTCATATCATCAAGATCAATCAAGCGGGAAGTAGGGTATTACCTCCATCGAGAGGGCTCGAACCTGGGTGAACATCGTGTCCCCCGCCTCCTGTTACCATCCACCTTAGATGCACAGTTCGGGACCCCTACCCGAGATCCGCTGGTTTTGACACCGACAGGCGCGGAGGAGGGGGTTGGTGCCGTATTGTCGACTACCATGTTCTCCATTGGTATGTTGTTGTCCTCCGGCTGCCTGCCGGCCAGCCAGTCGGCAGCAATGGCTGCCATCTCCTTCTGGTCCGTCGTTCGCCTGTCGCGAAGAGCGCTGGAGCATGATGAAGCCATGGTGGGAGTGGTGTGGACAGGAAAAAGGGAATAGAGGCGGATGACTGTGGCTATGGCCGGCGTGACAGTTTATATAGCAATGGTGGGTGGCAGAGGGACTGACGGGTGGCGCCGGAGTAGCCGCCACGGCAACTGCGTATCATTAATGCGGGCGGCTGACGGACGGACGGGCGACACTTGTGTCGTCGGAACGCAGAGCAATCGCCTCGACCGGGAAGTGGCACGGGCGGCGCTGACCGTTTCGGGCGGAAAGCGCGCGCGGGCGAGGGAGGGGATCTGGGTGGGCCAGGGTGGTCAGACTCATGCTTGGCAGCGGTCCGGTCCAGCACCCAGACATTCTGGCTCGCGAGCGAGCTCACCGAGCTCAGCGACAACAATCAGACGATAGATGTGGCTTCCGACCAGGAGCCGGTGCCACCTCCCAAGCCGGTTCATGACGTGTTCACCATAGAGCAGGTGCGGCCGCACTTCGACACCCTAATGGTGGAAGAGCTACTAGCGCAGGAGGACCTGTGTTGCAACCTCCTCCTTAATGAACACCGACTCGCGGAAGGACGAATCGCCGGCAAACAAGCGAACGATAATTCCATCGCGGACATGTGGCCCTATGATCCTGGCTTCCTGAATGAGCAGCGGGCGATGTATTAGACCATCTGTAGGGCCCACGAGGCCCTCTCCACCGTTCTTCCAGTTGTTGCGCTCGCCGTGGCGCCGCCGTCTCGTGTTGTCAACATGGTCAACGAACATGAGGACCTACCAGGGCCATAGCCGCACGTACGCAAGTGCCTCCTTATTATATACAACTATAATTATTTTTGCTTCCTCCTGGTTTCCTGACATCACGGTCCCACACCATTCTCAACCTATATAGTCAATAAATGAGAGAATTGTACAAGGACCGGCCGACAGCTGGGACCCAGCAGCTCGAGCAGTATTTGTGTTTTTGAGGTGTGAGCAGAGTTTTTGTTGAGCGATGTTTTTGTTGGTGTTCAGAGGAGATCACCTGGGCGTGCTGTGGCCTGTCTAGCCCAGGCTATTATTTTATGTCGATGAAATATCCAACCAAGATATTAATTTTTTTCAAGCGGAAAATGGCTAGCCCAGCTATACTTTTTTTGAGGAATACCCAGCCCAGGTCAACTAGTTATTCTCCACCCCACTCGGCTGCAAATCTTTCCTAGTAGGGATGCATGAGGCTTAACAAGAAAATGGGATTTAAGAAATAATAAATGGGATGTAATTATAAAAACTGGGCTATAACTATAAAAAAAGGCACCAAACAGCTAATTAGTTAAAATTTTATTTTTGGATTTTGAAAATTTTAATTTCATTACTTGTTGCGCGTGCAATATTTCGTTAGATTTTTACGTTATACAAATTTATTTTGAAATTACATTTAATCTGACTTGAATTTTTGGGATAAAATATTTTGGATCCCATCAAAATGTGGGAAATTTTATTCAATTCTGTTTTGAGCATTTGTTTGAATTTATTAATTGTTGTCCTAGCTAGAAAATGGGTTGTAATTTTAACAAACTATAAATGGGCTATAGTAAATTCCATTATAATTCAAAAATGGGTTGTACATTCTTACAAATCGCAAATGGGCTATATGTTCTCTGCCACACACTTGTGGGCCTACTAGGTTGACGCGTACGCAAGGCCTTGTCAACTTATAGTCAACACACGATTCTAGCAGCAGTGGCCGTTGGATGTCCTTCCAACGGATGTCGTGCTTCTTTTTCAATATCAGATATTCTTGCTTCAGCTGCCCAAACCACCGCCGGTAGTACCCCTGCTACCACCTCCCGTGGTCGGCTATGCTGCCGCGGAGGACTCACCGGCCCACCCTACTCCCATCGCCGTCCAGGCCATTCCGCTACTCACCAACACCTCCTGTTATTCTCCGGTGATGGCAACCTCACACCGCAGCCGAACCAGTGAACCCTCCTACTCCCCTCCACGTGGGCATCCACCTGCCTTGTCTTCCCTGGCTCTGCGTCGTTCCCTTCCTAGGCCTCTCGTCCACCGCCTGGGTGTTGTCCACGCGGTGTGGTCAACGTAGTCAATGAACGACAACCTTCGAAAGAGGACTCTACGCGGTGAGGCTGAGAAATGGACCCACCAGCTACATCTTCGCACGCAAGGGAGTGTGTCCATATTACGGGAAAAAAATGATTCTTTCCCCTGAAAGCTGGGATCCACCAGCTATATCTTCGCATGCAAGGAAGTGTGTCCTTGTCCTCCCTGACAGCTGGTACCCACCCGATCGAGGCGTACGTAGCATTTTCTGTCTGGTCGCGAACGTGCACGTACATACTAGTCAATCGGTCTCTCTGCAGCGTTGAACCGTGGCTGAGCAAGCAGCAACACGTGTAGTAGTAGAGCCCCCGACGTAGGAGTTCAGGCAGTCCCTTCTAAACCGTGTACATGTACGTACAACCACATGCCAAAAAACACGGCCACGTACGTACATATGGGCGGGGTCTCAAACACGTACGTGTGCATACATACGGCCAGGGCTCGTGTACATGGAGAGACAACAGACAGTAGCAACGACGTCCTGTTCATCGGGCAGCCAATCGGCTGGGTTGGAACGGAGAAACATCGTCCTGTTCATCGGGAGGAAACAGACAGGGTCAGAATGCGTCTTGTTCAATGGGAGCCAACCGGCTTGGACAGAATAACCGAAACGGGGTTTGGCATACCGCAGTATGGAGGAGGGGGCCTTCTATTCAACCGGCTACGGTCGAAACAGCATCCTGTCCATCGGGAGGGTGTGGCGTACCGCAAAACGGAGGAAACAAACTTGTGTTGGAGCGCTATGGTCGAAACGGGGGTCCTTTTCATAGGGAGAGGTGTAGCGTACCGCAAAACGGAGGAAACAGACTTGTGTTGGAGCTCCACGGTCGAAACAAGGGCCATGTTCATCGGAGGGGGTGCGGCGTACCAAAAAACGGGACTCCACGGGCTACTATTCATCCACCGTTGACTTCCTCCAGCTTCCACCTGCTACTGTTCATCCATCGTCGACCTCCTACCTCCGCCAGCTACTATTCATCCATGGGGTACTGTTCATCCAGTCTCCACTGACTCCTGTTCATCCAGCTTCCACCGACTCCTGTTCAACTAGCCCTCCACGGGGTCCTGTTCAACCAGCCCTCCACGGGGTCCCTCCACTGACTACTGTTCATCCACCCCACCTCCTCGATAGGGGTCATGTTCATCCAGCCGCAACGACCTCTACTACCACGGGATCCTGTTCATCCAACCCCCACCAGGAAAAAATCATCCAACCCCCACCAGGGACTGTTCATCAAGAGGCAGCTTCGATCGGCCCAGTTAGCAGCAGTCGCGAAGGAATCACTCAGGTTCAGTTAACAGCCAAGGGATCGATCGGGGTTCAGTAACGTAGCTAGTGCAATCGCTCGGGTTCTGTTAGAGCCCAACACCTCGCTCAGGTTCAGTTAGAGCCCAACGCCTCGCACACACGCGCGCACGTCTACGAGAGAAACGCGCAAACCTCCGTGCATCGATCGGCCCCGACCACCCACCGTAACCGGGAACTCCCCGATATTTTCCTCTCCCTCGCTTCTACCATGATTTTTTCCGTCATGGACGGCCCAAAGAATGTCATGCAGGTGCGTCCCCAGCCCGCCCAGGGCGAAAAGCCAATTTTCTGCCATGATTTTTTGTCACAGAAGTAGGAGCCGACCAAATCTATGATGATACGTGCTTTTGCCACAATTATCGTGATAGAAGTGTCATAAGCATGACAATTTTTTTTCATTCGGCCCAAAATGTCATGGATGTGTCCTTTTTTGCAGTGTAAAGGCCTTTTCTGGCACTCTGTCGAAGGGGGCAGCGATCACGGAGGGGTTCTTCATCATCCTTGCTGCCCCTCCGATGATGCGTGAGTAGTTTACCACAAACCTACGGGTCCGTAGTTAGTAGCTAGATGGCTTCTTCTCTCTTTTTGATATTCAATATAATGTTCTCCTCGATGTTCTTAGAGATCTATTTGATATAACTCTTTTTTGCGGTGTGTTTGTTAGGATCCGATGAATTGTGAGTTTATGGTCAGATCTATCCATGAATACTATTTGAGTTTTCTCCGAACTCTTTTATACATGATTGTTATAGCCTCGTATTTTTCTCCAAATTATTGGTTTGGTTTGGCCAACTAGATTGATTTTTCTTGCCATGGGAAGAGGTGCTTTGTGATGGGTTCGACCTTGCGGTGCTCAATCTCAGTGACAGAAAGACACATGACACACATGTATCGTTGCTATTAAGGGTAAAACGATGGGGTTTATTCATACATGAGTTTATCTTGTCTACGTAATATCATCTTACCTAATGCATTACTCCGTTTTTACATGAAATTAATACACTAGAGGCATGCTGGATAGCGGTCGATGTGTGGAGTAATAGCAGTAGATGCAGAATCATTTCGGTCCACTAATCTTGGACGTGATGCCTATATACATGATCATTGCCTTGGATATCGTCATAATTATTTGCTTTCCTGTCAATTGCCCAACAGTAGTTTGTTAACCCGCAGTATGCTATTTTCTCGGGTAGGGGGTCCCGAACTGTGCGTCTAGGCGGATGGTAACAAGAGACAAGGGACACGATGTTTTTACCCAGGTTCGGGCCATCTCGATGGAGGTAATACCCTACTCCTGCTTGATTAATATTGATGATATGGGTAGTACAAGAGTAGATCTACCACGAGATCAAGGAGGCTAAACCCTAGAAGCTAGCCTATGGTATGATTGTTGTATATTGTATATCTGTCGACTAGCCTGGCCCTGGTGTTTATAATGCACCAGCGGCCTAGGATAACAAGAGTCCTAGCCGAATACGCCGGTGGGGAGGAGTCCTTGTCTTGATCGCCAAGTCTTGTGGAATCTTCCTTGTATGCGGCAAGCGTATGCGGACTGGCCCATGAGTATGCTCTGACCATGGGGATCCTCGGCCCAATCCAACTGATCGGGAGGCGACGTCTGAGTACCCCTAGTCCGGGACACCGTCAGAGCCCCCGAACCGGTCTTCAAGTTGGGGACGCTCCTCGATTCTTCCGAACTGTTCTTCATCTTCGGTCGTCGGTCTTGAAAACTGGTTCAACAAATCTTCTCATCTTCGATCTTGAGGATCGCCGAAGTGCATCCAAAGAGTTTACACGTTGGGTATCTGAGGAGACCCTTTAAGTTTCTGGCCTTTATCAATGCCTTGTTATTTTGATGCCACGCCTCGGGTTTGAAATTGTTCCTGGGAGGCAGTGTCCTCTTGCGTCCGAGCTCCAACGCCGGACTACATTCGAGGTATCTTTTGCAGCCGAGCACCAACGCCAGACTGCTTTCCAGCTCTATCGCCGGACTATGTATCCGAGCTCCAACGTCGGACAGTATCCGGGCTCCAACGCCGGACTATGTATCCGAGCTCCAATGCCGGACTGTATCCGAGGTGTCGTAAATCACCTTGGTTCAAAGAAGTTTGAAGGAGTTTAGCCGAGCTTAATGACGGAAATGCCCTCTATGGAGCCAGCCACTAGCGTCCGAGCTTTATGCCGGACTGCTTCCGAGGTGGTGCACCACCTCGAATGTGGGCCGATTTTTGTCAATATTTTTGATTGGTGCAATTTATTCTCTGCCGAGATACATAGCCAGTAGCCCTCAAGGTGGGTATCGGTCTAAAACCCGAGATGCTCATGAAGGATGACATAAGACCGCTGATCCGTAGTCAGCCGAGACTCGGGTTGATTTGTAAATCGGTCCGAGGATCAAGTCCTAGCTTCAGCAGAATACTTCGGGACACAAAAAGCGGTGTGCTCAGTCCTCGAGACTCAGGTTGGGTGCGGCCGACCAACCTGAGGTTCAAAATCTCCTCGGAAACTATATTGCACTTAAAAATTTCTGCGGAGAACAGGCGATGCAGTAGCCCCCGAGACACTGGTCGGGTGGCAACACCAGATCAGGGGATTGATGTGCCCCTTTAATATTTGTAAATAATAAGCCCGAAGCCCAGTAGCCCCCGAGCCTTAATGCGGGCACGGTGGACGAATTAAGGATCGATCTCCATAGTAAAATCACAAATTATGTGTAATGACTCAATGAATCCAAGTACTTTATGTCATTAATGCTCGGATCCGCATTGTACAAAACTTTGTTGACCGACCATCGGCTTCAACCTCCTCGGCCGATGGCCAAGGAGTGTTTGTCCTACTTTATAAAGCCTTTATGAGGGCAAAGATTTACGACAAACAAGGCAATCTGGCCATACGGTTTTATAAACAAAGGTACGCAGAGAGATATGTTATATTATTGTTTAACAGAAGAAATGTCTTCCAAAGAAAATAGTCCCACTATCGGTTCCTTTCTTTGGCTTGTCATGCTAAGCATGATCATGAAACCTCAGCTCCAATGTAAGAGCACAATATTGAGGATTTAGTTTGGGAGGCCAGTTACTAGCCCCTGGTAGTGTTTGCCGACAGTCGAGGTCAAGCCGGAAACACTTCGGCCAATTTTATGAAAGGCCCGTCATTTAATATAGTCATCGGATCGCTGACCAGTTTACACCTATTGTGACAGTCAGTTGTCGCCTTTCTCCACTGAGGTGCTTGACCATGCGAGCTGGAAGCACAATCATGATGGTTCTCCCTTTGCACACCTAGCCGAACAAAGTGGAACGTAGGAGGCAAGCGCTGGAGCCGGGCAACCCAACTATTGATCAAGACACAATTCAAAACTGATGCATATATAGCAATATCCGGGAATGTTTTGCCGAATCTCTAAAGGTGTCCGGCCTTGCATCATGCGAGACTTGTGCTGAAAACACACAAATAGTTTAAAAGTGCCAAAAGCTTGGAAAACCAAAAAACGTCAGTAAAAACATGACGTCCGAACAAGATCAAGTGTTCGGTGCCAATCCGAAAATTGGACTTTAGAAAAGAAAAAAAAGGTGCTTCTGCCGTGCTTTAACATGACACATCCTATCTCAAGACTTCAAGCGGGTCAACCTACGGCTTCAGTCTCCCATCCCGAAGGCGGAGTACTTCTCATTAGGCCAGTTTAGAAAACTAAACTCTAGCGGTTTTGAGAGAGAAATTAGGCTCCTCGGCTAGTGACCGCACACTCGTGTCGAAAAAAGGAGTGATAAATAATAAAAACTTTGCAATGACTAAGAAGAAAAACACTTAGTATAAAACGGCTCAAATAAACATAAGAGCCCCCAAGTGACTTGGGTAAAAGTTGACTATATAATGTAAGGTGACATGTAAAATGCCTTCTAGCCGGATTGTAGATCGTTTGTCGTAGAGGACCTTTTCGCTTCAACCTCTGGACCCAATAGTCCGGAGTGTGTCCGAATACCCTCGCGGTTATAAAAACCGGGGCATGCGTGGAGACCAGGCGTAGGGGTCATTAGTGCTGTATCAGACAAGTGCCCAACTAGTTATGTTATATTACATGGTTAGTAAGAAACATCTTCCAGGGAGAATAGTTCCGTTAGGGGTTCCTTTCCCTGGGAGGCATGCCCTAAAGTGCATGTCCGGACTGCGAAAAGAGCAGAAAAACATCTAGGGGCAGGTAAATGAATAGGTAAGAAATCATATTTTAGTTCACCGACCGAGTATTCCCTTAAGAACGCTAGCTGTCGGCTTCACCCACCGAGGTACACATCCGGTGACCCGGCAAGAATAATCGCAGAGGTGCTCCCTTTACCACCTAGCCGAACAATCGGGAACGTAGGGGTAAGCACAAGAGCCAGGCAACCCAGCTTGGCCAAAACTTAAGTCATATCGATGCATATAATGGTGAATAAAAGGTACATGCGGAAGTGTGACACATGTGTTGGGCATAAAGCCCGTATTAATAAGCTTATGTTAAAGAAGCCCCCAGGTATAATGAGCACGGGTAGCACATCAAGTGTGTGCGAACAAAGTTTGGACAAGGAAAAATTTTACAAGCAACTTTTTTTCCAAAAAAGTATAATGCTTGGTCGAGCCGAACACAAGTTAAAAATTTAAAACTTTGAGCATGAAGGCAACTTAGCTGGTTAATGTGTTCGGTATTGATGACGCGGTCCGAGCTTGATGCGAAACAAGGTTCCATCCCCCCAAGCCGGTCCCAAGGTGGCGAAGCAAAGAGCTCGGCCCTCCAAAGTGGTGACATAGCACGGTCAATGCAGGACGGCAGAGTGATATCGAAGTCCCCGGCATGGGGTAATGAAGTGTTGACGAAGCCCCCCGTCCAGCCGAGGTGACGCCAAAGGATATAGTCTGGCCGGATCATTTTCTTGTTCACAAAAAATAGTGCAGACCGGGGATAATAGTAATAATAAGAATTAAAAAAAATGTTGCATAATAAATGATTTATGCAAAATGAGTAATAAAAGAAATATGGCCTGGCGCCGAAGTCAATGTCGATGCAGGGCGGCGGCGTGATGCGGTAAAGGCATGGCAAGGCCTGAATTCACAGGTCAGTTTGAGTTCCGGATGCGGGGTTCGCCGGACTATGTACGGAAACTGACCGGACCACCATGCGACCGTCGTTAATGGGCCACCATTTTATAGTCCTGCGTATAGATGATGGAACAAATCAGAGTAATAATTCCTTGGGAAAAATAAACCCGAACAAGAAGAAATTGCTGGGATTAATAGCACCTGGTTTATTTGTTGTAGCGGTTCGAAGAAATGTTACTCCCAAAATTGGGACTCGATCCGCACACCCATTGCCAGATGGGTGATGAAGCGAAGACATGACGATGCTGGCAAAGGCGGGCTCGCCGAGGCGAAGCCCGTGGTCCAGCTAATGTGATGAAGCTGGTTGGCCGGTGACGCCGGAGTCTCTGGGGTAAGTTGATGAATAGATGACGAAGCCCCCAGTCCAGGCGAGGAGACGGAGCAGGTCGGTAAGGAGATGTGTCAGCCGAGGTGTTGAAGTAGTTCGGCGTGATGGACACCGGCTCGATGAAGCAACAGTTCGGCCATGCCGATGCAGGTCGTAGCTTGTGACGTGATCAATGCTGGCTTGATGAAGTGACCGTGCGGTGATGCCAGTATGCCCGCTCCGTATAATCCGTGGGGCGGCGATGTTGGTGATGATTTATCCTTTGCGATGCCGGACTCTTGTTCGGCTTGCCGAGATGATGATCCGAAGAAGTTGAGCTCGGCTCAACAAAGTGACGACGTGTCTAGCGCAGGTCGGCAGCCGTGGAGCAATATTGCCGGACTGGTTTGACACCAGCATGATGTTGAAGATCATTTTCAAAAGATTTTAAAGTTAGTGGGATGTGTTCGGGAACAAAACACAACACCCCATACAAAACTTCCTTCAAAAAGGATGTCCGAAATCCCGTTCATAAAAAAGACGAACTCGGGTCGGATTCGTTTTCGCGCAGAAAACATATCCGAAAAGTGATGCACTAATCGGAAGGTTCCCGGAGTTGGGACGGTCGGATCGAGCTGAAATTTCGAGGGGTGGTAGATATAGGAATTCCGCAGCCGATCAACGGTTGGATCTTCCAAAGGAAGTTCGAGCTAGAAGCTGGACAACAGGCCCTAAACTCATCCGGATTCTCGTCCAGATTCAATGCGGCTCCGGTATACCGGAGATTGCCAGAGATTCCTCCATCGGAACTCGACGAAATTTTCCAGGGTTGTTGTAGACTCAATTCCGCACAATTCCACCGAAGCAATCGTCAAACCGACGCTCGGGGAGGCGGTGACGGCGGATACAAGTTCGTTGTCCAGAAAAACAGCACGGTCGCCCGAGGGCAATGTTGATGTTGAGCCCCCGGGCTCCCTGGATGATTCCTCCATGATCTTGATAGAGATCGGAGTTGATGTTGATGAAGGCCCTCATCCGAACATGACGATCGGAGGTAGGGCGCAGTCCTTGGTCGAACCAAGGTGACCAGTCGAGCTGGTGACGAAGATGCCAAAGTCGTAGTTGATCTGCAGGCGAGCTATCGACCTTTTGCCGAACACACAGCGGAACTCTCAATGAAAGCACCAATGTCGGTGTCAAAACCGGCGGATCTCGGGTAAGGGGTCCCGAACTGTGCGTCTAGACGGATGATAACAGGAGACAAGGGACACGATGTTTTTACCCAGGTTCGGGCCCTCTCGATGGAGGTAATACCCTACTCCTGCTTGATTAATATTGATGATATGGGTAGTACAAGAGTAGATCTACCACGAGATCAAGGAGGCTAAACCTTAGAAGCTAGCCTATGGTATGATTGTTGTATATTCTATATCTGTTGACTAGCCTGGCCCTGGTTTATATAATGCACCAGAGGCCTAGGATAACAAGAGTCCTAGCCAAATACACCGGTGGGGGAGGAGTCCTTGTCTTGATCGCCAAGTCTTGTGGAATCTTCCTTGTATGCGGCAACTGTCCGGACTGGCCCATGAGTATACGGCAATGGGGATCCTCGGCCCAATCCAACTGATTGGGAGACGACGTGGTGAGTACCCCCTAGTCCAGGACACCGTCAGTTTGGTTTGGCCAACTAGATTGATTTTTCTTGCCATGGGAAGAGGTGCTTTGTGATGGGTTCGACCTTGCGGTGCTCAATCTCAGTGACAGAAAGCCACATGACACACATGTATCATTGCTATTAAGGGTAAAACAATGGGGTTTATTCATACGTAAGTTTATCTTGTCTACATAATGTCATCTTACCTAATGCATTACTCCGTTTTTACATGAAATTAATACACTAGAGGCATGCTGGATAGCGGTCGATGTGTGGAGTAATAGCACTAGATGCAGAATCATTTCGGTCCACTAATCTTGGACGTGATGCCTATATACATGATCATTGCCTTGGATATCGTCATAATTATTTGCTTTCCTGTCAATTGCCCAACAGTAGTTTGTTTACCCCGCAGTATGCTATTCTCTCGAGAGAAGCCTCTAGTGAAAACTATGCCCCCTATCGGGGATATACCCCGCGGTATGACCCGGCTGGAGTTGTAAACCGGCTGGGACTTGGTAAACCAGTGGATGGTAAACCGGCGGAGAGTTACGACAGAGAGTCAAGACAGATGGCTAAGACAGACGGTAAACCGGCGGTGGTAAACCGGTAGTCAATGTTAAACCGGTAGACAATGTTAAACCGGCAGACAATGTTAAACCGGCAGACAATGTTAAACCGGCAGACAATGTTAAACCGCAAACAAAGTGATAATCGGGTTGTCGAGGGTTATGAAGCCCGAGATGTTATGAAGCCCAAGATGTTAAGAAGCCCATGAAGATAAGTTAGAATAGTTAAGTCTTAAGTCCGAGTTGGACTCTACATGTAACCCGCCTCTTCAACATATATAAGGAGGGGTAGGGCTCCCCAAAGAGGGAGAAGCTACAAGCAAGAAGAAACAACCTTAGGGCTAGACACAAAGAGGAGAGCCCGTTTACGGTGACTCCCTCGTGATGATAATGAGACCTGGCCTCAAACAACATGTAGGGTTTTTACCGGATGATGTTTCCCGGGGCCCGAAGCTGTCTAAATCCATGTCTTGTGTTGCGTCTCTCGATTCCGCTCAACCCCTCTCAAGCTATCACATAGATGCGTTGGCCTCGCGACTAAGTCCTAAAATTAAGGACATCTGCCGTGACAATTCCACGACAGTTGGCGCCCACCGTGGGGCCTAAGCACGGTGGTGTTGAGTTCTTGGAGGGATCTCTCCTAAGGATCGAGGAGCTCGCAATTCCGTTAGATGAGGAAGAGCCGGCAAATTCATTGTTTTGTGATCTGGAACATGATCAAATTTCAAGCCAGCGCACACGACCAGATGATCCATTAAGGCCGGACTAATTTCCGCGGCCGCTGCAAGTCCAAAGGATCGGGAAGTTGCAGTTTTCCGAATGAGAAAGGAGCCGGTTTAGCAAATCACATCATCCACGAAGCAGTCAAAAGAAGGTCAAGAGAGTCAGGGTTGCATGTTCAGCGTCTATCACACGCGCCCCGATAATCCGCCGTGTCCGGTTTACAGAAAAAAAGGAGATGCGCCGTGAGTTGCCGAGCACGCACTCAAAGCCATCCAGTGAATCTTGCAACAGTGGCAATGACACATCTCCGAAGCGATCAACAGAATTCAGATGTTAACTTGTCCAATAATCATCAACAACGACATCGCAACAACAGTGTAATTAGGGTTATGCGGTGTGTGCTGCTGCGATCAGATGATCCGCTGAAAGCTGGATTAAAGTTGCCATTAAGATGGTCAATATCCATCACGAGCGTGGAAAATTCAAGTCGCAGGGTGCAGGGGCTCCACATCAAGATCGCCCTTGCGCGCATGACTTATCATATTTTGGCAGTTTACAACTCGGTCTCCTATCAACATCGTGGAAGTCTGCATGGAGCAAGGAATTAAACTACTAGTGGACAACTAGTACTTGTCTCCCGTGAAGTAACAGTCCAGCTGCATTGTGTTTTGTTGGTTTATGCGGTGATGACTATCACACGAGCCATCCTGGTGGGCTAGCTAATCACGTGGAAGTGCATGAGTTACCTAACTTGAAGACAAAAATACATCCTCAAGTTAATCGGCGGATGAAAAACTCTATGCTAGCATGTACGTGCATGTCTCTTTGATATGATGGAGACAATCGCTTCACGACCAACTACCACCTTGTTGCCGAATCAATGAGCTGTCGTCACTTCGCATTGAGTCACGGCGTCACCTCCGAGTCGATCTTCTTCTCCGAGGCCGCTGCAATTTCTCGTCGCCTCGATCGGTGGCAGAGTCCGCTCTCAAACCGCCCCG
This sequence comes from Aegilops bicornis, assembly GCA_021605145.1. Classification (NCBI taxonomy): domain Eukaryota; kingdom Viridiplantae; phylum Streptophyta; class Magnoliopsida; order Poales; family Poaceae; genus Aegilops; species Aegilops bicornis. The sequence goes on from CM038675.1 coordinate 305,318,024, forward strand.
TATGACTCCGCAACCGAGTCGCCCTGGCCGACTGTTTCCGGCTCTTTGCCGTTTCTCCTCGCTAGCTCGGCCACGGTTCAAATTGGCCTCGGCTCCATACGCCACCACAAGTCGCTGATGTCTTCGTCGACGAACCGCCCGGGCCTCTGTGCCAGGCCGCTTCATCTCCGCGTTAAGCTGCCCCATTCACAGTCTCAAGTGGCCTCTGCCTTCATGGCCTCTCTCTGGGTTACGTCCGTTGCTACTACTGTATCAAGTCGCCGGATTGAGCCGGGTTGAGCCAGCTATGTCATTGCAAGCCGCCGCCATGGCTCAAGCCGCCACCTGCGCCTCGGCGCTAAATCGCCATCGCCCCCGCGGCCCCGCCGCTGTGGTTAAACCGGCCCCGCTTCTGCTTCCGTGGCCGACGCCATCGCGGATTCGCCTTGAACCGGCCCGGCCTCTTAACCGCCGAGCACGCCTCCGCTGGTCGGTCCGCCGCGGCCGTTCTAAGCTGTCATCCGCCACTACTACATTTGTTAAACCGCTTTCGGGTTATGCTTTGCTGCTACTTCACCTTGGGCCGTCATGGCTACGACCGCGCTTACCACGACCCGTGCCTGCTTTGCTCCGGCTGGCTTCACGCCTCGACCGGCTGCTCCCGTGCCGGCTTCTTGTTCCGCCCGTCCCTCTACTTCGTGGCGGGTAACGCGCCTCTTTATGCCTGCGTCCAGGCATGCGCCCGCGCTAGCCGGCTGCAGCTCCGGCCGCCTCGCACCAGCTCCACGCGACCCGGCTTGTCCGTCGTCCCGCTCCTCCGGCTTCCACCACCCGGCCTCGTGCCGGCTCCACGCGAGATGGCTCCGCCATGCCCGATCGTTCGTCCGCCAACCCGCCGCCGCCGACTCGTGCTCTGGTCCGCTCGACCCGACGCCGCTTCGCTCGCGCCTGGCCCCCTCGCTTATAACCCACCGGGCGAAGTTGTACCTGCCTCGCTCCACCAACTACACCGCCCGTGCCCCCGCAGCACCTCCGGAACGGGGCGCCTGCCGCCTATCGCCGCGCTTGTGGCTTCGGCCGCTGTCGCGCCGCACCTACTCGCTCCGAGTCGCCACTGGCTAGGCGGGTCACCTGACAGCTGACACTCGCTCCGCTTCACCACCGCATATTCGTCAGCGCGTTTCCGTCGCGCTTTGGGTCCACCCCGCGCTGAACTGCCGCCGCATGTCAAGCCGCCGCCTGTTTTTGTGCTATCGCCGCATCCACCTCACGCCAAGCTGGCTTCTCCTTGAACCGGCTCTGCCTCGTGCCGCCGTGTGCTTCTGCAGCACTAAACCGCCTCGCCTTCTCAGCCACCGCTGGCCTCATCTCGTGCCTCGACCCGCCTTGGCCCCGCACTACTGGGCAGGTGTTGAACCGCCGCCTCCGCCGCGGTAGTGTTCCGCTGCATGACGCACGCGTTGCTCCGTCCGAGTCAAACCGGCCGCTGAGCCCGCTGAGCGGTTAAGTCGCCGCAGGTGTACCGTCTGAGTCAAACCGCCTTGGCCTTCACCCTGCATCTGCTTCTGCCTTCGAGGGTCGTTGCTCCGACTCGCCACGGTAACCTGCCGTCTTCGGCTTGCCTCCGTTGAGCGTGAGTACATCTCCACCAAGCCGCCACCCACAAGTCAATGACACCGCTCTGAACCAGCCAAGTCGCCAACGCGGTGTCGCCTGCCCAAGTCGCCACCACCTGCCGCACCGTCAACGAGTCGCTGGCACCTTCAAAGATCCTATCACCGGCTCACGTTCATGTGATCCGGAAAAGAAGGGAGCACTGCATGCGTAAAAAAAAGGGGGGTGGGATGCTTATGTGAGAGCGGTGATCAAGTGATCCGTGCTCGTAACCCGGAGGAGATCCTGACGCAGCAATCAGGTTATATCCATCTAAGTTAATTTTATTAACTCATATTATTATTGTCAAAGAACAATTACTTTGGTGTATATATTTTACGCAGGGAGATTGTTAACTGCGAAGGCAATCATCAGGTACGGAACTCGCGCCAATATTATTGTGCGCCAGGATCCGGCCATGTTGCATTGTTTAAATGAGTGTGCAAGCTGCCATATGCGCCTACTCTATATCAACACGACGGCTAATTCGCTTGCGGAAGATATAATGCGCTGTGGATGACTCACCTGAGATTGATCTCAGCTTTATTGAAGTGGTCATCAACTCTGCGGTGGATAATTACCGGCCTGACATATCAGGTGAAATGCATCCAATATATTTTATATTGTTTTCTTTAAAAGAGCAATTACTTTGGCCTGCAAAGTTGTCTAATGCAGGACCCTAAACCGCCATATTGGTGCAAATTTAAAGGCCGTCAGAAAATTTCTGGCTTAAAAAGAGGGATTCCGGTTTAAAATCCGGCTCAAGGGGAAGATATTTCCCATAAAGCTTTGAAGCTCTCAAATCCGGTTCAAAATCCCGGTTCAAGAAGGATTTATCTCTTGCAAAAAGTTAAAGGGTGCCAAAGAGGACCTGCTGCCATGATGCGCGGTTCAAACATGGGTATCATGCCTTATTGGCTTATCACATTATTGATCACTTGGGTGCTTGGTCATGTCTGAACCATAGTCACACCTCTTGATCGGCGCAATGCCACAGTATCACTCTGGGGCTTTGGTCGTGTCTGAACCATAGCAATGCCATTTGGTAGGCGAAAAGCCACAGCATCACTTGGGGACTTGGTCATGTCTGAACCATAGTCATGCCTCTTGATCGGCCTAGTGCCACAACATCACTTGGGGGCTTTGGTCGAACCCGAACCATCGCTACACCTCTTGATCGGCGTAATGCCAACGCATCATTTGGGGACTGGCTGACTTGAACCATAGCTGCGCCTTTTTGGGGGCATGGTCTTGTCCGACCATGGTAATGCCACTTGATCGGCTCAAAGCCTCATTTGCAATGGTTTTATCTTTGCCTTTGCTTCTGTTTTCTTTTGATAAAATATATTTTCTGCTATGCGTTTCACCCAACATTATTAAATCCGGTTCAAGCTGTCGATTCCATGATTGACGGAACACGATTAAATCATAATCCGGAGATTATCAGCCCGGTTTGGATTCGACTATAAGTCGCCAGTATATATTTGGATTGCGCCATTGGAATCATGCGCTCACAAATCATTGGATTATATTATTAAAATCTTCAAATAGCCAACATGGCTGGATTTTTATTATGGTTATCAATAACCAGTATTATGATTAAGGTTTTCAAAGTCGCTTTAGCGCAATGGCTATCATATTATCAATGGATATGATTTATTCTAAAATTGAAGGAATAGTCCCAGTCGCCGCAGCTTACTTACGACCCGGCACTTGGGGGCTACATTATTCAACTTAAGATTATATCAAATATGCAAGTTTCATGTCGTTGCAAGCATGCACCATGACACTTGGGGACTAATGCAAAGTCAGTTTTATTAGTCTCATTGAAGACACGACTCATCACATCATAATGACTCGGCCCTTGGGGGCTACCAATTGCTCCTGTCAACAATTCAAGGTACACAAATTTTCATCTACTATTGAAGCATCCACTGCTCAGTTGGTAAAGCATAAAGCTCTCAACCTTGTGGACGTGGGTTCACGATCCATGATGGGAGTTACATAATATAATGTTATTCTCAATGAAGTATATATAAAGTCCCAGCTCAATATTATCTTACTGAGCCAGCCCTTGGGGGCTACACGTTGTTGTTACATTCTACATGATCATATTTTCAAAAGTCCCCGCTCATTATTTGCATAATGACCCGGCCCTTGGGGGCTACACTGGTTGAAGTTTTTATGAGCATTAGGAAATTACAAGTCCCAGGTTGCTGCAAGCATGACAGCCCGGCACTTGGGGGCTACATATGTGGAATACTCAGTTCTGGCTATTGATTGAGATGAACAACCTGGATTTCTTCAAGCTTGTGACATTCATATTGAAGCAAATCTTAAGATGTTACTACGTTACCTTCTTAAGATTTGAGGGCTACAAGTGATAGGCATATAAGAGGTATATTTTCAAAAGCTGATGTTAACAAACAGTTATGATCCGGTACCATCAATATTTGTAAACCGGCAAAGTTCTACATTCTTAAACTGGCTGAAGATCAGATGAGTATTTCAAAGACCAATATTTTTTGTTAAGCATTGGGAGCTGAGTCAAAGAAGTTATTCTTCACAATATTTCTCTGTGACAAACCAATGTCAGCAAATCGATAATGAAGCTGGCCTATTGACCTGGATTTTCTAGAAGGAAATGACAAGGATTTAAAGATGCTCAGGAACAGTTTAACATGGATAAATCCAAATTAAACTGGGGGCTAATGTCGGGGATATACCCCGCGGTATGACCCGGCTGGAGTTGTAAACCGGCTGGGACTTGGTAAACCGGCGGATGGTAAACCGGCGGAGAGTTAAGACAGAGAGTCAAGACAGATGGCTAAGACAGACGGTAAACCGGCAGACAATGTTAAACCGGCAGACAATGTTAAACCGGCAGACAATGTTAAACCGGCAGACAATGTTAAACCAGCAGACAATGTTAAACCGGCAAATAGTGATAACTTGGTTGTAAGGGGTTATGAAGCCCGAGATGTTATGAAGCCCAAGATGTTAAGAAGCCCATGAATATAAGTTAGAATAGTTAAGACTTAAGTCCGAGTTGGACTCTACATGTAACCCGCCTCTTCAACATATATAAGGAGGGGTAGGGCTCCCCAAAGAGGGAGAAGCTACAAGCAAGAAGAAACAATCTTAGGGCTAGACACAAAGAGGAGAGCCGGTTTACGGCGACTCCCTCGTGATGATAATGAGACCTAGCCTCAAACAGCATGTAGGGTTTTTACCGGATGATGTTTCCCGGGGCCCGAAGCTGTCTAAATCCCTGTCTTGTGTTGCGAATCTCAATTCCGCTCAACCCCTCTCAAGCTATCACATAGATGCGTTGGCCTCGCGACTAAGTCCTGACACTAAGGACATCTGCCGTGACAATTCCACGACACCTCCTGTGTCTATCTTTTATCATATAAAAATCCTAAAACTACCTTCCTGCAATTTTCTTTTATTTATTTTGTTTTGTGTTTTAGTTAGATCTATTTATCAAATCTCATACAATTTAATCTACCTCAATACCGTTGAGGGATTGGCAACCCCTTTACACGTTGAGTTGCAAGTATTTGTTGTTTGTGTGCAAGTGATGTTTACATAGTGTTTCTTGGTTCCCCTATTGGATTAATAACCTTCGTTTCATAACTAAGGGAAGTGCTTACCTCTGATGTGCTGCATCATCCCCTCCTCTTCGGGGAAATACCAACGCAGATTACAAGTAGCAGGAAGAATTTATGGCGCCGTTGCCGGGGACACATCATCAACATCTATCAAGTACCTACGCATAAACTTTCATGTCCTTGAAATTACTTTATTTGCCATTTGCCTATCGTTTTCATCTCCCCCACTTCTAAAGCGTTTTATCAAAAAACAGAAAAATAATTTAATTTGTTGCTTTGCTTGTTTGTTTGGCATAATTGTATGTTTATTGGAAATCAGAAACAAAAAGCTTATGGATCCTCATCCACTTGCTAATCTTTTTAAAAGATCCAATTATGATGAACCAATTGCTAGTGAATTGAGTTCACTAGATTATCTTTATGAATTTTTGCTTGAGAGTCGTGAATATGAAAATTGTGATGAAGTGCTAAAAGAAGAAATTTATAAAGTGATTCATGATAGCTCCTTGAATGAAAATCATGATTGCAATGATGTTATTATAAATTCTATTAATGTCAATTGTTCTAATAATATGCAAAACCCCAAGCTTGGGGATGGTAATTTTGCTATGTCCACTACTTATTGCAATGATCATGATTTGGGTGATTCTTCTTATGATCTTGAAAATTTATTTAAGCCTCATGATGAATATGATATTGATAACAATATTTGCAATAATATTGAAACTCGGTTTCGAGAGGTCATGACTTTAGTTGATGTTAATCCCACTATCTTGGAAGATTGTAAAACTTTTATGCATGTGGATCATGAAAAGAAAATTTTATATGATAGCTATATTTTTGAATTTGATTATGATCCTACATATATTTATTATGAGAGAGGAAAATATGGTTGTAGAAATTTTCATGTTACTAAATTACCTCTCGTTATGTTGAGATTGCCATTGTTTCTTTCTTCTTCCTTGCATATGCATAGGAAGTATGTTACCTCTCGTAACAAGTTTTATGATGCTCTCTTTGTGATTTAATTCTTGTCTTTCATGTGAGCATTGTTAAAATTCCAAGCCTATCTTAATGGCTACAAAGAAAGAGCTTGTTGGGAGACGATCCAATATTTTTTTTCTATTTTTTTGTACACGCAATTATGGTTCTGCAATGATTGTGTTTTTATTTTTTAATTAATGTTTGTGCCAAGTGAAGCCTTTAGAATGGTTTGGGTGATAGTTGATTTGATTCTGTGCATTAACATAAACTTTTGTGTCCAGCAGGAGAATTTCTAAAATTCGCTGGAGCATGATAAAATTCTGAGTTTTTTTACGAATGATTGATATACAAATTTCCCATGTCTTCCTACTTTTTCACAATTTTTGGAGTTACATAAGTATATTGAAAGTCCAGATTACTACGGACTGTTCTGTTTTTGACAGATTCTATTTTTGTTGCATTGTGTGCTTATTTTGACGAATATATGGATTGTATCGGGGGGTATAATACATGGTAAAGTCAGAATACAGTAGGTATAATGCAATAATAAAATTTGAATGGGTTTTCAACAGTACTTAAAGTGGTGATTTGCTTTATTATACTAACGGATTTCACAAAGGTTTTGTTAAGTTTTGTGTGATTGAAGTTTTCAGCTTTCGAGTGAGATCACGATGAATGAAGGAATAAGAAGTGAAAAGAGCCTAAGCTTGGGGATGCCCATGGCACCCCAAGGTATCAAGGATTACCAAGCAACTAAACTTGGGGATGCCCCGGAAGGCATCCCCTCTTTCTTCTAACGACCATCGGTAATTTTACTTGGAGCTATAGTTTTATTCGTCACAATCATGAGTTTTGCTTGCAGCATCTTGCATTACACGAGTCTTTGCTTGTTTTTCTTTTTAGTTTGGCACGAGCATCCTTGTTGGACACACCTATTTGAGAGAGCCATAATGATGCTATGATTAGTTAGAATTGGTCTATGTGCTTCACTTAAATTTTTTGAGCTATGGAATTGCTCTAGTACTTCACTTATATCTTTTTTAGCACGGTGGTGGTTTAATTTGTAAAGAAATACTCTCATGCTTCACTTAGATCATTTTGAGAGTTAGAAGAATTTTAAAGAAATATGCTTCATGCTTCACTTATATTATTTTGAGAGATGAAAATTTTGAAGAAATATTTATGCTCTCGCGCTCCACTTAAATTTGTTTGAGAGCTTGTTATTAGCAATGTAATTTGCTTAAAATATGACATTGGTCCCAGAGTGATAGATATTCAAGAGGGGTATAATAAAAACTTTCATGAACATGATTGGATATTAAAACTTGATTCCTTTCATTAGTTTAGTGATATGGAATAGTAATATGTGAGTCATGTTGGTGAGTAATTATGCTTTAGTAAACATATTGGTGTTAAGGTTTGTGATTCCCTATGCAAGCATGAAAGTCAATTGTTATGCAATGAAGTTACATCCTACTTGTGGTGCATTATTTGGTGTTAGTTATGTTCAATGCTCGTTTATGATCATTTTCGTTTTTTGCTTGGTTGCTTCTCAATCTATTTGCTAGACTTTCCTTGTACTATGCAGGAATACTGCTTGTGCATCCAAATCCTAAACCAAGTTGTGCCAAATGATTCCACCATACCTACCTATATGCGGTATTTCCATGCCGTTCCAAGTGAATTTGTATGTGCCAACTCTAATTTTCAAAATGAATTTCCTTTTTGTGTGCCCATACCGGTCATGAATTCACAGGGGGTGGCCAATATTTTCCATGCTAGGTATGTTATTCTCAAGATGAGTGTTTATTCACTTGTCACTGCACGAGAGTGTGGCAGGTAATAGGCCTGTCGGGTCCCGAAATGATTTTTTTATATGTTGTTCATAATAAATTCCTTGGAAAGTGTTGGTATGGAAGGCACCCATGGATACGACTAGCCATGAATTGTGAAAGAATGGTGGAAAAGGAAATAAACTTTATTTTATGTTTGGGAACCGCCTATGATTTACCTAGCATGGAAGATATTGGGAATTCTCGGTCGCTTTCGTTGAGAGGAAAAGCATGCCTCTCAAAACAAATTTTATCTCTCAATATAAGCTATGAGCTCTCTCACATCTACAAATCTCTGCTTCCCTCTACGAAGGGCCTGTCTATTTACTTTTATGCAATTTTTATTTTTTGAGTCTCCATCTTCTCTTATAAAGCACCAACTAGGGAACACTATTATCATACTTGTGCATTGGATGTAGCTAATATTTGAGTGTGCTTCATGAATGGATCAATAATTGAGCATAATTGGCTAGGGATAGCTTTCTTTAGCGTTGATATTTTTAAAGACCTGGTTGGTTGTTGATATGCTTGAGTATTGATGTCTTCTTGTCAAATTATAGACTATTCCTTTGAATCACTTAAAGTACAAATGTCCATGCTACAAAAGAAAAGAATATGTGATGAATATGATAGGTAGCATTCCACATAAAAATCCGTTTTTATCATTTACCTACTCGAGGACGAGCATGAATTAAGCTTGGGGATGCTTGATACGTCTCCATTGTATCTATAATTTTTTATTGTTCCATGCTATTAAATTATCAATCTTGGATGATTTATATACATTTACTAGCAAATTTATATCTTTTTTGGGACTAATCTATTAACATATTGCCTAGTGTCAGTTGTTGTTTTTTTCTTGTTTTTTACTTGCAGAATATCAATACCAAACAAAGTCCAATTACCACGAAACTTTTTGGAGATTTTTTCTGGTGATAAGAGACCCTGGAAGATTCTTGAGTACACCAGAGGAGGCCTGTGGGGCCCGCTAGACACCAGGGAGCGCCAGGGCCCACTGGAGCGCCCTGATGGATAGTGGGGCCCACAGGCACCCCTTTGACCTACCTCCGCTGATATAAATACTCTAGAATCCAAAAGCCCTAGGGGAGTCGACGAAATACTTTTTACGCCACCGCAAGTTTCAGAACCACGAGATCCAATCTAGAGACCTTTTCCGGCACTGTGTCGGAGGGGGCAACGATCACAGAGGGGTTCTTCATCATCCTTGCCGCCCCTCCAATGATGCGTGATTACTTTACCACAGACCTACGGGTCCATAGTTAGTAGCTAGATGGCTTCTTCTCTCTTTTTGATCTTCAATACAATGTTCTCCTTGATGTTCTTGGAGATCTATTTGATGTAACTCCTTTTTGCAGTGTGTTTGTTGGGATCCGATAAATTGTCAGTTTATGAGTAGATCTATCCATGAATATTATTTTAGTTTTCTCTGAACTCTTTTATGCATGATTGTTATAGCCTCGTATTTCTTCTTTGAATTATTGGTTTGGTTTGGCCAACTAGATGGATTTTTCTTGCCATGGGAAGAGGTGCTTTGTGTGGGTTCGATCTTGCGGTGCTCAGTCACAGTGACAGAAAGAGACACGACACGCATGTATTGTTTCTATTAAGGGTAATAGATCGGGTTTATTCATACGTGAGTTTATCTTGCCTACATCATGTCATCTTTGCTAATGCATTACTTCGTTTTTCCATGAACTTAATACACTAGATGCATGCTGGATAGCGGTCGATATGTGGAGTAATAGTAGTAGATGCAGAATCGTTTCCGTCTACCAATCTTGGATGTGATGCCTATATACATGATCATTGTCTTGGATATCGTCATAATTATTTGCTTTTCTGTCAATTGCCCACCGTATGCTATTTTCTCACAGAAACCTCTAGTGAAAACTATGGCCCCCGGGTCTATCTTTTATCATATAAAAATAAAAATAACTTGCTGCAATTTTCTTTTATTTAATTTATTTTGTGTTTTAGTTAGATATATTTCTCAAATCTCATACAATTCAATCTACCTCTATACCGTTGAGGGATTGATAACCCCTTTACGCGTTAGGTTGCATGTATTTGTTGTTTGTTTGTAGTGGTGGATGCAAGGGGGATGAGTAGGGGCCTAGCCCCACTAACAATTGAGCGATACTTGAAAGATGTACAGTCAATCAGCGATACAATCACAGGTACGCTAGTACTTGGCCCCCAATCTCCCAGTTCTGTACGTATACTCCGATTAGTAACAAAGCCCACTGGCGGCCATATTAGTAGCGTAGCCTCCGATCTAATCTCCTCAGATGCGTCTTTCGTCCGTGATTGGTAGGTAGTTGATGGGATTAGACGCTGATGCGGCCGCCGTGTGCCTCTAATATCAAATTATGAACACGCAACCTACTTCACCGTTTCTGCGGACGAATTAGCAGGTTAATACATCACACTAGTAATCTCTCTCAATTCTCATCTCCTATCAGTGTTTAAACTATACATTAGATTTTAATTTTTTTGCTCTGAGATTTGAGATGCTAGCAAGAATTCATATTTTCTACGTGTTCCAAAAATTAACATGATCTAAACTATCTTGTACCAGTTCCTATTTGTGATGCCAAATTTTCCTATGTCGATCGCATACAGTATAGCTAATTATGAAATTTAAATTCCTAAATTATGAAGAGAAAAGCCCTTCCAAACATCATTAAAATTTATTTGGTTTCTAAGACGGTTCCTTTTGAAATTGAAATTCCTCAACTATGATGAGAAAAAACCCGCTGCCCAACACCTTTAAGATCAATTATCTTCTAAGCTGGTTGCTTCAAATTCTCAACATACTAAAATTGTTAAGGAGGCTGATGTGCAAGTACACAACCTTGTTCTCTGAAATTTTGTTTTGCACTGTAATTGTTTTTCTACTTCGCTTGCCCCCCGATACCCAAATCCTGGCTCCGCCCCTGTTTGTGTGCAGGCGTTGGTTACATAGTGTTGCTTGGTTCTCCTACTAGATTGATAACCTTGGTTTCATAACTGAGGGAAATACTTACCTCTGTTGTGCTGCATCATCCCCTCCTCTTCGGGGAAATACTAACGCAGACTACAAGTAGCATGCTGGAGGTCATCCAGAGACATAGGTGCAAATGAAAAAGCTGTTACGGAGCGTTTTTCCTGAACATTTCGCAAGAACCTTGTACAATCGACTCCAACGATTGTGCCAAGATAACTCTAGTGTTGATGAGTACTATAAAGAGATGGAGATTTTGATCATTAGGACAGCGATGAATGAGACAGAGGAGGCCACAATGTCAACATTCATTCATGGGCTGAATGAAGATGTGCAAGAAAGAATAGAGATGGTTACATAGCAAGATTTGCAAGAACTTGTGCATGAAGCTATTTGTGTGGAGAAGAAGCTGAAGCGTCGCCAAAATCACAGCCAAACTTACACATCAAGCACTTGGAGACGTTCAGTTCAGTGAGAAGTAGATGGAAGCATTGCTGTGGATTTTCCCTCAGAAAACCAAATGACTGCAAAGGAAGCAAATGCATCAAAGGTTGAATCTTCAAACACTCCTGTCACTCGCATTATGTGGCACCCCGGCTCAGAGAAACCGGAATGCCCCGTATTCCAGCCCAAAGATCGAAGTGAAGTCTTCTGGAATACGGCACTGCTTAGCATAGAACAGATCGGCTCTCTATTACAACACGAATACAAATACAAGGTTCCCGATATTACAATGAATAACACCGGCACGACGACACTACGCCAACCACAGTTGCACTATGCAAGCAGCATAACAACTCGAGGCAGCGAAACTTCTACTGGCAGCGGAACAATGAACCGCGATGATGGACTCCAATCCGCGGGGACTCTGGCTGGAACGTTTATCCTAGCTAGCGAAGACATGAACGACACCAAAACAAGCAAGCAATCAAGCACGACCTGCAAACTGGCATGACACGCCAGGTCAGTACATTGAATGTATTTGCAAGCTCACAATAACCAAGAGTCAAGAAAAACAACTACATGGCATTAGCAGGTTAAAACAATCATGAACATGATACTAACAGAACAACGTGGCATGCACAAACTGAACATGATACAACTTTAGCATAGCATGAGCATATGAACATGATAATACTACATGCAACAGGTTAACATGATCATGTACCAACTTACTCTTATTCGGCAGTTACCTCGTAACCATCTCATGCATCAACTTACCAACATCGGTATCCATGATACCTCCATGATCATCTCTCTCGATCACAACCAATCTCTTTCTTATCATCGAACCGGGGTTGTTATTAATCAAGTTATTATTATTTTTGGCTCAAAGTGTGACCGACTACGAATTGGGCCCATATCCGGGGGCGCGGCTATCGATAGATTTAAGACACACTCTGCAGAGGTGCTCACACTTTACACACACCCCAGAACCCATGGCCTCGCACTCCTATACGTGTGGACCAACGGCATTCTGACAAAACCAATCTACCGCCAAGACACTCTCCCGGCCACTCCGACCAACTCCCCTTTGGGCTAAGTCATGGGTGGCCCCGTGCCTACCAAAGGCATCAACGGCCACCGTCGTGGCAAAACGGTCCCAAACGGGGACAAGGTACCATAACAACAACAACGGCACACAAGGCTTATGTCCGCCTACCTGACCAGGGTAGCGCGCGCCCATAACCTTCCCTCGTTGGAGGCACTGGCGAGAGGCATGACAATAGACCCAGTTAGGTCCTTCCCATAAAGGCAAATGTGGTTGCGCTGGTCAGCTCAATTCAGTGGCACCATTACTCAGCCAACAGTTGTTCAAGTTCATTATTATCCAGTTAAACTTGAATGAAATAAGCTGAGTCATAATAAAATAACATGATGCCACTATAATGCATGAGCATGATATCAACATAAGCACGAAGGTGCATCACAATCATCGAGCATAACCACAATGAAAAATTAACCAAATGAGCATGGCATACTGACGAGCATAAGTATAACACTACACAGGAGCATGGCATGACTACTAGCATCATGAATAAATACCATGCAAGAACATAGCAGGAACACTACCAAGTAAGCATGTAACCAACTGGGTGCAAAGTAACATGCATAGCAACGATACTGAATAACAGACTAAGCATGCATCCGAAGACCACCACTACTACCAGCATGTATTACTACTAACAAGCATGATATGTGAAAATGTTACTAGCAAGTAGCACAAGATAACACGATGCATCGGAACATAGCAAGAAAGTGAACATGCATCCGCGAGCAAAACCGAAACGACGACAGTAGTAGCAAACAAGCAGGCAGATAATGAGCAAACTTTTATTACATATTCAAGTAGAAACCATGGCTACTGCATGGCTATCATGCGAGTGGCTATTGTGGCTTGCCTGGGGGTGACGGAGACTCCGGGAAGAAGTGCGGTGAAGCCGCGAAAATGAAACGCCGGACGGTTCTCTCTCGGGGGGGGGGGGGGGCGGATTAGAGGCAAGGGAAAAATAGTCATTTTCACTGTGGGACCACCTAGTGAAAATGTTGCCAACAGAAAGAGCTCACCGAGACAAAAGAAGTAAGAGTTGGTTTCACCTCAGTCGGAGTTACGGTCGTCGAGATACGAAGGGTGGAAGTCTAGGGACTAATATGTGAATATTTTTCATCACAAACAAGTCCCTGGGAGAAAAACAGAACGCGGGTTCAGGTGAATACGTTTTCTGAAAAGGAAAGCGTACTTCCAGCCGCAACAGACACATAATACAATTTCTGACCACGAAAACGTATTACATCAAATAGATCTCCAAGAACACCAAGGAGAACATTGTATTGAAGATCAAAGTGAGAGAAGAAGAAATCTTGCTACTAGCTATGGACACGTAGGTATGTGGTAAACTACTCACACGTCATCGGAAGTGCAGCAAGGTTGGTGTAGAGGCCCTCCGTGATCGAATCCCCCTCCGGCGGAGTGCCGGAAAAGGCCCCAAGATGGGATCTCACAGAACAGAATCTTGCGGCGGCGGAAAACTATTTTTGGAGTGCCCTCTGGTGTGGGGGGGTATTTGGGAACTTACAGTGCTGGAGTTAGGGTTAGGAGAGCCACGGGGGGCCACAAACCCCCCGGCCGCGCCCCCCCTGGGGCGCGCCCCAGGGCTTTGATACGTCTCCAACATAACTATAATTTTTTATTGTTCCATGCTATTATATATTCTGTTTTGGATGTTTAATGGGCTCTATTATACACTTTATATTATTTTGAGGACTAACCTATTAACCAGAGGCCCAGCCCAAATTGTTGTTTTTTGCCTATTTCAGTGTTTCGCAGAAAAAGTATCAAACGGAGTCCAAACAGAATGAAACCTTCGGGAACGTGATTTTCGGAACAAACATGACCCAGAGGACTTGGAGTGGACGTCAAGCAACCAATGAGGAAGCCACGAGGCAGGGGGCGCCTACCCCCCTGGGCGCGCCCTCCACCCTCGTGGGCCCCTCGTGGCTCCACCGACCTACTTCTTCCTCCTATATATACCTATGTACCCCCAAACCATCAGGAGAGGAGCCAAAACCCTATTTCCACCGCCGCAACCTTACATGCCGTGAGATCCCATCTTGGGGCCTTTTCCGCTCACCGGAAGGGGGGCATTGATCATGGAGGGCTTCTACATCAACACCCTAGCCTCTCCGATGATGTGTGAGTAGATTACCTCAGACCTTTGGGTCCATAGTTATTAGCTAGATGGCTTCTTCTCTCTCTTTGGATCTCAATACAAAGTTCTCCTCGATATTCTTGGAGATCTATTCGATGTAATTCTTTTTGCGGTGTGTTTGTTGAAATCCTATGAATTGTGGGTTTATGATCAAGATTATCTATGAACAATATTTGAATCTTCACTGAATTATTTTATGTATGATTGGTTATCTTTGCAAGTCTCTTCGAATTATCAGTTTGGTTTGGCCTACTAGATTGATCTTTCTTGCAATGGGAGAAGTGCTTAGCTTTGGGTTCAATCTTGCGGTGCTCGATCCCGGTGTGATGAGGAAAACGACACATATTGTATTGTTGCCATCGAGGATAAAAAGATGGGTTTTATATCGTATTGCATGAGTTTATCCCTCTACATCATGTCATCTTGCTTAAAGTGTTACTCCGTTCTTATGAACGTAATACTCTAGATGCATCTTTGGATAGCGATCGATGTGTGGAGTAATAGTAGTAGATGCAAAAGAGTCGGTCTACTTGTCACGGACGTGATGCCTATATACATGATCATACCTAGATATTCTCATAACTATGCTCAATTCTATCAATTGCTCGACAATAATTTGTTCACCCACCGTAATACTTATGCTATCTTGAGAGAAGCCACTAGTGAAACCTATGGCCCCCGGGTCTATTTTCCATCATATTAATTTTCCGTCAACAAACTATTTTTATTATCGTTTATTTTGCAATCTTTACTTTTTATCTTTATCATAAAAATACCAAAAATATTATCTTATCATCTTTATCAGATCTCCCTTTTGCAAGTGGTCGTGAAGGGATTGACAATCCCTTTATCGCGTTGGTTGCAAGGTTCTTTTTTGTTTGTGTAGGTGCATGGGACTTGAGCGTGGTCTCCTACTCGATTGATACCTTGGTTCTCCAAAACTGAGGGAAATACTTACGCTACTTTACTACATCACCCTTTCCTCTTCAAGGGAAAAACGAACGGAGTGCTCAAGAGGTAGCAAGAAGGATTTCTGGCGCCGTTGCCGGGGAGTCTACGCACAAGTGAAGACATACCAAGTACCCATCACAAACTCTTATCCCTCGCATTACATTATTTGCCATTTGCCTCTCGTTTTACTCTCCCCCACTTCACCCTTGCCGTTTTATTCGCCCTTCTTCCCGTATGTCTTTTTGTTTGTGTTTCCACGTGCCATCTATTTGCTTGCATCTTTGCTTGCTAAAAATCTGTTGATATGGATCATCTTCGATCCTTATGCGCTCGTGCTGAAACCCCAACTAGCCTAGTTGATGGGAAATCTTTAGATGAGCATGCTCATTTTGTGCGTCACCGTTTGTCTGAAAAAAGGAGACTCTTATGGGATCAAATAAACAGATTGATGTGTTATGCTTGGAATCTTTGTGAAATTTATGATTTTACTTGTTGCTCTGAAAACATTAAGAAACACCTTCCCTACCAATGTGAGCTTAGTGATAATGGAATCGTATCTTCGTATGCTAAGGGTGTTTATAATTACTATGATGTTCACCAAATTGAAGAATTTGTTGCTTTTAAGGGTGCTTATGAAATTGCTTCTTTGATTGAAATGTATGATGCTACTCTTTACAAATCTGAAAATTTTGCCATACTTCAATATTGTTATGATAATTATGCTTCCAATGCCTATGTTAAACCATATATTGAGGACTCCTCCGTTGTCCAAGAAGAGGCTGATATTTTGTAGGATTCTATGGAGGAATAAAATAATGATATGCATGAATCTATAGATAATTATGATTCCGATGATTTGATTGAAATATCCCTTGATGAACATGATGCTTGCTATTCTTGTGGCCATGATGCCAATATTTATAAAGATGAATTTGCTATAGTCCCATATGTTAAACATGAGATCGTTGCACCCATACTTGATAGTTCCTTCGATGAAAAGCATGATTGAAATGATGTTATTATAAATTCTATTAATGTCAATTGTGTTAATGATATGCAAAACCCTAAGCTTGGGGATGCTAAGTTTGCTATGTCTACTACTTGTTGTAATGATCTTGATTGGGGTGATTTTTCTTATGATCTTGAAAATTTATTTAAGCCCCATGATGAATATGAGATTGATAATAATGTTTAAAATAGTATTGATAGTGGGTTTGGAAGATTGTCAACTTTAGATCCCACATATTTGGATTTTGATCAATCTTATGAAGTTTTTGATAAAAGTGGGTTTGGAGAGGTCATGATTTAGCTAATGTTAATCCCACTATTTTGGAAGAGTGTCAACTTTGCATACATGTGATCGTGTTAAGCATATGTTTTGTGATACCTATATTGTAGAATTTGCTTATGATCCTACATGTAATTATTATGAGAGAGGAAAATATGGTTGTAGAAAATTTCATGTTACTAAATTACCTCTCGTTATGTTGAGATTGCTTTTGTTTCTTTCCGCTTCCTTGCATATGCTAGTTTTTGCTTGCCTTGATAATTTGTTTGCCTATAAGATGCCTATGCATAGGAAGTATGTTAGACTTAGATGTGTTTGTCACGTTTTTTATGATGCTCTCTTTGTGCTTTAATTCTTGTCTTTCTTGTGAGCATCATTGAAATCTCAATGCCTAGCTAAAAAGGCTTTAAAGAAAAGCGCTTGTTGGGAGGCAACCCAATTTTTATTTTATTTTCTTGATTTTTGGTTATTTTTAGTAATAAATCTTTTATCTAGCTTCTGGTTAGATGTGGTTTTGTGTTTTAATTAGTGTTTGTGCCAAGTTAAACCTATAGAATCCTCTTGGATGATAGTTATTTGATCTTGCTGAAAATTCCATAAACTTTCTGTTCACGAAAACAATTGTTAAAAATCACCAGAACGTGATAAAATACTTATTCCAACGCAGTAGATCAATAAACAAATTATATAGGTCGTCCTATTTTGTTAGAATTTTTGGAGTTCTAGAAGTTTGCGTTAGTTACAGATTATTACAGACTGTTCTCTTTTTGACAGATTCTGTTTTTCGTGTGTTGTTTGCTTATTTTGATGAATCTATGGCTAGTAAAAGAGTTTATAAACCATAGAGAAGTTGGAATACAGTAGGTTTAACACCAATATAAATAAATAATGAGTTCATTACAGTACCTTGAAGTGGTTTTTTGCTTCCTTTCGCTAACGAAGCTCACGGGATTTTCTGTTAAGTTTTGTGTTGTGAAGTTTTCAAGTTTTGGGTAAAGATTTGATGGATTATGGAACAAGGATTGGAAAGAGACTAAGCTTGGGGATTCCCAAGGCACCCCAAGGTAAAATTCAAGGACAACCAAATGCCTAAGCTTGGGGATGCCCCGGAAGGCATCCCCTCTTTCGTCTTCGTCTATCGGTAACTTTACTTGGGGCTATATTTTTATTCACCACATGATATGTGTTTTGCTTGGAGTGTCTTGTATGATTTGAGTCTTTGATTTTTATTTTACCACAATCATCCTTGCTGTACACACATTTTGAGAGAGACGCACATGATTCAGAATTTATTAGCATACTCTATGTGCTTCACTTATATCTTTTGAGCTATATAGTTTTTGCTCTAGTGCTTCACTTATATCATTTAGAGCACGTCGGTGGTTTTATTTTATAGAAATTATTGATCTCTCATCCTTCACTTGTATTATTTTGAGAGTCTTAAACAATATGGTAATTTGTTTTAATCATGAAATTTGTCCTAATATGATAGGCATCCAAGATGAGCATAATAAAAACTTCCATATAAGTGCATTGAACACTAGGAGAAGTTTGATACTTGATGGTTGTTTTGAGATATGGAGATAGTCATATTAAAGTTGTGCTAGTTGAGTAATTGTGAAATTGAGAAATACTTGTGTTAAAGTTTGCAAGTCCCATAGCATGCACGTATGGTAAATGTTGTGTAACAAATTTTAAACATGAGGTGTTCTTTGATTGTCATCCTTATCAGTGGCGGTCGGGGACGAGGGATGGTCTTTTCCTACCAATCTATCCCCCTAGGAGCATGCGCATAGTGCTTGTTTTTTGATGACTTGTAGATTTCTGCAGTAAGTATGTGAGTTCTTTATGACTAATGTTGAGTCCATGGATTATACGCACTCTCAACCTTCCATCATTGCTAGCCTCTTCGGTGCCGTGCATTGCCCTTTCTCACCTTGAGAGTTGGTGCAAACTTCGCCGGTGCATCCAAACCCCGTGATACGATACGCTCTATCACACATAAACCTCCTTAAATCTTCCTCAAAACAGCCACCATACCTACCTATTATGGCATTTCCATAGCCATTCCGAGATATATTGCCTTGCAACTTTCCACCGTTCCGTTTATTATGACACGCTTCATCATTGTCATATTGCTTTGAATGATCATGTAGTTGACATCGTATTTGTGGCAAAGCCACCATGCATATTATTTCATACATGTCACTCTTGATTCATTGCCCATCCCGGTACACCACAGGAGGTATTCATATAGAGTCATATTTTGTTCTAGTATCGAGTTGTAATCATTGAGTTGTAAATAAATAGAAGTGTGATGATCATCATTAATAGAGCATTGTCCCCAAAAAAGAGGAAGGCAAAATAAAAAAAGGGAAGGCCCAAAAAAGGGAGAAATAAAAAGGGACAATGCTACTATCCTTTTTCCACACTTGTGCTTCAAAGTAGCACCATGATCTTTATGATAGAGAGTCTCTTGTTTTGTCACTTTCATATATTAGTGGGAATTTTCCATTATAGAACTTGGCTTGTATATTCCAACAATGGGCTTCCTCAAATGCCCTAGGTCTTCGTGAGCAAGCAAGTTGGATGCACACCCACTTAGTTTCTTCTGTTGAGCTTTCATACATTTATAGCTCTAGTGCATCCGTTGCATGGGAATCCCTACTCCTTGCATTGACATCAATTGATGGGCATCTCCCTCGCCCATTGATTAGCTGCGTCAATGTGAGACTTTCTCCTTTTTTGTCTTCTCCACACAACCCTCATTATCATCTTCTATTCCACTCATAGTGCTATATCCATGGCTCACGCTCATGTATTGCGTGAAAGTTGAAAAAAGTTTGAGATTACTAAAGTATGAAACAATTGCTTGGCTTGTCATCGGGGTTGTGCAAGATGAGAGCATCTTGTGTGACGAAAATGAAGCATGGACAAACTATATGATTTTGTAGGGATGACCTTTCATTGGCTATGTTATTTTGAGAAGACATAATTGCTTTATTACTACGCTTGAAGTATTATTATTTTTATGTCAATATTAAACTTTTATCTTGAATCTTTCGAATCTGAACATTCATGCGACAATAAAGAAAATTACATTGAGAAATATGCTAGGTAGCATTCCACATCAAAAATTCTGTTTTTATCATTTACCTACTCGAGGACGAGCAGGAATTAAGCTTGGGGATGCTTGATACGTCTCCAACGTATCTATAATTTTCTATTGTTCCATGCTATTATATATTCTGTTTTGGATGTTTAATGGGCTTTATTATACACTTTTATATTATTTTTGGGACTAACCTATTAACTGGAGGCCCAACCCAATTTGCTGTTTTTGTTGCCTATTTTAGTGTTTCGCAGAAAAAGAATATCAAACGGAGTCCAAACAGATTGAAACCTTCGGGAACATGATTTTCGGAACAAACGTGATCCAGAGGACTTGGAGTGGACGTCAAGCAACCAACGAGGAAGCCACGAGGCAGGGGGCGCGCCTACCCCCTGGGCGCGCCCTCCACCCTCGTGGGCCCCTTGTGGATCCACCGACCTACTTCTTCCTTCTATATATACCAACGTACCCCTAAACCATCAGGAGAGGAGCCAAAACCCTATTTCCACTGGCTCAACCTTCTGTACCCGTGAGATCCCATCTTGGGGCCTTTTCCGGCGCTCCGCCGGAGGGGGCATTGATCATGGAGGGCTTCTACATCAACACCCTAGCCTCTCCGATGATGTGTGAGTAGTTTATCTCAGACCTTCGGGTCCATAGTTATTAGCTAGATGGCTTCTTCTCTCTCTTTGGAACTCAATACAAAGTTCTCCTCGATCTTCTTGGAGATCTATTCGATGTAACTCTTTTTGCGGTGTGTTTGTCGAGATCTGATGAATTGTGGGTTTATGATCAAGACTATCAATGAACAATATTTGAATCTTCACTAAATTCTTTTATGTATGATTGGTTATCTTCGCAAGTCTCTTCGAATTATCAGTTTGGTTTGGCCTACTATATTGATCTTTCTTGCAATGGAGAAGTGCTTAGCTTTGGGTTCAATCTTGCGGTGCTCGATCCCTGTGACAGTAGGGGAAACGGCACGTATTGTATTGTTGCCATCGAGGATAAAATGATGCGGTTTATATCATATTGCATGAGTTTATCCCTCTACATCATGTCATCTTGCTTAAAGCGCTACTCCGTTCTTATGAACTTCATACTCTGGATGCATGCTGGATAGCAGTTGATGTGTGGAGTAATAGTAGTAGATGTAGGCAGGAGTCGGTCTACTTGTCATGAACGTGATGCCTATATACATGATTATACCTAGATATTCTCATAACTATGCTCAATTCTATTAATTGCTCGACAGTATTTTGTTCACCCACCGTAATACTTATGCTATCTTGAGCGAAGCCACTAGTGAAACCTATGGCCCCGGGTCTATTTTCCATCATATTAATTTTCCGTCAACAAACTATTTTTATTACCGTTTATTTTGCAATCTTTACTTTTTATCTTTATCATAAAAATACCAAAAATATTATCTTATCATCTTTATCAGATCTCACTTTTGCAAGTGGCCGTGAAGGGATTGACAACCACTTTATCGCGTTGGTTGCAAGGTTCTTATTTGTTTGTGTAGGTGCGTGGGACTTGAGCGTGGTCTCCTACTGGATTGATACCTTGGTTCTCAAAAACTGAGGGAAATACTTACGCTACTTTACTGCATCATGCTTTCCTCTTCAAGGGAAAAACCAACGCAATGCTCAAGAGGTAGCAGGCTTGTGGCCCCCTCATGGGTCTTTTGGCCTCCTCCCCAAGTCTCGTGGGTGTCTTGTTGTCCAAGAAAAATTATTGTAAAGTTTTATTCCGTTTGGTGTTGATTTTTTGTAAAAGTCAAAAACAAGGAAAAAATAGCGACTAGCACTAGGTTAATAGGTTAGTCCCAAAAAATGATTTAAAATAGCATATAAATGCATATAAAACATCAAAGATAGATAATATAATAACATGGAACAATAAAAAATATATATATGTTTGAGACGTATCAAGCCCGAGTGATCGCACTGGCTACATATTGAACAAGAGCGATCGATCCCACTATGTACTGAAACTGATCGATCGATCCCTTCGTTGCTAACTGAACCCGTGTGATTCCTTTGTTGCTAACTGAACCAGACCAATTTCTTCGCTGCTGTGATACGTCCATTTTGCATCATGTTTTCCTACTATTATTTATATTGTTTTATGCTTTATAATACTTTGTGGAGTAATTCTAATGCCTTTTCTCTCATAATATGCTAGGTTTACACAAAGAGGGAGAATACCGGTAGCTGGAATTCTGGACATGAAAATGCTATGTCAGAGATACCTATTCTGCACATCTTCCAATGACCTAACATTTTACGGAGAATTATTTTGGAATATATAATAAATATTGGAGAGAAGAACTACCAGGTGGCCACAAGACGCCAGGGTGCGCCAGACCCTCCAGGCACGCCCTGGTGGGTTGTGGGCACCCTGGCCCACCACCGGTGCCCATCTTCTGGTATATAAGGTCTTTTGACCTCGGAAAAAAATAAGGAGGGGACTTTCGGGACGGAGCGGCGCCGTCTCGAGGCGGAACTTGGGCAGGAGCACTTTTGCCCTCGGGTGGAGTGATTCCGCCGAGGGAACTTCCCTCCCGGAGGGGGAAATGGAAGCCATCGTCATCACCAACAACCCTCTCATCTTTGGGAGGCCAATCTTCATCAACGTCTTCAAAAACACCATCTCGTCTCAAAACCCTAGTTCATCTCTTGTGTTCAATCTTTGTACCGAACCTCAGATTGGTACCTGTGGGTGACTAGTAATGTTGATTACATCTTGTAGTTGATGCTAGATGGTTTATTTGGTGGAAGATTATATGTTCAGATCCATTATGCTATTTAATATCCCTCTGATCTTGAGCATGAATATTATTTGTGAGTAGTTGCCTTTGTCTTGAGGCCACGGGAGAAGTCATGTTGCAAGTAATCATGTGAATTTGATATGTGTTCGATATTTTACTGATATGTATGTTGTGATTCCCTTAGTGGTGTTATGTGAATGTCTACTACATGACACTTCACCATCTTTGGGCCTAAGTGAATGCATTGTGGAGTAGTTATTAGATTACGGGTTGCTAGAGTGACAAAAGCTTAGACCCTAGTTTATGCGCTATTCCGTAAGGGACTGATTTGGATACATACGTTTAATGCTATGGTTAGATTGTTATCTTAATTCTTCTTTCATAGTTGCGGATGCTTGCGAGGGGGTTAATCCTAAGTGGGAGGCTTGTTCAAGTAAGAACAGCACCCAAGCACCGGTCCACCCACATATCAAATTATTAAAGTAGCGAACGCGAATCAAACCAACATGATGAAAGTGACTAGATGAAATTCCCATGTGCCCTCAAGAACGCTTGCTTATTATAAGAGACCGTTCCAGCCTGTCCTTTGCTAAGAAAAGGATTGGGCTACCTTTCTACACTTTATTTACCATTACCGTTACTTTTCCGTTATAAATTACTTTACTATCAAACTACTTGTTACCGACAATTTCGGTGCTTGCAGAAACTACCTTACTGAAAACCGCTTGTCATTTCCTTATGCTCCTCATTGGGTTCGACACTCTTACTTATAAAAAGGACTATGATTGATCCCCTATACTTGTGGGTCATCAAGACTCTTTTCTGGCGCCGTTTCCGGGGAGTGAAGTGCTCTTGGTAAGGAAAATTTACATTGCGTGCTGAAATTTATTGTCAGTTGTTACTAGGGAAAACAATTCGTTGAGGGGTTTGTTTAGGGTATCTTCACCTCGACCGAAAACACAAAGAGTTGCCCCTCAACCTACTGCACCTACTGAAAATATTATTTATGAAATTCCTTCAGGTATGATAGAGAAACTGCTAGCTAATCCTTATGCAGGAGACGGAACGAAGCATCCCGATATGCATTTGATACATGTGGATTGTTTAAGCTTGCAGGTTTACCCGGAGATGAAGTTAAGAAGAAGGGTTTCCCTTTATCTTTGGGGGGGGGAATGCATTGACATGGTATAGGCTATGTGAT
The DNA here is from genome assembly GCA_021605145.1 of Aegilops bicornis. Taxonomy (NCBI): domain Eukaryota; kingdom Viridiplantae; phylum Streptophyta; class Magnoliopsida; order Poales; family Poaceae; genus Aegilops; species Aegilops bicornis. The sequence goes on from CM038675.1 coordinate 305,342,128, forward strand.
GATATTGGATCTTGGAACTGGAATCGATTGAAATTGGAATTTCTCCCAAAAAAATTATCCTATGCATCTAGTTCATCGTGATCGGAATTATATATATAAATTTTGGACTTGCGAACGAGAAAGTATCGATCTAGCTCGGGGGAGGCTTAAGTCAATGTTATATTCATGCCCCAATCATGAGTTCTCAAGAGAAATTATGATTCAGAATTTTTGTGCTCGGCTTTCTCGTAATGATCAATCCATGCTCGATAGTTCTTGTGCTGGTTCTTTTATGAAGAATACTATTGAATTCAGCTGGGATCTTTCAGAAAGAATTAAATGCAACTCTGAAGATTGGGAACTCGACGAAGGTAAAGAGTCAGGTATTACGCTTGAGTTTGATTGTGTTAAATCTTTTAAGAATACCGATGCTTCTCACAAGTTTAGCACTAAATATGAACTTGACTTTGAGATAGTACCCTATTTTTGTGAATCATTTGCTACTCATGTTAATCTCCCTAACGAGAAGTAGTTTAAATATCATCCCCCTTTTAAAGAATAAATTAAAGAACCGGTCATAGTTAAAGATGAAACTATCATTTACAATGTTGATCCAGTAGTTCCTACTGCTTATATTGAAAACCCACCTTTCGCTGTTAGGATAAAGGAACATGCTAAGGTATCAACAGTTGTTCGCAAAAGTAATATTAAAGCACCTAAGCCCTTTGACCAAATCAAAGTAGAACCTAGTGTTGCTATGGTTAAAGATCTGTTGGTCGATAATATTTATGGGCATGTTGTAACATCCCAAATTTTCAATTTGGAATGTTATACATTAGGTCATCATGCATATCATATTTTTCTCGCATTTTCCGATCCTAGAAAATTTCACGCAACTCAAGGACCCTCGGAGAGAGTTGGAAGTTTCATTATTTTCATATTTGGGATTTCTCAAATTTTGGAAATAGGATCATTGGATTTATTTAATTATCTTCATAAAGTTTTTCCTATAAAAATATTTTGAGAGGGAATAATATGACTTTCCCAACATTTAGGAAAAATGAAGATATTATAAATAAATCAAAATTTGGTTTTGGAAGATTTATTTTGCTTAGGCAAAAATGAGCATTTAAAAAAAATATGCATGTTTGCCGTTTTTAAAGTTCATTTTGTTCGACTCATTTTTAGGAGTCGGGGAAAATTTGTTTTATTTAAATCGGAGTTCGTTTGATATTTTTTTTAATTCGTTTTGTTTTTAATTTAAAAAAACGCCGCTTCGGGCCAAGGCCCAGCCCGGCTCCAGCCAGGCCCGGCCCAGCGCCCGCCTCCCTCTCCATGGCTGAGTCCGCCGCCCGCCGCCGCCCGACTCGGCTCGGCCACGACGCCGCCCGCCGTGCCCCTCCCCAAGCCACCGGTGCCCTCCTATTTAACCGCCACCCCCCTCTCCTCACATCGCCCGCCGTCGCCACCCTCGACCCGAGCACGCCGCCTCGCGAAGGTCGCCCGCCGTCGGGAGCACCCGCCGCCTCGTCGCCCCGGAGCCCTCGCCGACCTCGCCGCCCCTCGCCGCCGTCGCCCAACCTGGGAGCCCAGCGAGCCCCGCCGGCGAAGAGCCGCCGGAGGTAGCCGCCGCCCCGATCCGATCCGATCCGGTTTTCCCTAGAAAACCCGGTCCGGTTTTTTTTGAGATGTTCGGTTTTTTTTCAAAAACCTAGATTGGTTTTATTTTTTTTTCGGTTTTCTTATTTAGTGAATGTTCACCGACCCGTTCGTTTCAATGAACGCGTTCGTTGGATTAGTTCTGTTAACGAACGTCCATTATTTAATCCGTTCGTCGTTTTCTTTTAAATCGGATTTAATCCGTTATTTTTCAGATTCGATTTACGATCCGATTTTCAAATCTGTTTTATTTCTTGCTCGTTTATCGGAATCAGGTGATTCAAGCGCCTGGAGTTTCGTAACGAAACCGCCGTTCTGACTAACCTACTTTCACAGAGTTTTGCTACTGTGAGATTTTGACCTAATTTCAGATTCGCTAAACCGAGTCGTTCTCTCTCGAGTTCCGACTTTCGATGCTTTATTTGATTCGATTCTTTTGCAACTGGGTTCTTAAGTTGAACTATCTGGTTAGATCTTTTATTCTAGATTTCCTGTGCATTAGATGAGTACTTATTGTATGCTTGTTGTTTGTCTGCGTTAGATCACTGGAGTGCGCCGCTTGTTACTTGAATCTCTAGGACTCGCGGATCATCGACAAGGCAAGTAACACTTTGATCATACCCTTTCTACTACCCGGTTTTATTGCATTAGATCAAACCCTCAAACACTTGCATGTTTAGGATCTAATTAAATTGTGGGATGGGAAGTAGATTGAGGTAGTACCTATTACTGTTTTGCTTATGAAACCTTGGGAGTTACTTCTCGTTTGCTTGATTATGCCATGCTATGCTAGTAGACGTGGATTGGGTGAGTGAATATCCATGACAGATGTGAGATTGTTAATTAATGGTTTATCTAAGGTGGCAACCTAAACACACATCTGGGTGGATTGAGGCACTGGTTTCTATCAGGACTTTCTGTATTTCTTGGACCGCCACCTGTGCTCTAAGGGATCATAAGATTATTCAAACTGGAAACTTCCGTGTGCAGCCACAAGCCAATTATGGGCTCTGGCGTAGTTGACTAAGTTGTGCGAACTCTTACGGGTAGGCTAGCTGATGTAGGGGATGTAGGTTGGTACGGTCTACCCACATGTAAGGTGCTAGCGCTTACGAAAGACTATGTCTCGGTCATCCGCTTTCTCAAACACCATGTAGTGCGAGAACCAAGCGGAGGCGATCGAGTCTTGTGGGGAAAAGTGCGCAAACCTCTGCAGAGTGTATAAACTGATCATGATTAGCCGTGTCCCGGTTATGGACAAATCTTGAGTATCTAGTACTTGAATATCATGTGAATCTCAACATGTTACTTCTAATAATAAAGTTATTGGGTTTTAATGAGTACTTTTAATTGGGATTGAGGATGCTTGTCAACCATTCTCAATGTTTAACAACCACCATGATAGTTAAATAAAATTATTCCTTTGATGTAGGGAAAAATCAGCTTTATGCAAAAAAATGTAAATCAGAGAGCCTTACCACCAGCCATATATGCATGTAGTATAGGCTTGTTGCTTGATTGATCTCTATGTGTTAAATTGCAAGCTTATTCCATGTGGTGATGCGTTTTCGGGCTGCTACTTTTCATGTTGCAGACTTTTTAGACGTCGAGTAAGGTGTTAGGTCGTGGTTCTATACTCAGTGATGCCGTTGGAGTTGATGGACTCACTCGTTTTCCAAGCCTTCCGCTGTTATTATTAGATGGCCTTAAGCCATATTATTGTATTAAGTTCCCTTGTGGACAACGATGTAATAAGTGTGTGATTGCTACTCTGCTATAAATCCTTGAAATCTTGTGTGGTGTCGGCATTCTTGATCCGAGGATGACATCGAGCACAGAGCGCTAGATCCATTCGGGTCCGGTCGCTCTGAGAGAATGGTATCGAGCACACGCCGACTATAGGACACGACCACTAAGATAAAGCCATAGATCACTATTCTCTTCCCATTTTCTAACTCCTCATCTTTTCTACTCTCTTTAGGATGAAGGACGCGAAGATCAAGTACACCCAACCGGATGAAGGCACACCTTTTGGATTTCACTTGAAGGAAGTTACCAAGTACACGAACATTGGATTACCAAGCTTCACCGGGACTTTCAACGCCACTCTGCTGAAGAGGAGCGCTGGAAGATTCACGCTCACGTTCCAGAAGGACATTCGCCCCAATCACCAAGCCTATAGATAGTGTTTTGATGCACCAACTTGGAGTCCGGGAAAGAGCATGGCAGCTCACATCACCATGGGACGCATTGGAGAAGTTTATCAAGAAGACCTTAAGGACACAATCTACCAGATTTGCGGACGCCGAGGCGACAAATGGGACGTCGTCAAGACCAAGAAGGATAGATCCATTGCCGCATTCATCCAGAGTTAAACCAGCACATTCGACGTCAGGAGAACCAGATGTGCAATGATATGTTGGAGTTGCAGAATGCGAAGGGAAGGATCATCGAGCTTGAAGAAGAACTAAAGACAACTCGCAAGGACTATATGGACGAGATCGTAGCTCTAGCAAGACACAATAACGATCTTAAGTACGAGATTGAAGAACTCAAAAAGAAGTTGGCGCTCAGGAATGAAGACCAGCATGTCGATTGCCCAAGCGACTACATCAACATCGACGACACCGATTCGGATCCAAGTGAACCCTATTTGAAGACGAAGCTGGAGCGGACATTATGGAGTCTTCCACCGGTTCAAATTAGTAGAAGTCCCCACATATTAGTAGTATTCCTCCATGTAAACATTATAGTACACGCACTTTTGCGATAGTTAGATCGTTGTAAGCCTTTGTTTGATTGAATGAAGTGATTTTGTGTGTATTTGCTCATGTGCATTTGGGTAGTGATTCCCCTTAGACCTCATTCTATTCTAAAATCTCATCTTTTCTAAACCCATCAGATGCCTCCGAGACGCGACCCCGGATTCGTTTTCCCGCCAGAGATCACCCAACTGATCCAGCAGCAGAATACCATGATTCAAACATTGGTGCAGAACCAGGGCAATAACAACAACAACAACAACAACAACAACAACAACAACAACAACAACAACAACAACCCACCGCCACCACCACCTGCGGATCATCTGACTCGTTTCCTTAGACTAAACCCGCCGGTGTATTCCAGTAGCACCGAGCCAATTGTAGCAGATGACCGGCTCCGCAAGATAGGAAGGGAGCTGACCACTGCAGGATGCACGGATGGAGAAAGAGTGAAGTTTGGAGCACATCAGCTTGAAGGACCCGCAAAGAAGACATGGTGGGAGAATTTCACAGCCACTTACCACAGAGACACCGTCACATGGGATCAATTTCAGCAAGCTTTTCAGACCGCCCATGTTTCAAAGAGGAGCTATGGCCATGAAGAAGCGTGAGTTTCGCAATTTACGCCAAGGAGGAAGAATTTGTTGGCAAGATCGTGGATGACTTTAGTAAACAGCACGTTATGCCCCAGATGACGTTGCTACGGATGCGACTAAGCGGGAGAAGTTTCTAGAAGGACTGAATGATGAGTTCAGCATGCCGTTGATGGTAGCCGCTTCAATAACTACCAGGAGTTAGTAGACCGAGCCCTCATGATTGAAGGAAAGCAAGAAGAATTGAGAACTGCAAGCGGAAGTATGGGCAAGGGAAGTATAACTCGGAGCTCGTGAAACCTCGTTATACCCCTAAATCAGGAATTCGGGCCAAAGATACCCATGGAGGAGGTAATTCGCACAACCATAATGGCACCAAGAATGGGAACGGGAATGGAGGAAGCAACGGATGTAATCGCACCAACCCGTCAACACCATCCAAAGTAGACCTGAGTCACATTACTTGTTTTAAGTGCCGCAAGATCGGGCATTATGCCAATGATCGCCCGGAAGGCGAGAATGGAAATGGCAATGGAAGCTCGGAAAGAAGCCCAACCCTTTCAATAGAGGACGTGTGAACCACATTGAAGTGGAGGAGGTTGAAGATCACCGATGCACGATGTCGGTAAGTTTTGGTTAAGTCATTTCTGCGGTTGTTCTTTTCGATCTTTGGTGCATCGCATTCATATATATCAAGGGGATTTGTGGATAAGTACAAGTTACCAACCCAAGCCCTTAGGTCACCCATGCTAGTAACCTCACCCGGAGCAAGAGTACATGGCTAGTAAATGGTGTGATCGACTGCCATTAAGGATTGGACACTATGTTTTCCCCTCGGACCTAATAGTTCTGGAATCCCAAGGATTGGATGTGATATTAGGTATGGATTGGTTATCAAGGTATGGAGGAAACATTGATTGCTCCTCTAGATCAATTTTGCTCACCACACCTGAAGGAAGAAGGATTAAGTATGTATCACGGCACGAGCCGAGGAGAGCGCAAGTTAATTACTTATCAGGAGTGGTATAGGAAAAAGTACCAGTGGTGAAGGATTTTCCTGATGTATTTCCGGAAGAGTTGCCAGGAATGCCACCGGATAGAGACATTGAGTTTTTGATCGAGCTTTTGCCAGGAACAGGCCCGATATCGAAGCGACCATATAGGATGCCAAAGACAGGATTTGGCGGAAATCAAGAAGCTGATTAAGGAACTATTGGATAAAGGTTTTATACGCCCAAGTTCTTCACCTTGGGGATCACCCGTTTGCTAGTGGAGAAGAAGGATGGATCGTTAAGAATGGTTGTTGATTATCGTGGATTGAATGAAGTAACAATCAAGAACAAGTACCCACTACCTATGATAAATGATCTGTTTGATCGCTTGCAAGGAGCCAAGGTGTTTTCCAAGATCGACTTGCGATCGTGGTACCATCGATTGAAGATTCGGGAGCAGGACATACCCAAGACAACATTTACCACGAGATATGGATTGTACGAGTATACCGTTATGTCATTTGGGTGACTAACGCACCAGCCTATTTCATGAACACGATGAACAAAGTGTTTATGGAGTTTTTTTGGATAAGTTCGTCGTGGTGTTCATTGATGACATTTTGATTTTCTCGAAGAATGAAGAGGAACACAAGGAACATTTGCGATTGGTTTTGGAGAAACTGAGGGAACACCAGTTGTATGCCAAGTTCGGCAAATGTGAGTTTTGGTTAAAGGAAGTTGGATTTCTCGGACATGTTATATCCGGAGAAGGGATAGCAGTTGACCCCACAAAAGTTGAGACCGTAACCAAATGGGAAGCACCAACAACAGTTGGAGAGATTCGGAGTTTCCTTGGACTCGCAGGATACTACCGAAGGTTCATTGAGAATTTCTCAAGGATTGCCAAGCCTATGACAGAATTGTTGAAGAAGGAAAACAAGTTCATATGGACCGAGGATTTGTGAGGCAAGTTTTCAGGAGTTGAAGAAAAGATTGGTTACCTCACGGTTTTGATATTGCGGATCGGACTAAGGATTATGAGGTGTATTGTGACGCTTCACGCCGAGGACTTGGAGCAGTACTTATGCGAGGAAGGAAGAGTTGTTTCGTATGCTTCACGACAACTTAAGCCCCATGAGTTGAATTATGCCACTCATGATTTGGAGTTAGCAGCCGTTGTGCATGCCCTGAAGACGTGGAGACATTTTCTCATTGGAAATCATTGTGAAGTATATACGGATCACAAGAGTTTGAAGTACATCTTCACACGTATGAATTGAATCTCAGACAAAGGAGATGGTTAGAGCTTATCAAGGATTATGACATGAGATTGCATTATCACCGGGAAGGCTAATGTCGTAGCAGACGCATTGAGCCGTAAGAGCCACGTCAATACCCTAATGATGGGAGGAATACCCAATGAGTTAGCCGAGGACCTTCGAGAGCTATGTTTGGAAATAGTTCCGAGAGGCTATGTAGCAGCATTGGAGATTGATCCAACGCTAATGGACAAAATCGAGAGAAGCCCAAAAGGCGAGATAAGGAAGTTGCCTCTATAAAGGAGAAAATGAGCAAAGGAAAAGCTAAAGGATTCCGTGAGGATGAGCACGATACCCTATGGTTTGAAGACCGTGTTTATGTGCCCAATGACCCGTAGATCGGGAAGTTGATTTTACAAGAAGCCCATGATTCACCCTATTCGATTCACCCAGGAAATACCAAGATGTATTTGGATTTGAAGAACACTTTACGGTGGACCGGAATGAAGAAGGATATTATGGAGTATGTAGCAGTTTGCGATGTATGTCGGAAAGTAAAGGCGTAACATCGAAGCCAGCAGGATTGTTACAACCATTGCCGATACCGAATGGAAGTGGGATAAACTAGGCATGGATTTTATCACAGATTGCCAAAGACTCGCTCAGGATATGACTCGATTTGGGTTATAGTCGACCGCTTAACAAAGGTAGCCCATTTTATTCCGGTCCAAGACCACCTATAGCGATTGCTAAGTTGGCAAAGATATACATGACCAGAATTGTGTGCTTACACGGAGTTCCGAGGAGCATCAGACGATAGAGGAACCCAGTTTACCTCGAAATTTTGGAACCAGTTGCACGAAACATTGGGAACCCGATTGGAATTGATACAGCTTTCCACCCACAGACCGATGGATGACCGAGAGAATCAATCAGATTTTGGAGGACATCTTTGAGAGCTTGTGCACTAGATTATGGATCTAGCTGGGGCGATAATTTGCCGTATGCAGAATTTTCCTACAACAACAGTTACCAAACCAGCTTGAAGATGGCACCTTTCGAGGCTTTGTATGGAAGAAGGTGCAGGACACCGTTGTTATGGGACTAAACCGGAGATCGCCGATTGTTTGGACCAGATTTGATTAAGGAGTCCGAACAGAAAGTTAAGTTGATTCGAGATGTGCTCAAGGTAGCCCAGTCCTGCATAAAAGAGCTATGCCGATTCAAAGCGCAAAGCGATTGAGTATGAAGTTGGAGACAGTATATCTCGAGTATCCCCGCTTGAGGAGTTAAGCGTTTTGGAGTTAAAGGAAAGTTAGCACCACGTTTCGTTGGACCGTATAAGATTTTGCAACGCATGGGAGAAGTTGCTTATAAGTTGGAATTACCGAAGGACTGTCGAGGAGTTCATGATGTATTCCGTGTTTCTCGATTGAAGAAATGTCACCCCGAGATAGCAGAGGTACCGTTAAGAGACACGGTGCCACCGGAAGCAATTCAGTTGAAGGATGATTTGACATATGAGGAAAAACCGATTAAGATCCTCGATTATGCCAAAGAGTTACCCGCAAAGAAGGTTATCAAGTTTTGCAAAGATCGGTGGAGCCACCACACTTTGAGGATGAAGCCACCGGGAAAGAGAGGAAGTTTTGCTCAAGGACCACCTCACCTATTTTCTAGCCAACCCGAATCTCGAGGGCTTAGATTCATCTTAAGAGGTAGGTTTGTAACATCCCAAATTTTCAATTTGGAATGTTATACATTAGGTCATCATGCATATCATATTTTTCTCGCATTTTCCGATCCTAGAAAATTTCACGCAACTCAAGGACCCTCGGAGAGAGTTGGAAGTTTCATTATTTTCATATTTGGGATTTCTCAAATTTTGGAAATAGGATCATTGGATTTATTTAATTATCTTCATAAAGTTTTTCCTATAAAAATATTTTGAGAGGGAATAATATGACTTTCCCAACATTTAGGAAAAATGAAGATATTATAAATAAATCAAAATTTGGTTTTGGAAGATTTATTTTGCTTAGGCAAAAATGAGCATTTTAAAAAAATATATGCATGTTTGCCGTTTTTAAAGTTCATTTTGTTCGACTCATTTTTAGGAGTCGGGGAAATTTTGTTTTATTTAAATCGGAGTTCGTTTGATATTTTTTTAATTCGTTTTGTTTTCAATTTAGAAAAAAACGCGCCCCCACAGGCCAAGGCCAGCCCGGCCCAGCCAGCCAGGCCCTTGACGCCCGCCTCCCTCTCCCATGAGTCCCGCCGCCCGCCGCTTGACTCGGCTCGGCCACGCAGCCGCCGTGCCCCCTCCCCCAAGCCACCCGGTGCCCCCTCCTATTTAACCGCCACCCCCTCTCTCCTCACATCGCCCGCCATCGCCGCCGCCCTCGGCAGCCGCCGCCGCCTAAAGGTCACCGCCCGTCGCCGGAGCACCCTGCCGCCCTCGTCGCCCCGGAGCCTCGCCGACCTCGCCGCCCCTACGCCGCCGTCGCCCGACCCATGAGCCCGAGCCGTGAAGCCGCCGGAGGTAGCCGCCGCCCGATCCGATCCGATCCGGTTTTCCCTAGAAAACCGGTCCGATTTTTGAGATGTTCGGTTTTTTTCAAAAACCTAGATTGGTTTTATTTTTTTCGGTTTTCTTATTTAGTGAATGTTCACCGACCCGTTCGTTTCAATGAACGCATTCATTGATTAGTTCTGTTAATCTAACGTCCGTTATTTAATCCGTTAAATCGTTTTCTTTTAAATCGGATTTAATCCGTTATTTTTGATTCGATTTACGATCCGATTTTCAAATCTGTTTTATTTCTTGCTCGTTTATCGGAATCAGGTGATTCAAGCGCCTGGAGTTTCGTAACGAAACCGCCGTTCCGACTAACCTACTTTCACAGAGTTTTGCTACTGTGAGATTTTGACCTAATTTCAGATTCGCTAAACCGAGTCGTTCTCTCTCGAGTTCCGACTTTCGATGCTTTATTTGATTCGATTCTTTTGCAAACTGTGGTTCTTAAGTTGAACTATCTGGTTAGATCTTTTATTCGAGATTTCCTGTGCATTAGATGAGTACTTATTGTATGCTTGTTGTTTGTCTGCGTTAGATCACCGGAGTGCGCCGCTTGTTACTTCGAATCTCTAGGACTCGCGGATCATCAGCAAGGCAAGTAACACTTTGATCATACCCTTTCTACTACCCAGTTTTATTGCATTAGATCAAACCCTCAAACACTTGCATGTTTAGGATCTAATTAAATTGTGGGATGGGAAGTAGATTGAGGTAGTACCTATTACCTGTTTTGCTTATGAAACCTTGGGAGTTACTTCTACGTTTGCTTGATTATGCCATGCTATGCTAGTAGACGTGGATTGGGTGAGTGAATATCCATGACAGATGTGAGATTGTTAATTAATGGTTTATCTAAGGTGGCAACCTAAACACACATCTGGGTGGATTGAGGCACCTGGTTTCTATCAGGACTTGCTCGTATTTCTTGGACCGCCACCCAGGCTCTAAGGGATCATAAGATTATTCAAACTGGAAACTTCCGTGTGCAGCCACAAGCCAATTATGGGCTCTGGCGTAGTTGACTAAGTTGTGCGAACTCTTACGGGTAGGCTAGCTGATGTAGGGGATGTAGGTTGGTACGGTCTACCCACATGTAAGGTGCTAGCGCTTACGAAAGACTATGTCTCGGTCATCCGCTTCTCAAACACCATGTAGTCACGAGAACCAAGCGGAGGCGATCGAGTCTTGTGGGGAAAAGTGCCAAACCTCTGCAGAGTGTATAAACTGATCATGATTAGCCGTGTCCCCGGTTATGGACAAATCTTGAGTATCTAGTACTTGAATATCATGTGAATCTCAACATGTTACTTCTAATAATAAAGTTATTGGGTTTTAATGAGTACTTTTTAATTGGGATTGAGGATGCTGTCAACCATTCTCAATGTTTAACAACCACCATGATAGTTAAATAAAATTATTCCTTTGATGTAGGGAAAAATCAGCTTTATGCAAAAAAAATGTAACCGTAGAGCCTTACCACCAGCCATATATGCATGTAGTATAGGCTTGTTGCTTCATTGTTCTCTATGTGTTACATTGCCAAAGATATTCCATGTGTCGACCCGTTTTCGGGCTGCAACTTTTCATGTTGCGAGACTTTTGAACGACGAGTAAGGTGTTAGGTCGTGGTTCTATACTCGGTGATGCCGTTGGAGTTGATGGACTCACTCGTTTTCCAAGCCTACATTGTTATTATTAGATGGCCTTAAGCCATATTATTGTATTAAGTTCCCTTGTGGACAACGATGTAATAAGTGTGTGATTGCTACTCGCTATAAATCCTTGAAATCTTGTGTGGTGTCAGCATTACTGATCCAGGGATGACACTGAGCACAGAGCGCTAGATCCATTCGGGTCTGGTCGCTACACATGTTATTTATTTCTATGATGAAGTAGCTAGAATTGCCAAACCTGATGAAAAAGATAAACATAGACCTGTCGTTGGCATGCCTGTTGTTTCAGTTAAAATAGGAGATCATTTCTATCATGGTTTATGTGATTTGGGTGCTAGTGTGAGTGTTATCCCTTTTACTTTATACCAAGAAATTATGAATGATATAACACCCGCTGAAATAGAAGACACAGATGTTACTATTAAACTTGCTAATAGAGATACCATCACACCACTTGGGATTGTTAGATATGTTGAAGTCTTGTGTGGGAAAATAAAATACCCTACTGATTTTCTAGCTCTTGGACCCCCACAAGATGACTTTTGTCCCATAATTTTTGGCAGACCTTTCTTGAACACTATCAATGCTAAGATAGATTGTGAGAAAGAAACTGTTAGTGTTAGTTTTGGTGATGTGTATGATGAGTTTAATTTCTCTAAGTTTCATAGACAACCTCATGATAAAGAATCACCTAGTAAAGATGAAATAATTGGTCTTGCTTCTATTGTCGTACCTCCTACTCACCCTTTAGAACAATATTTGCTAGATCATGAGAATGATATGCACTTGGATGAAAGAAATGAAATAGATAAAATATTATTTGTACAACAACCTATCCTTAAACACAATTTGCCTATAGAAACTCTAGGAGGTCATCCTCCACCTAAAATTGATCATGTGTTTGCATTAAAGCAATTGCCATACACTTTGAAGTATGCTTATCTTGATGAGAAAAAGATATATCCTATCATTATTAGTGCTAACCTTTCAGAACACGAAGAAGAGAGACTATTAAAAATTCTGAGGAAGCATCGTGCTGCTATTGGATATACTCTTGATGATCTTAAGGGCATTAGTCCCACTCTGTGTCAGCAAAAGATTAATATGGAACCCGATGCTAAACCCGTTGTTGATCACCAATAACTATTGAATCCTAAGATGAAAGAAGTGGTAAGAACTGAAATACTAAAGCTTCTGGAAGCAGGTATAATCTATCCCATAGCTGATAGTAGATGGGTAAGTCATGTTCATTGTGTACCTAAGAAAGGAGGTATTACTGTTGTTTCTAACGATAAAAATGGACTTATCCCATAAAGAATTGTTTCTGGCTATAGAATGGTAATTGATTTTAGGAAATTAAATAAAGTCACTAGAAAAGATCATTACCCTCTACCTTTTATTGATCAAATGTTAGAAAGACTATCTAAGCACACACACTTATGCTTTCTTGATGGATATTTTGGTTTCTCTCAAATACTTGTTTCACAACCTAATCAAGAGAAAACCACTTTCACTTGCCCTTTTGGAACTTATGCTTATAGACATATGCCCTTTGGTTATGTAATGCACCTGCTAATTTTCAAAGATGTGTGACTGCTATATTCTCTGATTTTTGTGAAAAGATTGTTGAGGTTTTCTTGGATGATTTTTCCGTTTACGGAACTTCTTTTGATGATTGCTTAAGCAAGCTTGATCAAGTTTTGTAGAGATGTGAACAAATTAATCTTGTCTTGAGTTGGGAGAAGTGCCACTTTATGTTTAATGAAGGCATTGTCTTGGGGCATAAAATTTCTGAACGAGGTACTGAGGTGGATAAAGCTAAAGTTGATGCAATTGAGAAAATGCCATGTCCTAAAGATATTAAAGGTATTCGTAGTTTCCTCGGTCATGCCAGTTTCTATATGAGGTTCATTAAAGACTTCTCTAAAATTTCTAGGCCTCTTACAAATATTTTACAAAAGGATGTTGCATTTTTTTATGATAATTGTGTAGAAGCCTTTGAAACACTTAAGAAAGCCTTAACTTCTGCAACTATTGTTCAACCACCTGATTGGAACTTGCATTTTTAAATTATGTGTGATGCTAGTGGTTAAGCAGTTGCTGTTGTTCTAGGACAAAGAGTTGATAAGAAATTAAATGTTACCCATTATGCTAGCCAAACTCTAGACAGTGCCCAAAGAAAGTATGCTACTACTGAGAAATAATTTTTAGCAGTTGTGTTTGCTTGTGATAAATTCAGATCTTACATGGTTGATTCCAAAGTAATTGTTCACACCGATCATGCTGCTAGTAAATATCTTATTGAAAAGAAAGATGCTAAACCTAGACTCATTAGGTGGGTTCTATTTCTACAAGAATGTGACTTGCATATCACTGATAGGAAAGGAGCTGAGAACCCGTGGTGATAACTTGTCTAGGTTAGAAAATATTCTTGATGACCCACTACCTATTGATGATAGTTTTCCTGATGAACAACTAGCTATAATAAATGCTACTTATAATACTCCTTGGTATGCTGACTATGCTAATTATATCGTTGCTAAATTTATACCACCTAGTTTCACATACCAACAAAAGAAAAAATTCTTCTATGACTTAAGACATTACTTTTGGGATGACCCACATCTTTACAAAGAGGGAGTAGATGGTATTATTAGATGATGTGTACCTGAGCATGAATAGGAAAAAATACTACGAAAGTGTCACTCCGAAGCCTACGGAGGACATCATGTAGAAGATAGAACTGCCCATAAGGTATTACAATCTGGTTTTTATTGGCCTACTCTTTTCAATGATGCCCGTAAGTTTGTCTTGTATCGTGATGAATGTCAAAGGATTGGTAATATCAGTAAGCGTGAGGAAACGCCTATGAATTATTCACTTGTTGTTGAACCTTTTGATGTTCAGGGCATTGATTATATGGGACCTTTTCCTTCCTCTAATGGGTATACACATATTTTGGTTGCTGTTTATTATGTCACTAAGTGGGTAGAAGCTATTGCAACTAGCAGTGCTGATCATAAAACCTCCATTAAAATACTTAAATAAGTTATTTTCCCAAGGTTTGCAGTCCCTAGATCTTGAATGACTAATGGTGGTTCACACTTTATTCATGGTGCTTCTCGAAAATGTAACATCCCAAATTTTCAATTTGGAATGTTATACATTAGATCATCATTGCATATCATATTTTATTTGATTTTGGTTTTGATCCTAGAAATTTTACGCAACTCAAGGACCCACGGAGAGAGTTGGGGATTTCGTTATTTTCATATTTGAGTTTTCTCAAATTTTGAGAATAGGATCATTTGATTTTAATTATTTTATCTTCAATTATTTCTATTATAAAAATACGAGAGAGGAAATAAAATGACTTTCCCAAAATAAAGAAATATTGAGGATTTAATAATAAAATCAAATAAGATTTTATTTCGGAGTTTTTCGCTATTTTATTTGAATTTAGGAAAAATGTGCATTTTTCCAAATCGCATTTAGGCCCCAAATAAATGTTCACCTTGTCTGGCTTGATTTTAGAAGTCGGGAAAAATTTATTTCGGGATTTTTGGAGTCCGTCTAGTATTTCTTTTGTTTGTTTTTCTGCGCGTAATTATTAAAAAAACGAAACCGACTCTGGGCCGTGTTCGGCCAGGACTCCGCCTGGCCGGGCCTTTAAATAAGGCGCTTGAGCCCGTCGACTGTCACCACCGCGCCCACCAAACCCTAACCCTAGCCCGCCCGCCCGATCCATCACGCTTGCGCCCGCCTCGAGCCGCCGCCCGAGCCGCAGCCCGCCCGCCGCCACGCCGGAGGTAGCCGCTGCCCGCCGCCGGTTTTTCCTAGAAAACCGTTCGGTTTTCGCTGGTTTTCGTTCGGTTTTTTTTCAGTTTCCTTTTTTTTTAGATTGGTTTTTTTCGGTTTAGGTTAAATAGCGAGCGTTCGCTCGTTTGTTCGTTTTAACGAACGAGTTCATCGTTTAGATCCAGATAACGAATGTTCGTTCGTTAATCTGTTCGTCGTTTTTCTTTTCTCGGATTTTTCCGCGATTATTTCTGATCGCGATTTCTGATCCGATTTTCGTTTTAGTATAACTTTTCGCTTGTTTATTGGAATCAGGTGATTCAAGCGCCTGGAGTTTCATCCCGAAACCCTCTTTACGTTTAACCAACTTAAACAAGTTTTTGCTTCTTTCAAATTTTACTTAGGTCCAGATTAGTAAATGAAGTTTGTTTTTTTCGCTGTTTGATTTTCGTTGCTTCGTTTGATTTGTTTCTTTTTGCAAACCGGAGTTCTTAAGTTGAACTTTCTGGTTACCTTTCTTTTTTGAGTTTTACCTGTGCATTAGATGAGTACTTATTGTATGCTTGTTTGTTTATTTGCGATAGAGTACGAGTGCGCCACTTTGTTACTTCGAATCTATAGGTTTCGCGGATCATCAGCAAGGCAAGTAACACTTTGATCATACCTCTTTACTACCCAGTTTTACTGCATTAGATCAATCCTCAAACATTGCATGATTAGGATCTAATTAAATTGTGGGATGGGAAGTAGTTGACGTAGTACCTATTACCTGTTTCATTATCAAACCTTTGGGAGTTACTTCTACGTTTGCTTATTATGCCATGCTATGCTAGTAGACGTGGATTGGGTGAGTGATATCCATGACAGATGTGAGATTGTTAATTAATGGTTTATTTAAGGTGGCAACTTAAACACACATCTGGGTGGATTGAGGTACTGGGTATTCCAGATTGCTGTTGTTTTTCTTTATGGACCGCCACCCAGGCTCAAAGGTATCATGAGATTATTCATACTAGAAACTTCCGTGTGCAGCCACAAGCTACTATGGGCTCTAGCATAGTTGACTAAGTCGTGCGAACTCTTATAGTGGTAGACTAGATATAGGGGAAAGTAGGTGTAACGGTCTACCCGATCGTAAGGTGCTAGCGCTTCTGAAAAACTATGTCTCGGTCATCCGTTTCTCAAACACCACGTAGTGCGAGAATCCTAACGGAGGAGATCGAGTCTTGTGGGGAAAAGTGCACAAACCTCTGCAGAGTGTATAAACTAATCATGGTTAGCCGTGTCCCCGGTTATGGATGTTTTGAGTATCTAGTATTCGGATTATCATGTGAATCTCATCATGTTACTTTAATTAATTTGGTTGGGTTTTAATGATGATGTTTAATTGGGATTGAGGATGTTGTCAACCATTCTCAATGTTTAACAACCGCCATGGTAGTTAAATAAAATTTATTCCTTTGCAGTAGGGAAACATTGGCTTTACGCAAAAATGTAACCATAGAGCTTTCCACCAGCCATATATGCATGTAATATAGCCTATTTCTGTTCATTACTCTCTATGCGTTACATTGCCAGCATATTCCATGTGCTGACCCATTTTCGGGCTGTAGCGTTCATGTTGCAGACTTTTAGAATGACAGTAAGGTGCCTTTAGGTCGTGGTTCTATACTCAGTGATGCCGTTGGAGTTGATGGACTCGCTAATCTTCCAAGTCTTCCGCTGTTATCGTTACTAGATGGCCTTAAGCCATATTTATTGTAATAAGTTCTCTTTTGAGACATTCGATGTAATAAGTGTGTGATTGCTACTCTGTTATAAATCCTTCAAGTACTGTGCGTGTCAGCATTACTGATCTAGGGATGACACTGATGCACAGAGATCAGACTGTTTGAGGTCTGGTCGCTACAGAAAAATGCTTGCTAAATATGAAGTTAACCATAGAATTGCATCACCCTATGATCCTCAATCTAGTGGTCAAGTTGTACTTAGTAATAGATAAATAAAATTAATGTTACAAAAAAATGTCAATAGGTCCCGGAAGAATTGGTAGATGCACTTTCGGCCTATAGAACAACTTATAAAACTCCTATGGGTATTGAGGGAGTTCCGGACTAGGGGGTGTCCGGATAGCCGAACTATCATCATCGGCCGGACTCCAAGACTATGAAGATACAAGATTGAAGACTTCGTCCCGTGTCCGGATGGGACTTTCCTTGGCGTGGAAGGCAAGCTTGGCGATACGGATATGTAGATCTCCTACCATTGTAACCGACTCCGTGTAACCCTAACCCTATCCGGTGTCTATATAAACCGGAGGGTTTTAGTCCGTAGGACGAACAACAATCATACCATAGGCTAGCTTCTAGGGTTTAGCCTCCTTGATCTCGTGGTAGATCCACTCTTGTAACACACATTATCAATATTAATCTAGCAGGACGTAGGGTTTTACCTCCATCAAGAGGGCCCGAACCTGGGTAAAACATCGTGTCCCTTGTCTCCTGTTACCATCCGCCTAGACGCACAGTTCGGGACCCCCTAGCCGAGATCCGCCGGTTTTGACACCGACATTGGTGCTTTCATTGAGAGTTCCTCTGTGACGTCGCCGATAGGCCCGATGGCTCCTCCGATCATCAACAACTTCGCGGTCCAGGGTGAGACTTTTCTCCTGGACAGATCTTTGTGTTCGGCGGCTTTGCCTTTGCCGGGCCAATTAAGCAGCCATCTGGAGCAG
Source organism: Aegilops bicornis (assembly GCA_021605145.1). Lineage (NCBI taxonomy): Eukaryota > Viridiplantae > Streptophyta > Magnoliopsida > Poales > Poaceae > Aegilops > Aegilops bicornis. Next base: position 305,360,158 of record CM038675.1, read on the forward strand.
ATCGAAAGCTCGCCCACAGGCCATCAGGTCAGATTTGGAAGTTTAAACTATACGGCCGATATCCGCGGAGACTTGATCTTCGACGGATTCGAGCCGCATCCAAGCATGCCGCACTATCTCGATGGGCATGATCTAGCTCTGCAGCCGAACAGTGTCCTGGAGGCCGCACCAGTATCCGCTCCGGCCCTTAATCCGGAGCCGGATTCCCCGACCGAGGACGATTGGTTGCAACACCGCCTCGGGGGCTACAATCTCTACGACGATCGAGCCGAACTCCATCCCTGTCCTTTGCAAAGACTCCAGGGCGTCGGACTCCTCTCCGGACTCCGAGCCCTCCGCCTTGCCGATCGAATCTGATTGGGCGCCCGTTATGGAGTTCACGACGCGGACATCTTTTCAGACTCGCCCTTTGGCGACATCCTGAATTCACTAAAGTCTCTCTCTTTGTCCGGAGAGCCCTGGCCGGATTACGGTCAGGAAGGTTGGGATGCGGACGACGAAGAAATTCAACGCCTACCCACCACCCACTTGGTAGCCAATCGCCGACGATCTAACCGACATGCTAGACTACGACTCCAAGACATCGACGGTATGGACGACGATGCCGGAGACGACCAAGACCCAGCGCCTACAGGGCACTGGAAGGCCACCTCGTCATATGACATATATATGGTGGACATCCCAAAAGATGGGAACAACGATGGAACAACGGAGGATGACCCCTCCAAGAAGCAGCCCAAGCGTCGGCGTCAGCGGCGCCGCTCTAAATCCCGCCACAGCAAGAATGAAGATTCCGGCACCAGAGATAACAATACACGGACAACGCCGAAGACAATCCACTCCGGCCAAGATCCATCGGGGAGGATGAAGACGCCTTGACCCTCACGAGAGAGCGGCAGAAGAAGAGGTAGAGGATTATATGCCTCCCTCCAAAGACGAAGCAAGCCTCGACGACAATGAATTCGTGCACAGGAATCCCGTCGAACAAGAGGCGTTTTAGACGCAGGCTTATGGCCACGGCGAACAGCCTAAAGAAAAAGCAGCAACAGCTTAGAGCTGATCAGGATCTGCTAGCCGGCAGATGGACCGAAGTCCTCGCGTCAAGAGCATGAGCTCGAGCGCCCTCAAAAGCTACCCTAAACGCAAGCTGCTCCCCGATTAGAGGAGGAGGCTTACGAACCCGCATCACCAGGAGACAATACGGTGACCGACCACCCCGTGGCGCGCTGACAGAGGCCTCTAGGCCCTTCACTAGAACCGTACCCCGGCATCGCTCAAAAAGCACACGGCCAAAGGGGAACGCTCCGGACCTGCGAGATATATTGGAGGACAAGGCAAGACAGTCAAGATCGATCTATGGATAACGTGGGCGCCCCACGGTACGTGATGACAACCGTCGCGCCGGACACAGTAAGTCCGGCCGGGCCGAACAAAACAGACCAAGCTCTTCTGAGCTCCGTCGTGATATCGCCCGACTGTAGGCGCCAGACACCCACTATGCTTCACAGGCGAAGTAATGGATCATCAAATCCCGAAGGGTTTAAACCCGTCAATATTGAATCCTATGACGGCACAATGACCCCGCGGTTTGGATCAAGACTATCTCCTTCACATCCACATGGCTGCGGTGACGATCTTCACGCCATCAAATACCTCCCCCTCAAGCTTAAAGGACCAGCCCGGCATTGGCTCAACAGCTTGCCAGCAGAGTCAATTGGGAGCTGGGAGGACCTGGAAGCCGCATTCCAGGGCACTTATGTGCGACCACCAGACGCCGATGACCTAAGCCACATAATTCAGCAGCCAAACGAATCGGCAAGACAATTCTGGACACGGTTCTTAACCAAGAAAAACCAAATCGTCGACTGTCCGGATGCGGAGGCCCTCGCGCCTTCAAGCATAACATCCATGACGAGTGGCTTTCCGGCACCTAGGACAGGAAAAGCCAAATCCATGGCAGCCCTCACATCACTCATGACCCGCTTCTGCGGGTGAGGACAGGTAGCTAGCACGCAGCAACAACCTCGGCAAAAATTCTGGCAGTCCGGACTTCAAGGACCAAAACGGCAGGCAGCGTCGTAACAAAACAAATGCCGCACTAACGGCGACAATATTGAGGATACGGCGGTCAATGCCGGATTCAAAGGCTCTAAACCGGTCAGCGGAAAAAGCCATTCAAACGAACTACTCCGGGTCCGTCCGGTTTGGACCGAATACTCGACCGCTCGTGCCAGATACACGGCACCCCCGAAAAGCCAGCTAACCACACCAACAGGGACTGTTGGGTATTCAAGCAGGCAGGCAAGTTAATTGCCGAAAACAATGACAAGGGGCTGCATAGCGATGACGAGGACGAGACCCAACCGCTGAACAATAGAGGACAGAAGGGTTTCCCCCCACAGGTGCGGACGGTGAACATGATATACGCAACGCACATACCCAAAAGGGAGCGGAAGCGTGCACTCAGGGATGTCTACGCGATGGAGCCAGTTGCCCCGAAGTTCAATCCATGGTCCTCTTGCCCGATCACTTTTGACCGAAGGGACCACCCCACCAGCATCCGCCACGGCGGATTCGCCGTGACCGTCCTAGACCCAATCGTCGATGGATTTCACCTAACGAGTCACGATGGACGGCGACAAAGAAACTGAACCTGCTTTACCAAAGATACAAGGCGCAAAATGGGCATAGACCCTCAAGGATTAAACCTACCAACCACGACCTTTAAAGGCGTCATACCAGGTGTAGAAGCCAATTGTACAGGCTCAATTACACTTTGGAAGTGGTCTTGGATCCCGGATAACTTCCGGCGAGGAGTTAATCTTTGACATAGTCCCGTTCCGCAGCGGCTATCATGCCTTGCTCGGAAGTACCGCGCTTGCAAAGTTCAACGCGGTGCCGCACTACGCATACCTCAAGCTCAAGATGCCAGGCCCTCGAGGAGTCATTACGGTCAACGGAAACACTGAACGTTCCCTCCGCACGGAGGAACATACAGCGGCTCTCGCGGCAGAAGTGCAATGCAGCCTCTTAAGGCAATTATCAAATCCGGCCGTTAAGCGGCCGGACACAGCCAAGCGCGCCCGGAGTAACTTACAACAAGACCACCTGGCACGTTCCGAGCACGCGTAGCAGTGCGGCCCCAACCCCAGCTCCTGCGAAACGTCAAAGCAGGTCCTTCGCATACACCATTACGCTCTGAAAACTCCTTGGGCATGGGGTGGTGGGATCGACCACAATACACCCAGACTGCGGCTCAACCACACAAGGGGCTCTCAAGTGTGTCGTTCCTTTTTCTTTTATTTTTACCTTTTACTTTTTAAACACAGGACTCCATTTGTCAGAAGCCCTGTCCGGCAGCAGACCTGCCGAACTAACGATGCAACAGCCAGGGAAGGATAAAGGCTACAACGAATATACAGGTGGTCTCCATTACGAGCATTTTCATACACCAATCTGCAGCCTACCCCTGGAAGGGGACATGTTTAACAGTCTCCTACCTTGCTTATCGCACTATTTGTATCGTTCTGCATTCGTAGCAGCACTTATTAAATAAAACAATGCAGCACCTTTTTGCTTATAATTGCATTTCTTTTTCATACATATGTTCATTCACGACATGTTGCATCCGTACACTTTGGTACGGCTAATATACACCAGGGGCTTATGTTTCCCGCGTTAGGGTGTGATGAGTCCGCACATTTTCACAAGTGCGGCACCCCGAACTTATAGCACTATATGCATCGGCTCCGAATCATGTCTTGGGTCAATAGTTGGGTTTGCCCGGCTCCCGTGTTTTGGTACCTTACGTTCCGTTATAGCGGCTAAGGTAGCACCGGGAGAACCACTGCGATTCCGCCTGATTCGGGCCGGGTTAACGCTTCGATGGAGAAAGCTAAAACTGACCGTCATGATGAGGCGAGAGACCGTCGCTGTTCGAGAGGTTTTTGCGAGTCCTTAAAGACTTATGCCGCTTAGAGCGAGGAGCCGGATCTGTCCGACCAAGGCATGGATAGAGCCCCAAATTCGGCCTTAGAAGACTAGGGGCTTCACGAAATTTAAAATTATAGAATTCTATGGCTAAGTGAGAATGTTCAAGCATTATAAGTCTGGTTGCCTTGTTCGGCTGTGTTGAGCGCCTCCCTAGATGGACCCAAAAATGGGAACAAGAGCGCTCAAGTTTATCGAACACCCCAAAGACTTTCGTGGCATGGGGGCTGAAGCCGACGACTTGCCATCTCTCAGATTTGATAAACAGCCGCAGAAGGTAATATTTTAAATTAACAAGCGTTGCTTAAGCGCATATGAACTAAGTTTTCAGCACACAGGATAACAAAATGCGAGTCTACTCAAATATTACATCTTTGGAGCACTCACCGCAATAGTGCGGCGCCCTTCAAAGACACACTTATAATACATCTCGATGCGATGCTTTGCTTGCCCTCCGGTGGCGGGTCCGTCACAAGCTTCCGGCATCCATCTTGCCCCGGTGCACCTTTGCGGGCAAGGGCCCGGACGGCACCCTCGATACAAGCGGAATGCTTGATAACTTCAAACCACGGGCACGCATCCACCGGCCACCAGCCGGTGAAGTAGCTCCTGTGCATGGCCTCCTTAGGCCACGGCCGAACTATGAGGCCCTTCATGGCCTGTTCGCCGCCTTGTGGAGCTCGACCAGCTGCTTCAATTGATCGCTAAGGGCACCGGATGTCCGCCTCGATATCGAGACCAGAAGACCTTCTCCGTCGAGCTCCCTCCTCGGCCCGGTAGAATGCAGCAGCATCGGACACTGCGCAAGGAAGATCTGCGAACGCATACAGAGAGCTCCGAATTCGGGTAAGCAATAGGTAATTAACACTCACATGCTTACTCGCATGAAAAATGCCTTACCGCTGCTATTTTCTTCACCGCCTCAATCTCTGGAGGGCCTTGTAGGCTTGGCCTTAGCGGCTTTGGCACTCCAAGAGCCGTTGCAAGCTCGGACTCTCGAAGTCTTGAGTCACGCCCAAGTTCTCATGTTTTTTCACGAGATCCCGGAGCTCTTGTTGTACCTCCGCCACCCGCCTCCTGCTTCTCTCGCTCGGTGCGTTCATGGATGCATTACGTTCGCATGCCACCGCCTCCTTCAGGGTCGCCACCTTGTTAGTGGCCCCTACAATACCCATGTTATCCTTGTCATTTTTCTTGCAACCAAATCCTTTTCTATAAGGTACAATCTTCATAAGGTATTACTCACCTTCTTTTTCCTCGAGCTGCTTCTTGGCATGACCGAGCTCGTTCTCGGACCGCTCGAGGTTTTTCTTCAAATTATTGACCTCCATGATCGGTCTTGGCGAGGTCAGCGACAGACCTGCAATCCCATATTGACATATTTTTATGACTCCTGCGTTTATCTTTCTAAAGATCCTCAGTCCGTCTTTTCTTTCCGAACACCGAACCGAGCATCGTGGGCTCTTGTCTATGCGTACCATTTTACATATATTGAAATTCTTACCTCAAAGCCTGTTAGAAGGCTATTGCGAGGCTTCGGTCAGCCCGCTCTTGGCGAGCTGCACCTTCTGAATCACCGCACTCATAACAGTGCGGTGTTCCTCTTCGATGGAGGCGCCATTGAGCGCCTCCAGCAAATTATCCGGCACCTCCGGTTGGACGGAGGCAGCCGGTGTCTCGGTCTTGCCCTTCTTACGAAGGGGTCACCCGCCGGACTCCGGAGCCACTGCGGCCTCCGGGGCTGAGTCCGGTGCACAGTCCGGGAGGGTGTCCTGCGACACCTCCGGGGCCTCCCCCTCCTGGTGGGTCCTTTTCTGGGATCCCACCTCGGCGTCGTCCGCGGCACGGGGGGTGGAGGCAGTCGGAATCCATATCCGACGCACCCAAGGACCCGCTCGACGAAACGGGAAGATCATCCTTGGGCGGACTGCAGGGTTGTATGCGGCATTAGAAAGACGTTATGTGGCGAAAATAAAAACCTTGAGGTTATTCGGGTATCCGGATACTTACGATCTCACCAGGGCTTGGCCCTTGGATGCCGATCTTCGCCGTAAATCCTTTGGCTGGGCGGAGCAGTCCGGAGGAAGAGTTTTTCCTTCTTGGACCCTTGGCCTCCCTTGTTGGGGAGGCCTTCCTTTTCTTTCCTACCCCCGCTGGGGGAGAGTCTTTCTTCTTCTCCCCCTCACCTTGGTGGGAGGAGTCGGCCTCGGATTCATCATCCGGTAGCACCTGAAAACGGGAACTCTTCCGAGTCCCCATGGCCGTCTTCTTGGCCTTCTTCTCCGGCACCACGTGGGGTGCCGGAGCCAGCAGCCCCGTTAGGCGGGCGTCCGCTGGGTCCTTCGGCAATGGGGCGGATAGGTAATCCGCTCGCCTTCGCCAGCCATTCCTATCAAAGGCAAGGAGAGTTTAGATCCCGCATAGGGCCAAACTATGGAAAACAAGTGGTGAAATCACTTACCTCGTCACCTGGACACCGCTGCGAAGCAGAATCCGCGATCTTGATGGCGGATGCGGGAGCTTCGCCCTTGAACAGCATCTTCCGGACATCTTCGTACATAGTGTCGAAGAGCCCGCCAGTGTGGTGCTGCGCGGACCAAACTCCCACATATTAAAGCCCCGTCATTGCACGGGAGAATCCGCGGATGAGCATGACTGGACTACGTTGACGAGCTTGAGCTTCTTGTCCACCGGACGGATACGTGCTTGGAGTCCGGTCAGCTCCTCCGAATCCCCTGAATTCGGCCACTCTCTTTCCGGGAGGAGAGCCGTGTGGGAATACCAGATCTAAATTGGGGGCGCTGCCCAATCAGGGTCACGCGGCTCGGTGATGTAGAAGCACCCCGATTGCCACCCCTTGATGGTTTCCACGAAAGTACCCTCCAGCCACGTAACGTGGGACATCCTGCCCACCATGGTGCCTCCCCACTCCGCTTGGCTGCCCTTCACAACCTTCGGCTTGACACTGAAGGTCTTGAGCCACAAGCCGAAGTGGGGCTGGATGCAGAGGAATGCCTCGCACACGACGATAAACGCCGAGATATTGAGGATAAAATTCGGGGCCAGATCATGGAAATCTAGGCCGTAGTAGAACATGAGCCCCCGGACAAAGGGATGAAGCGGGAAACCTAGTCCGCGGAGGAAATGGGGAAGAAATACTACCCTCTCATGGGGCCTGGGGTTGGGAACGAGCTCTCCCTCGTCGGGGAGCCGATGCGCGATGTTCTTTGGACAGGATATCCGGCGTCAGCTGACTTCTGGATCTGCCCCTCCGTGACGGAGGAGGCCATCCACTTGCCTCCCGCTCCGGACATAGTTGGAGAAGGTTGAGGTGAGAAGTGCAGACTTGGGCGCTGGAGCTCGAGTTCATGGAGATGGGTAAGCCAAGGAGGAAGAAGGCAGGTAAAGGGGCTGGATCCTTATCCCCTTATATGGGCGGACAAAAACATGTGGTCCCACCGGCCTGGTAAAACTCGCTTATCTCCCAAGCGCCACAATCAATGGCGCGGTTGGGTTACCCACGTCCGTATTGATGGGAATCCCGGAATAAGGGGAACACGATCTCTGCCTCGACAAGACGTGCCAAGGAAACCGCTTCGCTAAACGCGCTGAGGTGGAACAGTAAAAAAAATTTGAATAAAGGCTTGGTAGTGGTGCGGCGTCACGCCACAAAATATGTCAGCGGATTGATCTTGTCTAACATTATTCTCTCTATGGTGGTATGTGGAATTTATTTTTGCAGAGCCGGACACTATCCTGGTGTTCACAATCTTCTATAAATTATTCAGAGGAAGAACCCGCCTTGCAATGCCGAAGACAATATCTGCGCCCGGACTCGGCGTCATTGAAGCCTGGTTCGTGGGCTCTTGACGGAGTTCCGGACTAGGGGTGTCCGGATAGCGAACTATCATCATCGGCGGACTCCAAGACTATGAAGATACAAGATTGAAGGCTTCACCGTGTCCGGATGGGACTTTCCTTGGCGTGGAAGGCAAGCTTGGCGTCACGGATATGTAGATCTCCTACCATTGTAACCGACTCTGTGTAACCCTAACCCTATCCGGTGTCTATATAAACCGGAGGGTTTTAGTCCGTGGGGACGAACAACAATCATACCATAGGCTAGCTTCTAGGGTTTAGCCTCCTTGATCTCGTGGTAGATCCACTCTTGTAACACACATTATCAATATTAATCTAGCAGGACGTAGGGTTTTACCTCCATCAAGAGGGCCCGAACCTGGGTAAAACATCGTGTCCCTTGTCTCCTGTTACCATCCGCCTAGACGCACAGTTCGGGACCCCCTACCCGAGATCCGCCGGTTTTGACACCGACAGGTATGTCTCCATATAAAATGGTTTATGGAAAAGCTTGTCATCTGCCTCTTGAGTTAGAACATAAAGCATATTGGGCAATTAAAGAACTCAATTACGATTTCAAACTTGCTGGTGAAAAGAGGTTGTTTGATATTAGCTCCTTAGATGATTGGAGAACCCAAGCTTATGAAAATGCCAAACTATTTAAAGAAAAAGTTAAAAGATGGCATGACAAAAGAATCCAAAAGCGGGAATTCAAAGTTGGTGAACATGTTCTATTGTACAACTCTCATTTTAGATTTTCTGCAGGAAAAATTCTCTCCGAATGGGAAGGACCATATATCATTGAAGAAGTTTATCGCGCTGGAGCTATCAAGATTAATAATGCCAAAGGTACCAACCTGAAGGTGGTCAATGGACAAAGAATTAAACACTATATCTCAGGTACACCCATTAATGTTGAAACTATTGGGGAACGCAGTAATTTCAAAAAAAATCCTATGATCATGCAAGATCTATCTAGGAGATGCATAGCAATGAGAGGGGAGAGTGTGTCCATGTACCCTCATAGACCAAAACTGAAAGCATTTAGTAACACGGTTGATGTAGTCGAACGTCTTCGCGATCCAACCGATCCAAGTACCGAACGTACGGCACCTCTGCGATCAGCACACGTTTAGCTCGGTGATGTCCCTCGAACTCTTGATCCAGTTGAAGCCGAGGGAGAGTTCCATCAGAACAACGGCGTGGTGACGGTGATGATGAAGTTACCGGCGCAGGGCTTCGCTTAAGCACTACGGCGATATGACCGGGGTGTGTAACTATGGAGGGGGGCACCGCACACAGCTAAAAGATCAACTTGTGTGTTCTAGGGTGCTCCCCTGCCCCCGTATATAAAGGAGGGAGAGGGAGAGGCAACCGGCCCTAGGGGGGCGCGCCAAGGTGTGGAGTCCTACTAGGACTCCCTAGTCCTAGTAAGACTCCACCTCCCACGCGGAGTAGGAAAGGGGAAAGGGAGAAGGAGAAGGAAGGGGGGGCGACCCCCTTCTCCTAGTCCTAATCGGCCTCCTGCCCTAGGTGGGGCGCACCAGACCCTTGTGGGCTGGTGTGCTTCCCTCTTATGGCCCATAAGGCCCATAACTTCTCCCGGGGGGGAGGTTCCGGTAACCTCCCGGTACTCCTGAAAATACCTGAACTTCTCCAGAACCATCCTGATGTCCGAATATTGCCTTCCAATATATTAATCTTTATGTCTCGGCCATTTAGAGACTCCTCGCCATGTCCGTGATCTCATCCGGGACTCCAAACAAACTTCGGTTCATCAAATCACATAACTAATAATACAAATCGTCATCAAACGTTAAGCGTGCGGACCCTACGGGTTCGATAACTATGTAGACATGACCGAGACACATCTCCAGTCAATAACCAATAGCGGAACCTAGATGCTCATATTGGCTCCTACATATTCTACGAAGATCTTTATCGGTCAAACCGCATAACAACATACGTTGTTCCCTTTGTCATCGGTATGTTACTTGCCCGAGATTCGATCATCGGTATCATCATACCTAGTTCAATCTCGTTACCGGCAAGTCTCTTTACCTGTGCTGTCATAATTCACCCCGTAACTAACTCACTAGTTACATTGCTTGCAAGGCTTATAGTGATGAACATTACCGAGAGGGCCCAGAGATACCTCTGCGAAACACGGAGTGACAAATCCTAATCACGATCTATGCCAACCCAACAAATACCTTCGGAGACACCTGTAGAGCATCTTTATAATCACCCATTTACATTGTGACGTTTGATAGCACACAAAGTGTTCCTCCGGTATTTGGGAGTTGCATAATCTCATAGTCTGAGGAACATGTATAAGTCATGAAGAAAGCAGTAGCAATGAAACTGTAGCGATCATAATGCTAAGCTAACAAATGGGTCTTGTCCATCACATTATTCTCCTAATGATGTGATCCTGTTTATCAAATGACAACACATGTCTATGGTTAGGAAACATAATCATCTTTGATAAACGAGCTAGTCAAGTAGAGGCATACTAGGGACACTTATGTTTTGTCTATGTATTCACACATGTACTAAGTTTCCGATTAATACAATTCTAGCATGAATAATAAACATTTATCATGATATAAGGAAATAAATAATAACTTTATTATTGCCTCTAGGGCATATTTCCTTCAGAAACTAACATTATCCAAACCATGACACCGGAGTAACACATAAAAGAAACCTTCAAGAACACTCCAGAACCCTGAAAAGGAAGATGTACGTGATACGGTAAGTAAACGGACTCCGAAAAATTCGCAAAAAAAATTTCTGTCAGTTTTGGAATATTAGAAAAATAGGAAAAATAAGAAATAACCGGGAAGGCAACCCAGGTGCCCACAAGACACCAGGGCGCGCCCTGGTGGGTGGTGGGCCCCTCGGGCATTTTCCCGCCTGGAGGGGGTGGCGCGCCCTGGTGCCTAGTGGGCACCTGGGTGGCCCCCTCTGGTATTTATTTTCTCTAGTATTTTTTATATATTCCAAAATAAATCTCCGTAAAATTTCAGCTAATTTGGAGATTTGCATAATAGGTATCTTTGACATAGCTTTTTCAGGTCCAGAATTCCAGTTGCCGGTATTCTCCCTCTTTGTGTAAACCTTGCATATTATGAGAGAAAAGAAATTATAATTACTCGACAAAGTGTTATAATGAATTAAAACAACATAAATAACAATAGGAAAACATGATGCAAAATGAACGTATCAGTGACACGTAAATAAATAAGAAAAGAAGGACCGATTATCATAATATGCACCATATCATATTAAATGATGTAATAGTATGTGACATGCATGACAATAAATGAGGTCACTATGATACGAAGGCTACAAATAGTGTGAGTAACATGAGTGATAACATCGTACACATCTAGGCAAAATAGATGATGTGGTAAGTACTACTAATTAATATGGAAAGAGAAGTTTGCGGTAACAAAATATGTTACCATAACATCACATATACCAAGACAAATTGAGTCTACAACTTAATAAATAAAGTGTTGCATAAGGGCATCTCCAACGCCGACCCTCAAACCTCTCGCAGCCGTCCGGACCGGGGTAGCCATCCAACGCGGTCCTGTATCGGTCCGCTGCACGGTCCGGACGCGATTTCTCTTGCAAACCGGAGACAAACGTGGGGGCTTTGTGGGAGTCCGGATACGTGAAACATCGCTCAATGCCCCCCTGCACACTCAAAAGGAAGGCGGAGCCTGCACTTTAGTAGCATCCCGCACTGTTTCCATGCCAAAATCCCCCCTCCTTCCATTCCCTGCCGCTCTCCGTCTAATTGCCGCTCTTTTCTTGCACCCTCTCCTTCCTTCCATCGTTGACGCATGGAACCGTCAGAGATGGAGCCGGCCGAGGTATTGGAGGATCTGAGCATCATGCTCGCCCGAAAGAATAGCTCGAAGACACGGCAAAATCGTCGTGTCAAAGCAAAGGCTGCAAAGGAGGAGAGGATCAAGAAGCGGTTTGCCACCGGTGGGCCTGGTGGTGGCGATGGGCATGGAGATCGTGGCGGACGAGGCGGACACCGACAGTCGGGCACTGACAGTACAGACAATGCTGTGGCCAGAGCCTTGCAAGCCTCCGTACTACTACACCGCCAAGCAGCTCGGAATCCCGCTAGTACGGTGCCTTACATCGTTGACATTAACACAACGCCGCTCTTCTCCGAGTATTCTTCGCCGCAACTCGTCTGGGCGTGGCCGGTGGCCCCGGGAGCAGATGGGTGCCCGCACGTTGTTCGCTGCAATGCCCAGAGAAGGGGAGCCATCATACGACATAGACAGGGAGATGATCGACATCATCCGTGATGGAGGCGAGGGAGGAGGAGGGGGCTATGAGGACAGCAGGTGGAAGACTCGGATCCCACCCAGTTCGGCAACTACCAGCAGCATCAGTCCTATACCCAGACGGCCCCGCAGTAATCCTAATCCCAGACCGGCGATGGCACACAGTGATAACAACATTGGTCCGCCCGAGAGCAGCATCTGGAGGGGGAGGAGGAGGAGGACGACAACGACGATGATCCGGATGATACAACCGATGATCCGAAGAAGAAGGGTAGAGGAGAAAGCTTCAACATGCGGCAGGACGAACTGTTGCGCGATGCATGGTTGGCTACTAGCCTTGATCCTCTCCACGACATGGAGCAAAAGGGCACAACCTTTTGAAGGAACATTCATATATGGTTCCATGAGCACAAACATGTCGCGCCCTACTCCGACTTGGTCATCCGCAACCGTGAGTGGAAGTCCCTCAACCATTGATGGTACACCATCCAAGAGGCTGTGTCCAAGTATTGCGGGCACTTGAAGCATCTCATCGCACGATGGCCTAGTGGTGCACAAATCATCGAGCAAGTAAGTTGATCACTAGACGGATATGCTTTAGTTTAGTTGATCGCTAGCCGGACATGTATTGTTTTGTTGCTCACTAGACGGATATGCATTGTTTCACTCTGTAGCCTACTCGTGCTTGTGTGGTGTACAAGAAGTTGGAGAAGAAGTCCTTCACCGTCATGCATTGTTGGTTGCTGTTGAATGGGCAACCGAACTGGGACCTTTTCATTACCAAGACCGCCGCCCAAGCCAACGAGTAAGCAACCGGTGACCCTACCGAACCAACCCAAGAACCGCCGAAGAAGGTTAGAAGAAATTTACGGGGCAAGAAGTGGGAGGAGGAGAGGTCGAAACGAGAAGGTGGTGCGGGCAAGCTGAAGGAGAAGTTCGGGGACGTCTTGGCGAAGAAGGAGGAGGCATGCGTGAGGCGCTCGGACATCAAGGAGGAGAGGAAGGCGGAGAGGTTCAAATAGTTGATGGAGGCGACGGAGAAGAAGATCAAGATCAAAGAGAGGAGGACCATGATCAAAGAGAGGAAGACCGCGCTCAAGGAAAAGAGGGTGAAGATCGCCGCCAATGCGGATGACGCTAAGATGTTAACCTTGAATGTCGACTCTTTGGATGCCGATGCTAGAATGATCGTGCAGTCCGTCCGCTACCAGATGTTGCAGCGGCAGAAAGATGAGTTGGCGGCGGCGGACGATGCCTACACGGGGGCGACGTCACCTCCTTGATCGGGGAGCAGCTTGCTAGGATTGCCGGTCCGACAGGGCAGAAATGCGCAGACTGCCCGGACTGATGTTCTTTTGGATTCGGGCATGTAAAAACTAAGCATATTTGCCTCTTTTTGGTTGTGATCCGGGATACGATCCGCCGCGGGTGTGATCCGGCGCGTGGTGTGGACCAGAGTACATTTGAATTTAAATTTGAATTTACTGGCGGACATATACAGGAGATGGTTGGATGGCGGCCTCCTGTATCCGTGTCCGTGGACGGATGCGGAAGGAAATTTGCGGGTTGCCGTTGGAGATGCCCTAACATCGCACATATGTTACTACCAACTTTAGAAGTAACATATGCATGTAATAGTCTAAGTTACTCCCCTTATGACCAACTGATACTATGCACCGTGGAGATAGTATTATACACTAATCTCATCGTATGGAGGATATAATGATACTTCAAATTGTGACCGACTGACCGGCCTATAATAACAAAGAAAAAGCTCTCCAAGCCGGGACCTCAATTTGAGGGAGACAGGAAGTAAGTGGTGGCATTAACTCCGTGGATCCATCCATCCCTTTTGCTGCGATCCATCCAGGACGATGGATCAGCTACTGGCAGTACTACGTACAGTGCCGTACTATACACTACCAATACAGATGTGCATGCATTTACTCTCGACGATCGATCTGCCCGACTAGCTAGCTACTAGCTCCCATGCAGCTGATCTGTACCGCTTACTCCGTCTCCTGTAGAACCACTAGCAATATCAACAGTACAACTCCAACAAAAAATTCGAAGTTTTCTACTAGTAGATCTCATTTTGTATGTGATGCCAGTTAAGTAATTAACCAATGTCAAGGTGTGCAAGCAAGCATTGCATGAGATTACACACCACAGAGATGGGCGCATTGATCCCTGGCGCAACGACCACTTGCCTCTTCCACGGGTCCATGTTACCTGGGAGAGATTCCCACTCTATCTAGGCCTTTGTTACGTAGACGGTGCGCCTGATACGACGGGAGAGCTGGAGAGACAGGGAGAGAGAAGAAGAAGATCGCAGATCACAGGAGGGTAAAGCAAGCGCCTCGTAAACCCGATCACAGGAGACAGCGGTGTTCCTGCCCCGCCAGGCACGAGAGCAGCATGACACTTGTATATTCCCCCGGCGCTTCTCCTGGTCTCCCCATCCGCTGCGTTTTTTAACCCGAGTTTTGTTAACCACGTCGCGCATGCACGCACGCTTGAGAGGCCCCAGGAGGATTTTTTAAGAAAGGCATGTATGTGTGTTGGTCACTTGGTAGGTAGCACATTTAATACTATTATTTTTCGGGGCACATTCGAACGAACTCTAACGAAGGGCCTTAGAAGCATCGTGTAGGCGGCAAGTGAAACATGGGATCCAAGATCAGCTTGTTTATCCGTGCGCGTGTGCAGAAAGGGCCGTTGACGATGGCCACCCATGGCCCTCTGCATGCATGGCGCGGCCTACGTGCTTGGGGATCAAAGGACACGGAAACCCCTTTTCGTGGAACCCTGCTGATTAACCCATCGAGGCGATGTTGTTGTTGTGGGTTGCCGTTTGTTTCTCCACGCATGCATGCCTAGCTAGTCCGCGCGCTTTGGGAAATGAGGCCCTCCTGTTAGCTTTACCATGCATGTGTCTCTCGCTCTGTCCCATATGCGGAGTCGTATGTTCGAGGTCCAGTGTTCTTGATCAAAATCGTGCTAGCAGTAATGGAACCGGTGAGCACCCGTAAACTTTTTGGTGCTCGACTTTCTGCGACAGGGCCTGAATTTAACCGGCGACTAGACATGTCGCAACCGGATCGCAGCTACCAGCCGGGTCGTTGGTGGCCTCCAGCTGTGCCTGCTGCATGTGGACGGACGGCCTGCATGAAATATGTATGCAGGTGCCTAGGGCTACCTAGCTAGCTGCTAGTAAGAGCAAGAGAGGGGGAGCTAGGGGAAGGAGGGAGAGAGACGACGACATGGACAGGAGAGGAGGGAGGGGGAAGGGTGTTGGAGGTGGAGAAAAGGACAGAGCAGGGTAGGAAAGTGTGGAGTCTAAGTCACGTTGCTGGGTGTTGTCTACCACACACATATGCCCCAATCCACAGTCCATTCACACGCACGCACGCACGCACGCGGTATGCTCCTCTCCTCCTAGCTAGCTACAAACAGGGTGATGGATCGATTGATCGAATGGATGGATGGATGGATTGTTCCCCTGACGTGACCTCTCAAACAGTAGCACCTCCCCCTCCGCGTCTGTGTGTCTGGCAGGCTACGCATACGCGCCAAACATACATCGAGGTTCCAAGGAAAATGGACGTTCTCAAAAGCAAAAGGCACTACTAAATACATAATAAATTTGTTGTATTCCAGTACTATGAATTTTATTTATCCTTTCAAAGCAAGGGTATGTATTACGGAGGAAGGCGCAATGAATCATCTGTATCCAATGGGAATTTGTAAGATACTTGTCTCTTGATATCTTGATTTAACAGGAATGACCGAATGATAGAACACTCGTACCAATCAGCCATACATTTATTTTCAGAACTCGTCTCCAAAGAACCTTAACCCCAACGTAGACTGCATTTATGGCTGGTCGCAATATTCTTGAGGAAGTGGCTGTCCTTCATGAGACTATCCATGAGCTCCACACTAAGAAACTTTATGGTGTTATCTTTAAGGTAAAGTTTGAAAAGGGCTAGAACAAAGTAAAGTGGTGTTATCCAGTACGCAGATGACACTATCATTTTTATGGAACATGACCTTCAAAAGGTGATTTATATGAAGTTGATCTCGTGTCTTTTCAAACAACCTTCGGGCCTCAAAATTATTTTTCACAAAAATATGCTCTTCTGTTCTGGCAAGGCCAAAGAAGAGGGGAGTCAGAACAGGAAATTGTTTGGCTGTGAGGTGGGATCCCTTCCATTTACATATCTCGGGAATGCGTCACTGTAAGCTCACTAACAAGGAAAGTAAAATTATTAAAGACCGTTTCGAAAAAAAAGGCTCAACGGTTGGAAGGCTAGCTTGTTGCCATATGTAGTACGACTTTACCCTCATCAACGCCGTCCCTACTAGTTTGCTAATGTTCATGCTATCCTTTTCGAGATACCTAAAGGGGTGTTGAAAAGGTTAGAATTTTACCGGTTGAGGTTCTCTTGGCAATGCGAGGAGCAGATGCGGAAGTACAGACTTGCTAAATGAGATATTTTGTGTAGCCTAAGGACTAAGGCAGGTTGGGCATTGAAAACCTCGAAATAAAAAACAAGTGCTTACTCTGCAAATGGATGTATAAGGTACTTAACGAGTAAGGTGTTTGGAAAGGGATACTATACATAACAAATACCTGAGCTCCAAGACATTATCTCAAGTAGATGTTAAGCCTACCGATTCACCGTTTTGGAGGGGCTTGATGAAGGTCAAGTCATACTTTTTTAAGAGAGGTACCTTTAAGGTTGGTGATGGTGAATCGACGAGTTTTGGGAAGATACATGGTTAGGTGACACTTCACTAGCTCTACAATACTCGACCTTGTATAATATTTTTGGTGGCCTCTATCCTTGGGGCTAGCCCTTTGAACATCCAATTATGTAGGGCTTTACTGGGTGACAAATGGACTGACCGGATCCATTTGGTTTCCATGTTGATGTTGATTAACCTAAATCAGATGCCATATTCATTCCAATGGAGATTAACCACTAATGGTATCTTCACTATGAAGTCTATGTATGCAGATTTTATAGATTCTGGACCTATTTTCCGCAGAAAACATATTTGAAAAACTAAGATTCCTTCCAAGATCAAAGTTTTCATGTGGTGTTTACACAGGGAGGTAGTTCTTATCGAAGATAACCTTGATAAGCGTAACTGGCACGGCAGTAAAAAATGTTTTTTTTGTGATCAGGAGGAGATAATACATCATTTATTTCTGTCATGTCCATCTACTACCTTGATCTAGCTTTTGATTCATATTATATAAAATTTAGCACCACCAATGAGTATTCCAATTTTTTTTGGAAAATGGTCACATGGTATTTATCATAAGATGAAGGGCCAAATCCATGTGGGAGTTTGCTCCATTCTATGGGAAATGTGCAATTGCCGGAATGATCGTGTTTTTAATAGATCGACTATTCCTAATTTTTAGCAGGTTACCTACAAGGCTATGACTTCGATCTGTATGTGGTCATTGATGCATCATGTGGACACACGGGCGCTTATGACCTCTGGGTGTAGCCGGCTGGAATTGGTTGCGCAGGATTTGTTCAACCAGTTTGTTTGGCGCGCCACTCATAGATTATGTGGATGAGCTATGTAATCTACATTGACCAGCCGTGGTCATATTTTTTTTATATTTGTTTACTGTCTGGAACTCAGTGACTGTAACTTGATTCATGTTTTAATTATATGACTGTGTGCATCCTGTGATGCAGAGGTCAGGGTAATCCCCTTTTCAAAAAAAAATGTCCAAAGAACCTTTAGTTTTAGCATGCGTAACCTTGGGCAATTTAAGGATGGGTGACCAACTGAAAAGTTCTTTCCAAATGCACATGAGTGAGGACAAAGTACAAAGAAAATATTAGCTTTGGTCTGTGGAGCCATCCTAGGTCCCGTCAGATATAATGGTCGGAACCGAAGCTCTGGCTAGGACGTTACAAGATCACATGGCAGTAATGAATAGATCAGGGAGAATTTTGCAATGACGATGGTGGCTCGCAGGGGAGGTTACGATGAGTGGTTGCTTAGTGTCAGGCTTCGTCAGAGTGAGGCGTCCGGTTATGACGGACTCTTAGTTTTCGCTGCAACACCATCCTGTAAATACTCTTTTCCAATCATAATGCAATGACATGCAAATCTTTTACGTATTCTGGAAAAAAAATCACATGTCAGTTTTTCTAGATACATATTTTTTTTAAGAAACACCAATTACACAACTTATGCTATGCTTCAGTTAACAAAGTCGCCACACAAGTGTCTTACCAGTATCCTGGTGGGCTCAAAGTACAACCATCCTCCCAATCATCTAGTCACATGTTGGTTGTCAAAAACCACACAACCTGGCAAGCACAATGAAACACGAAATGATAGCAACCAAAGGAAATCTAGAGCTTGATAGTGACGAGCAAAATGGAAACTAAAAAATAATCAAAAAATACATGTGCATACGTTAGGATGCCAAGGTCTGGAGCCCAAATTTGACCAACCATAGCTTTGTGTTTAATGGTCAGAGATGCGACAATTCCTCTTTCTTCGAGATATCCCGCAAGGCCTGTAGCAATAGGGGTGAAAATGGAGTGGAAAGTTTCCGCTTTTCCGAAGGAAAAATGGAAACGGGGAAGAAATATGAAAGCGGAAATGGAAATTTGCAAAACGGAAATGGGAATGGAATTTTTTATGCGGAAACGGAAACAAAAACGGAATGGTATTTTTCGGTGGAACAGAAGTAGAAATGTAACTTTCCGTTTCCGTCAATATGGAATTTCTATTTCTATTATAGGCCTATGGCTGCTTTGTAGCCCAACTGACAAACAACACACAATGACACAATCAGTAGAATGAGCCGAATGGACCATTTGAGGGCCAACTTTTACTACCACGCACGTAATCAACTAGACCCTATACGGAATTGTCATGTACTACTACAATACTATCCTATGTTGCTAACACAACCATATTATTTTGTAGACATGTTAACAATTCCATAAATTTTTTTGTTTTTTGTCTATATTTCTCTATGATTCAATGGGGTTTTAAGTTCTGGTCAACAAACCATTTTGTTTCTGTGTCCGCTCTGTATTCATTCCGTGTCTGTTTCCGGCAGTATTTGTTTTCGTATTCATTTTCGCGGTTTCTGTATTCGTTTCCGCTTCTACAAAAATATATGAAAACAAATATGGTAGCATCCAGTTTCGTCCGTTTCCGCGTCGTTTTCATCCCTATGTAGCAATATATATGCTCTCAAAATACTAGATACTTGAAAAAATAACACTTCTCTCTATAGTATATAAAACCATGGTATATATCCGACGTAATTCAGTTTTCCTAAATCTCCCCGAAGTTATACTATTTTATGTGCACAGAAACATGTAGCGTATACAAGCATATATATGCTCATTTGAAGGGAAAAGCTAGTTCATACAATTTATCAACATATTTCTTGTTTTCCTTCATGTTCTCTAATAAACGCGAAGTAAAAACTTGTCTTGTTTAAAAAAAAGTAAAAACTTGTGAGAACTCCAAAATGTTATACCGATTTTGGGTAAAAGGAGCTTCAAGTGGGTGGTGAAGCTAGTAGAGACCATAATGTTATGGCCACTTCTGTTAATCGTCAAGTTAGTGTTCAAGGTAACAGATTATTATTTTTGGTAAATGTAATATTTTTTACTTGAGGAGACTTAAAATTTCAAGTAAAATTGTTATCAAATCTCCAATTCGTTGAAAAGGTTTAGACATTTTGTGGCCAAATGCTCGGTTGCTTGAAATTGTCCCTGATTCTCTACTTAAGTTAAATATACCTTGGCTAGCTGTATCTTCTAGCTACTTCCGTATATCTGACTGTACACATATTTCACTACAATGAGTAAAACGTCAACTATCCGGTGGCCACCGATGGACTGCCCCACCCCTTCATCCACTGTCCCTCTCCTCCATCTCACCAATGGCTGCTGCTACAGTCCCCATGGGTATGGTACGGTGTTCTATTGTATGGCTACAACTTTTTTATTGAAATGTAATGTATTTTATGTTATGTTGCATATATAGCTTCTGGTGCATAACTCAACAGCATCGTGCCGCTTATTTTATAAGTAATCCTTCCTACGTGTCTCTTTGCTTACCAATTACTAATGTCCAGTATCCCCGTATGCCTGATAGAGGAAATACATTCTTTACAAGCTTGCAGATGTAATTGTAGAAAGCTTTCAATCATTTCACATAAGATATTTTTAAGGACAAATATTCAAAAAGAGAAGGAAAAAAAAGCTCATCAGGTAGCTCACTGCCCAATTGCCCATCCCTATCCTTCTTTCTATCCAAACGTGACAAAAGCACATCATTTGACACGAACATCTCATGGTATGTACTTACATGATGTTCCATCCCTCAGACTTTGGCTGTACATGCATGCATACTTTGGTCGGCCATCTTCCCGGCTCTATCTCAAGTGCGCCCAAAAAGTTGATCTCTCCTCGTAAGCAAGGTATAGCTAGGGGAAAGCAAGCATTTTTGTTGTGACTCGTTTGTTTTTGCATGGAGGTCAATCCCACCCTGGCTTTTAGCCCTAGCTACTAGGTTAATTAGGTAAGCTTACGTTTGTAATGTTGTCCCAACGGAAATGGTAGAACCCAAGACCCAGTAGTGTCTTCTATGTTTTCTCTTTATAGGACACACAGACTTTCTTGGAATATGTGTCTAGCTAGAAATTGGGAAATGTTTAGGTTGGGCTGTATGCTTGCGCAGAAAAGGGTACGTTGATATAGTAGAAACTTGACTCGAGCAGGAAAGATAGGTTGGAATTTTCCACATGCAGAAATGACATTAATGCATGACATCGACAAGAACATCCAGTCGTCATCCTCCCTTGTTCATTGTTACCGGCCATTGTTCTGTACTCTTTATATTTACATACTACTCCCCCACAGAGAATATAGATGGATTGATGAAAAGTTGATGTCTGCATATATAACTGCATTACAGTTACGATCGAGTTCATGAATAGCCAAGATTTCCAATAAAAATTGCTCAGAACATGCTAAAGATATGCTTAATGAAACCCAAATTCAAGGACACACAAACAAGAAACACACACACACACCTATTGCTCCATGAGTTAATGGTGTGATCGATTGAGATCACCCAACACCTTACAGAGCGATGGATTGATAGTACCTACTACTCTAACTCTAAAGAAAACTTCCACAAACCCTAACACTAAAGCAAAAACGACAACAAACGGGGACAACAAGAGCCACAGAGGTAAAGCTCAGGAGCTATCTAGCTGTAGTACTAGCAGTAGTAGTAGTAGTAGTATTATGTATATAGTGTTTGCTCGTGCGTGTGGCATGGCTTGACTGGAACCAGCCGGCGGCAAGAGTAACCGATGGAATGATCGACGACCTAGTCACCGCGCGGCGGCGCCGCAGACGACGTCGTGCTCGATCTCGGAGACGGCGCCCTCGTCGTCGTCATCGAAACCACCATCGCCTCCGGCGGCGCCGTTGCAACCGAAGGCGCCGTGGCCGTGACCGAAGGCGCGCGCGTGGTCCTTGAGCGAGCGCTTGTGCTTGAACTCGGAGCCGCAGAGGCAGTACCAGAGCTTGCCGCAGTTCTTCTCGTGGGTGCGCCAGTCGCCCTTGACGGCGAAGGCCTTGCCGCACCGGCGGCAGAGGAAGGGCTTGAGGCCGTGCTTGCGCTTGTAGTGCGTCTGCAGGGTGCGGAAGTCCTTGAGCGGCTTGGCCCGCGGGTGGTCGATGTTGTTCCGGCACCCCGCCGCGCAGCAGTAGCACGGCAGCCGCAGCATCGCCGTCGGCTGCACCCCGCGCAGCGACTCGGGGCCCTTCCGGTACTGCGAACCGTGACCCCACATGTGCATCTGCAAATGCACAAACACAACAATCAGTTAGTCACGCCGGCCGTCTGTTAAATTTTAGTTTGGAGTTTGGACACGTAACTACTAGTAGTACTTTAAATTAGAGCAAAGAAAAACAAACTTCAGATCATATCATATGCTTGTAGGTTTTCGTACTCCGCATTAATGCAGTGTTTGGTGGTGCCATAATCAATGGAGTTGTAGTAATACTATGCAAAGCCCTAGCCGTGCTTGAATGCACTGATGCGTGTGGTGTGATGACTGATGACTTTAGAGTTTAAGAGTAGATAAGTTTGTGTGAGTTGTGACCAAACTGACCCGGACTTTCTTCATGCAGCACACAGCAGCAGTAGTAATCAGTTTGCAAGCAGAGAAAGCTGCATATGTATTTTGGAAATGAGGGCTCTAGTGATCTAGCAATCTGAGCAGCTAGCTCTAGCTCTTTCGCTTGTGTGTTAGTGTACGTTGGTGCTGTTTCTTTAAAGAGAGCAGAGCCACAGAGTAGTGGCACTGTGGTGGACTACAGGAAGAACACTGCAGGTCTCTTGATGCTCTTGGGAGGAGTGTGCATGAATCATTCAGGACTGTCATTTTTGCAGCAGATCGAGCCCATAATATCGCAATCTTATGCTTCCGAAACATGAGAAAGCCTGTCCTGAAACAAGCTACGCATGCATGCAGCTAGCCAAATCTCATCAGCCATGAATCATGAGTAGTGGTCAGGAACTCAGGGATAGCTAGTGGAGTACTAGTACTACCCTACTGAGAGTGGTAGAAAGTAATCTGATTGACTGATCGGTTGTACTAAGACACGGAGGCAACTAAACAAAGAGAAAATCTTCCCTGGGATCTCCACTACACACCACTCGAATGCATCCTCAAAAGCCAAACACCCAAGAGAGAAAAGCGTAAAGATGCATGCATGGCTAGCTAGCTTGCTGCAGCTCCTGGCATGCCAGTCTAGTTCAATCAAACAAAAAGTCAGCCACTGTGCATGCATGCTCTTCTCAGCAGCTCAAGTCAATTTCATGAGTCATTCATGGCATGCATCTTGCAATCAACACATCATGAGCAATGATTAATGCAACAAGTTACAAGTATATTAGATGAACGAGATTACTACATGTGCCCAAGATGTTCAAGAAGATCAAGAAGAGAAGCTGCGAATGATTCTGACCTGCATGTTGTTGTATCGGTTGAATGTCTTGAAGCAGACGGGGCAGGAGAACTGGGTGGGACCGATGAGGATCTGCGACGGCGTCGGGATCCAGTATTGCCCCTTGTTCAGCCTCCCGATCGGCGCCGTCGAAGAGAACCCTAGCGGAACCTCCTCGTGCCCGCCTCCCGGCTTGCAATCATCTTCCTCCTCCTCGTCCTCTTCCGCGGCCCTGCCCGAAAGCCCGGACAGAAGGTCAGCTTCCGCGGCCGGCAGGCCGATGCGCAGAGCAACGGCGGCGTCGTCCGTGGACGTGGACCAGGAGGCCTCGACGTCCATCGGGTCGCCGTCGCCGTCGTCGCAGCAGGACGGCACGCAGTTGAGGTCGGCGAATAGCGGTGTGCGCGCAGAGGTCGTCCTCGAGCCGGCCGCCACCTCCTGCCGCAGGTGGTAGCAGCAGTCGTTGTCATCGTCGTCGGAGTCGGAGTCGGCGGCGTCGTGGTGCTGGACGGCACGAGGATGGACGGCGGGCGTGGGCGAGAGGGAGAGGAGGGGGAGCGCCTCTCGGAGTGGAGGGGAGGGAGGCGCCGTGCTGTAGTGATGAGTGGGCTGCGCCGGCTGGTGCTGGAAGAACGAGGGGTACTGGTGGTGAGGAGTTGCGGCCGCGGCCACATGGGGTAGAGGGCGGCGTAAGGTTGGAAGGGAGGAGGGAGATGAGGGGTGGGGGGAGCGGTAGGGAAGGAGGAAGTGCAGTAGTAGTAGTAGGGGTTCTTGAGGAAGCTCGTGTAGGGGTCTTCCATGGATGGCGTGGTTTCTTGCTTCGGCGCACTCTTTCTAGTTTGCTTCTCTCTTCTTGGCTACTTGCCTGGGAGTGAGGTGAGGTGAGGTGCCGTGGTTGGCAAGGGGTAGTTATAGTGAGAAGGGGAAGTGTGAGCAGGAGAGAGAAGGCCAGCATGTATATATGGGGATAAAATTATGTGGAGCGGTATTGTTCAGTTCTTCTTCCGACGGTTGTATTCTGCTAGGGGGAATCCTAAGCTTACCCAGTTGAGAACTTGGATATCATGACGGTACATCATGCATGTAATGATAGGCGTATAGTAGTATTTGTCCAGGCGAGGACACTGCTTCCTTTCGTCATAAATTCTTTCTAAGAAAGCGTAAGAGGCGTCCGGGTTTAAATTAATAAACCAACAAAGGCCAACGATAAATAAATCTTACATAAAGTTTACGAATTTTTATAGGTAGCTTACCAAGCTGATCGAATAACTGAAGCCACCATTGAGGCTGAGATGGAACAAAGACTACCCAAAAAGACGAAACACAAAGAAAAGACACCAGGAATAACAACCAGGCTTCAAGAGGAGTCACTCCTATGTAGAGTGTGTAGGCATTTGATCTCGCGCAGAACTCCGGATGTCGCTTTATCGTCCTTCCTCTTTCTAGAGGCGTTGAATGGAAAAAAGAGGCCATTTAAAAATATAGTTAGCTGGGTGAGCAGGTAGCTTTCCTTCAATAACTATTTTGTTTCTAGTTGTCCAAAGTGCCGAAGTTATCGCCACAAAAGAGGGCACAACCAACCTACGTTACTGGTCTCTCGTGGAGACCAGCAGGGCTAATTGTTCAGACATGGAATTCGACACCCAAGAGGCTCCAAAACTGTCCCTGAAACTCCAAAGCAATTTTGTAGGAGCACGTTGAAAAAGAATGTGGTTCGCATCTTCCCAGCTAGCACAAAAGGCACAACATCCATTTCCATTACCTTGGTGTTTCTAAAGATTACTCGCAAATGGGAGGCGGTCTAGCGAAGCTTGCCACAGGAATATACACACCTTGAGTGGAACTCTCATCGCCAACAGGGCTTTAGCTTATCTAACCCGAGGGCCCTAGATCAGTTTGGTGTAGAGAGATTTGATCGAGAAGGCACCCGATGCTTTCAGGTACCATCGAACGGTGTCCTTTCTGCAGAAAGCGAAACTCCCACAACTAATGTTTGCAAGGCTTACTAGACAGCGAGCTCGGGAGTAGGTAAGTTACACATAAATGCCAAGTTGGTCTAGCCGTTGACGAAAACATCGCTGAGAAGGATCTCAGGATCGGAAGCAACAATGAAGAGCTCAGAGAATCTGGCGTATGGAGGTGTGTCTTCGATCCACTTATACAACCAAAATTCAGTATCCTTCACATTCGCTCTGTCAAAATGCGAACCCAAGTAAAAAATCATTGCATTTTTGCATCACATTCCAAGCTTGGGAGCCATTGGCTTAGACGAGAAGAACGAATAATTCAAGAAGTATTTCTCTTTAAGTAGTCGATCCCAAAGGTTGTTGTCGCCCCGAGAAAATTTCAAAATCCACTTGGTATAATATTTTTACAAATTGTACATTCTTAATGCTCGTATTTTTTTATCGACCTCTCACTTTTTAAACATGTGGACATGTTTGTCAAGTATAAGTTTTGCTTGAGGCTAAGTAAAGCTTGGTGGAGCTGATACATACATTTTGGGTTACAATTTTAGAGAGTAAACATTATAACTTTTATGCTATTTTAGTCATCTTTGCATCGATTTAATTGTGGTTTATCTTATAATGCAGAGAATTGAAGGTTTCCCAGAGATGTTGTCATGAGGGAATTTTGGACCTTCGTGAAGAATGTACGGTGCTAGATAGTTCACGGAGTTTGGGACCAAAAGAGGCCAGGATCCAAAGGGAGGCAACCAGGTGGGCCCTGGGGTGCCTAGGCGCCCACCCTCGTCTATTTATGATGATAATGATATGTTGTATTAGTTTGTATGTTGAGATAATACAACAAGTAATTGAGATGCAAATTCAAGCCAGTTGGAGTTAAAGAAGTCCAACGGCGAAGGTGAAGATAGTAAAGTGGCCTAAACTTACAATTTAGCGGTCTCCTAGTGATCCTAGAAAATTCATCATAGTGATATTAAATGGATTGTAGGTGAGGTAGCTTGTTATTTCATTATGATCAAGTGGAAGTAGCTAGCAGGGTATTACGACCCACTGGTGATCGATAATTCATTTAGCAACCCTTGGTGGTGTGAGTTTATTACGAGGTTGAGTTAATTATTATACTGCAAATGGTGAACAAAGCTTTGTTGGAATGTGAATTGTCCCTGTGCCTAGGTCCCACGGGCACTCCTGTAGACCTCCAAGCCTTTCATGGTTGTTTTTTTTACAGAGGTGATTTGGCCATACCCATTTTTCGTTGATTTTTTTGCCGTTGCTGCGAGGATGAAACCTAGTTCTTCCTCGGGAGGGCTGTTTTTGGTCTGATATACCCTTCTGAGCAGTGAATTTGAAGCAGTCATCATTACCAACTCCAGTGCATCAAGGGGAACACCTTCATCGAATTCATCCTCACCATCTCCATCATCATCATCATCACCACCCCCATTCCCATCTCATCAACTTTTGTACAATTGTGTGTGATTCGATCACTGGTACCACTTGTTGGTGTTAATTATTGTATTGATAGTTGATGGCTTATGTTTATTGGTGAAAGATCATTACTTTTAGATTGTTACAATCATCATCACCATACTGAATATGTTCACCATGACGTGTTGTCAGTAGTTCCTTGTGTTCTTGAGGATATGGGAGAAGGTTAGTTGTCAAGTGTCATATATATTTGCAATGTTGAGGAAATCATTAACTGGTAGCTGCTCACTCGGCCTGGGAGTAGCGATTAATCAGTAAATCAGCCTATTAACTGGATTGATCGATCGAACATTAGTCAGTGGAGTTTTAAACTCAATAGAAGCAAATTGTGTATGCAGCAATAATCTACATTGCAAATATGAAGAAAATATCACATTTTCTTTTCTCAAGAGATCATAAACATGCATACAACAATAATATCAATAAATATCCATGTGGGCGTAAAAAATCATCAACAAACATGTATACAACAACATTTTTTTCCTGATTTCTACCTGGGCCCCAACTCCCAGAGATTGTGGCCACGCAACGACGACAGACGGAGGGAAGGTGATAGCAGCCATGCAGGGCATCTGAACAGGTCAGTTTCCGGAGGTGGTCGCGAAGGAAGAGGGGAAGTAATGTCTTGCAGAGGGAGAAGGGGAAGTGGGGAGGAGGGGCAGTGGCGTCACACCGACAAGGACCTGGACAGCTGCCATCTAGGTCGGGAGGGGAAGAGGGGAGTGGGAGTGGGCGGGAGGGGGCCAAACCCTAGCTATTTAGGAGCAGGAGGGGCTGGGAGGGGTTATGGGCCAAATAATCGTGCTTTGGTTGCCCATGAGTTAACTAGCCTACAATGATTAATCGGCCTAACAACCAATTAATTGGTTTGGCGGACCATTTAATCAGCCTGGCAAGTTAATGCGATGAATAGGTGTTGTTGGAGTCGGCCACCCGATGAGTAGCGATTAACTGATTAATCAAATGAATTCTTGAACAATGTATATTTGTAGTAAACACTATTGTTTAATCATGTTGTGGTGTAGTTCTCTAGTGGTGTTATGCGAATGTCAACTACATAACACTTTGCCTTTAAGGGCCTAGGGGAGAGCATTGTGTCATAATAA
Organism: Aegilops bicornis; assembly: GCA_021605145.1. Classification (NCBI taxonomy): domain Eukaryota; kingdom Viridiplantae; phylum Streptophyta; class Magnoliopsida; order Poales; family Poaceae; genus Aegilops; species Aegilops bicornis. The sequence goes on from CM038675.1 coordinate 305,387,919, forward strand.
GTTTAGGATGGGAGGTCGGAGTGACATAAATCACCGTTCCCCAAGTTTATGAGTTATTACATGAGGGGTAAATAGGGACCCATAGGAAGTTATGCGTACACTACAAAATTTGCTCTATTCAGTGACAACAACCCTGATGACGAAACATGAACCGTCGCCTAAAACCATTTTTGTGACGGTCCACGGTCACGAGGTGTTTCCCACCCGGGGCAGGGCCCTAGCCAACTTTGGCGACGTTCCAGCTGATTTTTGGCGACGTATTGGGCCATCACTACACATGTCCATTTTCTGGGACGAGTCTCAGTGTCACAGTTAATGTTGGTGGGTCATTTTTTTGTAAATGTACATAAAAATAAATAATTGTTTTTCAGCTAACTCATTTAGCGGTATCTCTTTTCATAATAGCGGGAACTTGGAATTGGGATCGTTCGGTTCCCTCCTAACAAAGGGAATTGGGATCATCGGCTTAGGGCCCTCCATCGTACCACACCCCCAGCAGCGAGTTGAGAGACTGTCACAGCGAGGTGAACATGGCTGCGAGGGTACCACGAGGCCACGCGCTACAGTTGAAGGGCGAAGTCACACGTGATAGTGGCAACGTCAAACATGGGCAGTTTCAGGTGAGATATGTTTACTGAAAAACAACGTAGTAGAAAATATCAGGTGCGTTCTATTTACTTTTCATGTTTTATAGGCAATGGATCATGGTTGGATTACACATGGAATGGTCCTCATGCCACCATACATGGCTGCCGTGAATCAGTTTATGGAATTCGTGCTTGCTCATAACAACAGGGCCGAAGATATGTTGTGCCCATGCAAAAATTGCAGTAATGGGATCTGCAAAACTATTGATGTCACCTAAATGTCACTAGTATGCTTAGGTCCTATACGCTATGGATCTATCATGGGGAATCAAGGTACATCTATGCACGCAATTGTACTCCCAATGATGATGGTTATGAATCTGACGACTCTGATGATTTTGAGTTGTACCAACAATCTGTGTTTGATATGGTGGAGGTCTAGTGGAAGACATGGGTAGAACAACTAGAGATAAATAAGATGCATTGCATGGGTTGGACATTTTTAAGAAGCTCAACGAAGAAGCGATGAAACCCCTTCACAAGGAATGTGGCAGTATGACACAGATGGTGTTCATTATTAGGGTGCTTCATATCAAAACTTATATGCGTATGATCAACAAGACATTCAATATGCTTTGTCAACTATTGAATATTGCTTTGCCTAAGGTGTACTTTCTAAAATCTTACGCTGATGCTAAGAGAGCTCTTTCTAATCTTGGTCTTGGATACCAGACAATTCATGTATGCACGTATGACTGCCTTTGTATTGGGGAGACTATGACAACAGTACTCACTGTCCCCACTGTGGTACATCAAGGTGGAGACACCTTCATGGGAATAAAAAGGTTCCTCACAAGACCCTCCGATACTTGCCTATAATCCCTCGTTTACAAGGATTTTTTTCTTTGAGGGAAATAGCAGAGCACACCTGGTGGCATAAGGAAAAGAGGTTCAAGAGGCTAATGTAATGAAGCACTGATATGTCTCCAACATATCTATATTTTTTATTGTTCCATGTAATTATAGTATCAATCTTGGATGTTTTATATACACTTACAAGTGATTATATATCATTTTTCGGGACTAACCTATTAACTTAGTGCCTAGTGCTAGTTGCTGTTTTTTTTGCCTATTTTTTGGTTTTTCAGAATATCAGCACCAACGAAGTCCAAATGCCATGAAACTTTTTGGAGATTTTTTTGGACATAATAGACCCTACAAGCTTCAAGAGGGGACGAGAAGATGGAGCAGTGGCCCATGAGGCACCAGGGTGCGCCCAAGGGGGTAGGGCGCGCCCTGGTGGCTCATGGGGCCCATGTGGCTCCGTTTGACCTAACTCCGCCTCTATAAATTCTCTAAGATCGGGAAACCAATAGAGGAGTCCATGTAATACTTTTTCTGCCGCCGCAAGTCTTTGTTCTCGAGAGATCCCATATGGAGGCCTTTTCCGGCACTCTGCTGGAGGGGAATCAATCACGGAGGGGCTCTACATCAACCTTGCTGCCCTTCCAATGATGTGTGAGTAGCTTACCACACACCTACGGGTCCATAGTTAGTAGCTAGACGGCTTCTTGTCTCTATCAGATCTTCAATACAATGTTCTCCTCGATGTTCTTGGAGTTCTATCCGATGTAATCAGTTTTTGCGGTGGGTTTATTAGGATCCGATGAATTGTGAGCTTATGATCAGATTATCCATGCATATTATTTGAGTTTTCTGAACTCTTTTATGCATGATTATTATAACTTCGTACTTCTCTCCGATATATTGATTTTGTTTTCCCAACTAGATTGATTTATCTTGTAATGGGAGAGGTGCTTTGTAATGGGTTCGATCTTGCGGTGCTCAATCCCAGTGACAGAAAGGGACATGACATGTATTGTATCGTTGTTATTAAGGATAAAAAGATGGGGTTTATTCATGCGTGAGTTTACTTTGTCTACATCATGTCATCTTGCTTAAGGCATTACTCCGTTCTTCATGAACTTAATACTCTAGATGCATGCTGGATAGCGGTCAATGTGTGGAGTAATAGTAGTAGATGCATAATCGTTTCGGTCTACTTGTCTCGGAGCTGATGCCTATATACATGATCATTGCCTTGGATATTGTCATGATTATTTGCTTATCTATCAATTGCCCAATAGTAATTTGTTTACCCACCATATGCTATTTTCAAGAGAGAAGCCTCTAGTGAAAACTATGGCCCCCGGGTCTACTTATATCATATATTAAAATTCCTAAACATACCTGTATGCAATTTTACTTTATTTATTTTATTTTGTATTTTTATTCAATCAATCAATCTATCACCATACAATTTAATCTTGCAATTAACCGCCAAGGGATTGACAACCCCTTGTTCGCATTGGGTGCAAGGATTTGTTATTTTATGTGGAGGTGTTGTTAACGAGTGGTGCGTGATTCTCCTATTGGATTGATAACCTTGTTTTCATAACCGTGGGAAATACTTATCTCTATTGTATTGCATCATCCTCCCCTCTTCGGGGAAATTCCAACACAGCTCACAAGTAGCAGGAAGAATTTCTCGCGCCGTTATCGAGGAGACATCATCAACATCTATCAAGTACCTACGCATAAACTTTCATCTCCTTGCATTTATCTTATTTGCCTTTGCCTCTCGTTTTCATCTCCCCCACTTCTAATAAGTTTTTAAAAAATGCAAAAATATTTTCCATTTGCCTTTTTGGGTGTTTTCTTGCTTATTGCTTGTTTGAAACTGCTATCATGGGTGATATTGGCATGGCAGTAAGTGAGGATGGTAAAATCCTAAAATTGAAATTTCTACCAATCTTGATGCTAAAACTTTTGTGATCGGACAAGGGAATGTTATAGGAAAAAGTGTTATCCAAGAATTCTTTAATTGCATTGGAACCTTGGCTTGTGATGATGTTCCTATACTTAAAAGAACAAAAAAATTATGCCAAAGCTATTTCTGCACTTATTCTTAAACTTGAGAGAAGATTTATCCGTACCCATCCTACTTTGCGAAGATTGTTTTATGAGTTTCCGGTTATAAAAAACCCTAGAGCTAAGAAGATAGCTACCCTTATCGTCATGAGTGAATTTGTTTACATAGTGCGAGAAGCTAGAGAGTTCTTTGATTTTTACGGTATGAACCGCGAAAAACCAGTGATAGATGCGATTTTATATAATAGTGATTACTTGTTGAGATATTTATTTTTGCAATGATCACACTTTTGATGAGAATACCAAAAAGGAGGTCCCTCCCTTAAACATAATCTAACAAGTTTTCAATGGTATCAATAAACAATATTCTTGGATTGTAAAAGGGAATCAAGAGGGATTTGAAGACGCTCAACTTAGTAATCCTAAAATTCCTATGGATGATGTGTTTCATATTATCTTTTAAAATCCTCCAAAAGAGAAACATCCTTAGAAAATAAGAAGAAATATTACAATACTTGAAACTATGCATTATGCCTAGCTAGGGGCATAAAACAATAGTGCTAGTTGGGAGGCAACCCAATAGTTATATTAATTTTCTTGATTATTTTTCTGTTTTCTTGTGTGCACACAATTATGCTACTATTATGGTTATGTTTTTGAGTTTAAATTAGTGTTTGTGCCAAGTAAAGCCTTTGGGATGATTTGGATGATAGTTGCTTTGATTCTGTGAAAAAATAGAAAGTTTTGCGTCCAGTTACAGAATTATCAAAAATCACTTGAGCGTGATAAAATTCTGAAGTTTTTACACACGATTGATATAGAAATGGCCTACGTTGTCCTAATTGTTTATAATTATTGGAGTTACAGAAGTATAGTCAATATTCAGATTGCTACACACTATTTTGTTTTTGATTCATTGTTTGCTTGTTCTGATGGAACTATGGATTGTATGGGGGGCTATAAGCCATGAAGAAGTTAGAATACAGTAGGTATGATGCAAAAATAAAATATGAATGGGTTTGCAACAATACTTAAAGTAATAATTTGTTTTATTATACTAACAAATCTCACAAAGGTTTTGTTAAGTTTTGTGTGATTGAAGTTGTCATGTTTTGGGTGAGATCACGATGGATGAAGGAATAAGGTGTGGCAAGAGCCTAAGCTTGGGGATTCCCAAGGCACCCCAAGGTAATATTCAAGGATACCCAAACAACTAAGCTTGGGGATGCCACGGAAGGCATCCCCTCTTTCTTCTACCGACCATCGGTAATTTTACTTGGAGCTATATTTTTATTCGTCACATGATATTAGTTTTTCTTGGAGTGTCATGTATTATATGAGTCTTTGCTTTGGTTGATTTTTAGTTTATTACAATAATCTTTTATGGACACAACTATTTGAGAGAGCCACACATTTATCATGATTTGTTAGAATACTCTATGTGCTTCACTTATATCTTTTGAGCTAGGCAGTTGCTCTAGTGCTTCACTTAAATCTTTTTGAGCATGGCGGTGATTATATTTTAAAGAAATACATGCACTCTTATGCTTCACTTATATTATTTTGAGAGTTGATAAGATTATATTTTCAAGAAATATTTGCACTCTCATGCTTCACTTATATCTTTTTGAGAGTTAATAATACTAATGGTAATTTGCACAAGATATGAACTTGGTCCCAAAGTTATGAATATTCAAGAGGGATATCATAAAAACTTTCATGAAAGATCATTGGATATGATAAGTTTTATCCCTTGCAATAGTTTTGCGATATGGAGATGATAATATGTGACTCATGTTAGTGAGTAATTGTGGTTTAGTAAGAATATTGGTGTTAACGTTTGTGATTCCCTATGCATGCACGTAAAGTCAATAGTTATGCAACGAAGTTACATCCTACTTATGGTGCATTATTCAATGTTAGTTATGTTCAATGCATGTTAATGAACGTTTTCATTTTTTTGGTTGGCCGCTTCTCAATCTATTTGCTAGCCTTCATTTGTACTAAGCGGGAATGCTGCTTGTGCATCCAATTTCTTAAACCCAAGTTGTGCCAAATGAGTCGCCATACGTACCTATATGCGCTATTTCCATGCCATTCCAAGTAAATTTGCATGTCCCAAATCTAATTTTTCAAAATAAGTTTCCATTTTGTGCGCCCGTACCGCTCAGGAAGCGACGGGGGTGGCCAATACACTACAAAAAAATACACTTCCGTGATGATACGTGTTTGTCATAGTAGGTCACTTTTTCTATCATGCATGTACGTCCATGAAGATTTTATGACAGAATCAAGATAGTCATTGTCGGTGTACAAAACAAGGGGCACATTTTTGTACCCCTTAACATGTGCACGGGCAGTCGGAGCCACGCCCACGGCCACACCAAGCAGGGTGGAGGAGGTGAGCCAAGGTAAGACCGAAGCCCAAGACGAAGAAAAGCAACGACAAGGACCAAGGCCACAAGGATCAGATGGGCGAAGCAGGTTTCCCCGGCCAGGATCCTCTTGGGAAGGCCCCAGCGGCCCTGGCAAGACCCTTGTCGGGGCAGCTCACCCACGCCAGCCGAGCGAGCCACCCTCGAGCCCACCAACACTCAACACATGTGTTGGGCCAGGGCTCGGGAGGCACCTCTGTGGTGGCATGCAGATCTTTGTGAAGACAAAGAATATTCAAGATCAAGTGTGGATGGGAAGGCAGCCATCCTCGCCGAAGGAACCCACAAGACCCTGGCAAGATCCTTGCCGGGGACGCCTACGCACCACGGCAAGACCATTGCCGGGTCACCTGGCAAGACCCTTGCCGGGCCACCCGGCAAGGCCCTCGCCAAGCACGCCAGCAGGGCCACCATCAGGCCCGCACCAGCCAAGTCTCCGCCGCCGTTCGCATGCAGCTGCCGACCCAACCAACTGCGCAGGCACCTGTGTGGCTACATGCAGTCCTTCGTGGAGGCTCCACCACCGCGCCACCTCAGCTGCCTGCCTGCCTACATGGCACCGCATACACCGCTGGCCAGGGCGCATGTCAAAGCCTGGAGGAGCGTCAACGGACGGGACGGGCCTCGCTCCCGTGCCCAATAAAGTGAGAGGACACCAAGCGATGCATTAAATGCACCTTGTCCTTTAATACGAGGGATAACCTCGTGCCACTGTAGACCTTTCCACCTCCTGTGTGCCACTGTGGCAGCCTCTTTCACCTATAAAAGGAGGCCCGGGGCGACCAGGAGAAGGATTCGCCTTTTTGGAGCTCGTTACGCCCCATAGCTAGCTCAAGAACATAAATATAGACACCAAAGCAGGAGTAGGGTTTTACGCATCCTCGCGGCCTGAACCTGGATGAACGAACTGCATGCTTCTTGTTAGACCCGCTCTTCTCTCAACCCCGCGCCCCGCAACCGCAGTAGGGATTCTTGTGATCCCATAGGTGTCGTTTCCCACCGACATCCTTGGCGCGCCAGGTAGGGGGCGCAATTGTGAGAATCGATTTTAGCAGTTGAGTGAGAGTTTCTTCATCTCCATGGCCCCTAAGAAGAAGACAGCCACAGCGATCGGCTCGTTGGGAGCCGAACAGCCCGTGCCGGTGCGGATGAGCAGTGGACCGGTCGCAGATAGGACTCGGGGCGCAGCCCACGAGCACCAGCACCACCCAGCCAGTCGGAGCCTGGCGAGCGGCATCGTGCGTGCACTAGACGACCGGCTGCACGCCGCCGGACCCAAGGATGGAGCTAGGCCCCCCGCAGGTGGTGCAGGGCCCTCGAGGGGTGTCGTTGCACCGACTCCGGGCGGCGCGGCGACCTCCAGGACGCATACACCGGCGACCATCGTGCGTTCTTCCCATGGTGTGCATGCCGATCAGCGTCACCATGTTGGTGACCCTGGGCACCGCCGTGCGAAGAGCCATGTGCGTCATCGGCAGGACGAAGGAGTTCAACACGCTCGCCGAAGCGCTGATGAAAATGGCACCCAGCCGCTGGGTCGTGACGAAGCCCCTTCTAACATGGTTATAAGTCGAAGCGTACCACGATCCACTCAGCTGTCGCCACCACCCACGCCAGCAGAGGCCTTGGGCGCGCTACTGCTCCTCGACTTCCCTCCCACTGTGGAGAAGCTCGATGAGTGGAGGGCCACCATCCGGAGCCTCTTCACCGTCGCTAATAAAGACGATCCGCGACCGGCGGGGCCCTCGGTTCGGCGCTCCACTGAACCACCACATGCTGGCGCTGGGAGGACCGGGGGAGCTGCGGCCACGGTGCACTCTCCTCCTCGTCGCCAGCCGCCGCGGGCGTCGGCCCGTCACGATGATGCTGGTGATAACATCTCCATAGCATCGTCCGATCCACGGACCCTCCGCGACCAGCGCCAGGTCCCTCGGGAGCGAGCCCACGAAGACGCTCGAACCACCCTCGAGCGTCGGCGTGAAACGCGCCGCCAGTCGGACAAGCGGGCATGACATGCTACGGACCACCCGGTACCGGGGGAGCCCGGCGGCCTACCTTACGAGGTGGGCTGCCCGGCTTTTACCCGTGAGCTGAGCCAGTTCCAGTGGCCGTCCCACCGCACGTTCTAGCCCGACGTTGGCGAGAAGTACACCGACAAGACCCATCCGTCCGAGTTCCTCAGCATCTACACCATCGCGATGCAGGCCGCTGGGGCTCACGATGACATGGTGCTTGCCAACTACTTCTCGCTAGCGCTCAAGCCCAATGTAATGTCTTGGTTCATGCACTTGCCGGCGGACTCCATCTCTTCCTGGTCAGATCTGTGCCATGAGTTCGTTGGCGCCTTCACAGGAGGCCACCAAGCTCATGGCTAGGCCAGTGATCTGCATATCATTCCCCAGAAGGAAGGGGAGACCCTGCGCAAGTACATCCAGAGATTCAGCCGTGTGCAGTACAACATCCCCGACGTTCATCCCGCCGTAGTGATTAGCGCGTTCCATCAGAACATGCGCAATCGCAAGATGTGTGAGGAGCTGGCGATGACCAAGGTTAAGGATGTGGCCGAGCTCTACGTTCTGGCCGACAGGTGTACCCGAGCTGAAGAGGGAAGGAAGTACCCCGGCGAAGACGCCGGCGTGGAAACCGACTCCACCGATGAGGACGCCGCCGCCCCGATGAAGAAGGGTCGGCGTCGCAACAAGAAACGCAAAGGCAAGGATGTACTTGCCGTTGAGGGATCTGATGACATCGGTGCCGGCAAGAAGGTCAAGGCAGACATCCCCGGCAAGTAGATTGCCGGGCGCGCCGCCTGCCGGGCCTTGGCGGCCACTGACAAGCCAGGAAGCTCCGGCAAGCAATACCGCAAGATCCACCGCACCAATGGCCACGATCTCCAGAACTGCCGACACGTCAAGCTGCTTGCTGAGAAGCAAAAGGCTGAGTACGAAAGGCGGGACAAGGAGAAGGACCAAGATGGTGCTGAGGGGTCCGACAAGAAGCGTGGCAGCCAAGGAGGCCACCCCGACAAGGATAATCAGCAGGAGAGGCCCGCCCGGAGCCGCGACAAGAAACAAGAAGACGACGATCATGACGAGGACGCATTTAATCCGTGAGCAAGGATTCCGTATACACGGAGGCCATGTGCATCAATGGCGGCGCCTCGCTGCATACCTCTCGCCGCCAGCTCAAGCAGCGGGCGTGAGAGGTCACGGCAACGGAGCTGTCGTTCGACGCCCAGAAGCCCCTAAAGTGGTCCAGCACGCCCCTCATATTTGACGCCGAGGACCACCCTGATTGCACTACCGCGGTCGGGTGTTTGCCGTTGTTGGTTTCGCCAACAATACGCAACCTCAGGATGAACAAGATGTTGGTTGACGGCGGGGCCGGCGTGAACCTGATCTCACCTGTCGTGATCAAAAGGTTGCAAATCCCTGACGGAGACCTCGAGGAAATGGGCACGTTCCAAGGGGTCAATCCGGGGAGGAGCCAGCCGAAGGGAAAGGTCACGCTGCCCGTGACCTTTGGAGAAGAATTGAACTACAGAACGGAGAAGATCGTCTTCGACGTGGCGAGATCCCCTTGCCCTACAACGGGATCCTCGGCCGCCCGCAACAGCCAAGTTCATTGCGGCCACACTACGCCTACAACATCTTGAAGATGCCCGGGCCGTTGACCATCATCTCCGTCCCCTCCGACAAGAAGGACGCGGTGATCTGCGCCGAACAACTCTACCGGGAAGCAGTTGCAGTAGCTGCCGTTAAGGCACCTGCTCCTGCCGCCGAAGGCCCGGGAGGAAAGACGGAGCCCGGCAAGACCTCTCGCACCCACTCCGACAAGCGCACCTCCTCGGAGTGTTGTGCTACCGTTGAGGACGTGCTAGAGAGCTCTGCCGACAAGAGCAAGAGATCCAGAGCCGAGCCGCCGCAGACCAAGAAGGTGCCCGTCGCGGAGGACGGAACGGGAGGGGCCTTCACTATAGGCTCCACCCTTGACAACAAATAGGAAGGCGAGCTCGTCACCTTCCTGCGGGCGAATGTCGACGTCTTTGCATGGCAAGCGTCCGACATCCCCGGTGTTCCCAGGGAGGAGATTGAGCACCACCTAGCTGTCTGCCCCCACGCACGGCCCGTCAAGCAGAAGGTCAGAAAGCAGGCTCTGGAGAGGCAAGAGTTCATCACAGAGGAGATCAGGAAGCTAGAAGCGGCAGGTTTAGTGAGAGGGGTACTCCATCGACGTGGTTAGCCAATCCGGTAGTGGTGCGCAAGGGAAATGTGAAGTGGAGGCTATGTATTGATTACACAGATATCAATAAGGCTTGTCCTAAGGACCCCTTCCCATTGTCGCACATTGACCGGATTGTTGACTCCACGGCCGGGTGTGATCTGTTATCATTCCTCGATGCCTACTCTGGCTACCACCAAATCTTCATGACAAGAGAAGATAAAGAGAAGACAACATTCATTACCCCATATGGTACGTATTGCTTTTTATGGATGCCTCTCGGGTTGAAAAGTGCTGGCTCAACGTTTGCAAGAGCGGTCGAAATTGGTTTTGAACCTCAGCTCCATAGAAATATGGAAGCCTACATGGTTGAAATAGTGGTCAAAACTAAGGATGGGCCGACTCTTGTGCAAGATCTAGAAGAGACGTTTGCCAACCTGCGCAAGATCAACCTCAAGTTGAACTATGAGAAGTGCGTCTTCGGCGTCCCGTCCGACAAGCTTCTCAGGTTCTTCGTGTCACAACGCGGGATCGAGGCAAACCCAGACAACATCAAGGCCATTGAGCAGATCGAGGCGCCCAAGCGGATCAAGGATGTGCGTCGACACACTGGCTGCGTTGCCGCCATGAGCCGGTTCATCTCCAAGTCCGCCGAGCGCGCCCTTCCCTTTTTCAAGATCTTGAAAAAGGCGGTCCCAATGGAGTGGACCCCAGAAGCCGAGGACGCGCTGCAGGACCTGAAGAAATACCTTTCCTCCACGCCGATACTAGTTGTGCCTAAACCACAAGCCGTTGCTGCTGTATCTAGCGGCGAAGAATCAAGTGGTCAGCGCCGCACTAGTGGCGCAGAGGGAGGTCGGCGAGGAGGCAGCAATGGCGGCAGGACCAGCAGAGGGCGAGCCGAAGATTCCTCCGGCAGGGCTCGGTGCCGACGAGGCACGGGCCCCGGCAGAGTTTGGTGCCACCAAGGCGACGCCCACGCGGTCGAGTGAAGTGGTGCCCAACAAGAAGGTGATGCAGCACCCGGTTTACTTTGTCAGCTCCCTCTTGCAGGGGGCTAGGTTAAGGTATTCTGGTGTGCAGAAATTGCTCTTCGGCCTCCTCATGGCCTCGAGGAAGCTGCGTCACTACTTCCAGGCCCACGAGATCATTGTCGTCACCCGCCTCCCGTTGCAACGGATACTGCACAACCCAGACGCAACCGGAAGGATTGTGGAGTGGGCCTTGGAGCTGTCAAGCTTCGGCTTAAAGTTTGAAAGGACCTCGACAATTCAGAGCAGAGTCCTGGTGGAGTTCATCACGGAATGGACCTCGACGCCTGACGAAGAGACCCAAGAGACGACTCTCCCCGGCAAGGAGGCAGACAGCAACTGGGTCATGTACTTTGATGGATCCTTCTCGCTGCAAGGCGCCGGTGCCGGTGTGCTGCTCGTCGCACCCACCGGAGAGCACCTCAAGTACGTGATCCAGATGCACTTCCCCAGGGAGATGTCCACCAACAACACCGCCGAGTACGAGGGATTGCTTGCCAGTCTCAGGATCGCGGCAGACCTCGGAGTCAAGAAGCTCATCGTTAGGGGTGACTCGCAGCTCGTTGTCAGGCAAGTCAACAAAGATTATTAGAGCCCACTGATGGAAGCATACGTGGATGAGGTGAGGAAACTAGAGGAACGCTTTGACGGTATCCAGGCGAAGCACGTCCCCCGAGCGGAGAACGACGTCGCCGATTACCTGTCGAAGCGTGCCACATTCAAGCTACCTGTGGAACCAAGTACCTTTTTGCTCCGGTTAACTCAACCATCGGTCGATCCATCAGCAGGGCAGAGCAAGCGGAGAAAATCAGGTCTCGACAAGTACTTTCCTACCAAGCCCCCCGGGGCCGCCGGCAAGGGTACTACCGCGGACGCTAAGCCTGCCCAAGAGCAATTGACTCCAGCAGGGCGTCAGGCCCTGGCTGTAGAGACAGTCGCTCCCATGGCGGAAGAGATGCCTTTAGTCATTGCCATCGAACCTCAGGCTCCGGCATGAGCGCAACATACCGTCCAATTCCTCCAGACTGGGGAGCTTCCTGAGGAGCAGGAAGAAGCGGAGAAAGTAGCCCGTCGGTCCGCCCTGTACTAGTTCGTCGATGACGTCCTGTACCGGAGAAGGCCGAACGGTGTGAAACTCAAGTGCATCCCCCGGGAGGAAGGACTGGAGCTGTTGGCAGAGATACATGGAGGCATATGTGGCTCCCACATAGGGTCAAGAGCCCTTGTCGGGAAGGCGTTCCGGCAAGGTTTCTTCTGGCCCACCGCCCTCCATGATGCGATGGCGCTAGTCACCAAGTGTGAAGCGTGCCAGTTCCATTCAAAGAAGCGTCATCAACCAGCTCAAGCCCTTCAAACAATCCCTCTCTCCTGGCCATTCTCGGTCTGGGGGCTCGATATACTGGGCCCCTTCCCCCGCGCCGTCGGGGGCTTTGAGTACTTATACATTGGAATCGACAAGTTCACAAAGTGGCCAGAGGTGGAAGCAGTGAGAAAGGTGACTGCTCAGTCAGCTGTCAAGTTTTTCAAAGGACTGGTCTGCCGTTTTGGTGTGCCAAACAGAGTCATCACCGACAACGGAATGCAGTTCACAAGCCACACCTTCATGCAATACATTCAAGACCTCGGCAGCAAGGTCTGTTTTGCTTCCGTGGCACACCCACGGAGCAACGGCCAAGCGGAGAGGGCAAATGCTGAAGTGTTGCGAGGCCAGAGGACAAAACCTTTGACAAGCTGCACAAGAGCGGAAGGCACTGGACTGATGAACTACCGGCGGTTCTTTGGTTGATCAGGATGGCGCCAAATCGAGCTACCGGCCAGACACCTTTTGCCCTGGTATACGGGGCAGAAGCAGTTCTCCCCACGGAACTCATATACGGGTCACCTCGAGTGCTCGCTTATGACGAGCTTGAGCAAGAGTCGTTGCGCCAAGATGATGTGATGCTCCTTGAGGAAGATCATCTTCGGGCGGCTGTGAGAGCGGCACGCTACCGGCAAGCCTTGCGCCGCTACCATAGCTGCAAGGTTCATGCCCGAAGCTTTGAGGAAGGCGACCTTGTTCTTGGTAGCGTTCGATCGGCCAAGAATTCCAACAAGTTGACGCCTTGAAGTGGGAAGGCCCTTATCGGGTATTACGAGTCACGAACTGGCCCGCGATCCGCTGGAGACCGAGGATGCCGTACCAGTGAGCAACTCCTGGAACATCGAGCATCTTCGCAAGTTTTACCCATAAGGCGCGGCTTGCCGGGCCTCCGGGCAAGCCACCTTTTGTACGTGCTTTGCCGCAAGGCATGTGACCCTTTGTACAAAGCCAGGCGCAGACCCTGAGCGAGAACAAATGAAGCGCTGGCGCCCTAAGTTATAGCATGCATGCTAGGCCGAGTCTCGTCCTTGGTTAGGGTTGATAGTGTTTAGCGGCGGCTAACCCCTAGCTTAGAGGTCGAGTGCGCGTCTTTCTATTCTTCTCTGTCTTCTTTGGTTCGAAGGACACATGAATATCCTTGCCGAGCTGCTTTGGAAGAACGGGGATGGACCGACGCCCAGGCCCCGGCAAGCCAGTATTGTCGGGGGCTACAAGAGCAAAGATCCACCCGCGGCAAGCCAAGGTTGCCGGGGGCTGCAGATTCAGATAAGTTCTTTATCCCTTATCATGCGTTTCGTTATGTACTGAGGTATGTGAAACTTCAGATTCAGATAAGTTCTTTATCCCTTATCATGCGGTCCCAGGAAACTTCTCAGGGCTGTCTCCTTGGGCGGCTACCGTGCTCCCCTCACTCCGGACCCCAGGACTCGTTTCCTGTGACCGAGTTTGGTCATAGTCGCGGCAGCAAGGAAATGAAACAAGGAGCCTAAGCCCACCTCACCCCTGCCTCCGCCAAGCGTGTAAGATAGGCCGAGCGAAGTGGGGGGACGGCAAGGCCTGTTGCCGGGTGAGAAAACGTTTATCTTAAAGGTAACAAGGATTTACTCCTTGTCGTGGGTTTTACCTACGAATGAAAAGCCCGACAAACATACCTTTTTCATTAAAAACATTAAAATGCAGTGCAGTTCATACGAAATGAAAAACATGAGCAAGGGGATTACAAGTTCTAAAGTTAACGAAGGCCCGAAGGCTTACAAGACTAAAAAGAGATAAGGTGCCCGTAATCCCTTTCTTGTCCCTCTCCTCAGGAGGCAGGTCAAGGAGACGAAAAGGGCAAAAGGGGCACCTAGGCGAGCTACGAGTGGCAGAGGACACCAAGGGAACATCTTGGCGGCCGTCCAAGGGCTAGATGGTGATGGCGGCGCCAGAGGCAGAGCTCGAAGACGAGCCGGCACGACGTCAGCACGCGTCGAAGGCGTCGATGTCCGCGTACTCCGACTTGATGGCCTTTCCGCCCGCCCTCTTCCTCTTCCGCAGCCTCCCAACACCAGCCGCCCAAGGAGACGGCCCCGAGAAGTTCAAGGAGCCGGAGACGCGGATGATGGGGTCGCCGGTGCCGCTCGGAGCGGCGTCCGACGCCTAGTCGGACCCGTCATCCTGCCGCCCGCTGGCCTTGTTGTCGCTGCTGCTGTCCTCCTCGCCACTCTCGCTCGAGGAAGGATCTTCGTCATCAGAAGAGCTCTCCACGCAGCACCTTATGTGAGTCCCGAAGTGCCCGAAGATTTTGACGGAGAGGAGGCCACCCTCCATTAGTTTGAAATGGAGAGTGATCCCCTCCGTCAAGCTGTGGAGACGAGCGAACGTCTTCCACCCTCGATGGAGATACATGACGTGAGGGGCGGGGAACTCAATGTCGGCCCATGTGCTGCTGATCCCGCAGCCCCTCATGTGCAGCCGCAACGACTGCGACGGATCCAGCTCCATCTCCCGCGCAAATGGAGTCGGGAGGCGAAGGCGACGGCGCGGCGGCCGGTGCAGCCTGACGAAGAATTCGCGGGGGTTGTCCCCAGCGTGGCCCTCCATCGGAGGAGGAGCTGCTGGCGGGGGCGAGGCCAGCGCGCCACCCCGTCCTTCTCTTCCCCGAGCACAGCGACCTGCCTGCCTCGCCCACGGTCTCGCCCTCCCCTTCCCTCGGCCCCGGCTCTGCCACCGCGGGCGCAGGAGGAGGAGGGACGCGTGGTCGAGCGGCGACCCTCGCCGCCACCCTCGTAGGACCGGGATTTCCTTTCTCCATGACGAATGGAAGTAAGGAGCAGAAGCAGAAGGAGGGAGAAGATGGAAGAATGCGGGATGCCATCCCCCTTCCCAATCTTTATAAAGGAACGGGGTTGGGGCTCGGCCGCCCCGCTCGGCCAATCAAGACACGGGAGGCGCAGGGAACCAGGACCAACCTGCCGCCCCAACCATCGACGGCCAGGTTTCCCGCCTCCACCATTTGCCACCCCCAGCGCATGGGGGACGCGTGGCCGGTGTGCAGAACCGAGGGGACAAGTGAGGTGACCTCACCCCACCCCGTGATCGTGGGAGTGGACGCCTTGAAGACCGCGCCTCGGCCCCATTCAGTAAATGAGCCGCGCCTCCACGCCTCCATCCTTTTACGGGAAAGGCGTGAGCCGCCTCTTTTCTGGTACATGACACATGATTGTGGGAATCGCCCCACGCATGCCGCCCACGTCACGCACGCCGTCCACGCCAAGGCGCTGCTGGGTTGTGGAAGAAGCCTTGAAAAATCTTACCGGTAAAACCGCCTACCGCCAACAGAGCATTTTTGGGCCTGGCCCAACAACATGTCGCGCTTATGTGTGGCCCAGGCCCGGGGGCTCCTGTCGGTGTACAAAACTAGGGGCAAATTTTTGTACCCCTTAACCTGTGCATGGGCAGTCGGAGCCACGCCCACGGCCACACCAAGCAGGGTGGAGGAGGTGAGCCAAGGTAAGACCGAAGCCCAAGATGAAGCAAAGCAATGACAAGGACCAAGGCCACAAGGATCAGATAGGCAAAGCAGGTTTCCCCGGCAAGGATCCTTGCCGGGCGATCCAGCGGCCCCGGCAAGACCCTTGCCGGGGCAGCTCGCCCACGCCATTCGAGCGAGCCACCCTCGAGCCCACCAACACTCAACACATGTGTTGGGCCAGGGCCCGGGAGGTACCTCATCTACTACTTCGCCCCTCTTGCTGGATCGAGAAGGAGAGGACGTCACCGAGCCGAATGTGTGCAGAACTCGGAGGTGCCGTTCTTTCGGTGCTTGGATCGGTCGGATCGTGAAGACGTACGAATACATCAACCGCGTTGATATAACGCTTCCGCTTACGGTCTACGAGGCTATGTAGACAACCCTCTCTCCTCTCGTTGCTATGAATCACCATGATCTTCCGTGTGCGTAGGAATTTTTTTGAAATTACTACGTTCCCCAACACAGATGTCATCCACTCATTGGACCCAAAGCGCCTATGATACGTCGACACGTGGCACGGCCCAACAGAGGCCATTCCTGTGAAAAGGCCGGCCCGTTTGACTTGGTCAAAACATGGCGTCCCGGCCGACGGCAAGCCTGTTAACGGCCTGTTCGCATATAGCCCATTTACAGCCTGCTAACCCAGGGCTCGTTTACGGCCTATTCGAAATTAGGCCTAGTAGCGTCATCTGGGCCGTCCAATACAATTCCAGCTTGTTTTAACTTCCGGCCCATGTATGGCCCATGATGTCTTTCGGCCCATATGAGGCCCTTAGTAACCCTCTGCCCATTAACGGCCCGTGGTAAAACTGGCCCGTGATGAACTGTGTATCACTTTATACCCATTAACGGCCCATTATACCGTTGGGCTGTTTCCAGCCCATGTTATCTTTCGGCCTTCTCAGGTCCCATTTATTCTTGGGCTCATTTCCATCATTCGTTTACTTTGGCCCGTTACTGTCATTTTCTGCTTGTGGGCCAAATTCAGCCCGTGGTTACAGTCGGCCCGTTTGTGGCCCATTAATACGTTGGGACGTTTTCATAGCGTCATCAAATACGGCCGATTAACGACGACCCGTTATGGTCGGCCCATGAACGGATGATTTCAACTATAGCCCATTTACGGCCATAATGTGGTCTGTTATTGGCCCATGTTAGGACAACCGATCATACGGCCCATAGAAGGCCCATTGATGATACGGCCCGTAGAAGGCCCATTGTGTCTACGGCCCGTATAAGGCCCATTGTTTCTACGCCCCATAGAAGGCCGATTGTTTCTATGGCCCTTAGAAGGCCCATTGTTTCTACGGCCCGTAGGAGGCCCATGTTAACTACAATAAATATGTAGCCCATGGTTAATGTGGCCTAGTTTTAAAAAATAGGCTATTGCGGCCACTAGCAAATCAAGGAAAAAGAACTGCACTGACTACAAGAAAACAAATAAACAAGACAATAAGGAAATAAATAGGCAAGCAACTTACGCTAGGCTATCACGGCTATTACACATATTACATCCACTGGGCATCAAAGTTCGCCACCAGTGCAAATATAGGGAACAAAGCAGCACATAAACGCCGCAGCAAACAAGTCCAGAACTGAATCACTTCAGAAGAGCTCAAGAAACAATATCCTGGGTACCCATAATGCTGGCAAGATGCTTAGCAAGCTTATTAATTTTCTCTTCTTTGGCGCTTAAATCCTCCAGCACTTGCTGTTGCACCAGAAAGTATTCATCTGAATTCTGCAGGGACTTCCTCAGTCATTCGGCTTCCTGTCGCATAACATCTGATTGATGTCTTTCAACTTGAAGTTGAGACCCAAGAAGCCGAACTGATTTAGGCAGCGAGTTCGAAGAGCTGGTGCCAGTAGTAGTAGCCAGTAACTCGAACACTACATCAAGACAGGACTTTGGGGTTGTCTCAGTGTCTTCAATATAGTTTTTATCAGCTTTCTTGGAGACCAACAGGGATGTCTCACTACCTTGAACCTTATCTGCATTACTACCTGTACCATTGCATAACGGGGTACTCTTCTCCAATATTTTATTCGCATTCCAAAAGAGAAACAAACAAACACATCACAGGTTTACAATGTAGTATATGAAACTCATTTTGGTAAACCAGTTCAGTAGTAAGGTGGATAGGATAACAGCATGAAACAAACATATATCTATGTAGTATGGTCACTGTATGGTCTATATCATTCTAGTTTATGTTGCCAAATCAAGATAGATACAGTTCGAATCATATCTATTTAAGACAAAGCGACTTAGACAGAATATAAGTGTGGGAAACTACACAACAATAACAACACTTGTAAGGTGCATGGCATGAGAATATAACTGTTTATTCAATTGAAACTAAAATCAACATAGAGCAAGTTACAACAGCAAACATGTTAAAGAAACGGGTTTAAAACATACCTGTTACGCCATTGGAGTTTCAATTGCATCCTTCAAATATGAAATTAGTTGGTATGAGTAAATACAGTGATGCAAGAGTAAAGTAGTATACCATAGCTACGGAACCTGACCTGAGAACAATTCTTCTTCTGCTTTAAGCGTTGACTTGGGGTTCGGAGTGGTGGTCCTCGTGCTTTGGGCACCGCAGTTGCCTTACTAACTGCTCGTGTTTGGGTGCTCTGTGGTTGAGACGGTGTTGTGTCAACGGGAACTGGGTTACTATCTGCTGGGGTTGGGGTTAGAAGGGGTGTAGCTGTTTCTCTGTCCAACTTGGTGGGGGGACAATCTGCGTGAGTCTGGGTTATGTGTGGTGGGGCTGGTTCTTGGGCAAGTACAACCGTGGTTCTATCTCCATCGACAGGTAGCATGATCTTTTCTGAAGACCGTCTTTTTACTCCCACAGATACTGCCATCACCCCCTCCAATTGAAATGGCTGATAAACAAGAAAAGTAATTGAATGTACATACATTGTAAGATAGACAGGTGCAATGGATAGTAGGGAAGAAAACAGGGCATGAAATAATTCACATTTATGTTATCTAACCAAACAGAATAGAAGGACATAATTTCACATATATGATGGCTAATTAAACAGGATAGCATGCCACAATTTCACATGTATGATGGCTAACTAAACATGATAGAATGACATACTTCAAAATATGATGACTATGTAAACAGGATGACATGATATAACTATCCGATGTGTCTATTAAAGTGGTTGGCATGCCATAAATCACAAACATGCCGTCAATGGAAACATGATGGCATGATATAATTCACGGATAGAATGACATAATTCAAAATATGATGACTATGTGAATAGGATGAGATGATATAACTATATTATGTCTTCAGAAAATGGGTTGGCATGCCATAATTCAGATAATGTTGTCTATGTAACCATCATGGCATGATATAATTCAAATATATGGTTTATATACTAAGGAAGTGAGCAGAGGGCAATCGCATATATGATGTGTCAACTAAGGAGATGGCATTCAATATCGTGTATATGATGTAAAAACTAAGCATCGCAATACAACATATGCATGATATGAGTAATATAACCCTGCCAAGTTTGAGCATACACCTCAGGGGCATAATAGGACTGGTCATCTGCCTCTGAATCCTCCTCTGAAGAGCTATCTGTAACCAGCAAGAGATCTGCTTCACCAGGTAGCATAGTCTGCTCTGAAGACCTTGTTTTCGCTCCAGATTTCCCCATCACCAATTCAAATGGCTGATGCATACGAAGAGCAGTTGAATATACAAACATTGTCGACAAAAGCAATGAGAAATTCAAAAAAGGACGGCATGATATAATTCACATATATGACGCTTGGCTAAACAGCATTGCATTGCATAATTCACATATATAATGCCTTGCAACAAGATAGCATTGCATAATTCACATATATAATGTCTTGCAACAAGATGGCATTGCATAATTCACATATATGGTAATTAGTCACTAAACAGGTGGCATTCACACAAAGCATGTCTAAACTAAGCAAATGACATAGCAACGCAAGATACCATACGCACGATATGAGCATCATAACCCTGCCAAGTTAGAGCATGCACCTGGGGGGGGGGGGAATAGGACTGGTCATCTGTCTCTGAATCCTCCTCTCAGGAGCTATCTGTAACCAGCAAGACATGTGCTTCATCAGATAGCATTGTCTGCTTTGAAGACCTTGTGTCCACTCCATATTTTCCCGTGACCGTGCCGAATGGCTGATGCACAGGAAGAGTAATTGAATGTACTAAAATTGTTGACAAATTTCACACGTAATAAAAAATGATGACTGGCTAACCAGGGTGGCATTGAAAAATTCACATATATGATGCCTGGCTTAACAAGATGGCATTGCATGATTCACATATACGATAAAGAAACTAAACAGATGGCATTGACACAAAGCATGTCTAAACTAAGCAGATGACATCTTTGATGTATACAGTAAGCAACGCAAGGCACCATATGCATGATATTACCAACATCAGCATGCCAAGTTAGAGCGAAGACCTCATGGGGTAAATAGGAGTGGTCTTCTGCTTCTGAATCCCCCTCAGAGCAGTTATCTTCCTCATGATTACGATCCGAAATGGGTGGAGGGGGGCTGCCTTTGCACCCACCATGGAGCGACGTCTGCATGAAATTTTATTGCCACGCAAGGCTCGTCTCTTTTTCTCTACATGTTCAGTGTACAATAACTGACATGCATAGGAATAAAACATAGTGAGATTATGTAAGGAGTGCATGCACAAATCCAGAGTGATGGTAGCAAACTGTGGATAGACCCAAAACAAATGATAGCAGGCAGATAATAGCTTTAGTAAAAAAATACAGATAATGGATCCTTTAATGTTTGTTTGCACCCAACATGAAACTCATAGTAGACTCCCGAGATTAACCAGATAGTAGACAGATAGTACTGATTGCTGCCCCAATATGTACCCCACAACCATTTAAAAACTCAAGTTTCAGCATAAGTTTGGACCCGAGTCGGAGTCTAATAGGTGAACACAATGATAAAGTAGCATGCCATCCTATTAAGCGAGGCATAACGTAAGCAGACACGAAAGAGTGCGACCTCTCTTGCGGACCCGTGTAGTCCTCAAGGTCATCTGCTCAGTTGATGATGGTAATGCAGTTGTCGTGGCTGCGGTAGCGGGAAGAAGATCTCGAGGCGGCGAAGAGCAGTCTGGAGAGCGGATCCCTTTGTGGTGAACCCTTTCATCGTTGGAGCAGCTGAGCTAGGATGGAACACTGACCGCAGAGAAGCGTATAAACCACACAAGGTTTTCTTTGACACATATCTGTGAAGTAATTGTGTAAGGGCTTGTTTGAATCGAGGATTACGACAATGCGAGGATAGGAAATAGACAAGAATAGGATAGGAATGCACGTGCAAAACAGAGAATTTAAAAACATAGGATTTCTGCCAATCTGGGTGTTTGGTTCACAAGAATTGGAAGATCACGGGATGCAAAGAAGCATGGTGAGATTAAGTCAAACCACAAGAAGTGTACAACCTCTTTGGCGAAGCCATCTTTGATCTCGGCGTGATTGGGTTGGCGGTGAGGATGCTCCGGCTGACTTGGCTGTTGGAGGAGGGAAGAAGATCTTAGGCGTCTGGAGATGGAGCAGAGGTCTTGCTCCGCTGTGATGGAGGGTTTTGTCATTGGAGCAGCTCCGGTGAGTTGTACGACGCCGAGGCTGAAGTAGGACAAGAGAGACAACGTTAACCTGAGTGGAATTCTAATAGCATCTCCAATAGATGACGTAAAATACATAACCACAAAGTGCTAGATGTATACATCAGCCTCTCATCTCTGAACTTAACTGTCGAAACTGAATTTAACTGTCGAAACTGAACACTATAAAAACTGAATTTTGCTGTCGAAACTGAATTTTACTGTCGAAACTGAACGCACTAGAGGTGAGGCTACAAGTCAGTCGACCGACTTTTTCATCTCTGGTTAGTCAATTTTGCAGCTGTTGGATACGAAATCAAGGGCCTGCAGTTCGTCTTCAACCTCCACCCCCTGAGCCGCCAGCCACCACCGGCCAAACAGCCGCCCCACGCTACCCGCGGCCGGCGGTGCGCCGCCCCCCCCGCCCCGAAAACCCCCCCCCCCCCCGGGCCGCCCCCGCCCCGGCCACCCCTATACCCCCCCCCCCCCGTGCTGAGCTTTTTCTCTGGCGATCCCCACGCCACCGCCCCACCAACGCCGGCGACCACCGCCCCACACCCTGAACCCTAAGACAGATAGTGGGGTACCTCTCCGGCGATCCCCCCTCCCCTATGCGGCTGGTTCTTCCTTAACTCCGGCGAGCCCCCCTATCGCCCTAAAAATCGACTGACCTAAAAGTCGATTCAATCAACTGAAGTGTAGCTAAATCGTAGCAGCATCGCAAGCAAGAGCAAGAGCGAGAGCAGCAGCGCGAGCAAGAGCAAGAGCAGACCAGGCAGGGGACCGAGAGCAAGAGCACAACAGCAGCGCGAGCGAGAGCTAAAGCAGCAGCAGGTCCTACTGATGTGGACGTCGCCGCCGAGGGAGCGATGCCGTGGAGGAATTGGCCGGCGACGCAGCCATGGAAGTGTTGGGGAACGTAGTAATTTCAAAAAATTTCCTACGCACACGCAAGATCATGGTGATGCATAGCAACGAGAGGGGAGAGTGTTATCCACATACACTCGTAGACTGAAAGCGGAAGTGTTTAGCACAACGCGGTTGATGTAGTCGTACGTCTTCACGATCCGACCGATCAAGTACCGAACGTACGACACCTCCGAGTTCAGCACACGTTCAGCCCGATGTCGTCCCTCGAACTCCGTTCCAGCCGAGTGGTGAGGGAGAGTTTCGTCAGCACGACGGCGTGGTGACGATGTTGATGTTCTACTGACGCAGGCCTTCGCCTAAGCACCACTACATTATTATCGAGGTGGATTATGGTGGAGGGGGGCACCGCACACGGCTAAGAGATCAATGATCAATTGTTGTGTCTCTAGGGTGCCCCCCTGCCCCCGTATATAAAGGAGCAAGGGGGGAGGCCGGCCGGCCCTTGCTAGGCACGCCAGGAGGAGGAGTCCTCCTCCTAGTAGGAGTAGGACTCCCCTCTTTCCTACTCCTACTAGGAGGGGGAAAGGAAGGGGGAGAGGGAGAAGGAAAGGGGGCGCCGCCCCCCTCTCCTAGTCCAATTCGGACCAGAGGAGGAGGGGGCATGTGGCCCACCCTGGTTGCCCCTCTCTCTCTCCACTAAGGCCCATCAGGCCCATTACTTCTCCCGGGGGGTTCCGGTAACCCTCCGGCACTCCGGTTTTCTCTAAAATCACCCGGAACACTTCCGGTGTCCGAATATAGTCGTCCAATATATCAATCTTTATGTCTCGACCATTTCGAGACTCCTCGTCATGTCCGTGATCACATCCGGGACTCCGAACTACCTTCGGTACATCAAAACATATAAACTCATAATATAACGGTCATCGTAACGTTAAGCGTGCGGACTCTACGGGTTCGAGAACTATGTAGACATGACCGAGACACGTCTCCGGTCAATAACCAATAGCGGAACCTGGATGCTCATATTGGCTCCTACATATTCTACGAAGATCTTTATCGGTCGGACCGCATAACAACATACGTTGTTCCCTTTGTCATCAGTATGTTACTTGCCCGAGATTCGATCGTCGGTATCTCAATACCTAGTTCAATCTCGTTACCGGCAAGTCTCTTTACTCGTTCCATAATACATCATCCCGCAACTAAATCATTAGTTGCAATGCTTGCAAGGCTTAAGTGATGTATATTACCGAGAGGGCCCAGAGATACCTCTCCGACAATCGGAGTGACAAATCCTAATCTCGAAATACGCCAACCCAACATGTACCTTCGGAGACACCTGTAGAGCAACTTTATAATCACCCAGTTACGTTGTGACGTTTGGTAGCACACAAAGTGTTCCTCCGGTAAACGGGAGTTGCATAATCTCATAGTCATAGGAACATGTATAAGTCATGAAGAAAGCAATAGCAACATACTAAACGATCGTGTGCTAAGCTAACTGAATGGGTCATGTCAATCACATCATTCTCCTAATGATGTGATCCCGTTAATCAAATGACAACTCATGTCTATGGTTAGGAAACATAACCATCTTGATTAACGAGCTAGTCAAGTAGAGGCATACTAGTGACACTCTGTTTGTCTATATATTCACACATGTATTATGTTTCCGGTTAATACAATTCTAGCATGAATAATAAACATTTATCATGGTATAAGGAAATAAATAATAACTTTATTATTGCCTCTAGGGCATATTTCCTTCAGTCTCCCACTTGCACTAGAGTCAATAATCTAGTTCACATCGCCATGTGATTTAACACCAATAGTTCACATCACCATGTGATTGACACCCTTAGTTCACATTGTCATGTGACCAACACCCAAAGGGTTTACTAGAGTCAATAATCTAGTTCACGTCGCTATGTGATTAACACCCAAAGAGTACTAAGGTGTGATCATGTTTTGCTTGTGAGAGAGGTTTAGTCTATGGGATTACGCCACATTCGAGATCCATTATGTATTTTGCAAATTTCTATGTCTACAATGCTCTGCATGGAGCTACTCTAGCTAATTGCTCCCACTTTCAATATGTATCTAGACCGAGACTTAGAGTCATCTAGATTAGTGTCAAAACTTGCATCGACGTAACCCTTTTACGACGAACCTTTTTGTCACTTCCATAATCGAGAAACATATCCTTATTCCACTAAGGATAATTTTGACCGCTGTCCAATGATCTACTCCTAGATCACTATTGTACTCCCTTGCCAAACTTAGTGGTAGGGTATGCAATAGATCTGGTACACAGCATGGCATACTTTATAGAACCTATGGCTAAGACATAGGGAATGACTTTCATTCTCTTTCTATCTTCTGCCGTGGTCGGGTTTTGAGTCTTACTCAATTTCACACCTTGTAACACAGACAAGAAACTCTTTCTTTGACTGTTCCATTTTGAACTACTTCAAAATCTTGTCAAGGTATGTACTCATTGAAAAAACTTGTCAAGCGTCTTGATCTATCTCTATAGATCTTGATGCTCAATATGTAAGCAGCTTCACCGAGGTCCTTCTTCGAAAAACTCCTTTCAAATACTCCTTTATGCTTTGCAGAATAATTCTACATTATTTCTGATCAAAAATATGTCATTCACATATACTTATCAAAAATGCTGTAGTGCTCCCACTCACTTTCTTGTAAATACAGGCTTCACCACAAGTCTGTATAAAACTATATGCTTTGATCAACTCATCAATGTGTATATTCCAACTCCGAGATACTTGGACCAGTCCATAGATGGATCGCTGGAGCTTGTATATTTTGTTAGAACCTTTAGGATTGACAAAACCTTCTGGTTGCATCATATACAACTCTTCTTTAATAAATCCATTAAGGAATGCAGTTTTGTTTATCCATTTGCCACATTTCATAAAATGCGGCAATTGCTAACATGATTCAGACAGACTTAAGCATAGATATGAGTGACTAACTCTCATCATAGTCAACACCTTGAACTTGTCGAAAACCTTTTGCGACAATTCTAGCCTTGTAGATAGTAACACTACTATCAGCGTCCGTCTTCCTCTTGAAGATCCATTTATTCTCAATTGCTTGCCGATCATCGTGCAAGTCAACCAAAGTCCACACTTTGTTCTCATACATGGATCCCATCTCTGATTTCATGGCCTCAAGCCATTTCGCGGAATCTGGGCTCACCATCGCTTCTTCATAGTTTGTAGGTTCGTCATGGTCTAGTAACATAACTTCCAGAATAGGATTACCGTATCACTCTGGTGCGGACCTTACTCTGGTTGACCTACGAGGTTCAGTAACAACTTGATCTGAAGTTTCATGATCATCATCATCAACTTCCTCACTGATTGGTGTAGGTGTCGCAGAAACCGGTTTCTGTGATGAACTACTTTCCAATAGGGGAGCAGGTACAGTTACCTCATCAAGTTCTACTTTCCTCCCACTCACTTCTTTCAAGAGAAACTCCTTCTCCAGAAAGATTCTGAATTTAGCAACAAAAGTCTTTGCCTTCGGATCTGTGATAGAAGGTGTACTCAACAGTCTCCTTTGGGTATCCTATGAAGACACATTTCTCCGATTTGGGTTCGAGCTTATCAGGATGAAAGTTTTTCACATAAGCATCGTAGCCCCAAACTTTAAGAAACGACAACTTTGGTTTCTTGCGAAACCACAGTTCAAGGCGTCGTCTCAACGGATTTTGATGGTGCCCTATTTAACGTGAATGCAGCTGTCTCTAATGCATAACCCCAAAACGATAGTGGTAGATCGGTAAGAGACATCATAGATCGCACCATATCTAATAAAGTACGGTTACGACGTTCGGACACACCATTACACTGTGATGTTCCAGGTGGCGTGAGTAGTGAAACTATTTCACATTGTCTTAACTAAAAACCAAACTCGTAACTCAAATATTTGTCTCCGAGATCAGATCATAGAAACCTTATTTTCTTGTCACGATGATTTTCCACTTCACTCTGAAATTCTTTGAACTTTTCAAATGTTTCAGACTTATGTTTCATCAAGTAGATATACCCATATCTGCTCAAATCATCTGTGAAGGTCAGAAAATAACGATACCCGCCGCGAGCCTCAACGCTCATCGGACCACATACATCAGTATGTATGATTTCCAATAAGTCGGTTGCTTGCTCCATTGTTCCAGAGAACAGAGTTTAGTCATCTTTCCCATAAGGCATGGTTCGCAAGCATCAAATGATTCATAATCAAGTGATTCCAAAATCCCATCAGCATGGAGTTTCTTCATGCGCTTTACACCAATATGACCTAAACGGCGATTACCACAAATAAGTTGCACTATCATTATTAACTTTGCATCTTTTGTCTTCAATATTATGAATATGTATATCACTACGATCGAGATCCAACAAACCATTTTCATTGGGTGTGTAACCATATAAGGTTTTATTCATGTAAACAGAACAACAATTATTCTCTAACTTAAATGAATAACCGTGTTGCAATAAACATGATCAAATCATATTCATGCTCAACGCAAACACCAAATAACACTTATTTAGGTTCAACACTAACCTCGAAAGTATAGGGAGTGTGCGATGATGATCATATCAATCTTGGAACTACTTCCAACACACATCGTCACTTCCCCCTTAACTAGTTTCTGTTCATTCTGCAACTTCCGTTTCGAGTTACTACTCTTAGCAACGGAACCAGTATCAAATACCGAGGGTTTGCTATGAACACTAGTAAAATACACATCAATAATATGTATATCAAATATACCTTTGTTCACTTTGCCATCCTTCTTATCCGCCAAATACTTGGGGTAGTTCCGCTTCCAGTGACCAGTTCCTTTGCAGCAGAAGCACTTAGTCTCAGGCTTAGGTCCAGACTTGGGCTTCTTCACTTGAGCAGCAACTTGCATGTCGTTCTTCTTGAAGTTCCCCTTCTTCCCTTTGCCCCTTTGCTTGAAACTAGTGGTCTTGTCAACCATCAACACTTGATGTTTTTCTTGATTTCTACCTTCGCCGATTTTAGCATTGCGAAGAGCTTGGGAATTGTTTTCGTCATCCCTTGCATACTATAGTTCATCACAAAGTTCTACTAACTTGGTGATGGTGACTAGATAATTCTGTCAATCACTATTTTATCTGGAAGATTAACTCCCACTTGATTCAAGCGATTGTAGTACCCAGACAATCTGAGAACATGCTCACTGCTTGAGCTATTCTCCTCCATATTTTAGCTATAGAACTTGTTGGAGACTTCATATCTCTCAACGCAGGTATTTGCTTGAAATATTAACTTCAACTCCTGGAACATCTCATATGGTCCATGACGTTCATAACGTCTTTGAAGTCCTGATTCTAAGCCGTTAAGCATGGTGCACTAAACTATCAAGTAGTCATCATATTGAGCTAGCCAAACGTTCATAACGTCTGAATTTGCTCCTGCAATAGGTCTGTCACCTAGCGGTGCATCAAGGACATAATTCTTCCGTGCAGCAATGAGGATAATCCTCAGATCACGGATCCAATCCGCATCATTGCTACAAACATCTTTCAACATAGTTTTTCTCTAGGAACATATCAAAATAAACATAGGGAAGCAACAACACGAGTTATTGATCTACAACATAGATATGCTAATACTACCAAGACTAATTTCATGATAAATTAAAGTTCAATTAATCATATTACTTAAGAACTCCCACTTAGAAAGACATCCCTCTAATCCTCTTAAGTGATCACGTGATCCAAATCAACTAAACCATAACTGATCATCACGTGAAATGGAGTAGCTTTCAATGGTGAACCTCACTATGTTGATCATATCTACTATATGATTCACGCTCGACCTTTCGGTCTCAGTGTTCCGAGGCCATATCTGCATATGCTAGGCTCGTCAAGTTTAACTTTGAGTATTTTGCGTGTGCAAAAGCGGCTTGCACCCGTTGTAGATGGACGTAGAGCTTATCACACCCGATCATCAAGTGGTGTTTGGGCACGACGAACTTTGGCAACGGTGCATACTCAGGGAGAACACTTTTATCTTGAAATTTAGTGAGAGATCATCTTATAATGCTACCGTCAATCAAAGCAAGATAAGATGCATAAAAAGATAAACATCACATGCAATCAATATAAGTGATATGATATGGCCATCATCATCTTGTGCTTGTGGTCTCCATCTCGAAGCACCGTCATGATCACCATCGTCACCGTGCGACACCTTGATCTCCATCGTAGCATCGTTGTCGTCTCGCCAATCTTATGCTTCTCGACTATCGCTACCGCTTAGTGATAAAGTAAAGCATTACGTAGCGATTGCATTGCATACAATAAAGTGACAACCATATGGCTCCTGCCGATTGCCGATAACTTCGGTTACAAAACATGATCATCTCATACAATAAAATCTAGCATCATGTCTTGACCATATCACATCACAACATGCCTGCAAAAACAAGTTAGACGTCCTCTACTTTGTTGTTGCAAATTTTACGTGGCTGCTACGGGCTTAGCAAGAACCGTTCTTACCTATGCATCAAAACCACAACGATAGTTTGTCAAGTTGGTGCTGTTTTAACCTTCGCAAGGAACGAGCGTAGCCACACTCGGTTCAACTAAAGTTGGAGAAACTGACACCCGCCAGCCACCTGTGTGCAAAGCACGTCGGTAGAACCAGTCTCGCGTAAGTGTACGCGTAATGTCGGTCTAGGCCGCTTCATCCAACAATACCGCCGAACCAAAGTATGACATCTTTGGTAAGCAGTATGACTTATATCACCCACAACTCACTTGTGTTCTACTCGTGCATATAACATCAACGCATAAAACCTGGCTCGGATGCCACTGTTGGGGAACGTAGTAATTTCAAAAAAAAATCCTATGCACACGCAAGATCATGGTGATGCATAGCAACGAAAGGAGAGTGTTGTCCACATACCCTCGTAGACCGAAAGCGGAAGCATTTAGCACAACGCGGTTGATGTACTCGTACGTCTTCACGATCCGACCGATCAAGTACCGAACGTACGGCACCTCCGAGTTCAGCCCACGTTCAGCTCGATGACGTCCCTCGAACTCCGATCCAGCCGAGTGTTGAGGGAGAGTTTCGTCGGCACGACGGCGTGGTGACGATGTTGATGTTCTACCGACGTAGGGCTTCTCCTAAGCACCGCTACAGTATTATCGAGGTGGATTATGGTGGAGGGGGTGATGAAGTTATGTACCTAGGGTAGGGTCATGGACCTATCCAAGATACCCTCCCTAAGGACATCTCTAGAAGAACCACCTTTCAATGGACCTAGAAGTGGTCCACTCGACAGACTCGAAGACACTCGACTATGAAGACTATCACTCGACCATGAAGCCAGTCACTCGACAGCCAGGAGACCTAAAGTCACTTAGCACGCCAACGGTCGGTCATTAAGTAGCTTTAATGATCATCATAGCACTTTATTTGTGGCGTTACCAGTAACACCTGGCCTTAATGTACCTTAAACCCAGCATAACTGAGGGCCGGAGGGGTCTGGCGAACTCTATATAAGACACCCCTCTCCTCAATGTAAGGGGTTCGCACCCCTGTAACTCATACAGACATAATCCAGTCGACCGCCTCCGGGCTCCGAGACGTAGGGTTGTTACTTCCTCCGAGAAGGGCCTGAACTCGTAAACCTGTTGCGTATACAACTACTCCATAGCTAGGATCTTGCCTCTCCATTCCTAACCCCCTACATTACTGTCAGACTTAGAACCACGACAGTTGGCGCCCACTGTGGGGCAAGTGTCTTAGCGACTTATTGGAGAAGTTGCGATTTTTCCGATCCCCTTCATCATGGTTTCAGGCGGAGTTTTGGTTGAGGGCCGCGAGATCCGTCTCGGCGCGCTCACGTTCATCGCCGATGATTCCACTTGGCTTCAGGAGGCTCCACTCGACGTCGACGCGCTCCCCGTCCACGGGGCAACGCACTTTCGCGCATGCGTCCGTGGCGTCCTCATGCGGCAACCGTCGACCCAGTACCGGTCGGCCCCTGTGGCGTCCTCCCTCCCTGTCTCCCGCCGGCGCAAGCACTCCGGTTGGTCGAGGCTTCAGCGGTAGGTGAGGCATGCGGTGGCTCGCGAGTCGGCCATTTCCCATGTCGCGGCGATCGAGCCCGTCGAATCTCTCTACGGCCTGTTCGACCTGTCGACTCGCTCCGCAGAGACTGCATCCGAGTGCGACAGCAGTGATCCAGCGGCAGAGGTCCTGATGGTCGACGGACCACGCGGTCCTCCCGGCTTCCCCCACGCCGATGGTGGCGACGGCGGTGGCGATCCAGCGCATGCCCATGAAGAGTACCTCCCCGAGCCCCTTTCTTCGCAGCAGAGGGAAGAACTTTGCTGCCAGAACATGGATGCGCTTCACACTCCTATCATTGGAGAAACACCCGAGGCCCGTGCCTTGGAGGACGCGCACCTGGCCAACCTGGCTGAGCGCACTCGATTGGAGAACCTCCAGCGAGTACTCAACGAGCGTGCGCGACAGTGTATTCCAGAGTCCAGTCGACGTCAGCTCTTTCCACCATCGACTCAGGTATATCGAACTCCGATTCAAAATCTTACGGTTGCGGCTCGGATAGCAGAGTCGATTCAGCCCTCCCAGTCAGAAGCTGGCAGAGGCTTGATCCAGATTAGTGCTTTGCTCCGGGCAACAGGAGAGAAAAATACGGCTGTGTCATAGTCGCGGAATAGGATCCATAGCGGATCCGTCGTTGCAGATACAGTCCAGTCGGCCCATAGCCAGAGATCGCCCCCGAGGCGTGAGGGACGTGGAGACCGGCGTGATCAGTCCAGAAACCGTTAGCAGTATGATCGCCGACTCGATCGCGATGATCGTCGTCGAGTGCTTACCCCTTCCCCAAGGAGTGGTTCATATGTGCCCCGAGAGCAGGATGACAGACGCCCTCACAGTATTGGGCGAAGGATTCCAGTCGACCCCAGTGAACCAGGCTTTGATGCGAGATCCATTCTCGTTCAAGGTTTGGTCGACAGGAACAGAGCTCGCTGAGAAGGTCATGACAGAGATGTACCCACCAGCAGCAGAGTGCACGTTTCAGCACCAGAGTGCTTCAACAGAGCCATCAGGGCCGCGGTGATTCCTCCCAACTTCAGGTTGGTGACTGGAGTCAGTAAGTTCACTGGCGAGTCCAAGCCTGATACTTGGCTTGAGGACTACCGAGTGGCTGTTCATATTGGCGGAGGCAATGATGAAGTGGCCATGAAACACCTGCCTCTCATGTTGGAGGGCTCGGCCAGAGCATGGCTGAACCAGTTAGCACCCAGCAGCATTTACACTTGGGAAGATCTTGCCCGAGTGTTCGTCAGAACGTTTGAAGGAACCTGCAAGCGACCAGCAGGGTTGACAGAGCTGCAATCTTGTGTGCAGAAGGCGAATGGAACTTTGAGGGATTACATCCAGAGATGGATCACGTTGCATCACACGGTAGAGAACGTATCTGATCATCAAGAAGTTTGTGCCTTCAAGGAAGGTGTTAAGTACAGAGAGTTGAATCTGAAGTTCGGTCGGACCGGAGACATGTGTCTGAGTCGAATGATGGAGATTGCCACCAAATATGCTAATGGTGAAGAAGAGGATCGGCTCCAGAGTGGCAAGCACAAGTCAGTCGCCCACGAAACCGGAGGAGGGAACTCCAGTCGGAAGCAGAAGAGGAAAGCCGAGCCAGCTGCTCCTGAAGAAGCCTTGGTCGTGACTCAAGGAAAGTTTAAGGAGAAGCCCAAAGGGCCTTGGAACCCTAAGAAGGTGAAAGACCAAGACGGAAATGATGTGTTGGATTTGCCGACTCATTTACCCGAAACATACCACTCGACATTGTCGACTCTTGATCCAGCAGTTCCAGGGGAAACAACCCAAAGGTAAGGAAAAGGAGCCGGACAAAGTTGAGGACAAGGAAGATAGTGATCATGGATACCCCCAGGTCAATTCCACCCTGATGATTTTTGTTGATGTTGAAAGCAAAAGTCGATTGAAAGTTATCAACCGAGAAGTGAATATGGTTGCTCCGACGACACCCAGTTATCTGAAATGGTCTCAGACTGCCATCACATTCGACCAGTCTGATCATCCGACGCACATAGTCACCCCTGGGAGGCAAGCTTTGGTGGCCGACCCAGTCGTCGAAGGCACTCGACTGACTAAAGTTTTGATGGATGGGCATTCCGATGTCCAGACTCACTACCGGCAACATGAGTTTCCATGGAGTCATTCCTGGAAAGAAGGCTGAGTCACTCGATCAGATTGCTCTTGATGTAGTTTTCGGAGACTCCAAGAATTTCCGCAAAGAAAAGTTGACGTTTGAAGTCATGGATTTCCAGAGTGCTTATCACGCTATTCTGGGGAGGCCAGCATATGCACGTTTCATGGCTCGACCATGTTATGTATACCTTAAATTGAAGATGCCTGGTCCCAAAGGCGTGATCACTGACACCGGCAATCTTAAGAAAGCGGAAGATTGTTTTCAGAAAGGCTCAAAGATCGCTGATGCTCAGATGGCAGTGGTAGAGCTGCAGGAATAACAGAAAACTGCAGACCCGAGTGACTTGTTGCGAGCCAAGAAGCCCGCTACGGAATTAGTGTTTCAGTCGTCCGGTGAGACAAAGCCGATTCATATTCACCCGACCGATCCCAATGCTGCTCCGAACCATATCTCAACAACGCTCGACTCCAAGTAGGAAGAAGCGCTCATCCAGTTCCTCCGTGAGAACTGGGACATCTTCGCATGGAAGCCTTCTGACATGCCGGGTGTTCCCAGGGGGCTGGCTGAGCACCGTCTACGAGTCGACCCAAAAGTGAAACCTGTCAAAGAACATCTTCGACGGTCCGCCGTCCAGAAGAGAAAGGACATTGGTGAGGAGGTGGCTCGGCTCTTAGCAGCAGAGTTTATCCGAGAGATTTACCACTCCGAGTGGCTCGCCAATGTTGTCATGGTCCCCAAGAAGGACAAATCCCTTCGCATGTGCATTGACTTCAAACACATCAATCGGGCCTGCCCGAAAGATCATTTTCCTCTCCCCCGCATCGACCAAATAGTCGACTCGACTGCAGGATGTGAGCGCCTGTCTTTTTTAGACACCTATTCCGGTTACCATCAGATCCGACTGTATGGGCCCCACGAGATCAAAACAACTTTCATCACTCCATTCAGGTGCTTCTGTTATGTTACCATGCCATTCGGCCTCAAGAATGCCGGAGCAACATTCATGAGGATGATTCAGAAGTGTTTGCTCACTCAAATCAGTCGGAATGTGGAAGCATACATGGATGATATTGTGGTCAAGTCACGGAAGGGTTCCGACCTGCTGACTGACCTTGCTGAAACATTTGCCAACCTCAGGAGGTATGATATCAAGCTTAATCCATCAAAGTGCACATTCGGAGTTCCTGGCGGAAAGTTACTCGGTTTTCTCGTTTCCGAATGAGGAATCGACGCCAACCCAGAGAAAGTTGGAACTATACTCCGAATGAAACGTCCTGTGCGTGTGCACGATGTCCAGAAGCTTACTGGTTGCTTGACCGCTTTAAGTCGATTCATCTCTTGTCTAGGTGAAAAGGTGTTGCCTCTTTACCGACTGATGAAGAAGTCAGACAAGTTCAAGTGGACTCCTGAAGCTGATGCGGCGTTTGCAGAGCTAAAAGCCCTGCTCTCCACCTAGCCGGTGCTTGCTGCCCCAATCAGCAAAGAGCCTTTGCTACTTTACATTGCAGCCACGGGACAAGTCGTCAGTACAGTACTTACAGTCGAGCGGGAAGAAGAAGGAAAAGCCTTTAAAGTTCAGCGCCCAGTATATTATGTTTCTGAAGTTTTGACTCCATCAAAGCAAAGATACCCTCATTATTAGAAGCTTGTATATGGGATTTATTGACCACGAAGAAGGTTGCACATTACTTCTCTGATCATTCCATTACAGTCGTCAGTGACGCTCCTTTGTCAGAGATTCTGCACAACAGAGATGCAACTGGTCGAGTGGCAAAATGGGCGATTGAACTCCTTCCGCTAGATATCAAGTTTGAGGCAAAGAAAGCCATCAAGTCGCAAGCAATAGCGGATTTCATCACCGAGTGGATTGAGCGACAGCTGCCGACTCAAGTTCACTCGGAGCACTGGACCATGTTCTTCGATGGTTCTAAGATGCTGAATGGTTCCGGTGCTGGGGTAGTGTTGGTTTCCCCCCAAGGAGATAAGCTCAGATATGTTCTCCAAATTCACTTTGATTCCTCCAATAATGAAGCAGAATATGAGGCACTTTTGTATGGTTTGCGTATGGCCATTTTACTCTGCGTCCGTCGCCTCATGGTCTATGGCGACTCAGGTTTGGTGGTTAATCAAGTGATGAAGGAGTGGGACGTAATAAGTCCGACCATGACTGGTTACTGCAATGCAATGAGAAAGCTAGAGAAGAAATTCGAGGGGTTAGAGCTTCATCATATACCCCGACTGAAAAATCAAGCCGCTGATGATTTAGCAAAAATAGGTTCCAAGAGAGAAGCCATTCCCAGCAATGTGTTTCTGGAATACATCCACACACCATCAGTTCAAGATGATCCTTTCACCGAAGAAGCCCCGCAGCCAAAAAGTGCCACGGATCCGACTGAAGTTGAGGTTCCAGCTGTGGTCGACTTGATCATGGAAGTTTTGGTCATCACTCCCAACTGGACGGTGACGTACATTGCGTACATCCTAAGGAAAGAACTCCCAGAGAATGAAGAAGAGGCTCGACAGATCGTCCGTCGATCCAAGGCCTTTACTGTGATAAAGGGACAGTTGTACAGGGAAAGCGCGACTGCAGTCAGTCAGAAGTGTATAACACCAGAAGAAGGTCAAATAATTCTTGACGATATCCATTCGGGGACCTGTGGCCATCAAGCGTCCTCTCGGACCATTGTGGCTAAAGCATACAGAGTGGGGTTTTACTGGCCAAGAGCAAATGAAATGGCAAAAGAGATAGTCGACAAATGTGAAGGATGTCAGTTCTATTCCAATATGTCACACAAACCCGCCTCGACCTTGAAGACCATTCCACTCGTCTGGCCCTTCGCTGTTTGGGGATTGGATATGGTTGGATCACTGAGAACCGGCAGGAGCGGCTTCACCCATGTGCTGGTGGCAGTCGACAAGTTCACTAAATGGATTGAAGCTAAGCCTATCAAGAATCTTGATGCCTGCACTGCTATCAGTTTCATCAGAGAGTTGATATTCAGATATGGAGTTCCGCACATCATCATCACTGATAATGGGTCAAACTTTGATTCCGACAAGTTCAGAGCCTTTTGCGCTTCTCAAGGCACACGAGTCGACTACGCTTCTGTCGCTCACCCCCAGTCGATTGGACAAGCAGAAAGAGCAAACAACCTAATTCTCAAAGGACTAAAACCCCAACTGATGCGTGATCTCAAGCACGCAGCAGGCGCATGGGTCGATGAGCTTCCATCAGTTCTTTGGGGATTGAGGACCACTCCTAATCAGTCATCTGGACGAACTCCATTCTTTCTGGTCTATGGAGCTGAGGCAGTTCGGCCGAGTGACCTGCTTCACAATGCACCCCGAGTCGAGCTCTACTCTGAAGATGAAGCAAAACAAGCCCGGCAGGATGTAGTCGACCTTCTAGAAGAAGAAAGAGAGATGGCCATGATTCTATCGACTATCTATTAGCAAGATTTGCGTCGATTCCATGCCAAAAATATGAAGAGTCGAACCTTCCAAGAAGGAGACTTGGTCCTCCGAGTGGATCAACAGAAACCACACAAGCTCGCTCCTACTTGGGAAGGCCCCTTCATCGTCACCATAGTTCTCCACAATGGAGCGTACCATCTTTACTATGTCGATTGCCAGATTGATGAGCCACGAGCTTGGAATGCGGAGCTGCTCCGCCCCTTTTATACTTAAGAACTCACTCAGATGAGATGTAATAAAAAGTACCTCTGTAGTTTATTTATCAAAGACAAGAGTGTTATAATTTTCCCAGTGATTGTTGTTGCTTTTGTTTACGTGAGAAATCCCCCAGTGGGTGGCTTAGCTACGAATCCATTTTGCCTAAGTTTGTAAAAAAAAATTCCTACCGAGTGACGAGCAAGCCTCTCACTCGGGAGCTTAGCTGTGAATCCGTTTCGCCTAAGTATTTAAAAATCCTACCGAGTGGAGAGCAAACCTCCCACTCGGGGGCTTAGCTGTAGTCCAGTACTCGCCTAAGAATTTAAAAATCCTACCGAGTGGTGAGCTAGCCTCCCACTTGGGGGCTTAGCTGCAGTCCAGTACTCGCCTAAGTATTTTAAAAAAATCCTACCGAGTGGAGAGCAATCCTCCCATTCGGGGGCTTAGCTACAGTCCAGTACTCGCCTAAGTATTTTAAAAATCCGACTGAGTGGAGAGAAATCCTCCCACTCTGGGGCTTAGCTACAGTCCAGTACTCGCCTAAGTATTTAAAAAATCCTACCGAGTGGAGGGCAATCCTCCCACTCAGGGGCTTGGCTGCAGTCTAGTACTCGCCTAAGAATTTAAAAATCCTACCGAGTGGAGAGCCAGCCTCCCACTCGGGGGCTTAGATGCAGTCCAGTACTCGCCTAAGTATTTAAAAAATCCTACCGAGTGGTTGAGCCAGCCTCCCGCTCAGGGTCTTAGATGCAGTCCAGTACTCGCCTATGCATTTGAAAATCCTACCGAGTGGTGAGCCAGCCTCCCACTCGGGGGCTTAGCTGCAGTCCAGTACTCGCCTAAGTATTAAAAAAATCCTACCGAGTGGAGAGCAACCCTCCCACTTGGGGCCTTAGCTGCAGTCCAGAACTCAAGTAAGTATTTAAAGAATCCTGCCGAGTGGAGAGCAATCTTCCCACTCGGGGGCTTAGCTGCAGTCCAATACTCGCCTAAGTATTTAAGAAAATCCTACCGAGTGGAGAGCAATCCTCCCACTCGGGGGCTTAGCTGCAGTCCAAGTACTTGCCTAAGTATGAAATCCACCCCGATCCACAAGGACGACGAGGTACATGTCGACTGCTACCTTCTCCTTCGGAGCTGCGTCACAAGTACAACGTGCGCCTCATTCTGATCCGCAAGGATGATGAGGTGCAGGTCGACGTCTACCTTCTCCATCGGAGCTGCGCCACAAGTACAACGTACGCTTCATCCGATCCGCAAGGACGACGAGGTACAGGTCGACTGCTACCTTCTCCTTTGGAGCTGCGTCACAAGTACAACGTGCGCCTCATCCCGATCTGCAAGGACGACGAGGTGCAGGTCGACTGCTACCTTCTCCTTCGGAGCTGCGCCACAAGTACAACGTGCGCTTCATCCCGATCCGCAAGGACGATGAGGTACAGGTCGACTGCTACCTTCTCCTTCTGAGCTACGCCACAAATACAACGTGCGCTCCATCCCGATCTGCAAGGACGACGAGGTGCAGGTCGACTGCTACCTTCTCCTTCGGAGCTGCGCCACAAGAACAACGTGCGCTCCATCCCAATCTGCTAGGACGCAGGTCGACTACAATCTGTGCTCCATCCCAATCTGCAAGGACGACGAGGTGCAGGTCGACTGCTACCTTCTCCTTCGGAGCTGCTCCACAAGAACAACGTGCGCTCCATCCCGATCCGCTAGGACGCAGGTCGACTGCAATCTGTGCTCCATCCTTACCTGCAAGAACGATGAAGTGCAGGTCGACTGGATTTTCCACCTCAGAGCTGCACCTCAAGCACAAAGTATATTCCGAATGAAGAACAAAGTTCGCTGGAGGCAAATGCAAGCATATTCGGAAATAAACCAAGTTCAGATAAATCTTAAAGGTCCCAGACCGCAGATCGAAGTACTCAGGCATTCAGCCCGAAAGAGTTTAACGGTTACAAAATCCACTCGGCATTCTGAGGCAAATTTAAGGTGGGGCATAAAAGTTTGTTCACTTCGCGGGAAGAGGACTGGCAGGCTCGACAAACTCGTCCAGGTCGACACCATCGGCGATCCGAGTGGCGGCAGCAATGAAAGTCTCCATAAAGGATCGGTAATCATGCTTCTTGGTGTTGGCGACCTTGATCGATGCCAGCTTATCTTCCCGCGCCTCTTTGAAGTGGACATGAACCAAAGACAGAGCCACATCAGCACCACACCGAGCAGAAGACTTCTTCCACTTCTGCACTCGACCAGGGATCTCGTTAAGTCGAGTCATCAGAGACTCGAGGTCATTCTGGAGCGTAGCCCTTGGCCAAAGTGCCGTGTCGATCCGTGACGTGGTGACCTTCAGTCGAGCCAAGTAGTCAACAACGCCGTCGATACGGGATTCCAGTCGGAGCAGGTTCATAGCAGTTTCATCCTTCACGGGAGAGTTGATGGGGTCCAAGTTTGGCTCAATTCGCCCGGTCTCCTCCTCAAAGTCTCGGCAAAACTCTACATACACGATCCAAGGATGAGTCAATGTTCATACGCCGAGTCGACAAAGATAAAACCAGTCGGAACAGAGTATATACCTTCAAGCTTGACGAACAACTTCTTGGCAACGCCTTCCAGATCATCCCTCCTGCGGGCAACGCCTTCCATCTTCTCGGTCAGATTGACCTTGTCCTTCTTCAAGCATGTTACCTCCTTGTTGGCTTCATCCAGAGCAAATTTTATCTTGGCGTTCTCTTCCTCCAATTGGCCGACTGAAGCCAGCTTCTGTTCAGCCAGAGCAGTTTTGTCATCAGCCTCCTTTCGTGCAGCAGCCAGATCTTGATCCTTCTTGGCCAGAGCTTGGTTCAGTTTTTCTGAAAAGAAACGATGCTTGGGTAGGAAAGGGCAGAATGAAAATCAGGTCTAAGATAAATCAGTCGACAAATCTGTCTTACCATTGGCGTCATCCTTGGCTTTCTGCAGTTCTGTCTTGGCCAATTCCAAGTCAAGATTGAGTTGGATCTGCTGTTTTTCCAAGTCAGCAAAGCGAGCTCCAAGATCACAAGATTTCTGCAATCAAGGGATAGATCAGTAGATTAGACAAAAGATGGATTATTTTAGAGAGATAAAAAGACAAAGACAACAAAAGACTACTGTCGAATCAAACATCCAGCAATAGTCTCGGGGACTACACCTAGTGGGTGCACTTAGCGTGCCCCCACTGGTTCAGTTTACACTCGACGAGATCTTCCCAGCGCGAGTGCAAAAAAAAAAGAGGAGACAGCAGCAGACAAGTTCTTCAGACCATAGTCGATTGCCAGCAGTCGACCACGGTCTCGGGGACTACACCCAGTGGGTGCACTTAGCATGCTCCCACTGGTTTAGTTTACACTCGACATGGCCAGACCAGACCGAGTGAAGGAAGTTCAAAATCCAATACTACAGTCGACTGCCCGCAGTCCACCATAGTCTCGGGGACTACACCCAGTGGATGCACTCAGCGTTCCCCCACTAGTCCAGAAATTCAATAACAAAAAGTTAAGCTCAAAGTATGAATTTGCTCAGTGATAAATCGAAACACCCATTGGGTGTACAGATGCAAAGATTTTTGGAAAGAGAGTTTTCAGATAGCATATCCTAAAACAGAACAAGCCAAGAGAATCAGTCGATGTTTTGCTAACCTGGACATTGCTCTGGAGAGCCGAGCTGGCATCATAAGCGGCTTGACTGGCATCCCGCACCATCTTCATCTTCTCCATCATAATACTTGCTTGATGTATAGCTTCCTTGGCAGCATTCACTTCATCCTCA
Source organism: Aegilops bicornis (assembly GCA_021605145.1). Taxonomy (NCBI): domain Eukaryota; kingdom Viridiplantae; phylum Streptophyta; class Magnoliopsida; order Poales; family Poaceae; genus Aegilops; species Aegilops bicornis. The sequence continues at coordinate 305,428,280 of CM038675.1, forward strand.
GGGACGTGATGGGTGGCAAAAACTGAAGGTGGATCGACAGGAACTTGGGCAGTCGACGCAGAAGGTAGAGCACTGGACAGCGGCATGGCAAAGGAAACAGAAGTCTGATTGACGTCGCCAGCATCCTGAACGACTAGTTCCGTCACCGGCGTCGACTGTGGTGTCTTGCCGACAGACTTTTTCCTATTCTTCCTCGCCAAAGGCCTCTCTGGCTCGTCATCATCGTCGCCGGGGAGGTCAATGACGTTGGGAGCTGTTCAAAGATCAGTCGCCAAAATTACATCACTCGATTGTATATGTCACATCTCAATCGACCAAATGAAGCAGAATGACGAAGATTGTACCCAGAGTGGAGGTGACCGCGTCTTCCATTGTCTCATCTTCATCCTTATAAGCTGAGGTCCCGGAGGTAGCAGCACTGCCAGTTTCAAGATTCTTCCGGTCAAATCAAATAGAAAATAAAACAGCGCAGAGCGTCGAATGAATATGAGGGAAAAACACTCACGCAGAAGCGACAGGAATATCAATCTTAATCTTCGGCAATGCCTTCCGAGACTTCTGCACTACAACCTTGGGCTGCTTTGGCGCTTTCTCAGTCGGAACTGGAGAGGACGTCCGAGGACGCTTTGAAGACTAGCCAGTTTGAGAAATCGCCCTTTCACGGACACTCGCCTGATCTTGGTCGAGCTTGGATCGTCTCTCCCTGCAAGGAGGTGGCTCGACTTCTTCTTCATCACTTGAGTCGTCGTTCTCCTGGTCCTCCTCTCCGTCAGAATGCCACTCGCCACTTTCACCTCCACTTGCTTCCCCCTCCGGATCTTGCTCCTGCTCTCCGTTGGGCATTGAGTACATTTCGATACGGGCCTGGAAGAAAGCAAGTAGAACAAAAGTCAGTCGACGAAGCATAAACAGCTGCGCGAGTGAATCTAGATCATAGTCAGAAGTTCAGAATTGGACCTTGTCTGGTTCGTGAGACTGGTCGAATGGAGGAACTCTCCTGGCTCCCTTAGGGTTGTCTTTGTTTCCAGTGATGCTCGTCAGCCACCCCTCCAACATGGACTCCTCGACCTCCTCCGGGTGGATCCGAGTGGTGTCCCCAGTACCCTAATACATCCACATCGGATGGTCTCGAGCCTGAAGTGGTTGGATGCGCCGTCGGAGGAAGACCTCCAACAGATCCATACCAGTCACTCCGTCGTGGATAAGCTGAACTACCCGCTCGACCAACACCTTAATTAACCTGTGCTTTCTCCTCCGGAATCACCTTCAAAGAAGAGGGCTTCCTCACCCGGTCCAAGGAAAAAGGAGGAAGTCCAGTCGACTGCCCTGGGGTCGGCTGGTCCTTGCAGTAGAACCAAGCTGACTGCCACCCACGGACTGAGTCGGGAAGGATCATGGCTGGAAAGGAGCTTTTACCTCTCATCTGAATCCCAAGGCCCCCGCACATCTGGATCACTTATGTCCTCTCATCACTCGGATTTGCCTTTTTGACCGACTGAGAGCGGCAGGTGAAAATGTGCTTGAAAAGACCCCAATGGGGACGACAACCCAAGAAATTCTCGCACAAAGACACAAAGGCAGCAAGATACATGATTGTGTTGGGAGTGAAGTGGTGGAGTTGCGCCACGAAGAAATTCAAGAATCCCCGAAAGAAAGGGTGAGGAGGCAAAGAAAACCCACGGTCAACATGGGTGGCGAGCAGGACGCGCTCACCCTCCCGAGGCTGTGGCTCGGTCTCCTTCCTCGGAAGCCGCGCCGCTCCGTGAGGAATCAGCCCTCCGTCGGCCAAGTCGTCGATGTCCTCCTGACTAATCGTCGAGCGGATCCAGTCGCCCTGGATCTAGCCCTGCGGCAGGCCGGCCCTCGAGGAAGACCCGCCCCGGCTGGACTTCTTCCCCTTCGCCTTCGCCATCGCCTTATTCGCCCGCTCCAAAGCCACCGTCTTCTCTTTCCCCATCGTCGCAGGCGAGATGCGCATGGAGTAGCGGCACTGGGACGAGAACGAGCGCGGCGGAGAAATCTGTGGAGGAAAGGAACAAATGTAAACACACTGTTCAAAAACCCCGGCCCGGTGCCTTATATGAGGTTACTTCCGAGTGACTGACGTGTAGGCCCGGGCGATCCTATCAAATCCCGCAACAGTCGCGTGCGTAATACGTGGCGAAAAAGGGGGCGCAGAGATCGAGGCGGCCCTGCCCTATCCCATCCGATTACTACGGCCTTCTCCGCCCCGCGCGCTTCCCAAAATTCGAATCCCGCAAAAGCCACGAGCAGCAGAACAACTTGTCACACGGGAGATCTCCTCCACACCGTCACTCGGAGCTCTTCAAGTAAAGAAACCCACTCGACAAAAACTAAGAATGGATCAAGGCGACTGGAAAAGAAGTTGATGTCGTCGCCCAGGTTCATTGATCCAGAACAAGATGTACTCATAGCACGAAAAATGGGTCGGAAGTGTTCTCTACTCCTTCCCCACTCAAACCTCGATTCATTCGGGGGCTAATGATGAAGCTATGTACCTAGGGTAGGGTCATGGACCTGCCCAAGATACCCTCCCTAAGGACATCTCTAGAAGGACCACCTTTCAATCGACCTAGAAGTGTTCCACTCGACAGACTCAAAGACACTCGACTATGAAGACTATCACTCGACCATGAAGCCAGTCACTCGACAGCCAGGAGACCTAAAGTCACTCAGCACGCCAACGGTCGGTCATTAAGTAGCTTTAATGATCATCATAGCACTTTATTTGTGGCGTTACCAGTAACGTCTGACCTTAATGTACCTTAAACCCAACATAACTGAGGGCCGGAGGGGTCTGGCGAACTCTATATAAGCCACCCCTCTCCTCAGTGTAAGGGGTTCGCACCCTTGTAACTCATACAAACATAATCCAGTCGACCGCCTCCAGGCTCCGAGACGTAGGGCTGTTACTTCCTCCGAGAAGGGCCTGAACTCGTAAACCTCTTGCGTATACAACTACTCCATAGCTAGGATCTTGCCTCTCCATTCCTACCCCCTACATTACTGTCAGACTTAGAACCACGACAGGGGGCACCGCACATGGCTGATGAAAGTGCGTTATATCGGCTAGAGGGGGGTGAATAGGCGATTTTTATGAATTCTTCAATGAGGAATTTGCTGGTGAGGAAATTCCTAAGTGAAGAACTACTTGCAGCGGAATAAGTACTCAGAAGTAAGCATAAGAGAATGCGGACATGGTCATCATGATGAAATGAAGACAATCAAAGAGTACAGAAAGCATAAACAAAGGATAGCACAAGATGAAGACAAACAGACTGAAGAAATTGAACTGAGGAAATTGAGAAAGTCTTCTGTCAAAGTTTTCAAGCACAGATATGAATGAACACTCAACACAGTAAGGAGGAAATGAAAGGGTTGAGGAAATATAACCAGTTAGGTTGGTGAAGACAATGATTTGGTAGACCAGTTCCAACTGCTGTCCTGGGTTAATACGTCTGGTTGGAGCGGCTGAGTATTTAGACGTGAGGACACACAGTCCCGGACACCCAGTCGCTGAGCACGCAGCTCAGGACACCAAGTACTCACCGTATTCTCCTTGAACTAAGGTCACACAGACCTCGTCCAATCACTTTTGGTAAGTCTTCAGGCGACTTCCAAACCTTCACAGACTTGGTCACTCAGCGATCCACAATTTCTCTTGGATGCTCTAGACCATGACGCCTAACCGTCTGGAAGAAGCACATTCTTCAAAGGTAACAAGTGTCGGATCCACGCAGGATCAATCTCTTCAGTGATGCTCAATCACTTTGGGTTTGTAGGGGTTTGGTTTTTGGGTTTTTCCTCACTCGATGAATTTCGCTCAAAGTCCTCGGAGGATGGGTTGCTCTTAAATGACTAGTGTCAAGTTCTCTCGGAGCAGCCAACCGGCTAGTGGTTGTAGGGGGCGGCTATTTATAGCCTAGGGAGCAGCCCGACATGATAAGACATAAATGCCCTTCAATGATATGACCGTTAGGTGGATAAGATATTTTGGGACAGCTGGCGCGCAGCACAACAACGGTCGGAAATTTGACTTTCAAATTCCTCAGGGCTATCATGTTCCTCATCGTAGGCAATCCAGACCGGCGAATTCCTAACCCCTCGGTCGAACAAATTCTCAACGACTGTAAGAACTTCGTCTCACATCAAGAAATTGACTGAATTGTATGAGATTTCCAAAGGCTTCACTCGAAGGGATTGGTAGGTGTAGGATTTTGAGTTGAGCATCACATGGAAATTTTTCCTTAGTATTTCCTCGACCCCCTTTAATAGTATGGTGTTTCTTATGACTCAAGAAAGAGAAAACGAAACTACGAAAACAAAAGTCTTCACGCTTCATGTCCCTCAAATGAATACCAAGTCTTCAATGTCACACCAATTTCTTCACTTTCAAAGTCTTCAGAAAGTCTTCAGAATATCAAAGTCTTCAGTCAAAGAACTTCATTTTTAGGGGTCGACTTTCACTGTGAATATCAAACTCCTCATGGATTTATAGACCTGTGTACACTCATAAACAGATTAGTCCCTTAACCTATAAGTCTTCAATACACCAAAATCAATAAGGGGCACTAGATGCAATTACAATCTCCCCCTTTTTGGTGATTGATGACAATATAGGTTAAGTTTTCAACAGGGATAAACATATGAAGTGTAAATACTGATATTGAGGAATTTGATTACAAGATACAGAAGAACTCCCCCTGAAGATGTGCATAGTGAGGAATTTGCTTTTGAGGCAATGCACATTTGAAGAGTTGAATCATGGAGATCTCCCCCTCTATCTTGTAATTCATACACGCATTTGACATATAATATGAAGAATTTGAAAATGCATGATGAAATATGGTGCTTGATGAAATTCAGCATGCGTGCAATAACATTAATGAGGAACAAGCATGCAAAATAACGCATCAAGAGAATCAGAGCTCAGTGCATCAAAAGTATCAGAGCACCATCGGGTTTAAGATTACAACTCGATCCAATAAAAGTTTCAGAAGAACGAGAGTTGTAACTTAACAAAAAAATTGCCCATATAATAGACCCGCTTGAAGACTAACTCAAATTTCTCCCCCTTGGTCATCGAATGACCAAAAGGATCGAAACCGAGGACTAACGCTCAAGAATTTCAAGTTGATGAAGGAGCGCCAGCGTTGTTGGGGTCGGTTGTTGTAGTAGGGCCTGCCGCAGTGTCGTCCAAGTCTTCATTTTCATCAGTGTCTCGCGATGAAGAATAGGAGCTGGCCTCCAAGGAAGGAACTTTGACCTTCTTGTATTTCTTCGGTGGGGGTGCAGACCAGTCAAATTCTTCCTTGAGACCCATTGTCGTCAGTTCTTCCGCGCTTAGACATTAGAAAGGACAGCCCAGGTGCGTTTGAAGGTTTCATGGAGGTAGTAGTGGTTTTTCTTCACTGCATTGTGTGTAGAGGTCATGTTGTGAAGAATTGAACCAAACTGACGCTTGACCCATTTATGATAGCGATCAACCTTCGGATGAAGACTGAGGAGTAACTCACGATCAGTCATCACCCTGGGTCCTGTGGCTTGAGGACTTTGCTTGGCTGAGGTATTTGCGCAGGGTCATGTGTGGCAGAGTCATCATTGGTGGAGTAGGATGCAGTTTTGCGAAACTGACCATCCAATGGACGAATGCCTTCATCGATCACAGCAGTTGCCTTGCCCTTGTCATCACCGAGGTAAATGTCCGCTTGAGGACTTCAATCGGGGCAAGTAGCTGCAGTGGTTCGTAGTATCAGCCTTGTAATTGAGTGAAGACCTTGTCCTCGATGAATCTCATAACCCAAGGTGCATAAGGCTTCACTCAAAAGGTGACATAGCAATGTTTGCGAGTCCTCATGAAGAAATCATGGAAGTTGACGGAACGCCATGAATGATATTGAAAAGCATATTATTCATGATGCCAACGACTTCTTCATCATTTGAGTCGTGGCCTTTGATAGGACTCATTGTCTTCATAAGAATCCGATAGACAGTCCGAGGTACATACAATAATTCCTTGACGAGGAATTTGGTTATTGGGGCCTGCCCTGGCTTCAAAGGCTTCATCAGCACTTGCATATAGTGATTTGAAAGCTCAGGTTCGTTGTAGATACAACGAGCACCATCAAGTGGAGGATCGAGTGGTAGGGCACAAAGCAATTCGATTCTTGGTGCCTTGTAGTGAGTGTTTTCGGACATCCAGTCTAACACCCATGAGTTCACATCTTGACGTCTCCGGTGATGTGCAACATTGCATAGAATTGAAGAATAAGTTCCTCATTCCAATCGCAGATGTCAGTGCAGAAATTTAGAAGTCCTGCATCATGAAGAACACTGAGGACTGGCTCGAAGCCTGGCAGAGATTCCATGTCGACATGAGGAATATGTGCATGATCGAAGACTTTGTCTTTGTTGAACAAAGACCGAGGAATAGAAATTGGCTTGACCGGCAGTCCAGAAACGCCTCTTCCTTATGCGAGCAGAATCATATGGATTGTAATCAGTGAAGAATACGTGCTCGCCGAAGAAATCTTCAGCCTTGAACTTTTGCTTTGTTGAGAAGGGATTCTTTGGCTTTGGCAGTGGAGTGTCAGTGAGTTGCATCACGACCTCTGGAATCGCAATCTCAGGTTCTTCAGGCTGAGGAATTTCTGGTTCCTCTACAGGTGCAGTCTGAGGATCAGCAGCAGCAGGTTCATCAGCGCTAGTGGCTGGAATTTCTTCATGTACAGATGAAGTGGGATGAGTTTCTTCAGAGCCCATTTGAACTGTTGGAGCAGGGGACTGAGGAATCTGTTGGATTGGGGTGAAGAGTGGAGAATTTGGATGCTGACTTTCCCAAAAGTCATCGTTCATCACTAGCGTTGTACTTCCAATATCCACATCTTCTTCAATTTCCTCAACACCGGCCTCTTCAGCTGTGAACTGAGGCATAGGCGAGGAAATGATTGGGATTGAAGGGATAGCTTACACTTCAATTTCTTCATCTATCTTGTCTGACGAAGCAGCAGAATGATCTTCTTCATCAGATCCGCTTGGGATCTCATAATCTTCACCAAAAGGAACAAGGTCCTTTGATGGAATTGAGGAAATTGGAACAGCATCAATAGGATTTTCAAAAGAGTGGTCATTGGCTTCATTTTCTTCGCAGTCAAGAAGAATTTGACGCAAATTGATGCTTTCCGTTTCTTCACCGCAGCTCGTTCTGCAGCCTTGGTCTTCTTCACATCAGATGCAGTTGGAAGAATTGGAGTTGGTGTTGGCGCAGGAGGAGCTGAGGAATCTGGTTGATTTTCCTTAGGTGCAACTGATGCAGTTGCCCTGACTTCTTCAGTTTCTTCAGGCGCACCACTAGTGGTTGCCCTGGCAATTTCTTCAGCGGCTGGAATGGGATCATTAGCCTCGAATCGGCATTGTCTTCAAGACTGAACTTCATCGCCGGTCTTGGCATGTTCTTCGGTTGAGTGATGCTCTCGCTCGAGGAATTTCTTGTTGCTTGGGTCTGCAACATTGGTGAATTTCTTCGTCAGGTTGACGAATCTGACTTTGGCTCCTTGCCAATCAGCATAATAGGAGTCAAATTTGTCGCTGAGGGCTTTGATGTCAGCCTGCATCTTGATAAGTTCTTCAGTTGTCATCTTGACAACGTTTTTCTTCATTAGTTTCTCCTTTACATCTTTGCGATTTCTTGATCTCTCTGGTCAGATCAAATTTCCATTTCTCCTCTTGGATGAAATGAGTCAACATGTGACTTTGGCCAGTGTCAACTTGAAGTCGTGCATAGGAGTGTTTGGGTCCTTGTGCCGAGATCAATGTAGTCTAGGATCGCTCTTAGATCCAACAAAGAGCTGCACAGTGTGCCTTTGGCTCGAGCGGCCCTTTCTTGGCGGTCTCGATGATTTCAAGAAGTTCATCATCATCAGCCTCATCATCTTCAGGTGGCTCTTGGAAGGCAACCTGTTTCTTCTTGGGACTTGGCTGAGGACCTCGTCCAGCTGTGGCCTTAGTCTTCAGCAGAGTCGTGGCAGATGAAGAATTTGGTGTAGCTAAGGAACTTGCTGAAACACCAGAGGCAATGGAGATGCCTGCAGTCCTTTGGCACGTGGCCAGATGCACAGGTGCTGAGGACTTTGTCGGAACTGCTGATGATTTTGTAGGCGCTCCTGAGGACTTGGGAGGAGCAGGAGCAGCATGAGGAATTGGCCATGAGGGCACAACTGAGGAACTTGGCCGTGAGGGCACTGTTGGTGAAGCACTTGGCTTGTGTGTGGGCTTCTTTGCCATAGATTTTCTTGGCCTGATAGAGGCCTTAGTGGCAGCAGCAGTAGCAGAGTCCTCATTAAATTTCCTCACTGCCTCGTTGGCTTGTCTTGCCAATTTGGCTTGGTGCTTGGCCCATTCTTCAGGAAAGTCCTCACCACACTTGATGCTGGTGGGGTCAGCTTCTTGACCAGGTGCCAATGGAGCTCTTGGGCATGGAGGATTGAGAGCGAATTTCTTCATGTACTTTGGAGTTACATATCTGTAGTCCCTCCATTCCCTTGCCCATCTCCTTTCAATCCTTTGAATGCGCACCTTGCGCTGATTTTTATTTTCTTTGACGAACTCGGCTTCATCAGGTGTGCAATAATCAGCATATATTTCCTCAGGAATCTCAAACGCAGTCATGACCTCATGCCTCTTTCCTCCTTTCTGTGGCTTGTTTCCTTCTGCCATATTCTTCAAATTGAGGAATTTGAACAATCGAATTCTCTGAAGAAGTATGCAACTTTTCTTCGAGGAACGCTGCAAATGAGTTAAGTTGATGAGAACCTAGTGATTCAAAGAATGACATGAGTACCGTGAACAGAGTATAGTTGCGAGGAATTTGGAGAGGTCATATGCATTCTCAGAAGGTTTTTAAAAAGAACTAGTTTGAGGAATTTGACCAGATGAGCCTTGAAGAATTTCACTAAGCGATCTTTGTCTTAGGTTCCAGAGTTGTATAGATCGAGGATCCACACAATTGAGGAATCTTGAAGAAAATCATTGCTTAGAGAAACGAATCAAGAGCATATTTTGTTTGAGGTGTTCATATGTGTGAAGATTTGAAGAATAAACACCTTTGAAGATTTTCGTGAAGTTTTGAGAATCAAAGCGAGTAATAAAAGTAACTTTTAATTACCCGGTGAAGAACACGATTTAACCGAGAAAAACAGATGGGAAGTTCGTCGATTAGATCTTCCACGCCCTAACTTGGCGGAGGAAGACAGCTACGGCGGCGGAGTGAAGATTTCAGCGGTCGGCGCGAGTACGACGGCGACGAGGTCGAGGCAGTGAAGCTCTTCCTCACCGGTGACGATGGAGTAGCGGCGGCGCTAGGGTTTGAGAAGCTTGAGCGAGAGAGAGAGAGCGGTCGAGCGGAGTAAAGGAAGTGAGGAAGGGGAGAGGGGGTATATATAGTCACGGTGTAAAACTGTTCGCCCGAAGATTTGGGACGAACGTGCCCCTGGCCCTTCTCATTCGCTTGACATGTGTCACCCACGTACTGAGAAGTGCAGATTGTGTTAGATCGTGGGTGAATAGATAAGTCTATCGTGGGATGCGGAACGGTTTGAGCGGCAAAAACGAAAGTTTGGATAAGATCAGTTTTAAAATTCCGTTCGCAATTTCTTCAGCTGACAAGGACACAGTGAAGATTTTGAACAAGTTTCAAATAGAACGCACATGAAGAATTTGTGAATAGATTGGGTTGAGTGTAGCATAGAGGGGGAAGGGTCCGATCACATTCACTTAGCGAAAAAGTGACTTTAATAAATAGCCATAAGTGATTGCTTTAGAGGACATAAACCCATATATATAAATATATATATATATATATATATATATATATATATATATAGCCAATGAAGAAAAACGACGGAAACAGTGAAGATTTTGCAAAGTTGAAGAATTTGAAAATCAAGAATTTCACCGAGGAAAAACTCAAATTGAAGATTTTCAACTTTGGTGGTGGCGTGACCCAATCAGATAAGAATGATGATTTCAGACACCGCGCACAATCATCGTAGGGTTACGAGAATCAAATCTTCATTAATTTCTTCACACCGAGAGTGTTATTCTTCATTGATTGAAAAAACGCTTTCTTCATGTGTTGCACATCTAAGTCATCAATTTTGCATATGTGTCGGATGTGTGTCCTTTTCAAAGAACATTCAAGATTCTAAGATATTTAGCTCACATCGCAACTTGCTAAATCTCTTCTCATCCAAGGGCTTTGTGAAGATATCGGCTAGCTGTTCTTTAGTCTTCACATGCTCGATGGAGATGTCGACTTCGACACATGATCACGAAGAAAATGATGATGAATCTGAATGTGCTTTGTCTTCGAGTGCTGAACTGGGTTGTGAGCAATCTTGATGGCACTCTCATTGTCACAGTAGAGAGGCACATTCTTCACATTGATGCCATAGTCCTTGAGAGTTTGCTTCATCCACAGCAATTGAGCATAACAAGAGCTAGCAACAATGTATTCAGCTTCCGCAGTAGACAGTGATACGCAGTTCTGTTTCTTCGAGGACCAACATACCAAAGATCGTCCGAGGAAATGAGAAGTACCAGATGTTGACTTGCGATCCACACGATCACCAGCATAGTCAGAGTCAGAATATCCAACGAGATCAAAAGTAGAGCCCTTGGGGTACCATAATCCTAGTGTTGGTGTGTGAGCTAGATATCGAAGAATATGCTTCACAGCCTTATGGTGTGATTCCTTCGATGTAGCTTGAAATCGGGCACACATGCAAACACTAAGCATTATATCTGGCCTAGATGCACATAAGTACAATAAAGAACCAATCATGGAGCGGTATACCTTGTGATCAAGTCAATACCATTTTCATCAGTGCATAGATGGCCATTTGTGGGCATAGGAATTTTGACGCCTTTGCAATCTTGCATGCCGAATTTCTTCAAGACATCTTTGAGGTATTTCTCCTAAGATATGAATATGCCATTGTGTTGTTGACGAATTTGAAGACCTAAGAAGAATTTCAGTTCTCTCATCATAGACATTTGATATTCTTCACTCATCATATAGGCAAATTCATCACTATAATGTTGGTCAAGACTGACCCAAAGATAATATCATCAACATATATTTGGCACACAAACAGTTCACCATCATATGATTTAGTAAAGAGAGTAGGGTCGAGTGAACTGGTGTGAAGCCATTCTTCACGAAGAATTCCTTCAATGTATCATACCACGCCTGCGGGGCCCGCTTGAGACCATAGAGGGCCTTGTTGAGTCTCAAGACTTTGTCGGGATTCTTTGGATCTTCAAAACTGGGGTTGAGCAACATATACTTCTTCCTCAAGCTTACCATTGAGCAATGCACTTTTCACATCCATTTGGTATAAAGTGATATTATGATGGTTAGCATAAGCAAGTAATATGCTTGAATAGCCTCAAGTCTAGCAACAAAGGTGCAAAAGTTTCATCGTAATCAATTCCTTCAACCTGTGTGTAGCCTTGAGCTACAAGTCGTGCCTTATTCCTTACCACAAGGCCATTTTCATCTTGCTTGTTGCGGTAGATCCACTTTGTGCCAATGATATTATGCTTGCGAGGATCTGGACGTTTGACCAGTTCGGACATTGTTGAGCTCGAATCGATGTAATTCTTCTTGCATGGCCTGAATCCACTCGGGCTCCAGAAATGCTTCATCTACCTTAGTGGGCTCTGTGATAGAGACAAAAGCATAGTGCCCACAAAAGTTAGATAAATGTGAAGCTTTTGAGCGTGTGAGAGGACACGGCGCTTCAATGTCATTGATGATCTTGTCAACTGCACTTCTTTTGCAACGCGAGGATGAGCTGGTTGTCACGAGGAATTTGATCATTTTCCTCAAAGCACCATTGTATTCAGCATTATCTTCAGGTGCATCAGCTCGACATTCTTCGCGTACAGGAATGAATTCTTCAGCAGATTCTTCAGTTGGAATGACATCCTCAGTTGCCTTGAACTTGATAGATTCCTCAGGAGCTGGTTCATCTAACACAGAAGGTAGGTGCTCTCTTTGCGAGCCATTAGTTTCATCGAACCGCACATCTACAGTATCAACAATCTTGTGAAGAGCGATGTTAAAGACTCTGTAGGTGTGCGAGTCCTTTCCGTAACCAAGCATAAAACCTTCATGTGCTTTCGGTGCAAATTTAGAATTGTGATGAGGATTTCTAATCCAGCATTTAGCACCGAAGACTTTGAAATAACTCACATTGGGTTTCTTGTCAGTGAGGAGTTCATATGCAGTATTCTTGAAGAATTTGTGAAGATATACTCTATTGATGATGTGGCACGCAGTATCAATTGCATCAATCCAAAAACGACTAGGCGTTTTGTATTCATCAAGCATAGTGCGAGCCATCTCAACAAGAGTTCTGTTCTTGCGCTCCACGACGCCATTTTGCTGAGGAGTATAGGGAGCAGATAACTCATGAGTAATACCAAGTTCATCAAGATAGGCATCAAGACCGGAATTCTTGAACTCGGTTCCATTGTCACTCCCGATGTGTCCGATCTTCACACCAAAGTTAGTTGAAGCCCTCGAGGAAAATCGTTTGAAGACTTCCTGCACTTCATTTTGTAAGTAACAATGTGTACCCATGTGTAACGAGAGTAATCATCAACAATAACAAAGCCATATAGAGATGCATCATTAGTGACTGCTGAGTAATGATTAGGACCAAAGAGGTCCATGTGAAGCAATTCGAATGGACGAGTAGTGGTCATGATAGTCTTAGCTGGATGCTTGGCCTTGGTCATTTTTCCAGCTTCACAGGCTCCACACAAGTGATCCTTGAGGAATTTGATATTTTCAATGCCAATGACATGCTTCTTCTTTGCAAGCGTGTGCAAATTCCTCATGCCTGCGTGACCAAGTAAATCGATGCCATAGCCAGCCTTATACGAAGCTTTTGCAAGTAGACACACGGCTGGTTGTGGTCCTCAGAGAAATCAACAATATACAAGTCTCCTCTCCTAAAGCCTTCGAAGACTTTGGAATTGTCAGCTTCCATGATCACAACACAACGATACTTGCCAAAGACAACAACCATATCAAGATCACAAAGCATTGAGATAGACATGGGGTTGTATCCTAAGGACTCAACAAGCATGACTTTGTCCATGTGTATGTCCTTAGAGATCGCAACCTTACCAACAACCAATACCTGACTTTTGCCTTTGTCAGCAAAGATGATATGCTTCAGATGTGATGATGATAAGGGAGTATCCATCAATAGATTCTTGTCACCAGTCATGTGATTTGTACATCCACTATCGAGGACCCACTCATTGTCTTTGGGTTGATCATCCTGCAGATGAATTAGCGCAACTTACGATCTCATATACTTCATCAGTGAAGAATATGATATCAAGTTCATCACATGAATTTCATCAGGCAGTATAACAGATAAGCAGTATGAGGACGTGTGAACTGAAAGTTCATTTCTTCATGATTATCCTGCGTCCTTTCAGGAATTTTTGTCAGGACCCCAGCAAATTCTTCAGACGTTAAAGCACGTCTGGAGACCTGACCCTGCAGAAGAGATTAGTTCCTTTTCTTCACAACCCACATCTGAAGGGGTGGCAAAGAGTTCATCACTCATGCGAGCTCCATATGAGAATGGTGGCATAGAGGCCAATCCATTTCGCTTTCACATAAGAGGGGTTAGGGTAAGCATATGAATAAGCAGAGAAATTCTTCGAGGACTTATGAACATATTGGTTTGAAGAATAATGCACATATTCATAGCCCTTAGCTCTACCCTGCGAAACAGAGTTGTTAGCACGATGATAATCATATGAGAACTTTGATCCTTTTGAGGAATTTGATCCATGTGAGGAATTTGGTCCGTATGAGGACTTGGATCCATATGAAGAATTTGGTCCAGATGAAGAGTTTGATCTGGGGTTCCTATTCTTGACAGGTGGTGTCATGAGGACATTCACCTGAAGATTTTCAAGGCACTTCTTGGGAACCCAGATTTTCTTCATAGGGGAACCGTTCCTGCAGTTAGTGCCAACATATCTAGCAAATACTTCACCATTCTAATTTTTGAACAGTTTATAGTTGAGTCAAATGACTCATCGGAAGAATGAGGAGATTCGCATGTAAAGCCAGATAAGTTAGATGGATCTACTGAGGTCCCTTTGCAGCAACCCATGAGGTTTTGGGGTACTGCTCAGGCTTCCAATATGTTCCATCAGCATTGAGTTTCCTCTCAAAGGCAATACCCTCTTTCCTAGGGTTTCTGTTGAGGATCTGCTTTTTAAGCACGTCACAAAGAGTCTGATGCCCTTTGAGGCTTTTGTAAATGACTGTCATGTACAATTTCTTCAGCCCTGCATCGTCAGTGATACTAGCAATGTCCTTAGATGAGGAATTAGTGATAGCAGAGGCAGGTGAAGAATTTGTAACAGTTGAAGCATTTGAACATTCAGGTGAAGAATTAGCAGATTCACGTTCAATGCACTTTAAGCATGGAGGAACAAATTCTTCTTGAGAAGCGCTGATTTGTTGAGCAAGTAATGAATCGCGCTTGAGGGAGTTCGGGATTAGGGGGTGTCCGGATAGCCGAACTATCATCATCGGCCGGACTCCAAGACTATGAAGATACAAGATTGAAGACTTCGTCCCATGTCCGGATGGGACTTTCCTTGGCGTGGAAGGCAAGCTTGGCGATACGGATATGTAGATCTCCTACCATTGTAACCGACTCTGTAACCCTAACCCTATCCGGTGTCTATATAAACCGGAGGGTTTTAGTCCAGAGGACGAAGAACAATCATACCATAGGCTAGCTTCTAGGGTTTAGCCTCGTTGATCTCGTGGTAGATCCACTCTTGTAACACACATCATCAATATTAATCTAGCAGGACGTAGGGTTTTACCTCCATCAAGAGGGCCTGAACTTGGGTAAAACACCGTGTCCCTTGTCTCCTGTTACCATCCGCCTAGACGCACAGTTCGGGACCCCCTACCCGAGATCCGCCGGTTTTGACACCGACATTGGTGCTTTCATTGAGAGTTCCTACGTAGCGTCAGCCGATAGGGCCCGATGGCTCCTCCGATCATCAACAACGATGCAGTCCAGGTGAGACTTTTCTCCCGGACAAATCTTTGTGTTCGCAGCTTTGCACTACGGGCCAATTCGCAGCCATCCGGAGCAGATCGAAAGCTACGCCCGCCATCGTGTCAGATTTGGAAGTTTAAACTATACAACCGATATCCGCAGAGACTTGATCTTCGATGGATTCGAGCCGCAGCCAAGCGTGCCGCCTTGTCTCGATGGGCATGATCTAGCTCTGCAAATTAACAGGCTCGAGGCCGCGATCAAAGATCCGCTCCGGCACTTAATCCGAGCCGGATTCTGACCGAGGACGCAGTGGTTGGACACCGCCTGGGGCTACAATCTCTAGGGCGATCGAGCGAACTCCATCCCCGTCCTTTGCAAAGACTCCGACTCGAGGCGCCGGACTCCTATCCGGACTCCGAACCCTCCGCGCCCTTGCCGATCGAATCCGATTGGGCGCCCGTTATGGAGTTCACGGCCACGGACATCTTTCAGCACTCGCCTTTTGGCGACATCCTGAATTCACTAAAGTCTCTCTCTTTATCCGGATAGCCCTGGCCGGACTACGGTCAGGAAGGTTGGGATACGGTCGACGAAGAAATTTGACGCCCACCCACCACCCACTTGGTAGCCGCTGTCGACGACCTAACCGACATGCTAGACTACGACTCCGAAGACATCGACGGTATGGACGACGATGCCGGAGACGACCAAGACCCAGCGCCTACAGGGCACTGGAAGGCCACCTCGTCATACGACATATACATGGTGGACATCCCAAAAGACGGGAACGACGATGGAACAACGGAGGATGACCCCTCCAAGAAGCAGCCCAAGCGCCGGCGTCAGCGGCGCCGCTCTAAATCCTGCCACAGCAAGGATGAAGATTCCGGCACCGGAGATAATAATACACCGGACAACGCCGAAGACAATCCACTCCAGCAAGATCCATCGCAGGAGGATGAAGACGCCAGCCCTCAAGAGAGAGCGGCAAAAGAAGAGGTAGAGGATTATATGCCTCCCTCCGAAGACGAAGCACGCCTCGACGACAATGAATTCGTCGTGCCTGAGAATCCCGTCGAGCAAGAGCGTTTTAGACGCAGGCTTATGGCCACGGCGAACAGCCTAAAGAAAAAGCAGCAACAGCTTAGAGCTGATCAGGATCTGCTAGCCAGATGGACCGAAATCCTCGCGGCCGAAGAGCATGAGCTCGAACGCCCCTCCAAAAGCTACCCTAAACGCAAGCTGCTCCCCCGATTAGAGGAGGAGGCATATGAACCCGCATCACCAGGAGACAATACGGCTGACCGACCACCCCGTGGCAGCGACAGAGAGGCCTCTAGGCCCGTCACTAGAACCTTACCCCAGCATCGCTCAAAAAGCACACGGCCAAAGGGGAACGCTCCGGACCTGCGAGATATATTGGAGGACAAGGCAAGACAATCAAGATCGATCTATGGATCGCGTGGGCGCCTACTGCACGTGCGATTTGACAACCGTCGCGCCACGGACACGATAAGTCCGCCGGGCCAAACAAAACAGACCAAGCTCTTTTGAGCTCCGCCAGATATCGCCCGATGTAGGCGCCAAGACACCCACTATGCTTCACAGACGAAGTAATGGATCATCAAATCCCCGAAGGGTTTAAACCCGTCAATATTGAATCCTATGATGGCACAACAGACCCCGCGGTTTGGATCAAAGACTATCTACTTCACATCCACATGGCCCGCGGTGACGATCTTCACGCCATCAAAATACCTCCCCCTCAAGCTTAAAGGACCAGCCCGGCATTGGTTCAACAACTTGCCAGCAGAGTCAATTGGGAGCTGAGAGGACCTGGAAGCCGCATTCCTCGATAACTTCCAGGGCACTTATGTGCGACCACCAGACGCTGCTGACCTAAGCCACATAATTCAGCAGCCAGACGAATCGGCCAGACAATTCTGGACACGGTTCTTAACCAAGAAAAACCAAATCGTCGACTGTCCGGATGCGGAGGCCCTCGCGGCCTTCAAACATAACATCTGCGACGAGTGGCTTGCCCGGCACCTAGGACAGGAAAAACCGAAATCCATGGCAGCCCTCACATCACTCATGACCCGCTTCTGCGCGGGTGAGGACAGCTGGCTAGCACGCAGCAACAACCTCAAAGAAAATTCTGGCAGTCCGGACTTTAAGGACCAAACGGCAGCCGCCGCGTCAGAACAAAACTAACGCCGCACTAACGGCGACAATATTGAGGATACGGCAGTCAATGCCGGATTCAAAGGCTCTAAACACGGTCAGCGGAAAAAGCAATTCAAACGAACTACTCCGGGTCCGTCCAATTTGGACCGAATACTCGACCGCTTGTGCCAGATACACGGCACCCCCAAAAAGCCAGCTAACCACACCAACATGGACTGTTGGGTATTCAAGAAGGCAGGCAAGTTAATTGCCGAAAACAATGACAAGGGGCTGCATAGCGATGACGAGGACGAGACCCAACCGCCGAACAATAGAGGATGAAGGGTTTCACAAAAGTGCGGACGGTGAACATGATATACGCAACGCACATACCCAAAAGGGAGCGGAAGCGTGCACTCAGGGATGTCTACGCGATGGAGCCAATTGCCCCAAAGTTCAATCCATGGTCCCCCTGCCCGATCACTTTTGACCGAAGGGACCACCCCACCAAAGATTCGCCACGGCGGATTCGCCGACCGTCCTAGACCCAATCGTCGATGGATTTCACTTAACCGAGTCCCGATGGATTGGCGGCAGCAGCTGAACCTGCTTTACCAGTGATACAAAGGCGCAAAATGGGCATAGACCCTCCAGGATTAAACCTACCAAAACGACCTTTAAAGGCGTCATACTGTGTAGAAGACAATTGTACAGGCTCAATTACATTGGAAGTGGTCTTCGGATCCCCGGATAACTTCCGAAGCGAGGAGTTAATCTTTGACATAGTCCCGTTCCGCAGCGGCTATCATGCCTTGCTCGGACGTACCGCGTTTGCAAAGTTCAACGCGGTGCCGCACCACATATACCTCAAGCTCAAGATGCCAGGTCCTCGAGGAGTCATTACGGTCAACGGAAACACTGAACGTTCTCTCCGCACGGAGGAACATACAACGGCTCTCGAGGCAGAAGTGCAATGCAGCCTCTTAAGGCAAATATGGAATCCGGCCGTTAAGCGGCTGACACAGCCAAGCGCGCCCGGAGTAACTTACAACAAGACCACCTGGCACGTTTCGAGCACGCGTAGCAGTGCGGCCCCAACCCCAGCTCTTGCGAAACATCAAAGCAGGTCCTTCGCATACACCATTACGCTCACGAAGATACCATGGGCATGGGGAGGGGGCACGACCACAATACACCTGCAGCGGCTCAACCACACAAGGGGCTCTCAAGTGTGTCGTTCCTTTTTCTTTTCTTTTACCTTTTACTTTTTAACCACAGGACTCGCTTTGTCGAAGCCTGTCCGGCAAAGCAGACTGCCGAACTCACGATGCAACAACCAGGGAAGGATAAAGGCTACAACGAATGTACAGGTGGTCTCCATTACGAGCATTTTTCATACACCAATCTGCAGCCTACCCCTGGAGGGGGACATGTTTAACAGTCTCCTACCTTGCTTATTGCACTATTTGTATCGCTACGCATTCAGAGCAGCACTTATTGAATAAAACAATGCAACACGCTTTTTGCTTATAATTGCATTTCTTTTTCATACATATGTTCATTCACGACATGTTGCGTCTGTACACTTTGGTACGGCTAATATACACCAGGGGCTTATGTTTCCAGCGTTATGGTGTGATGAGTCCAACACTTTCACAAGTGCGGCACCCGAACTTATAGCACTATATGCATCGGCTCGAATCATGTCTTGGGTCAATAGTTGGGTTTGCCCGGCTCCCGTGTTTTGGTACCTTACGTTCCGTTATATCGGCTAAGGTAGCACCGGAGAACCACCGCGATTCCGCCCAGTTCAGTTGGGTTAACGCCTCAAAGGAGAAAGCTAAAAGCTGACCATCATGATGAGGCGAGAGACCGGTCGCTGTTCGAGAGGTTTTCATGAGTCCTTAAAGACTTATGCTTTGCTTAGAGCGAGGAGCCGGATATCGTCCGCCAAGGCGTGGATAGCGCCCCAAATTTGGCCTTCTGAAGACTAGGGGCTTCGCCAAAATTTAAAATTATAGAATTCTATGGCTAAGTGAGAGTGTTCAAGCATTATAAGTCCGGTTGCCTTGTTCGCTGTGTTGAGAGCCTCCCTAGATGGACCCAAAAATGGGAACAAGAGCGCTCAAGTTTATCCCGAACACCCCAAAGACTCGTGGCATGGGGGCTGAAGCTGACGACTTGCCATCTCTCAGATTTGATAAACAGCCGCACAGAAGGTAATATTTTAAATTAACAAGCGTTGCTTAGCGCATATGAACTAAGTTTTCAGCGCACAGGATAACAAAACTCGGGCGTGCGATGCTCCTTGCCCTCTGGTGGCGGGTCCGTCACGAGCTTCTAGGCATCCATCTTGCCCCAGTGCACCTTTGCGCGGGAAAGTGCCCGACGGGCACCCTCGATACAAGCGGAATGCTTGATAACTTCAACCCACGGGCACGCATCCACCAGCCGCAGACTAGGCCAAGTAGCTCCTGTGCATGGCCTCCTTAGGCCACAAATGAACTATGAGGCCCTTCATGGCCTGTTCGGCCGCTTTAGGAGCTCGACCAGCTGCTTCAAATGGTCGCTATAAGCACTGGATGTCCGCCTCAAAGACATACGAGACCAGAAGACCTTCTCCATTCAGCTCCCTCCTCGGCCCGGTAGAATGCGGCAAAGATCGGACACGCTGCGAGGAAGCTCTGCGAACGCCTACGGAGAGCTCCGATTGGGTAAGTAACAGGTGTAATTAACACTCACATGCTTACTCTGCATGAAAAATGCCTTACCTGCTGCTATTTTCTTCACCGCCTCAATCTCCGGAGGGCCTTGTAGGCTTCAGCCTTAGCGGTTTTGCACTCTCAAGAGCCGTTGCAAGCTCGCACTCGAGTCTTCGAGTCACGCCCAAGTTCTCATGTTTTTCACAAGATCCTGGAGCTCTTGCTTTGTACCTCCGCCACCCGCGCCTCGCTTCTCTCGCTCGGTGCGTTCTGGCCGCATTACGCCGGCCGCATGCCACCTCCTTCGTGGTCGCCACCTCGTTAGCGGCCCCTACAATACCCACGTTATCCTTGTCATTTTTCTTGCAACCAAATCCTTTTCTCAGAAGGTACAATTTTCATAAGGTATTACTCACCTTCTTTTTCCTCGAGCTGCTTCTTGGCATGGCCGAGCCTGCTCGGACCGCTCGAGGTTTTTCTTCAAAGTATTGACCTCCGCAGCCAAGGCGGCGGAGGTCAAGAAAGACAACCTGCAATCCCATATTGACATATTTTTATGACTCTGCGTTTATCTTTCTAAAGATCCTCACCGCTTTTCTTTCCTAACACCGAACCGAGCATCGTGGGCTACTGTCTATGCGGTACCATTTTACATATATTGAAATTCTTACCTCAAAGCTCGTTAGAAGGCTATTAGAGGCTTCGTCAGCCCGCTCTTGGCGAGTGAACCTTTCAATCACCGCACTCATAACAGTGCGGTGTTCCTCTTTGATGGAGGCGCCATTGAGCGCCTCCAGCAAATTATCCGCCACCTCCGGTTGGACTGAGGCAGCCGGCGTCTCGGTCTTGCCCTTCTTACGAAGGGGTCGCCATGAGACTCGGAGCCACCGCGGCCTCCGGGCTGAGTCCGTGCAGTCCGGGAGGGTGTCCTGTGACACCTCCGGGGCCTCCCCCTCCTGGCGGGTCCTTTTCTGGGATCCCACCTCGGCATCGTCCGTGGCACGGGGGGTGGAGGCAGTCGAAAGGGAATCCATATCCGACACACCCAAGGACCCGCTCGACGAAACGGGAAGATCATCCTTGGGCGGACTGCAGGGTTGTATGCCGCATTAGAAAGACGTTATGTGGCGAAAACAAAAACCTTGAAGTTATTCGGGAGTCCGGATACTTACGATCTCGCCAGGGGCTTGGCCCGTGGATGCTAGTCTTCGCCGTTGCCAAATCGGCATCAAGTGAGCAGTCCGGAGGAAGAGTTTTTCCTTCTGATTCTTCGGCCTCCCTTGTTGGGGAGGCCTTCTCTTCTTTCCTCCTTCACTGGGAGAGGCTTTCTTCTTCTCCCCCTCACCTTGGTGGGAGGAGTCAGCCTCGGATTCATCATCCGATAGCACCTGAAAACGGGAACTCTTCCGAGTCCTCGTGGCCGTCTTCTTGGCCTTCTTCTCGGCACCACGTGGGAGTGCCGGAGCCAAGCCTCCAGATTAGGCGGGCGTCCATTGGGTCCTCTCGGCAATGGGGCCGACAGGTAATCCGCTCGCCTTTGCCAGCCATTCCTATCAAAGGCAAGGGAGTTTAGATCCCGCATAGAGCCAAACTATGGAAAACAAGTGGTGAAATCACTTACCTCGTCACCTGACATCGCGAGCGTAATCCGCGATCTTCGGTAGCGGATGCCGGAGCTTCGGCGCTTGAACACACCTTCCAGACATCTTCAGACGTAGTGTCAAGAGCCCGCCAGGTTACAGTGCTGCGCCGGATCAAACTCCCACATATTAAAGCCCGTCGGCTGCACGGGAGAATCCGCGGATGAGCATGACTGGACTATGTTGACAAGCTTGAGCTTCTTGTCCACCACTTCGGATACATGCTTGGAGTCCGTCAGCTCCTCCGAATCCCCCAAATTCG